>CM077524.1:6212075-7439305 GCA_039654895.1 Mongoloraphidia duomilia
AACCTTAGTTTTTGAACGCGCATCTTTCCTTGTAGCTGTAATTTGTTTTTACCCCCACCCTTATGTGCAATGACGTCATCGGCATATTTTTTAAATGGCAACCCCAATTTTTTTTTACGGATTCTGATTCTCCTCGAAATTCTGGATTCAACAATATTAATGAATCCAGAATAGCTACCTCTTGCCGTTTGTGAGATAGAGTGACAGATGGAGGGACGGACGAACATTGTAGGCTCGCAATAATATAGTTCCGTTCGATCTTCCCTTTTGATGCCAATACCGATGCTGGTATCGATACTTTTCTTTCGATAATTTCGTGGTAACACTAGCGTGACATCCCTGGCACAGCCTAGTTATTCAATGCATCTTAAACTGTTTTCGTTACCCGTATTTAGCACATACCTGAAAAACATGGTATGCATGCTTATATTCATAATATGTCTGACTAGACGTGGGTCGTTACGTTATTTTCAAGAAACGTAACGAAACCAGTGACTTGGTCGGCGTCACCTGTTTCAAAACTAGTGATTTTTGTAACTAGTTATTTTTATTCAGCTACTGTGATTGCTTGCATAAATACCTCCACCAGATACCAACTACACAGTTACACACGAAACGAGACGAAACTAAAATACATTAAATCACTATCTAAGTGTTTGTAGCTATACACTTAAATCACGGCATGTGCGTGTTCGGGTTACTTCGGATTTATTCGTGTCACTGTCACCCGCTCTCGTTTAGTAACGCATTTGCAAAAATCACTACTTGTAATGTAACTCGAAACTAGTGATTCGGTTACATACCGCGTAGCTAGTTATTGTAACTAGTGACGTGAAATAACGACCACGTCTATGTCTGACTGCAAATATATGAATGACATTGAGGTGTTTCTGTTGAGCTTAAATCATCATTTAATATGAACAGGATATGATGACTTGTATGTTGGTGCCACTGACAAACTACATGGCTTGTGCCAACGTTATAAAAATAATTTAAAACATTATAATGAACAGTATAATATATTGTTGCTAATCTACGTTAACTAAAGCATCCGTAACACTGTACGGCGTAGTCAATGATTCGTTACAAAATAATTTGACATCTTGTTTGAATGCAGATTCATTGCATTTATCATAGAATTGTTTTTTACTTTTGAGGAGAAAAAAAAGTCTTGTGGCGAAAAAATTTAATTTGAGATTTTGACACATTTCTACGTTTCATGGTTCCAATTCCTATACCGAAAAAGTGAGTTTTGGATTTCCGTCCGTTTGTCCGTACCTATATTATTTGTGCAGAGGCCTAGCTGATACACCGCTCAACGGATCGAAACCAAATTTCAAACTTACGATTTTTAGAGGATTCCTCAGATAGTCTTTTTTATTTTCCCCATAATCCCCTAACTAAAGGTAGTTTCCTGATTAACAAAAATCGAAAATTGCGATTTTCTCGAAAACAGCTCCAATGATTTTAATCATATTTTGTAAATGAACCTACACTGTAAAAAATGAATGTAAAAATACTTTGAAAGCTAAGGTTTTCTAAGTGATTTTACATTATTATTTATTTTTGAACAGAAAACTTCATAAAAACTTGGACTTTTACTGTTAAGTTAAACAAATTTGTGATGTTTAAATAAAGTAAATTAAAATTACATAATTTGTGTAATGTTCAAATAAAGTGCGTAAAAATTACAAAATAAAAGGTATAGTTACATATATAAAATGGATGAATACAAAACAAATTAATGTAAAATTAGTAACCACGCATGCGCAATGTGTTTTTACGGAATCTACACGATGTGGCGATACCTGTTTGCGACGTCATTGTCTCTTTGTGTGCCTATTACCAGATTAATCGCTGGCTACAAATGCACCATCGATAATCTATGTAATCGGCCTTCTCATTTCTTACAGTGTACAATATGCCACCATTAATTCGTCCCGGAATAACCCAAAAAGGGTAGTCACTAGTTACTGATGACCTAAAATCCGCAGTCGATTCAGTTCAGCGAAAAAGTCAGTGCGTTGGACCCGTACCATTTATTATTTAAGTTTTTCAGCAGATATATTAATTACAGCTAAACTAAATTACCAAGTTTCAGACGTTCTCGATGATGCTGTTACAAATGGACAGGCATATTGACAAATATTCACGATATTTCTAAGTAATACAAACCCAGATAACTGTCAACAAAATGAACTTACACTGTAAGAAATGAGAAGGCCGATTACATAGATTATCGATGGTCCATTTGTAGCCAGCGATTAATCTGGTAATAGGCACACAAAGTGACAATGGCGTCGCAAACAGGTATCGTCTGCACATCGCGTAGATTCCATAAAAACACATTGCGCATGCGTGGTTACTAATTTGACATTAATTTGTTTTGTATTCATCCATTTTATATATGTAACTATACATTTTATTTTGTAATTTTTTCACACTTTATTGGAATATTACACAAACTACGTAATTTTAATTTACCTTATGTAAAAATCACAAATTTGTTTAACTTTACAGTGAAAGTTCAAGTTTTTTTGAAGTTTTCTGTGTAAAAATGAATAATAATGTAAAATCACTTAGAAAATCGAGCGAATTCTACCTTAATTTTCAAAGTATTTTTACATCCATTTTTTACAGTGTAGGTACTATTATATTAGTAATGAATAAGATAGTAATAGTGTAAACGAGACTATATAAATCAGTTAATGCGGCGCGATTGTTCTATTATATGAATGACGTGATGGGCAGGTATAGAGTAGACCAACCTCGCCTTGCTCCTGTATCACCGCTGCCAAACAATGGAATTACTTCACTTCCCCAATCGCGGCCGTTTCCGGTCCAATCTCCATACTGCTCTTTGCTTTAATCTACAACGAACATACATTATTACATACATGATATTATAAATCATGCTTGTCTTCACCTACCAAAACACGTACACAATTATTATTGAATATTAACGAAAATATAATATAATTATTAGCTGCACAGTCCAGTTTCGCTCGGGTGTAAGTCGTTATTTTCGCCCATTGCTCACCCCTCTTTATAATATATATGTAGGCTAATACCGTAATCAAATAATACATAATAATCGAAAATGAAAATTTAATACTTACACACCTCTTCTCTATATATTTTACACGATTTAGTGTTGCCGTCTAGATCTAGACTTTCTAGACTCTTGTCTTGTCTTGTCTTGTCTAGATTTTCAAGACAAGACTTGCAAAAGTCTTGTCTAGAAATGTTCAAGACAAGACAAGACATGCTTTATCTAGATCAAGACTCTAGCCAAAATTCTAGACAATTTTCAAGAGTCTAGATAAACTAAGTAGTAGTATGTAAAGGTTTACTGTACCTACTACTACTAATCTAGACTTGAAAATAATCTAGAATCTTGATATTAGACAAGACAAGAGTTTGCTAATCTAGACTTAGACTTAGTGAAGTCTTGATATTTCAAGGCAAGACAAGACTTTGAAAGTCTTGTCTTGTCTTGTCGGCAACACTAACATGATTATAAAAACTAAATTTAAAAAAATGTAGATAATCAAAAATTAAGATTGCAATACCGTTGCATTATAATTAGAAATTTCATTAAAATCTCAATACTTTTCAATAATGTACCTCAACAAAATGCAGACATTTTAATGGATTCGTTACCTATTTTCTTAAAAAAATGATTTTGGAAATTATTATACCTATGTGATAAAAATTTTAAAAGGGTCTATTTCTTGAGGAAACCTATTAAAAAAACTCAACCAAAGTAGGCAGTGGAGGCTCTCCGATTACAAGTCTATAGCTTTTTAGTTTTTACTACCACGCTCGTTGGTGAATTCAACTTTAATTGAGCGGAAGTCCTAACGAATCGTCCGTCATTATGGTGAATGATCGTTACTTTTCTTTTTGTACGACATTAATGACTTTTTATGAAAAGATTACAAGCGTCCCCTTCAGCTACTCACTACATTTTAGATAGGTATAATAGTTATTATGAATGAACCTTTCTGGAACTCATTGTTCTACTGAATTATATAGCTACAAATGAATCAAACTGCCTGATGGATTTAACAATGAACATAAAACGATTTGATGTTAGTACCAATGTCAATAAAATAAATTACAACTCTAGCTAGCTTTTTTGTATTTTCTAAAATGCTACCTTGTACCTCATTTTTCTTTTATTTTGTGGAATTCAAATATGTACGTTTTGCCAATTAAAATGTTTAAACTTTTGCATAGTTATTTACAATGAAACTGATTTTTATTAAAATTAAATTTTCTTCCTCTTAATGCATTTTTTTATGAATGAATATTTCTCCAGAGCCGCGGGACGTCAGAATATTAATTTCACGTAACAGAATAATGTCCGGTGTAACTTCAGGACGGTACCGTGCTGTTACAATAGTTACCATTCAGAAAACTATGATAAATTATAGCGCGGCGTGGTTGAAAACAGTAAGGCGCAGGACGAGTTAAGGGATAGAAGCCCTGACTCGAGAAACGACTTAATGAAAGGTTGCATGGAAAAAGTATTAAATAGATATTGCATTGTGTGAATAATCAATAAAATAAGTGTTAATATATATTTTTTATATTGCGACATAGTTTAAATACCTAAATAAAAGTCATTGAATAGGCATATAAAGAGAAGAGAAATCTGTTTTTGTTTACTTCAGATAACTAATTTATAGCAAGTATTTGCTTAAACAATTGAATCATAATGTTGAAATCGACATGATTGCAATTATTTTTTTATAATAACAAAACAAAGTTCCAACTAAATCAGCACAAACACATTCTGTTTATTTCTAAATAATAAATAAATGTCCTTAAACAATCAAGAGAAAATTCGTCACATCAAAAATCTATTGTTAGTTTATGGTATTTTTATTTGTCATTTGTTTTTAGTGCAACTGACGTATGTTTGCCTGGACAATGTTTGTCATTTTGTTCATTATTCAACTGTCTTCTTGATTATTTAAGTAAAATATGCATATAAAACGGCGGTCACGCTTGAAACTTAATGAAATTATTCACTATTGCGACTTAAATATGTCATGACAATTCTGTTCTGAGCACTTTTTTAAAATCATGTTTTTTATTATTTTAAAAAGACATTCGCATGAGCTAGCATACTGAATGAAAAATGAATAGTAGTACATTGAAAACACATGTAATAATTAATAATTTCTACACATCTTTTATATTGTATTATTATCATAAAATTTATTTACTTGATAACAGTGACACAGTACTTTTTAGTGTATTTGCCATATGGCACATACACTATTGGCGTCGGTCGGATGGCGGGACCTAGGGGTCGGACCAAAATTTCTCGACGTTTCATAGCCTCCTGAACAATTTGGCACCATTTTTGGAAATGTCTATTTATATATGTATATATTTATATATATA
Source organism: Mongoloraphidia duomilia (assembly GCA_039654895.1). Classification (NCBI taxonomy): domain Eukaryota; kingdom Metazoa; phylum Arthropoda; class Insecta; order Raphidioptera; family Raphidiidae; genus Mongoloraphidia; species Mongoloraphidia duomilia. Next base: position 6,217,494 of record CM077524.1, read on the forward strand.
ATATATACCGTGCGAGTTTTTTCAAAGCGTACATAGACTGTTTCACAATTTAAAATCGTGGTATAGACAATGTTGGTATCTATCTGGTCTGCCTGGAAACTGCACACTAAATAACGCAGAGACTTGCCGGCAACTATTTCCCCCAGAATACAAATTGTACATATAAGAACCTTTTCTTCCACGGTATACATTTTTTATAGAAAAATATTAAATTAATCTCTGAACTTATAAAATTTATTATCGCAACTCAATAATAATAAATAAATTGTAAATAAAAACATTCGTTTCCATAGTTTCTAACAATATTTATACCACGATTTCAAATTGTGAAACAGCCTATGTACGTTTTGAAAAAACTCGCACGGTATATATATGTGTGCGGGCAATAACTTTCGAAAGAGTTAATTGATTTTGACGAAATTTGGTAGGCACGTTGAAATCTATCACCGCACGAAGCCTATTTAAAATGAGCCCAATTGGACCATTTTAAGGATGGTTTTTAGGGGTTGAAAAATGTTTTTGGGCCCGAAAATGCCGAAAAAATTCTCAGAATCGTTTCAAAATTGAAATTTAACCCTTTAGTAACGATTAAAATGTGCTGCTAAAATTTTAATAAAATCGGCCCGACAGGACCAGACTTACAAATTTTATGAAAACACTAGTTTTCGGATAATGCTTTACTTACTGAAGGGTGTATTTAATTTGGTACCGAGGTTGCATTGATAAAAATATTGAAATTAAGAAAAAAAATATTATTTTAAGGGATGTATTAAGGGGTTAAATTTTTTATTTTGTTCAAAAACAAACTTAAGTTCACATAATAAAGCCACAATGCCAGTATTAGCAAATACACTATATTGTCGGCAGGGTTTTGGCACTGCGACCCGAGTTTTTTTAACCATAAACTTGACAACGTGAAAAATGCAAAGGATAACAAATCAAAGTTTAAAAGTCTCAAAATGTGTTTTTGATATGGATTTATAGAAGAACCATTTTTACAAAAAAACTTAAATTTTGTTTGACTTTATAAGTAAAATAAAAAGTTAAGTTATAAGATAAATAATAAAAAAATGGAGGGGTGTACTTTGTACCTACGCGCGTTAGAAGTTATACTTCTTTGGCGTGATTAAGAACTAATTTTTAATTTGCATGCAAATAATTTATTGAAATATAAAATAATAAAAGGACTGGAGTGAATTTATTTATATTTGTTTATATTGTAACTATGGAAATCATTAATGCTGCAACTTCATCCTGTTAAATTTTCGTGACGCGATGCGCGCGCATCGTAAAAATTCACTTTCATCATTTTTTCACAACGCGCCAAAAGAAGTATAACTTCAAAAATAATAATTTTTGTTGTTTTCGAGAAATAACAAAATTATGTTATTTCTCTATAATAACGAAAATTATTATTTTTTTTTCTTATAGGTAGTTCATTTCTTATATATTTTATTTATTGTAAATTATAGACGCGTCGACCATTAGCGTCTTGATTATACATTAAATAACAACACACTTAAAACTAAATGACATCACAAAACATCCATGAGCGGAGGTAGGATTCGAACCCACGACTGTCCCCTTCATTTCTTATAGTTCATGAACTTCTTTTGAAAGTTATAACACGTTTAAAATAAATAAAAAATTTGACTATAATTATCAAAGTAACATTAATTGGAAACACTGCTATTTCTTTTCTAATTTTTATTTTAGGTACTCTCGGTATATAAAATTCGGTAGTTATTCTGACAACTATAAAATTAAGAGAAACTTATTATGTTTTTAAGCATCATGCTCTAAATATTTAATTATTATTTATGTTAGTAACTGACAGAATTAAAGTTATATAGGTACATATAAAATTATTTTTTATCGTAATTGTATTGTTCTTCAGATATTAATCTCTTTAGTTGACATATTATGATAATTACTATTAAAAATCTGGTATCTATCCGGGTTATTAATTTAATTATATTAATGTTATTATTTAAACTAAACTTTCCACAAATAGACTGAAATTCAATTGTGTACGCCAATATAAGCGAGAAATTTCAAACAACAATTTAAATATAAAATTTAAACCGCAACTTTTACCCGAAAAAATATTAATAAAAATTCCACGTATTATAAATAAGATTTTTTGACAAGACTAATACCCGTCTGCTGGTCTTCTGAAAGGACATGGACGGAAAGTCCCGTCCATGTCCTTTCAGAAGACCAGCAGACGGGTATATACATTTCGTTGGGTACACGACACGTTTAGGGTGATCTGCCACCCCTTTAACACTGACCAATCGATCTGCAAATATTATAATAGCATTATTGGGTCACCGACAAGCTATACAAACAATTTTAGCCTTGAAGCAATAATAATTGTGACCATTATACATGTTGGGGGCGGTCTGCATCCCTCCCATACCGCTATCTAGCAAAATCCCTTACTCAGGGCAATTTAATATGCCTCCCTCAACATCTTCACAAAAATAAGGCCTTGAATAAATAACACCAAAAAATTGTCACTACCGAGAGCTAGTGACAATTTTTTGGTGTTATTTATTCAAGGCCTTATTTTTGTGATATATATATATATATATATATATATATATATATATATATATATATATATATATGTCGTTATACATAGAGCAAAATTACAAAATAGACACTTTCATTTACAGTTTGCATAGTGACAAAACGTTTTTTAGATAATATCTACTATCACAAAGTTAAAAAAATATCTGAAAACAAAAAAAGGCCATTAGTGGTTTTATCTTTAACCACAGATTTAAGCCTTTATAAAGCTTTGAGAGAACATTAACAAAAATCATTCCCACGGTACTGCCGGAAATAGCTAAAGAAATTGTCGCCTTTTTTTAGTTGCAATTTAATGTTAAAGTGAAAAAGAAAAATAATTAAAAAGGTATCGAAAGAAATCAGTCATTAGCAGTGCTGACATTTTTAACAGCTTAGTTACCTATACGTACTACAGCAAACAAAACAAACACCAATCGAAACAAAACAATCGCGTCCTTCTCGCATGAACGGCAGAGCGTTTCGAGTTTTCTTGTCCATATAGATTTGTCTCGAAGATGGTTCATCATTTTGTTTTAAATTACATCATAATTAGAACTATTTTTTCATAGAAAGATCATTGCTAAAAAATCAGATGTATTCAAACTGTCTTACCCAACAAGCTTATAATATGTGATCCTAATAGACCGAGAGCTAGTGACAATTTTTTGGTGTTATTTATTCAAGGACTTATTTTTGTGAAGGTGTTGAGGGAGGCATATAAAGTACCCTGAGTAAGGGATTTTGCTAGATAGCGGTATGGGAGGAATGCAGACCGCCTCCAACATGTAACAAAAAAAATGGTCAGATTATTTTTGCTTCAAGGCTGAAATTGTTTGTATAGCAATTGTCGGTGACCCAATAATGCCATTATAATATTTTCAGTTCGATGGGTTAGTATTTAAGGGGTGGCAAATCACTCTAAACGTGTCATGTACCCGACAACATTTATATTATTAGTTCAAGGTTCAAATTTTAATATGTTGTTACGGCGACTGTTTTAAGCATATATTTCAATTTACAGAACAAAATATCTGCATTAATCCCCTTGCAGAACGATATAAACACCTAGGCGAGCAAGTTTCGCTCGAAGAGAGGGGGTTAATACCGAAATTTTGTTCTGCAAATTGAAATATATGCTTAAAACAACATATTAAAATTTGAACCTTGAACTAATAATATAAATTTCGTCGGGTACATGACACGTTTAGAGTGATCTGCCACCCCTTTAATACTGACCATCGATCTGCAAATATTATAATGGCATTATTGGGTCACCATAGAACGCTGCACCAGAACACTCTTAACGCTGACAAGCAGCGACATATATGCGCGTATCAATTTGTTTTTTAGTGTTGCGTTCAAACGCTACCGCCACCGCGCTAATGTGCTCAGGCCTTTAGACTATAGTTAAAAATAAAAGTATTATTTAAATTATTCTCAAAGTTATATAGGTATATAGAAAAAGTTTTCTAATAAAATAAAATTTATTATTATTTAAGAACTGTAAATCAATAATTATCTAAGATTTGCAGAAAGTAAGTGCTCTGCAGTTAAACAAATAAAATCAATAATAAGCACGTTTAAAGACAATTTTTATTTTATGCTATAATTATTGTAGCTAAACAAAACACAACGGTTCATAAATTATGGTGATGTAATAATTTAAATTTAATAACAATAGAAATCACGTCACCATGTAATGCTGCAGTTATTGAGAGAAAAAAATAATTGCAAAACATGTGACATGACAAATGAATGCTATCAAGATGGCGGTTGTCTGTCACTGCAGTCATTAACTGTTTGCATAATCCGAGTTTATAAATTAAAAAGTTATGCTATTAATTACTAGCCTTAATTCGTAGCTTAGATCGCGTTAATGTTGTTTTTTTGGCTATACTGCAGACACTGTTCAGTCCAATTTAATCTTTAGTATAAGCGCGATAATATGTAGCCTATACTGATACCTGATAACAAAAACTTTAGTGAAAGTCTGATAAAATCGGTTCAGTGATCCTGAGGTATTAAAAAAAAACGTTCTCAGTGCCACGTATTAACATAGGTAAAAAAAAATACAAATGAATTCTAGATGTTATAATATGAAACAAATGTAAATATTTTTTTTCTCTAAAATGTACAGTTTTCAAGAATAAAAATATTTTACTAAAAAAAATAAAAATTGTACGTAAATCAAGGTAACCATGATTTTTGCTATATTAAGCTAACCATCAGTAGATCACTAAACAAAAAAGAGGGCCATGCTTTTTTTCAAAGAATAAAAAAGAGTGTTTATTTTTTGCAAATATTTACTAGGTGGGAAGTGTAGGACTGGTCATCAGTCGAATTTTTACTATATGAATTACAGAAATATGAAATATACAGAAAACATGTCTTCTCTATAAGTTATGAAAAAATATACAGAAATGTACAGAACATTCTATCATTTCATAAGCTTTGCAGAACAAACATGTAGACACTAATGAATACGGATTTATGTCATGTTTATTAATGAATCCAAAAATAATATTAACATTTTTTAAAATATCTATAATTTCTAAAATTTGTACCTCATTTCTAAAATCTATAAAAAAGACCTATTGCTTCTAAAAATCTATTAAAATATACATAATATAATAACCTTCTAAATCAGTAAATAAAAATGTACAATTAAATCTATTTATAATAAGTACGCTACAAATCACAAGCGGTATAAGCGCTCGTGCTACGTCGACAAGATGGCGGTCGAACATTTACGCATCACAATAATCGTTGTGTACATGCAATAGCGAAATACACAGACAGACAACAATGAATTTAATGATAAAATGATGACGTGATTAGAGTGGAGTTGGTGGGTGGGTGGGAGGAGCGATCCACAGTCTCCGTACGTGTGTGTAGCATCGCATATTATATTATATGTATGTGTTTGCAGAGGCCTACCTCATTTCCGGTGACAAGTGAATGGACGGACGTTAGAGATATATTAATATGTATATAATATATACGTATATAAGTACTATTATATTATATACATATTATTAGTTCATAATATGACATAAAATCGTACACAAAATATATGTATGTGCAGTGATTTTTAGAGTATAGACTCGAAAATCAAATAATAAAAGTGCTCAATCCTTGATCCAAGTAGAAAAAATTCGACTGATGACCAGTCCTATAATACTTCCCACCTAGTAAATATTTGAAAAAAATAAACACTCTTTTCTTATTCCTTGAAAAAAAGCATGGCCCTCTTTTTTGTTTGGTGATCTACTGATGGCTAGCTTAATATAGCAAAAATCATGATTACCTTGATTTACGTACAATTTTTATTTTTTTTTGTAAAATATTTTTTTTCTCGAAAACTGTACATTTTAGAGAAAAAAATATTTACATTTTTTTCATATTATAACATCTAGAATTCATTTATATTTTTTTTTACCTATATGTTAATACGTGACATTGAGAACGTTTTTTTCAATATCTCAGGATTCACTGAACCGATTTGACTCAAAATCTAATCAGATCTAAGTTAAAGGCTGATAAACACAATAGGAACAATCGGCATGGCCGTATGTTGTTCCGTTTTTACGATATCGAAGGCGAAAAATTGACCACATACACACACACATACACACACACATACAGTATCAGTCAGAAAATGATCTTAAACGATTGCTAGGGTCTCAAAACGTGAAGATCTGTTAAAATCCCGAAATATTTTTTTCTGACTAAATCCATTACTTCCCTACCATAGTAGAGGTGGGAAGTAAAAATATTCAAAAGGTTTCACAGGAAATAAGGCTAGACGAGATTTTTGAAAATATCGGCTCGTTTCGTTATCGATTTACCTATATTGATATTTATACCTTGAAATTAAATTAAAAAATTATTTATTTTTAATCAATAAACTAGAAGAAAATTTAGATATTTAAATTCTTACGTAAAATAAATATATATTAATTCATTCATTTCAACGTGCTAAATCACTACATTAACAATACTTAATTGTGTTTTTTTACTATCAGAGTAGTTATATAAAAATAATTAATGAGCCATTTTCCTGAGAGTAGTTCCTTCAATTATCCACGAGAGGCAGCACTTGTGGTAGGTACAAACATTATATATTCCCCATTAGTGTCGTGTCGTTTTAGTAGTATACTTAATTATTAAATTATTATTATAAATTATTAAATAATTTAATAATTAAGGTATATCACTAAAATGACTCGACACTAATGGGGAATAAATAATGTTTGTACCTACCACAAGTGCTACTCTCAGGAAAATGGCTCATTGAGCTGTTTCCTTGAGTTTTAAAAATAATTTGAATTTTCTTGAGATCATAATTTTAGTATCTTTTTTTGATTTGTCATACATTTTTGATAAGAAAAGGGACAAGTGGAAAATGTACGCGTTGATCTGTATCTTCGACTTCCGTGCCGTTAATTATACCTTCGCCAACCAAAATGTACCTAAAATTTAAGAATGAAAACACAACTTTGATGGTTTTACAAGAACAAAACAAAGAAGAATCTCAATGATCATTCATTAATTTCCTGTAGCTTTTATTAATGTTTCTTTATCTTCATCCGTGATTGATTGTTTACTACCTTTTGTTTCTAGGTACAATTCAAAATTCGTTCTACAATCTAATAGGTCATTTTAGTGATAATAAAAATTTATCATCGGAGTAATTCTATATTTATTTTCAAATACAGTAAGTGTTTAAATAAAACTGGTAAAAACCTAGATCAGCTATTCCGCGAAATTCATAGATATATGTAAATTGTACGCGAAATTTACAAGCGCTCTCAAGAGTTCTCGTCGTTTCAAGTTTATTTTGATTTAATATTAGCAATGTTCGTGTGATATATAATTATGAAGGTATTACAAGGCATATGTAATCGGCAGTAGGTACTATTTCTTTTCATTGCAACCAAAAATAGAGAATTGGGTCATTAAATGAACCAAAACTTTCATTCGTCATTAGTTTTATTTTACGAAAAGTCGTACATAAGCCGTTTGTCTTACAACCGCATTAGTATAGATATTATAAAAATAATTATACAGGGAAAAAGAGACTTCAATGATAGGTAAAGTACGAAACCCTTTATCTGTTAGTTTATACGGTGTCCAAGACTTGCGTTGTCGGCCGATATATTGATTTTGGGTGAAGATAGAAAAGAAGTTTAATTACAAAAGTTGTATAAATATTAATAATAATAAATTCTCGGGAACTTGGATAAAAATAAGTTGATGCTAAATTTTCAAAATTTGCAACGTTTCGTTGGTTTATTTTCCAACGAAACGTTGCAAATTTTGAAAATTTAGCATCAACTTATTTTTATCCAAGTTCCCGAGAATTTATTATTATTAATATTAAATCAACATGGATGCGACTCAACACATGGTTGTATAAATATTAATGGTGTATAACCTAAAAATAGTTTCAATTATACAGCCTGTCCCATTTATGCGTGGCAGATCAAAGTTATGTTTTTCTTAACCTAGCACCCAGTTTTTATTTGTTTTTTTCAATTCTGCACCTAAATGTGAATAGAAATTTTAAGAAAAGCCATGCTCGAAAATTCAGTAATTTTTTAGTTATTCAAGTTTTTTAGAAATTTTTGACACATGCAGACCTTTACCTAAAATTCGACATAGCCAAAACAGAAACCTTTATCAAACTGAAATTTTGAGGATCACTAGATAGTAGACGGACAAATCAATGCCTGCCCTAAAAAAATGAATTTATTACACAGGGTGTTCAAAATAATGTACTTCTTTTACCTAACTTCAATCACGTGTAACTTTTGATTGTTAAATACAACGAGGTTATTTTTTGCTGGAATTGTATTCTTTAGGATTTTTACTAACACTTTTATTAAGGGTTCTCCACACCTAAACCAAATATTTTATTACGAAAATATTAGGTTTTTAAAATTGAGCTGTCGATGGGGAATCCTATTAGAAAAAATATGACTTTTCAAATTTAAACCTGCACTACAATAATGAAAAAGAAATCATGTCTATATATAATACAAGTAAAACCAATCGAACAGAAATCAGAATTTTATTGCTGATAATTATAGTTTCACAACATAAACTCTCAAAATTCTCATTTTTAAATTGAAATTTTTGACAAAGTAAAAAATCTCTCATATATCTGCTTCGTAATAATTAACAAATAAAATAAATAATAATTTAAAAAAACTTAAAAACACGCTTTAATGAGCTAAAAAGTAAAAAATAATTAATTTTATTGTAAAAAAGCGTGGGGTGCTTTGTATCATATTTTCATACTACCCCACGCTTTTTTACAATAAAATTAATTATTTTTTACTTTTTAGTTCATTAAAGCGTGTTTTTTAGTTTTTTTAAATTATAATTTATTTTTGCTTTTTAGTCCTGGAGATCCTGGTCAGGATAATGGGACAAACTTATGGAATTATTGTATTGTCGTCGGTCCTTGATAAGTCGACAAAGTTTAAACTAAATCTGACCGTTCAAAGTTGGTCAAAATCAAATTCAAAGAAGTCGGTTACAAACTGACAAACAAGCAAGCACACAAGCACGCAAACATACAGGTGAAGCTAATATAAGCGTGTTAAAAAAAGAAACTGTGTATGTTCTCGTTCAGAAACTCGAAATGCTTAAGTTTCTCAAAAAATAATTGTCACCGAATAGTCATACGAATCTACACGTGGTACGTCTAAAGTGGGCACGAGGCTCAGTTGAGACCCTTTAATAAAAGAATAAACGCGATCTATGTTCACCGTATTTTTTATGCCAGAAGACAGATCTCATTTTTATCTCCTTTTGATACAGAGCGGACCAACGCCACTGATGTTGTGATCATTAATTTGTCGGAAATTTGTAGTCATCACTCTGTCTATAATATAGAAACTCCTACGGGGACCATGTAGTGTCAGAACGGATGTTTGGTTTTTTGTCAGACGGATGCGCAAGCAATCTGGGACAGATTAATTATTAATTACAAGCCGTGAAGTGGGTCATTTATTAGGACTAAAGTGCGACCCTTGAGGTCCACACTACGAACTTCCCAGTTTGATAAATATTTAATAATAATAATTAAATTAGATATTACACAGAAAAGTAATCATTTTAATCATTAAAACATAATTTTTAGGATGTAACCTTAGTAATTGATACATTACTATCAAAAGCCAAATTACAATATAATATGCAAAAATTAAAAAAACGGGTAACTAGATGATACAGGTGTAAACTTTTTTAAGTGCGCGACTGTACGTACAGTCGCGCACTTAAAAAAGTGTACATACGTACACACACACACACAAACAAACAAACACAGACATCTTTCTAAAAATAGTGTAAAAATAGTGTAGTGACCTTGAAACATAAAAATTTGTTATACATTTTGATTTCGATTTTCGGACCCATTACAATAACTTCCAATGGGATGTTAAAAAAGTTACTATCAACTATCAAGTACCTATCTATCAAGTTACTCTAAATGTAAAAAAATCAAATGTAAACAATCGAATCAATTGCGAAACAAGGGTAGGTACTTAATAGTAACGTTTTATAATTAATATTCATATATATATACATATTAATTTCATATTACACAACTTCTTTATTTATGATCTTGAAGTGACTTTGAATAACCTCATGTCATAGGTCGTTGGATTCGTCTCAATAACGGCTACGATATTCCGTAAAAAATCCACATGGTCTGATTTTAAAAAAATGGAATTGGTAATTGTGTTTTAAAAACCGCCAACAGCTAAGGTTATTTGGGCCTAGCACCAATTCATATTTTCAATTCATTATTTTTTTTTTTTTTAATATTAAATTGAAAATTCAATTGACACTTTTACCAGCTCTCGGGCTAGAACCCGAGAACTGGGGACTTCTAATAGAGGAACCATAGCAACGCCATGTAAACAACAGCGCCGGTACACTCTCGGCTATTCTCAAAAAAATTGAGGTGACCTTGACGTGACCTCAGCATATCAATCGAGAAAAAAATTTATTTTGCCAACATACGTCCCCCTTTATACCAAACAGTTCAACACTTTTTTTGCTACAACCAATACTTTTTGAAATATTAGCTTGTCTTTATGTCATGCCTCGCGCAGGCATTGTGTCGGTTCCGTAGACACTGTTCGGTGCATAGATATCTCTACATAGTATAAAATGAAGTCGCTTTCCGCGTCTTTCTGTCTGTCTGTATAACCGCTAAATCCTCCTGAACCACGCAACGGATTTTGATGCGGTTTTCAGTTAGATAATTTTTCAGGGAAGGTTTATATATATAGCAAACGAGCGAAGCGAGTGAGTAGTGTATTGCACCCGGGCTTTCTTAGCGCCCGGGCGAAGCCGGACAGGGCCGCTAGTAATATAATATGTCGCTCCTAAGATCCACCAGGAGGTGACTTGTGCAGTGAATTTCAAAAAACAAAAATATTGCTGAGTGAAAAACTGCTTGGAGCTGCCCTTTAAACTGTGCTCTGGCCTCTGACTGAGATTTGTAGCCAGTTTCTTTTTAAAGGGTCTCTAATGCACAGTACGCCGTTCCGGCCGGCACACACAAAGATTACCGGATGTGCGATATGTGTTTTACCTTATATACAAGAGACTGACGACGTAGTGCCGCTACAGATTTAGATCATATGCAATCAGCGTACTTCATCTGAACACACACAAACATATTATACAGAAGTAAATAAGTGCTTCTTTTTTAATAATATTGTACACGAACCAATATTGTACTTGCACTCGGCAAGAAGCTATAATAAGACTTCAGAATAGCCGAACGTGTAGTCATGCAGTTGTTTATATGGCGTTTCCATGGTTCCTCTATTAGAAGCTCCCAGTTCCCAGGGTTCCCTAGGTATTTGACAATATTGTTAATTTGTTACGTATAGGTACTACAAAATATGCACAAAATATGCACACAATTGTATTTCTTAAACCGCACTGTAAGAAATTAGAAGGCCGATTACATAGATTATCAATGGTCCATTTGTAGTCAGCGATTAATCTGGTAATAGGCACACAAAGGGACAATGGCGTCACAAACAGGTATAGCCACATCGCGTAGATTCCATAAAAACACATTACGCATGCGTGGTTGCTAATTTTACATTAATTTGTTTTGTATTCATCCATTTTATATATGTAACTATACATTTTATTTTGTAATTTTTACACACTTTATTGGATTATTACACAAATTATGTAATTTTAATTTACTTTACCTATGTAAAGATCACAAATTTGTTTACCTTTACAGTAAAAGTCCAAGTTGTTATGAGTTTTCTGTGTAAAAATAAATAATAATGTAAAATCACTTAGAAAATCGAACGAATTCTACCTTAACTTCCAAAGTATTTTTACATCCATTTTTTACAGTGCGCGGCTCCGATTGACACCAAAATCAATAGGCCTGGAATCTTTACTGACACAAACAAACAAAAAATTAATTCGGTGTATTTTTACAGAAGTTGTCATGAACGAAAGAAAATTTTACATTTTACTGGGTTGTCAAGCGTAATATATCAACCAAAGACTGCAACTTCCCCTACAACTGTAACCTCCGTGACACAATGGTCCGGAGTCGATATCATTATTTGTTCTTGAGATATTATCCGAGCGGAAAAAAAGTTCACCAACGTACGAACGAAGGAACTAACGAACGAATGAACGTACGTACGTACACACACACAGAGAGACATCTCTCTCTAAAAACAGTAAATTCGGACTCTAGGGACCTCAAAACGTGCAGATATTATGGCCAAATTTTTTTTCCGCAAAATCGGACCCATTACAACAACTTCCAATGTTAAGTAAAAAATGTATAACTTAAAACTGAAAAATAGGTTTCGTATCTAGCAAAATGCAACTCCTTTATTTACTTACCATTCTCGCTCATCGGTCATCAGATATTTAGCGCCAGGTATTTTTGACCTAGTAGCAATTCAAGTCTTCAATTTATAATTATTTTTATTAATAAACTGATAATTCAATTGACATATTCACCAGTTCCTGGAAACTGGAAATTTCCAACAGCTACGAAAATGTCATAAAAAAAACCTCATCTCTACGACCTGGTGAATCTCAAGCCCGTTTTTCAAAATTAGTAGCTATGCACTGCATCAAGTCTTCAATTTATAATTATTTTTATTAATAAACTGATAATTCAATTGACATATTCACCAGTTCCTGGAAACTGGGATTTTGCAACAGCTACGAAAATGTCATAAAAATAACCTCATCTCTACGACCTGGTGAATCTCAACCCCGTTTTTCAAAATGAGTAGCTATGTACTGCATCAAGTCTTCAATTTATAATTACTTATATTAATAAACTGAAAATTTAATTGACATATTCACCAATTCCTGGAAACTGGGAATTTCCAACAGCTACGAAAATGTCATAAAAATAACCTAATCTCTACGACCTGGTGAATCTCAACCCCGTTTTTCAAAATGAGTAGCTATGTACTGCATCAGTCTTCAATTTATAATTACTTTTATTAAACTGAAAATGCAATTGAATTACGGTCGTATTCATAGTTAACCCTTAAGTAGTAAGAGACACTTAACTCTACCCTCAAATTGAATATGCGTTTCATAGTCAAAATTGACGTCTGTAAGGGCCCTTACATCACTTTCACCTTAAGAGTGGGTAGTATGTCCCTTAAGTGTCAAAAAAGTATGTGCGTCTTTATTTAGACAAAGAAGCAAATAGACGTAGGTAATAATAATTATTATTATTCTGCTAACCTAACCTGCATGCTAACCGTGGTTAATCGTGGCTAAAAACACGCATTTATATCAAAAATGACAACTAAACACAATCGGTCTGCAGTATGACCAACTGTTCTAAAGGAAAAAATCATGGAGGTTTACTATATAATTCTTCCCTCAGTCAAGGAAATGACTATGAAATGTTCCTTTGAATAAGGTGCCTTCAGCACTCAAGCGACCCTCAGCGAAGGGACCCTTATCACTTACTTTATGGGTTAACTATGAATATGGGCGATGATATTAGCTCCCGCATGTGAGATGGTACAACCTATAGTAGTACCTAGCTTAAATCAGCTCTCGCAGGTAGTGATATTTCAATGACAAATTGCTTCATTAGGATATAATTGATTGTTTAAAAACGTGTCACTGTAGAGTAATTGTCAACTCAGTCACCGCGAAAGTGGAAGTTTCGGGTTAGAGTCCCGACGGTGACATAGGTTTGAAGAATGAATTTTTCTATTGTTGCATCATATTGTTACGTCATTTCGATGGATGTTTCCAACACAAATGCAAACTTTGCATTCATTTGTAAATATGGGTAATATTCACCAATTCCTGGAAGCTGGAAATTTCCAACAGCTACGAAAATGTCATAAAAATAACCTCATCTCTACGATCTGGTGAATCACAAGCAAATTTTTCAAAATGAGTAGCTATATGTACTGCAATGTATATACTATATACATAATATAGAAATAGGTACTCTCGAAGTAAACTTTTGATGAATGAGTTAGTTAAAAAGAATTATAAACAATAGGTAATATATTGTTGTACTGTTTTAAAGATACGGTGCTTGGGCACGTGCCCCATCGTACACCTATGTACATATATGAATATGAATGTATGTATTATATACACTGTATATTATATATAGGGTCTTTTAGAATGAAATACTCTTTTCCACGTAATCTTGGTGTCTGTCTACACTCCACTGAACAGAAAAAATCCGTTGTATCTTCGCTCGCCACCTCCACTACTGCCAAAGATCTTTTATCAAAAGAAATACTTACATGCAGAGTGTTAAAAATGTTTTCGGATTTTTACCTACTTATTATTTCACTCAAAACAAACAAAAAGTTTATGAACTTGGGCCCCCAAATCAACTGTTACTTGTATTTACCCCTCAATGATAGATTGCATAATAAACTGAATTATTAGATATTTTCAATCCTTTTTTTATAGTCTGGCAGAATTTTCTGTTCGTTGCTTCACAATTACTCTAAATTATTAAAATAGTGACTCTAAATATCTCCAAGCGAAGAAGTCTAGTGATGTTAAATCTGGAGATCTAGATGGCCAAGCAAAATGGCCCCCTCGTCATATACTTCTGCTGTTATAATTTTGGTTAAAGAAAGCTCTGATCAAGAGGCCCATCATAATACGTAATTATAAATCATAGATGCAATTGAGAGGAAAATATAAGATCGACTCTATCTCTCTATTCTCTGAATCTGCGTCCTACAGTTGATTAAGACTTTTTTGATTGTTTTGATTTTGAACTATAAGTGATTGAAACATTCGAACACTTTTTGACATCCTGCATAATATATATTATAGAACATCTATGCAACGTTAAAAAAGCGTGACTAGAACTATGCCAGCGAACGTAGTCCGTAGAGTCAGTATAGAGTCCAGAACTACATATTAATAATAATAATAATATTTTATTGCATTGCCATTAATGTGGATACACACGTCAAAAATAAATACATATTAAAAAAGATCCTTCAAGTCATAAGGCACAGTATTACAGAAATGTGTTTCCAATTTATTTTTAAAATGCCCTGTTTGTTTATTATTTTTATTGCATCTGGCAATTTCTGAAAAATTTTATAACCTATGTATATCGGACTTTTTTCAAAAAAAGTCGTGTTGTGTTTTAAAACAATATTGTTATTGCGGGTAATAATTACTAAGTTACTAGGTTTAAGGTAGAAGAAAGCATAATATTATATAAATATTCAAAAATTCAAAAGAAGGGGCGAATTTATTTTAGAGACAAACTATAGCTTATAACTATTTTAGTTTTTCACAAATAGAAGACAGCAGAATCCAGTCTCACTTGTCAATTGTCATGGAATGAAGTTAATACAAACAGATAGACAAACAAAATTTCTGCAAGCACGTTTTCCGTAGATGTCTCCTAGATGTCATAAAAAATACTCAAACAATTATAAAAATATCTACTTATTTAAAAAACAAAAACAAATTGGGAATAAGCAGCATCTGTATCATTGTTTATATGGCGTTTTTATATTTTAATCCAAGAACCTGGAGAATCTATGATTAGTAGTGTTGCCGTCTAGACAAGACAAGACTTTGAAAGTCTTGTCTTGAAATATCAAGACAAGACTTCACTAAGTCTTGTCTTGAAATATCAAGACTTCACTAAGTCTAAGTCTAGATTAAAAAACTCTTGTCTTGTCTTGAAAATTTCTTCTAGACAAGACAAGACAAGAGTCTAGAAAGTCTAGATCTAGACGGCAACACTAATGATTAGGATTTTTAATTTAATATTAAAAACAATAATAAATTGAAAATCTAAAGTGGTACTTAAACCAGATAACTCTGGAAGCTGGTAAAAAGAGATTAAACAGAAAGAAGGGTTTTACAACTATAAATCCGAAAGTATCATAAAATAATTTACAGATATTAGATTCATAATGAATCTTTAATTATCTAGTCTATGGTACATTTGATTAACAACCTGTGTTATCCGTCGGGTAGATTTATTTTACGTAAGTGAAAATTGTAGTTGACTGTATTCACTGCAGTAATTACGAGCACAAAATCTTTCAACCATATACGGAACTGGGCATTCGCTTGTCACTGTATTCACATATATTTTACAAATACAGGCACAATAGCTGTAAGTGTAATGTATTTTATAATTAACAAATGTACGTAATAAGATAGGAGAGCACACGCCACACTAATTAACTACCGCAAACCAACAAATTACTTATTTTTATACACATTTCTTAATTGCAACTTACCTTTAATGAATGTGTATCTTATATTATTCTAGAAAGTAAATAATATATATCATATTCTTTTTTCAATATTGTTACAAAACTGTTTTCTGAGTTGGCGGAATAAATATTTATTTACAATAATTCAAAATACAATAACAATAAATGCAACAACGAAAAGTCAATTCTAACAATAAAAAAAATTAAACGGTAATTATTGAACTAAACGAGCCACTTAAATAACACTTAACAAATAACTATATATACAAGGATTATTTATTTGTAATTATTTATGTCACTGTATTTATATCAGATTTATTTCGCTGTTCAACACTGTCACAGTACAATCTACACTTAACAAATAACTAGAGATGCGCCGAATATTCGTTTGGTATTCGGTATTCGGCGTATTCGGCATCTTTTTCACTATTTGAATTCGGCCGAATTATTCGGTTTTGGTGCTAAATATATTCGGTTTGAGTATTTCTATTTTCTTGGCTACACGACACGGTATAGAACTAAAAGATAAAACTTCTTATGTAAGATTTATGTTTTATATTATAATTTATAAGTCAAAGAAATCCTATGAAGAATGTGTTGAATAAAGCTAATAAAATAAAGCAATTAAACTTCAAATCAACATTTATTTTACGCGGCAAAACAATGAAATGGTAAACCGAATAATTCGGCCGAATATCCGGTTCGGTAAAGGTTAAACCGAATAGTATTCGGTTATTCGGTGAAACCTCTATTCGGCGCATCTCTACAAATAACTATATATACAAGGATTATTTATTTGTAATTATTTATGTAACTGTATTTATATCAGATTTATTTCGCTGTTCAACACTGTCACACTACAATCTACACTTAACAAATAAATATATATACAAGGATTATTTATTTGTAATTAGTCATGTCACTGTATTTATATCAGATTTATTTCGCTGTTCAACACTGTCACAGTACAATCTACACTGACTGACTCCCGTTGACTGATCAATATTTATATCACTGATCCGCTTGATGGCACGACTCACCATTCACTGATTACCGATTGCGTGACACCGTCGACTGACTGCTTGACCGGCTTGTTTATATACGCTACGCGGCCCAGCCTAGTACGTTCTCGTTGGCTCTAGCGTTGTCTAGAATCATCGATACCATTCCACGCTTTACTACTGTGACCTTTCTTTCTCGTGGTTTCTATTGGAGGCAGTGGCGTAACATCTTGGGGTTTGCTACAATATATTTATGTATGCATAATGAGATTTAGGATTTGTGGATAGAAAATGTTCCATTCATCTTGTCCAATAAAACAAACTCTGAAAATGTACCTTAAGGTCGGGCGCGTACACACAATTGTTTAGTCGAGTTGTGTGCGTGTCGCGATTTCAACTCGACTAAACTGTTTAGTTGCTAGTGGTGCGCATACAATCAATCAGTTGTGCCATGATTTCACTATTAAATTAATGGGTCGCCGAACAACTATTGGTCGATTTATTATATTATCCGGCCAGACACGGCAACTTATTGAAGAAACTAATACAGTTACAATTTTTAGTAACATAATAGTAGATTGTATGTCTAGATACATAATGGGGCATATTACGGCGAGTGATGACAGTATGTAAAAACGAGCGATAGCGAGTTTTTACAGTCACACGAGCTGTAATACCATTACGTACGAGACATATATGGTATTTTTTGCCATACCCACTACAAAATACCTACTTTTCACGTCATTTTCAAAAAATTCTGACAGTTCATTTGCGTCGCCATCTTTTCTTCCACAGTGTGCCGCGAAGTTCGTGTAAGTAGCAATGACATGGCGCACGCAAGCGTACGCAGGCGTATAGAGCGAATGAAAGTATGGCAAAAAATAATATACATATAGGTACAAAAATCAGTTAAAAACTGTTCTTTAATGCATATGATCTCTTATAATTACTTCCTTATTCCTGATTTTATAAACTTATTGAAAACAACTTGTAATGAACTAAGAGGATTATAATTTTAATTTTGAATTTTACATATATTTAAATACTTAATACAAATTAGATGTTCCGCAATAAACAAAATTTAAATATTTTAATTAATAATAAAAACATTCTTATTAATTAAACTTTGTAAAAACCCTAAAATTTTCCAATTCAGATCGTTTTTAATGCAATATATTAAACTAAAAATACTTATATGCCTTATAAATATTTAAATATTCGCTTAATTATTTTGTAATTTTATGCCAATGTTAAATAAGTGCATGTACATATTTAATATTTATGGTTTATTAAGTTATAAAAATTATAAATATCTACAATAAAATTATGATATTAAAATGTCTTGGTTTAACAACGGAGGGGGTTGATAATAGCCGAGCATATAGCAATACCGTTGTTTATACGGCGTTCTCCATATAATACAAGCCCCCAGTTCCCAGGTTCTTATCCGAATGAATTGTAAATTATAGACGACCGACGACTGAGGTCATTAGCGTCTGGTTCTTATCCGAGAACTGTAAAAGCATTAATTGGTGCTATAGGTACACATAACCCTAGCTCTTGGTAGGATCAACAGTCGCGGACTTAATAAAGTTTACACTTGAGTTTTTCAGTGTAAATTCACAAAAAGTCAGTAGCTTAGCAACAAATTTAGCTTTTAATAGGTAAATGTAAATATCAAAAATTAAAAGAAATAATTGTCGTTTAAAAGCCTCGAAATTGTTATAAACGATGAACAAAAAAGAAGAATTATTGCAAGATTGGAGGAAGGAATTTGCTAGTATCAAATATTATCAAATCTTTTTATGTTTTAATTGAATAATATTGAGTAATTTGGATTGTATAATAAACAACTGAGGTGTTTTGATAATATTTTTTTATTGAATTTTAGGATATAACCTTAGTAATTGATACATTACCATCAAAAGCCAAATTACAATATGCAAAAATTAAAAAAACCGGTAACTAGATGATACAGGTGTAAACTTTTTTAAGTCCGCGACTATACATATTTAAAAAAAAAATAATATGCTTATAGGTAAAATTCGCTCGTTACTTAAAATTGTTAACAAAGAAATTATAAATTATTCCTGCCTATTATGAGCACATAAAAACCCAATTCCAAGAAAGTTTCTTCTCTTACAAGGCGTTTGTATTGCGCGAATTTGTTCAAATGCGGCCGCTAAGCTGCTAAACAGGGAAATGCAATATTTCATGAAATTAAGCCACTGTTGATTGCAGAGTGACACCAGGCTGAACAATCATCCAACTCTTGTGTCACAATATTATTAAGGCCAATTCTTACGTAACGACACGACACGACGCGACAGAAAAATGCACGAGCGGAATACAAAGCTTTCCGAAGAGTTGAATTTTGTCGCGTCGCGCCGCTGCCACGTCGCAAGAATGGTTGCATTTGAAAACACTTAAATTTTTCGATTTTTTTATTGTAGATTATATACGCGTCGACATCTCAGGTCATTAGCGTCTTTCAACTACACTAAATAACAACTAGCTTAAAACTAAATAACATCACAAAACATCCATGAGCGCAGGTGGGATTCGAACCCACGGCAGTCCAGTCTAGAGGCTGTGGCACCAAGCATGCTAACCACTAGGCTATACTGCCCTCTAAATTTTTCGAAGCATTATTTTGTGATCTATGCTTTCTTCCATCTCTTCTAACACAGAAGCCATAACACTTTATAACAAGAAGAGTGCGTGGCGTAATGTTGTGTTAAGATATAAAACATTTTTAAATAATTGTATGTGAGTTTAGTACGGCTGTAAATTTTACAATGATAAAACTCTCGCATGATGTGATGTGACAATTTACTTAATATAGAAATAATTCAATTATGTTAATCGTGTCACAGTAGAGTAACTGATTACTCATCCGCCGCAATATAGGATGATTCAGGTTTGAGTCCCGACTGTGACATTGGTTGATAAAAATAAATTTTTCTATATTGCAATGTAATATTTTATAATTGGGTGCTGTCTAATAGCCCTTATCATTTTTACACAAAATAGAGTTAAAATGTCTATCTAAAAATATTAGTAAAAAAACGTTTTAGAGACAAGCTTTTATTTAAATGCACAAAAAAGGAAAAAATAATTTTTAATAATTTTTTTCCTTTTCAGTGCATTTAAATAAAAGCTTGTCTCTAAAAAGTTTTTTTTTACTAATATTTATTTTTTACTTTTTAGTCTTCTTTTTATCCCTGATTGATATATTAAAGATATGTCAGAGTATTTTTGAAAAATCCCCATAATCCCTTCATATACTTAGTGGGTGCTTACGTCACAAAAGAAACCTACTGTCCAAATTCCAAGTTTCTAGCTTTAGCGGTTTGGCCGACGCGTTGAATAGTCAAAAAACCCTACTCCCTCGTTTGACCCCCTTAGATATTGAATTTAATTCTAAAAACGATTGATTCATGTATTGTCATCGGGAATGCATATATGTACCAAATTTTAAATCGATTAAATACGTGGAAGTCGTTCAAAATTTACTTCCAAGATTTGTATATTGTATATGATACTTTGTATATTTTGTACATTTTATGTTTTTATGACGACTCCACATGCAGAAGCATCAATGGATTGAAATAAATTTGAATTTGAATTTGACCTAAACAAGCAAACTAACATACAAACATTGCAAGTTAAATAAAAGCTTGTAAAAATACGACCACGCGCTTTTGATGAATTTTATTTTTTAACCACTGCAGTGTATCTGAGTTTAAAACTGCCATAAAAATTTAAAATAATATTAAGGAAAGTATACATTATTCTCTTTTGTTTTGATTAATTTCAAATTGTTTTCTAATCGCTGACCGTGTGAAGAGACATAACAATTACATTAGATGTGTATAAGTTTATGGAAAACGACTGATTATCCTGTATATGTAAGTGTTTTCATGGACTTTTGAATGTTCACCTAGCGCAAAATAACACATAAGTATTATGCGTATTACAGTGTGTTTCAAAACTAGACGAAACCTCAAGTGGAATCAAAATGATGTAAAATGCAACACCTCTAAATTGGATTGTTTTAATTATTACAGATTGTATAAATCGATATAAAACTTCACCTACGCCTTATAACTTTAATTTCACGGATTCTATTAAAGTGTATGGCCAAAGTCAAAACTGCTTAGGTTAGAATTTGTGGAATGTGTTATATCTTGGGATAGATTTGTTTATCTTTATTTGTAGAACATTGTGTAAAAATCTTTCTACGTTTAAATTCATACTACATCTAAAAACAATTTGTTAACTGTTCAAGGGGTATTTGAGTTATCCAATAGTCATTTTGCAATGTAATGAAAAGAGACGAACATGACTATACGTGCTTCACACTACCTTTTTCCTACACGCAACGTCGAGAATGACGCATCAGATGAAATTCACTCACCAATGTACATTTTGAAGGAAAAACAATAATTTACTCACTTCTTAACCATACAGTTACATTATTGAATATACTCGTACAATGTACATTTCGGGGCAATGCGTCTATCGTCAGGAAAAACCGAACTGACTTTTGACTAAACAGTTTATTTTTTGCTGATGATAACATTGCGCTGAAATGTACAGTCGTGAGTCGCGGACTTAATAAAGTTTATATTTGAGTTTTTCAGTGTAAGTTCACAAAAAGTCAGTAGCTTAGCAACAAATTTAGCTTTTAATAGGTAAATGTAAATATCAAAAATTAAAAGAAATAATTGTCGTTTAAATGCCTCGAAATTATTAAAACGATGAACAAAAAAGAAGAATTATTGCAAGATTGGAGGAAGGAATTTGCTAGTATCAAATATTATCAAATCTTTTTACGCTTTAATGGAATACAATTGAGTAATTTGGATTGTATAATAAACAACTGAGGTGTTTTGATAATAATTTTTTATTGAATTTTTGGATGTAACCTTAGTAATTGATACATTACTATTAAAAGCCAAATTAATATGCAAAAATTAAAAAAACCGGTAACTAGATGATACAGGTGTAAACTTTTTTAAATCCGCGACTGTACATCCAATAATAAAATTGTTGTGCTTAAGGTGACTAAATTATTATTTTTTTTCTAGGTTCCAACCAGTGCTCTTACTAAGAGCACTAACCAGTGCTCTTACCAAGAGCACTGATTGGATTAAGAGCCTCTTAGTATTCTTAAAATTGCAAAAACAGTGAGGCCCTCTCAGGGAACCTTACCGTTTCGGCTTTATTTAAATTTAAAATCAATTTCGGTGAATGAATTTCGTTACAGTCTATACATATACACACATATGTAAACAAAAGACCTTGGTCATACATTCGATGACGCGCCACACTTAGTTTTGGTCGGTCGATGGTTAATTCACGCAAAATCATCAATGTATGAAAAGCAATTCATTGGAAAATTAAAATATCATCAATGTTTTGAATATTGAGGCAGGTCTTGCACTACCATACACCCACTACATTCAGTTTTGCTAAAAAAAAAATAAACCTACCTTTACCTACCCATCGAGACTCCGATAGACAGCCGCTGTTTTGACTCCATCATTCTTCTTCAGTGGGTCAAAAGTGATTGGGAAAAACAATGAAAAATCCCAATCAAAACACTTTCCTTGATACATTTATCCATATGGATAGTTGATAGCGATTAAAAAATGGGTTTTGTAAGTGGAGAATGTTCAAACACATATTCTTCAAAACAGGCATTTATGTTCACAAAATTAGAATGAAAACTTCAGATAAGACTTTTAATCTAATTCTTTCTATAGAAGTCGATTCATTTTCTGACATTTCAAAATAAAACTTAATTAAAATTTATTTTTCCATTCCAAATTCTCAAGAACACTGTTACTGTATAAATTTTGGACATCCTATATAATATCTCAAATAATAATATTAAATTAGGTTTTGTTTTGAAATGTCAAAAAATTGATCGACTTTTATAGAAAGAATTAGATTACAAGCCTTATCTGAAGTTTTCATTCTAATTTTGTGAGCATTAATGCCTGTCTTGAAGAATATTTATTTGAGCATTCTCCACATATACAAAACCCATTTTTTAAACGATATCAACTATCTATATTAGTAAACAGACTTCACTAGTTAGTTGTTACGTTCGTTTAGGTGTGTGTGCGTGTGTTAAACGACATAAAGATGGGGTATTCGAGCAATCAGAATGGACCCTGACTGCAAGGGCCTAGTCGCTTGTGGCCTACACGACAAGATTTTGTACTGACATTATAATAAATGATATTATTGATTTCAGCATTTTGTGAACATTCATGCTTGAAAAAGAAAAGTCATTAATTAATAAATTATCGATGACCCAGCGATGTAGCTTAGTGGTACAGCACTAGACTCGCATTGGGAAGGTACTGGGTTCGAATCCCGACGGGGGCAGATGTGGCTAGGACATTTTCCTACTGCCTCACGTCGAGAAACGGTAATTCCTGTACCGGCCATCTTGTTTGAGGTTTTCCATGGTTTCCCTCAATTATTCCAGATGAATATCGAGATGGTTCCTTAAGCAAGGCCATGGCCGATTACCTGTCAAACTCCTATAATGCTCCTTATACCTTATCCTAATTTCCTATTATTCCTCCATTCGCACATTGCTATTGAAAAAAAAGTTGAAGTTTAAAAATGTAGAAAACAACGGGAAGTGGTAAAATGGAAAATAGTAATGGTGCGAATGGCGTCTGTTATGACATAATGTCGAGAAACGGACGTTAAACGCATTATTATTATTATTAAATTATCGATGACTATTGTGAAAGCACTCACAATGATTTTTAAAAGTCGGCACGCCTATGAATGCAGCATCAATAACCTGTAACAATATCAACAGAAGCTATCAGAGCTTAAAGAAGTAGACCTTGCAAGGTCCTTTGTAAAGCTCTATCGGCCATCCATGATGGCGCCGGACGCACGGTGCATCTTACACATTATGCGTATCATTTCCATGGAGTGTTTCGGCTATGGAGACCATCGCCTGTGAAGTGTACGCTCTGGGACGTAGCCCAATCCGAAATGATATTATTTTAATTCGAACTGAGAACGTTATAAAAACAAATAAATAAGTGAACGTTTAATAAAAAATAGAATATTGTTACATTGTAAACAATTTTTTTAATTTTTTCTTTTACGACTACCAACTGCCAAGGTTAGGCCAAGTAAAAAGGAAAATTTGGATAAGATAGGCAACTCTGTGTGTCCAAGAGTTTGGCATGTATTTCGCCATGGTCATGTATAACTGTAAGGAATTACCTTGATGTTTATCTGGACTTATTGAGGGAAATCATGGAAAACACGTCATGATGGCTAGTACAAGAAGTATCCTTTCTTGGCGAGAGTCGTTACATCATCGTGCCTAGATTTGTTCCTTGCATTTTCACTATCAACGTTCTATCTAAGCATTTATCGACAGTTTTTTTCCCGGGATCAAATTTTGCAAATTTTCCGGGAAATAGAGATCGAGAATTTCAGGGTCAAAAATCTACCCTGCTGGGCTGTGATTTACGAGCTCCGCAGCTGCACTGTACGAAGAACCACGAAACGGCTAGTGCAGGGGTCGGCAACCTGCGGCTCTTATGATGTCAAGATACGGCTCTCCAGTTCCGTGCGCAAATATTAATAATTATATTATTTTATTTTCAAGACTCATAAAAAATATTATACTGCAAAAAAGCTTTAAACAGGATAAAAACAGTCAACAGAGAACAGTGAGAATAGGTGGAGTAGAGAGTATACGGACAGCTGACATTTTTTAAATGTGGCAACACTGTTCTGTTGTTTAGTTATTGGTGCACTGTGTCGTTAACGGTCGCAGTCAGAACTTTTTTTTATATACCTAATCCTAATCAAATACCATAATATTGAAATAAAAATGTTAGTGGCTCTTTAAAAACTGGGAAATTTTGCAAATTTTGGCTCTTCCGTCTCAAAAGGAAGCCGACCCCCGGGCTAGTGTATCGGGAATTTACGAATATGCGGCCGGGATTTTAATCCAGAACTTTTCGAGTATGAGTCTAGTACTCTAGCCACTATTCCATGAGTCTAGTACTCTCGCCACTATTCCATACTCTCTCGATAACACTCGCTATAAAAAAAGTTTTGCCCATCACTGTCCTGTACACACTACACTCCTGTGCACATCTAACAGTTTGTAGTGTGGTCACTGAAGAGCGATCAAGGGTGCAAACTGTGACTATATTATGCTAACTACATGTGTATGTGTGTGTGTGTACAGATCAGCTGATAGAACATCGATTGGGTGAATGAACAGACAATTCAATGCTTTTTGTATTATGGATTTCAACCAGAAAATAACGTATGTATAGATGATGACGTCAAAAGTGAAACCAAAATATCTGATATATAAAATATGCATAGGTATACGACCTAGTACGTGTTAAAACAGCTTCAATAATATTGAAGGTTAAATTATTACCTTGATTTTTAACCTAGAATGCAAAATCCGAGTCTCCAAGACCCAGATTAATATTTCGTTTGTTATAATTTTCCGAAAGGTGGTAGACCGAGAGCTAATGACAATTTTTTGGTGTTATTTATTCAAGGCATTATTTTTGTGAAGATGTTGAGGGAGGCATATTAAAGTGTCCTGAATAAGGGATTTTGCTAGATAGCGGTATGGGAGGGATGCAAACCGCTCCCAACATGTAACAAAAAAAATGGTCATAATTATTATTGCTTCAAGGCTGAAATTGTTTGTATAGCTTATCGGTGACCCAATGATACCATTATAATATTTGCAGATCGATTGGTCAGTATTAAAGGGGTGGCAGATCACCCTAAAAGTGTCATGTACTCGACGAAATTTATATTATTAGTTCAAGGTTCAAATTTTAATATGTTGTTACGGTGACTGTTTTAATTTCAATTTGCAGAACAAAATGTCGGTATTAACCCCCTCTCTTAGAGGGAAACTTGCTCGCCTAGGTGTGTATATCGTTCTGCATATTGAAATATATGTTTAAAACAGTCGCCGTAACAACATATTAAAATTTGAACCTTGAACTAATAATATAAATTTCGTCGGGTACATGACACGTTTAGGGTGATCTGCCATCCCTTTAATACTGACCAATCGATCTTCAAATATTATAATGGCATTATTGGGTCACCGACAAGCTATACAAACAATTTCAGCCGTGAAGCAATAATAATTATGACCATTTTTTGGTTACATGTTGGGGACGGTCTGCATCCCTCCCATACCGCTATCTAGCAAAATCCCTTACTCAGGGCACTTTAATATGCCTTCCTCAACATCTTCACAAAAATAAGGCCTTGAATAAATAACACCAAAAAATTGTCACTAGCTCTCGGTCTATGGGTCTTCAGATGAAAAAATTACATTCGTCTGAGTTAAAACTTGTGAATTCAGCCATTATTGTACGACTATGGATTAAGATAATTCTCTATATTTTTTCATTTGTATTTTTTTGCACATATAAAATTGGAGTAAGTAAAGTTTATTTATTTAAATTGATGCACTCACGCTTTTTTATCCGAATTTTTCGTGCAAACTGAAACTTGAATCAAACACAAAAAAACTGAACAAGTTTTTTGGTGTCATTGTAAGCATACTGTAACAAAACTATTTTCTTACGTGGGCGGAATAAATTATTTATTTACAATAATTAAAAATGTAACAAAAATAGATAACAATAAAATGTAACAATTATATCTCAATTCTAACAGTCAACACTGTTTATATAATAATAACACGAACAGTAATTCTTAAACGAACTGAAGCACTTTAATATCACTGAACAATTTATATGCTGTATTTATTTCAAATCGACACTGTCTCACCACTCTCGTTGTTCCCTCTCCGGTGCCTGCTCCTGCTTATATAGAGCTAGCAGCTTGACCCTCCACGCTCGCGCGCTTTCCAGAACATTCTGGTGATTACCTGTGTCTTCGATATCATGCCACGCCTCACCATTGTTACTTGTTCTCGATGCTTCCATTGTCGCCAACGGCGTATGATCTGGGGTTTTGCTACAATACTATTAGTGAACTAAAAGAATAAATAATTTAGTAAACACATTGTTGGACCGCAGACAATGCACATAAATCTAAGGTACGATATTGCATTTCACCTCATATGCATATTTAGTTTGCACAATAAAACAATATCATAGAGAAAGGAGATACACATTGAAACAGTGCCTTATCAATAGTTAAAATCTTATGATAATAATGGTTTCATTATATTTACTGATAAGCACATTTAATCAAACAAAAAAAAAACGAGCAGCTGGAACGCTTGGCTTGATTTTGGAAAGTATCGCCCGCATTTAAAATGAACGGAAAAACTTAAAAAAAAATTCGACTGATGACCAGTCCTATACTTCCACCCAATAAATATTTGCAAAAAATAAACACTCTCCAAGTCTTCATGGTTTCCGGGCTTGTAGGCCGTGGTCCGGTGGTATTTCTACCTGACGTTTCGTCTACAACTGCGGTAGACATTCTCAAAGGCGATGTGGCAGCGGTCGAAGTATCCTCCTTGGCGGCTCACAGGTCAGTGTGTCAGTGACTGGTGTCCTCCCTTCCTTTATGCCTAGTACCAGTGTGTTCTCTGCTCGGTCGTAGTCCGTCTCTCTGTAATTGGTCAACTGCGCAGTGTGTAGTGGTGGGGGTGAGTTCTCTACTCGGTCGTATCCGTCCTTGTAGACTGGTCATTGGTTTTGTATGTCGGAGTGCTGGTGTCCAGGTTTTACTGAGATTGAGACCTTCATCTTTTCGGTTGAAATTCTGTGTGTGCTTTTGTATTTCTATGGCCTCTCTGTATATCCGTGGATAATAACTCAACGTTCTGTCTATGGCTCGGGTTTCTTCGAAGAGGATCTTATGATTGTCCAGAGTCAAAGTGTGTACGGCTATGGCAGATTTTTCTGTTTGTCCCAGTTTACAGCTTCTCTTGTGCTCTGCTATACGTGTGTTGATGCTTCGAAGCATAAGATCGATGTGGGTTATTCAATAATTGTAGACACGAAACGACACCGACACTTGCTCGGTCTCATCTCGATGAAATTAAACGAGATTAAGGCCTGAGATGATAATATCGATTTAAAAATATTATGTCGATATCGAGACTGTTTCTTGACGTGAGATCACCGATACTTTTGGAAAAGTTTAAACATGAAATTTGAGGAAATAAAGATCTTAAGAATATTATAATTGCGAAAGTGTGTTTGTGTGTCTGTCTGTTACCGTAACGGCTGAACGGATTTTCATAATCAGCTCCGGAACGGCTGAACGAATTTTCACGAAATTTGGTATATAGTTACTTTAGGCCCTGGAATAGCACATAGTGTACTTTTCATCCCGGAAAAATGTGCTTATTATAGTTCTTGTGGGATGGTAACAAAACGTAACTCTGTAATTTTTTTGCATTATTATAAACACCACCAGCCCGGCCTCGCTTCGCAGGGGGAGACTTTGTCGCGGGGGGATAATAAATCATAACTTCTTAGCACCCTGGCGAAGCCGAACGGGACCGCTAATAAGTTATAAAATAAAGTTTTTGTTCATGAAAATATGTGTCAAATATTTAATTGGTCATCAATTTATTGAATTAAATTTCTGATTTATTTTTTTGATTTCTCGCGCCAAAAATCTCGAATTTGTTTCTGAAATAAATTGCAACGATAGTGTATACTGTATAAGATATCGAGATGACAGGAGACTGAGACGAGACTAAGATGAGACCGAAACAAAATTAAATCAAGACGAGACAAAATGACCAAAAATTAGACGGCACCGAAGCAATACTGTTCTATTTCAACGATTTTTTCAAAAATCTCACTCGTGCGTTGTCTCACTTGATTGTCTTTTTAAATCCACTTGTAACTTGCATGCACAAAATACATACAATGTAGGATGAAATAATTTAAGTCCAGTAGAGAACAGTACGGGAGGATGTGACGTTTTCTCATATGTAAAATAGCGGATATACAATGGTGATAATACAGAAAATTATAATAACAACAGTGAAAAATTAGTTTTTAAGTTTATTCAGTTGTTATTCGATCCGTGACCAAATCCTGCCGGACAATGGTCATGTGTACTGCGCTCCAACAGAGAAAAGAATGGGGGAAGAATTCGCTTTTTGTAATTTAATTTTCCACTTTTTTATTTCTTATAAAATTAATGATATATTAACGCAATAAAAATGTTTTTTATGATGGGTTGTAATTATTTTTTTTTAATTCACAGAATCCTGCGTAAAGTTTATTAATCTTCTTATTATGCTAAAATTATTTTTATTGTTTTTTTCGTGCTTATATATATTTTTAAATTTTGATCTTATATAGTATATAATTTTGTTTAACTGATGGCTATTCAACAGCTCAGGTGATTAATTCAAAAGATTCAAAAAATGAACAGTTATGTAGTTTTAAATAATTAACCTCCTCCTTGCCCCGAACAGTAGCAAGTTTGTGCAATTTTTTGAGTCAACTTTTTTGGTATCGCAAAACGCGCATTATTTGAATGAGCCATTTTCCTGACAGTAGTTCCTTCAATTATCCACGAAAGGCAGCACTTGTGGTAGGTACAAACATTATTTATTCCCCGTTAGTGTCGTGTCATTTTAGTAGTATAACTTAATTTAAGGTGACCAGCCGTCCCGATTTGGCCGGGACAGGTTTAGGATTTTCTCGTCATGTCCCGGATAAAAAAAGTGTCCCGAAAAGTCCCGATTTTATTTTCAAATCATGAATTTTACCGATTTTTAATTTGTACTTCAAAAACTAATTTAAATTGAATGATAAAGCTTTAAAAGCAATACATTCTCAAAACAAATACGATTTTAAAAATTCGACTGATGACCAGTCCTATACTTCCCACCTAGTAAATATTTGCAAAAAATAAACACTCTTTTTTTTTATTCTTTGACTAGGCCCAAATAACCTTAGCTGTTGGTGGTCTTTAAAACACAATTTAATTTTTATTCTTTGAAAAAAGCATGGCCCTCTTTTTTGTTTGGTGATCTACTGATGGCTAACTTAATATAGCAAAAATCATGGTTACCTTGATTTACGTACAATTTTTATTTTTTTTAGTAAAATATTTTTTTTCTCGAAAACTATACATTTTAGAGAAAAAAAATATTTACATTTTTTTCATATTATAACATCTAGAATTCATTTTTATTTTTTTTTACCTATGTTAATCCGTGACATTGAGGACGATTTTTTGAATATCTCAGGATCCACTGAACCGATTTGACTCAAAATCTAATCAGATCTAAGTTAAAGGCTGATAAATACAATAGAACAATCGGCATGTCCGTATGTTGTTCCGTTCTTAAGATATCGAAGGCGAAAAATTGACCACATACACACACACACACACACATACATACACACACACACATACAGACATCACTCAGAAAATGATCTTAAACGATTGCTAGGGTCTCAAAACGTGAAAATCTGTTAAAATCTCGAAATATTTTTTTCGGACTAAATCCATTACTTCCCTACCATAGTAGAGGTGGGAAGTAAAAATGTGTAAAGTCTATATTTCTTATCCAACATATATTTTTAATACAAGTTTATATTTTCAGTTTTTTTTAGTTTCTCAAAAATGTTAAACAGCAACTTTAGCTTTTTTTAGTTTAGATTTAGCTTTATAAATTATATTAAATTATTTAATGTTAGTTATTGAAATCTATATAGCGCGATACGAGATTTTTTAGTCGATTATTGTTGTTCAAACATCTCGATGACTCTCGATTGTTGTCATTTGGACTCGATTATTGTTGTTGCATAGTTCACCGAGACCGAGTCGCACAGTACTGGATCGTACACTGTCGAGAGCCATATAATATACAATCGTTCATCACTCAACAACTGTGGTCGAGTCGATGGTCGATTGTGCAGTAATAGCTTAATCCGAATTCAATAGTGAAGAGATCACAGAGTACCGACTGAACAGCAATATAATTTTGAATCGCGATTATATGTATTCTCATTCGCTACTATTGCTATAACCTATGTGGCAAATAATTGACTTGAACAATCGGACATTTCGATTGTAAAATCAAACTCCGAGTCGATTGTGGACTCGATTGTTATTATGAACGCTTACAATTGTTTCGATAGTAAAAATATCTCGTAATCGCCCATCACTAACACTGATACAATATAATACTGTGTACATAATATAATTAAAAAAGACGTTAACAACCAGACAAAAATTAAATACAGTGGAACTCCTCTATAATGATATCAAGGAAATGAGGAAAATGCTCTTTTAATTAAAATTAAAACAAAAAAAATTATATACGAGTCCATTATAATTTTGTCTTCTTTAATTAACCGTCTGTAAATTTTTTATCGAAGAGTGTAAAATGTACCTGCTTCTATTGTTGAGATCATGACGTGCAAGATAGATATTGTAAATTATAGACGCTCAACAACAGAGGTCATTAATTCCATTTTTGCAGATTCCAGAAGGGGAGCTGCCTCCTGTTCGAACGCCTGTGCGTACAACTGTGTTAGGACAAAACGAGGACCTAAACGTTTGTCCAAAAGTTTCAGGCGCCGAAGTTCAATAACGAGAAATAAAAGTAAGTAAGTAATTCCATTATTGCAGATCCCAGAGGGGAAACTGCCCCCGTTTGTCAACGCAAAGGCTGACACCGAAAAGTAATAGAACCAATAATAGGCCTTTTTATAACAGTCGGTGTTCAAATTCTTGGATAAATTGAACGCTCAAGTTTGTAGAAAGTCTCGTTATAAAGGGTTTTTCAATAAGGACATATACCAATTTTGTATTTAAATAAAACACACAATAATTGAGATATCGGGCTGAAATTTATTCCAGGTGTAGTAGGTACACATGTTACAATTATGTATGGAATTCAACGTCGTTCATATGACCACCACGAGCACGACGACAGCGATCAATTCTTTGGATCCAATTTTCAATCACTCCTTCACACATATCAACTGGAATGTTGGCAATTTCGCATTCGATATTGCTCCTGAGCTCCTCTAACGTTGTTGGAATGTTGGCATAACCCCATAAGAAAAAATCCAACGGCGTCAAATCGCATTAGCGAGATGGCCAATCGACTGGACCATTTCTCGAGATTAAACGATTACCAAATTTTCCTTTCAATAAATCAATTGTTTGACCAGCTGTGTGGCTTGTGGCACCATCTTGTTGGAACCACATATCGTTGATGTCAAGTCCATCCAATTCTGGCCAAAAATAGTCTTCCAACATGGCACGATAGCAAACTCCATTGACCATAACATTGCGGTTTTAACGATTTCCAAACGTTGCTCGTTCGTGAAATTCACCATGATAAAAATGTAAGCCTTGACTGACGTTTTGACTTTGACAGATCATAAAAAAGTTTGTAGGTTATATTCCGTATTATAAAACAAAATTGTTATGTCCCTATTGAAAAACCCTTTATATAAACGAAATTTTGCTCGTTACAGAGGACTTTTTATACATGTCTTAATGTTCTCATGAAGGTAATAAGGTTTTTCACGCTATAACCAAAATCTCAGAATACCAATTCTACTGTACATATTTTTTAATAGATACAATTTCAGTTGCACTTTATTATGAATGTTGCGAGCACCTGATTTATTATAACTTGTTATTACGTTTATTATTATTATGTATGAACCCTTAGCGACGGAGAACCACAGCGCGCCGGTTGGCAGTTGTCCTTCATAACAGCGGCAACAACAAGTGTAATACTGCTCTAGAGGACAATCAGGTGGGACGCTTCGTTGGCCACCCTTTCATATCCGCACTTCTGGCTGAACCACTATTCACTACGCGTCTACTTGTTGCCCGCTGAATTGACTGATTCAAATCATATACCATATACTTAGTATCTATTTTAAGTTGAGTAAAGTAAAACTTGGAAAAAGTCAGGGCGTGGCTACGTCGGCACCAAAAAGCAACAGTTGATCATTCCAAAATTCGAATATAAACAAATGTCTATACGATCATAGTATCGCAACTTATTAAATACAAGTCCCGACGTGACGTACGTTTAAAATTAATTTTTCTTGTGTTGCATTGTAACGTTACGTAATTCGATACGTGTTCCTACTTCCTAACACTAATGCTAACTTAAGCATTTATTTGTATTAACAACAAACTTATAATATACTTTACTGCAATTTTTTTGTAGAACTGTGACCCGGAATCTTCAATTAAACGATGAATAAAAAATAGCAAAGCTTAAAATCATGATTGCGTTTTTAAAGTTGAAAACGAAGTCTTCGTGTGGCGTTAGGATCCAAATAATAGGGGCGTCCATTAATTACGTGACGCGTTTAGTGGAAGGAAGGGGTCGAGTCGAACCTCACCCAATCTCACGTGGGGGAGAGGGGGGTCTCGGCAAATATCACGTATTTTTTTTCCGCAAGAAACAATGAAAAATTGCGAGAAAACTGGGTTAAATTAAGTAAAACATGTTTCTCCACTAAAATATGGCTAAATCCTATACACAATAATATTTATACTACACTAAAAATACGCATTTTGAAAAATCTCACGTGAGATTAGGGGAGGGAGAGGGGGTCGAGCAAAATCTCACGACATCTCACGAAGGGGGAGGGGTCGAAAAATCGCTAAAATCACCTCACGTAATTAATGGATGCCCCTTAAAAAAACGCAATACTGATTTTAAATTTTGCTATTTATCTAGCATTCCCACAACGTTCCTACTTCCTATCATCATCAGAGATATATAGCCATTAGCCGTCAATTTTTTTTGTCAGTAGATTGTCATTATTAGAGGTGATATACAACATGAGTCTTAATAATCGTTAGATATGAATATTTACTGTCTGCAGATGTTTGCTTCTTTAAACTCGATAAATTTGGCAACTATTCAACCGATTTTCATGCTGTTTTCACGAATACCGAGATAAAATATGTGGGAGAAGGTCTTAAGACTATATTTCGTAATGGGGGCTGTCATTCCCTGGCAACGCCTGGTAAAAACAGCTAGTTATCAATAAAAATGTTGATGCACTGAGCACCAGAATATTCTTCGGTGAAAAAGACAATTATTTTTAAAAAAAAACGTATTATTCACAAGACATAAGTCGTAAGCACATTAACTTTTTTAAAGAACCTAATTCATTGATAAAAAAACTTTATAAAAGCAAATTTGAATGATATATAATAATGTGAAACATTTATTAAGAAAAAATCCATTATAATTTTCGTGGTACTTTATACAATAATATAACAATTAGAGTAGCGTAGAAGTGGTTGACTTTGACTGCCCCCTCCGACTGTTTCCATTGAGCGTGTATCCGCTCTGTGTGAGTGTGTGACGTTATTTCCGCTTTATATGATGTGCGACAGGTGTTTTATCTGAGTGCATTTAACATGTACCTGTACCAACTCTCAACCGTTTACTATAGCAATGACCCGCACGCAACCGCCCAACACTGATTCATAAAGATTTATCAACGTTGAAAACTTAAAGAAATTCCAACGACCAACAGAAAAATCTCAATTTTATTTTTAAAATAATTTCATAACAGTGGCGATCAACAGAAAGAAGGGATTAGGGGGATAACTAATATAAAGATCTTTTTGACGTGATTTAATAATAAAACACAACAAAATTTGATTTAATCAAGACGAGTCTAAATTATGTTTGATCACAACGAAATTATAATTTTGATTAACTTGTTTGTTTCAAAAGCATACGTCATAGAAACTGCCAAAACAAAACAATGTTGTGGTCGACAATGTAGTGTATTAATTCCGGGTCCTGTCGCGAAATTGTATTTTTTTAAGTCCTCACTCCTTTTAAAATTGCACGTTACCGTGGGGAGTTCCAAATTTGAAATTTCGTTTCTGAGAAAAGTTTCTTCAGCACTAAAAAATTTCGGTGGAAATAATAAATAAAATAAATATTTTTTCCATTCAATCTTTACATTTATAAGGTTTGATACCTAATTTAAGTTTTCCAGTTTCATCATAAAATCATTGCTGGTAATTGAAAAAATGAAAAGAAATTATTATTTTTATCTTTTTTCTTCGAACGTAAAAAATGAGAGGCCAAAAATACCAAGTCTTAGAAACGTATAACTTTTTTAAACTAAAATTTAGTTACGCCACTGTGTGTGCTCCTCAAATTACAAATGTTAACAATTCAATTTTAATTTTTTGCTGTGTTGAAAAGTGATTTAACTTCATTAGGTATAACTATGAAATAAGTAAATCAAAAAAAGGTTTATTTTTCCAATAAAATATTACGCACAGAAATTTTATGAATGTAAAACTTAAGGTATGTTTTTAGTCCGTTATAAAACTGGCCAAGGAAATGTTATATGAATTAAATGTTTTGCTTACACTGTGTGTTAAGTTCAAAGTTCAAGTTTATCTAAAATCAGTGGTTTAATCTTATTTCGTAAACCTTTAGTTTTATTTTGCAGTTTTCATAAATTTCACGTTTTGTAATCATAAAAAAATTTTTAATAAAAGGCTATAATAAATTTAATCGATAATTAAAAAAACAGTCATTTACTTGAAATAATATTAATATAATCATTTCATCAGAACTGCAGAAAGCAAAAGTTGTCGTCCCAAAGGTCATTTCATGTAAGAATGGTCATCACATATCTTGTTGATCTTAAAGACGTGTCGAAGACCTAAATGCAACGCCTCCAAAGTAACTTCAAATCGTTATGTAAAAAAATATTCCACTTTTTATACTAAGTTAAATTTTAAAAGAAGATATTTTTTTAAAGTCGAAATAATTTAAAATATCTATACAAGCATACCTATAATTAATTCAACAAATCTCTACATAGTATAAAATGAAGTCGCTTTCCGCGTCTGTCTGTCTGTCTGTATAACCGCTAACTCCTCCTAAACCACGCAACGGATTTTGATGCGGTTTTCACCATCAGTTAGATAATTTTTCACGGAAAGTTTATATATATTATAGCGAACAAGCGAAGCGAGTGAGAAAGCGAACGAGCTAAGCGAGTGAGTAATGTAATTCCTAAACCACGCAGCGGATTTTGATGCGGTTTTCACCATCAGTTAGATAATTTTTCACGAAAGATTTATATATATAGCGAGCGAAGCGAGTGAGTAATGTAATTATAATATTCACGCGAACGAGCGAAGCGAGTGACTAGTGTACTGCACCCGGGCGAAGCCGGACAGGGCCGCTAGTTAACTATAAAATAGAAAAGACTCGTATCTGTCCGTCACACAAAAACTCTCCAATGTTGAGCCCTGACGTCATGCAATTTGCACAGTTAATTGTGCTTGGCAATTAATCAGGATGAATGTGACTATTTTCAGTTCGCCATGTTGTTCCTTGTTAGAGCGTTGTGTCTATTATATCACCATGGGTTAGACTAGATTTCAAAAAGTCCGTGGGTAGTTTTAAAAAGTCCGTGGATAGTTTTAAAAAATCCGTGGGCAGTTTTAAAAAGTCCGTGGGTGGTTTTAAAGAGTCCGTGGGTGATTTTAAAGAGTCCGTGGATAGTTTTAACAAGCCGTGAGGTGGGTCGTTTATTAGGACTAAAGTGCGACCCTTGAGGTCCACACGACGAACTTCCCAGTTTGATAAATATTTAATAATAATAATTAAATTAGATATTACACAGAAAAGTAATCCTTTCAATCATTAAAACATCAATAATTTAAAAAAAAAAAAAAAAAAAAAAAAAACGGCTGAACCGATTTTTATAAAATTTATGTCGGATCAAAATGACGTTAACACGCCTCGATTGACACCCTTACGAAGTCGATATAATTTTTCATTCGCGAGATATTGTGTAAAATCTACTTTTTTGGAGGTTATTTGGTTAAGAAAAAAGAACGGCTGAACCGATTTTGAAAAAATTTCTTTCAGATCATATTTACGTTAATACGCGTCGATTGGCACCCTAACGTAGTCGATATCATTTTTCGTTCTCGAGATTTCGTCTTAGAAAGAAATGGACACATACGTACGTACGTACGTACACACACACACACACACACACACACAGACATCTTTCTAAAAGTAGTGTAAAAATAGTGTAGTGACCTTGAAACATAAAAATTTTTTTCCTTTTTGATTTCGATTTTCGGACCCATTACAATAACTTCCAGTGGGAAGTCAAAAAGTCCGTGGGCAGTTTTAAAAAGTCCGTGGGTGGTTTTTAAAAGTCCTTGGGAGTTTTATAAAGTTCGTGGGTGGTTTTAAAAAGTCTGAGGGTGGTTTTAAAAAATCCTTGGGTAGTTTTAAAAAGTCCTTGGGTAGTTTTAAAAAGTCCTTGGTAGTTTTAAGAAGTCCTTGGGTAGTTTAAAAAAGTTCGTGGATATAGCTCTGGAGAGCGAAGTCGGGTCGGGCAGCTAGTTGTCTATAAATTAAAATTTTAACATAATTAAAAAATCCAAGAACGTAAGACAAATAACAATTACTTTATTTTCTAATTTTAAATACGGGAACCTTTTGAAATTACCCGTTGGTCGATAGTTGAATACCTGAACGCCCAGGGTTTGTACAGAAATCCGTCAATTACTGTGGTCTTAGTACTACATTTTTTAGAATTTAGATATATTGTAGATTATAGACGCTCGACAATAGAGGTCATTACCAAAAAAATTGTTTGTTTTAAGAAGTGACAAAATCTATTTTTGCTGGTCATCAATATTTTTCAAGAAGCAACGGTTATTGGGAAATATAATAAAATTTTATACCAAATATAACAGTTACCAACAAAAAATAACAGTTCTGTACACTGTTTTTATACGCTTGTGCCTAAAATTCGTTTGGTTATTGTTCGTCAAATTTTAAGAATATAATATTCTATTTTCCAGGGAAGCGGCTCGCCTTTTCAATAACCGACAACTGTTATTAACTTCCCACTGGAAGTTATTGTAATGGGTCCGAAAATCGAAATCAAAAAGGAAAAAAAATTTTTATGTTTCAAGGTCACTACACTATTTTTACACTACTTTTAGAAAGATGTCTGTGTGTGTGTGTGTGTGTGTGTGTGTGTGTGTACGTACGTACGTAAGTACGTACGTACGTATGTGTACATTTCTTTCAAAGACGAAATCTCGAGAACGAAAAATGATATCGACTACGTTAGGGTGCCAATCGACGCGTATTAACGTAAATATGATCTGAAAGAAATTTTTTCAAAATCGGTTCAGCCGTTCTTTTTTCTTAACCAAATAACCTCCAAAAAAGTAGATTTTACACAATATCTCGCGAATAAAAAATTATATCGACTTCGTAAGGGTGTCAATCGAGGCGCGTTAACGTCATTTTGATCCGACATAAATTTTATAAAAATCGGTTCAGCCGTTTTTTTTTTTTTTTTTTTTTTTTTAATTATTGATGTTTTAATGAATGAAATGATTACTTTTCTGTGTAATATCTAATTTAATTATTATTATTAAATATTCATCAAACTGGGAAGTTCGTCGTGTGGACCTCAAGGGTCGCACTTTAGTCCTAATAAACGACCCACCTCACGGCTTGTTTTTTTATTGTTATTGATAATCAATTACTTTCAAATAACAGTAAGTATTACTTTAAAAGAACAGTTGAAGCGATAAAACTTTTTAACAAAAAAAGACCTTCAAAAAATTTACTAAAAAGAGAAAAATAATAAAATTTTGAGGTCGGCGCCAATATAATAAAATGTGAACTCGGTCAAAAAGGTGCCAATTTGATTAATATCTACTTTTTAACCGACTTCATATTTTATTAAATTGGCGCGGACTTCAAAATTTTATTATTTTCAACTTTTTAGAGGCTATTTTGAAGGAGGTTTTTTTTTGTCAAAAAGTATTTTGTTTTTTACTTTTTAGGGGCTTTACAATACGTAATTTGTACGTTATTAACCGACTTCGTCTTGATATTTGATTGCTAAATAACTAAAAAACTTACATTTAACTTAACGGTATTACAGTTCATTACTCACTTTTTATTAAAATCAGCCGAACTACTGAACCCATTTAAGTAAAATTTATATGGGACCACCTCGGAGGTATGTCCTGTTAAATAAAACAATAATCATCAAAATCGTTCACACCATTCACAAATACAGGAGAAATCGGTGAACATACATTCATACATACTAACATACATAAAAAACATAGGTCCCGAATATAGAACCTTCCTTTTTTGAAGTCGGTTAAAAATGGGACAGTTAGCATCCTGTTAGGTGTATAATAACAACGCGCGCTCTAGATCGCTGTTACTGATTGGATGGGATAACGGCGTCACTTAAGAGTTTTTAAACGTAATGTTTTGTTGGTCGAATCATATTTCTATGTCCATTTAAATATTATAAATTATTGTCATAACCTATAACCATCGTTGTAGATAGCGTAGAGTACTTATTTATTATACGTGGTGTTGTTATGAAAGAAAATGTGAGATTATATCTTTACATAAACGCCAGTGACGGTCCATTCTTTCGAATCGAAAACTTCATTACTTTTTTGTTTCTTCATTACTTTTTTTTTTTGTTTCATGAAGAGTAATGTCCAAGTTATTAATAATCAAAATTTGTCTTCGCCCTGAGGACAGTGTGGTCAAATGGTTAGCGTCGCGGCCTCTGGATCAGACTGTCGTGCGTTCGAATCCCGCTTCCGCTCATGGATGTTTTGTGATGTCATTTAGTTTTAAATTAATTGTTAACTTCCCATTGGAAGTTATTGTAATGGCTCCGAAAATCGATATCAAAATGTATAATAAACTTTTATGTTTCAAGGTCACTACTCACTACACTATTTTTAGAAATATGTCTATGTGTATGTGTGTGTACGTACGTATGTGTCCATTTCTTTCTAAGATGAAATCTCGAGAATGAAAAATGATATCGACTACGTTAGGGTGCCAATCGACGCGTATTAACGTAAATATGATCTGAAAGAAATGTTTTCAAAATCGGTTCAGCCGTTCTTTTTTCATAACGAAATAGGCTCCAAAAAAGTAGATTTTACACAATATCTCGCGAATAAAAAATTATATCGACTTCGTAAGGCTGTCAATCGAGGCGTGTCAACGTCATTTTGATCGGACATAAATTTTATAAAAATCGGTTCAGCCGTTTTTTTTTTTTTAATTATTGTTAAAAATAAATAATAATTATGTTTTTTATGATTAAAATGATTACTTTTCTGTGTAATATCTAATTTAATTATTATTATTAAATATTTATCAAACTGGGAAGTTCATCGTGTGGGCCTCAAGGGTCGCACTTTAGTTCTAATAAACGACCCACCTCACGGCTTGTTATTTATTGTAATCAAGACGCTAATAACCTAAGTTGTCGACGCGTCTATAATTTACAATAAATAAATCGCTTTCGCCCTCATTTACGCTGTCGTCCTTATGTCTTCTTCCACAGTTACCTCTTTATCGTTCGGCATGTGTGATTTGTTTTTAAAGATTCCACCTTTTGTTTCCGTTTTGTTTCTCAGAGCACACCACTGCACCGTGTGACAATACTGTCTACCACCGAGTTTGTGCGAAGATTAACTGCCCTATCTATCTATGATTTTTATCGCACTAAAAATACATGATTTATTTTTGGCGTAAATAATACCTATTACAAGCAACATTGAGTAAATATACCAACATGTTTTATTACTTTCGGATTCACCTATATATAGACTTGCCATACGTACGGATTTAATCTGGATTATCCAGGTGTGCAAGCTTTCACGGCCGGCATTGTTCCAAGTCTTCATGGTTTCCGGGCTTGTAGGCCGTGGTCCGATGGTTTTTTTTCTACCTGACGTTTCGTCTACAACTGCGGTAGACATTCTCAAAGGCGATGTGGCAGGTCGAAGTGTCCTCCTTGGCGGCTCACAGGTCAGTGTGTCAGTGACTGGTGTCCTCCCTTCTTTTATGCCTAGTACCAGTGTGTTCGCTGTTCGGTCGTAGCCGTCTCTCTGTAATTGGTCAACTGCGCAGTGTGTAGTGGTGGGGGTAAGTTCTCTACTCGGTCGTAT
Organism: Mongoloraphidia duomilia; assembly: GCA_039654895.1. NCBI lineage: Eukaryota > Metazoa > Arthropoda > Insecta > Raphidioptera > Raphidiidae > Mongoloraphidia > Mongoloraphidia duomilia. The sequence goes on from CM077524.1 coordinate 6,258,862, forward strand.
TCCGTCCTTGTACGATTGGTCATTGATTTTATATGTCGGAGTGCTGGTGTCCAGGTTTTACAGAGATTGAGGCCTTCATCTTTTCGGTTGAAATTCTGTGTGTGTTTTTGTATTTGTGTGTGTACGTACGTACGTATGTATATGTGTCCATTTCTTTCTAAGACGAAATCTCGAGAATGAAAAATGATATCGACTACGTTAGGGTGCCAATCGACGCGTATTAACGTAAATATGATCTGAAAGAAATTTTTTCAAAATCGGTTCAGCCGTTCTTTTTTCTTAACCAAATAACCTCCAAAAAAGTAGATTTTACACAATATCTCGCGAATAAAAAATTATATCGACTTCGTAAGGGTGTCAATCGAGGCGTGTTAACGTCATTTTGATCCGACATAAATTTTATAAAAATCGGTTCAGCCGTTTTTTTTTTTTTTTTAATTATTGATGTTTTAATGATTAAAATGATTACTTTTCTGTGTAATATCTAATTTAATTATTATTATTAAATATTTATCAAACTGGGAAGTTCGTCGTGTGGACCTCAAGGGTCGCACTTTAGTCCTAATAAACGACCCACCTCACGGCTTGTTAACTTCCCATTGGAAGTTATTGTAATGGGTCCGAAAATCGAAATCAAAAAGGAAAAAAAATTTTTATGTTTCAAGGTCACTACACTATTTTTACACTACTTTTAGAAAGATGTCTGTGTGTGTGTGTACGTACGTACGTACGTATGTATGTGTCCATTTCTTTCTAAGACGAAATCTCGAGAACGAAAAATGATATCGACTACGTTGGGGTGCCAATCGACGCGCATTAACGTAGATATGATCTGAAAGGAATTTTTTTAAAATCGGTTCAGCCGTTCTTTTTTCTTAACCAAATAACCTCCAAAAAAGTAGATTTTACACAATATCTCGCGAATAAAAAATTATATCGACTTCGTAAGGGTGTCAATCGAGGCGTGTTAACGTCATTTTGATCCGACATAAATTTTATAAAAATCGGTTCAGCCGTTTTTTTTTTTTTTTAATTATTGATGTTTTAATGATTAAAATGATTACTTTTCTGTGTAATATCTAATTTAATTATTATTATTATTAAATATTTATCAAACTGGGAAGTTCGTCGTGTGGACCTCAAGGGTCGCACTTTAGTCCTAATAAACGACCCACCTCACGGCTTGTTTAATAATTAAGTTATACCACTAAAATGACACGACACTTTGGGGAATAAATAATGTTTGTACCTACCACAAGTGCTGCCTCTCGTGGATAATTGAAAGAACTACTTTCAGGAAAATGGCTCAACGCGTGAAGAGAACTAGGTCTACCTTTCACAGAACTGCTAGTATAAATGGTTTGATTTGACTGCAGAATACGCGTATTTTAAAGATTTAATAAATTATTGTCATCTCTTTTAAAGTAGGTAAATAAAAAGGATTACATGCTCATTAATTCACATTTGTGCAACACTAAACCAGGACGTTAATAACTATACAACAGAACTGCAAACGCGTTATTATAAGTGATATAATATTATTATGACAGCTTTGTTAGTGTCTTATTGTTGCTGGTTAACGCATGGCAGTGCGACTGTATAATATACTTTATACAATGTAGTGCATACTGCGTGTTCCAGAAAAAACGCTGTATTGTCGGAATCCCACTAATCTTATGAACACCACGAGCCCGATTTCGCTTCGCAAGGGGAGAATTTCTCGCGAGGGAGGTTGTTATCTGTGGAACAACTGAACCGATTTTAAAAATGTTTTCACTAATAGAAAGCTACACTATATCTGAGTGATATGTGGGCTATACATTTATTTTGATAAATTTCTTGCGGGGGGCAGATAACTCCTGTGAGATAGTAACAAAACGTAACTACGAAATTCTTTTGCATTTTAGAGTAGATATTGTCGGAATCCTACTAATATTATATAAACACCACCAACCCGACTTCGCTTCGCAGGGGGAGAATTTCTCGCGGGGGGAGACAAATAAATTCCAATTAATTATGAGAAACAATTGGTCGAATTTTGATCACAGGCGATACTAGACTACTAGTATAAATTATTAGTTCATTGTATAATAAGTTGATACGAGTACATACAGTATCGTGCTGATTATATTGTAAAATAAACAATTGGGTCGCAGTACGACTTCAAATAAATATGTTGGGTCGCGCGTCAAAAAGGTTGAGAAACGCTGGTCTATATATACCTACATTATACAACTATGAAAACCAAATTGAAATTGGTCCAGCTGTTTTTAAATAAACCACAAACATACAGAATGCTGGCGCGAAAAGGGGAACTTAACATTATATAATATTATGAAGTTTTCCGGTCCGGATTTTCCTAAGCTGATTTTGGTTTGACAACAAGTGTCTCAATTATATATGTTACTTTACTGTATTGTCTTATAATTTAGCCAACGGACACCAATTTAGTTCAGAAATCGCGTGCAGGATCCCTAACATAATTTTGAAATTGAAGAACTCTATGATATAGAGAGATGGTGATCCGTAGATAATGTAGAAATTAGGAGAGAAAAAACTCAGTGGCAAGAGGATCGAATAAAATTTGAAAATACTGATGATTAAATTTGCATTTATAAGCTTACGTTTCGGTGCTCATTGCACCATCCTCAGAGCATCAATGCTGTCAAAAAGTCAGTATATTTTAGAAGAGGTCCAATTTAAGATTTTTATCCAGTGACTGTTTTATATCTTTTTTTAAAAAAATCACAAATCATACATGATATTTAATTATAAATTAATAGTGTACAATATACTGACTTTCGGACAGCATTGATGCTCTGAGGATGGTGCAATGAGCACCGAAACGTAAGCTTATAAATGCAAATTTAATTATCAGTATTGCAAATTTTATTTGATCCTTTTGCCACTGACTTTTTTCTCTCATAATTTTGAAAACTATAATTCAATTAGCAACATGTTATCTCTGGGTGACCATTATTCCGTTTCACTTTCATCAATAGTAGGCACAAATAATTACGTAGAAGCCAGACATTATTTTATGATCAACATGTACAATTCAGGTACATGCAAGTAGGTAATATATGAATACACGAACAATATCTGTACACATGAATGTTGTTGAATAACTCCTGTATTTTAAACTGCATGAGTTGGATGAATTATATCGGTTGTCACCGTTCAACACTTATTTCTTTGCATTCCTAATATTCATTACTACTGTAGTACTCTAAGAACCATGGTTTCTGGGCTTGTAGGCCGTGGTCCGGTGGTATTTCTACCTGACGTTTCGTCTACAACTGCGGTAGACATTCTCAAAGGCAATGTGGCAGCGGTCGAAGTGTCCTCCTTGGCAGATCACAGGTCAGTGTGTCGGTGACTGGTGTTCTCCCTTCTGTTATGCCTAATACCAGTGTGTTCTCTGTTCGGTCGTAGTCCGTTTCTCTGTAATTGGTCAACTGCGCAGTGTGTAGTGGTGGGGGTGAGTTCTCTACTCGGTCGTATTCCGTCCTTGTACGATTGGAAACCATGAAGACTTGGAACAATGCCGGCCGTGAAAGCTTGCACACCTGGATAAACCATAATATTGTCGAACAAACATTACAAAGCAACAATTTTAAAATGTTACTTATGTCTAGACTTGCCATACGTCCGGATTTAGTCCGGATTTGGTAACCATGTCCGGACTTTTGTCCGGACTCGTAATTACGTCCGGATTTTTAATAAAAAAAACAAAGTTTTACTGAAGAAAGCCTTTACGTCTGAAAAGTACCTATGAATGGTAGGTACTCAGAATCAGAAGGTGCCAAACGAAGACGTGAAAATGAACCTGGGAATGAAGAAGGATCGAGTCAGTAGCCATTTATATAATAATAAGTACATGCGAACATAATTGTATGTTTTAAATTTAAATAAATGTACATATTATGTTGATTTTGAGTTTTTTAATTACTAATATCCACCTACCTCATCTCTTCTGTACACTCTTCAGTAGTTTTATTCTTAGTTTTCCCAATTTCAACAGCTGGCATTTGAATTAAAATACCAACAAAATTTTTCGCGGCTCGCGCTTCTCGGTCGCCGCAATTTATTCCCAGATCTGCTGGACCGTCCAGACTTAACTCTAACAAATTATGGCAATCCTACTTATGTCATATATTATCTGATACTGCAAAAAAACGTAAAATAACATTGCTTAAGTAATGTAAGTACTAAGTATAACCAGGCTACTGGCTGTCCGAAAAATCTTTCCCTAAAAACAGTTTAGCAAACGTGTAGGAAAGTGACAAAGTCAAAAATCTTTAATAAAGGTTTTTGACGAACCCAAATATAAAGGTCCTTTATATTTGGGTTCGTATTTTGAAATAAATCACTGAAACTTGGAGTACTATCGATCGATAACCAATCGTAAAGTACTTTTTTTTGTTGAAAATTATGCTAGTTCAGCACACATAGGCTACTCATAGCTCACAACAGTTATATTAAAGTACTTTTATTCGAGTTATTTAGGTAAGATTTTCTCCGACAAGCAGCCAAATAGAAAAAAAATAAGAAAAAATTGAATTAAAGTCAATAATTTTTAATGGTTTATTAGAAAAACAAAGTGAATAAGAACAAATAAGACTTCGATGGAGAACATCAAGTAAACTAAAAACAGCCAGGTTAAAGCATTTGTTATTGTAGCAATAGAAGCATCGAGAACAAGTAACAATGGTGAGGCGTGGCATGATATCGAAGACACGGGTAACCACCAGAATATTCTGGAAAGCGCGCGAGCGTGCGGGGTCAAGCTGCTACCTCTATATAAGCAGGGGCAGTTACCGTAGTGAGTCAGTCGTGAGACAGTGTCGATTAAAAATAAATACAGCATATAAATTGTCAGTGATATTAAAGTAGTGCTTCAGTTCGTTTAAGAATTACTGTTCGTTATTATTATCGTTTGATTGTTAGAATTGACATACAGTTATTGTATTTGAATTGTTGTTACATTTTTAATTATTGTAAATAAATAATTTATTCCACCCACGTAAGAAAACAGTTTTGTTACATTATATAAAAATTCGTGTCTATTCATACCTATAATTAAAGCAGGGTTGTTACGGATGCAAAAATTTAGACATCCGCGGATGCAGATGCGGATGCGGATTATTAGAAGTTCACATCCGCGGATGCGGATTTGATGCGGATGCGGATGCGATGCGGATGCGGATTTTGGGATTTTAAAAGGATAATTATTTAAATTTTAAGTGCATAAATAACTGAAAATCAATTTAATTTCAACTTTTATTTATTTAATCATATTTTTAGCACGTGCCACTCTGGCTCCGCCCACTTTCTTTACATGTAGTTACTTGTTGATGTGAATCTGCATCCGTAAAAACTCCGCATTGATTGATGCGGATGCAGATGTCTGAATTAATGCGAATATTTACGGATGCGGATGCGAATATTCGTAACAACCCTGAATTAAAGAATTAGGTATTTCACTAATGTTAGGGCCATTCTTAGAGTAGTCAGCGCCTGTGTAAGATTGCAATTGCCCCCCCCCCCTCCACATGATTTCGAGGAAGTAGAGAAATATAAAAAGAGGACATAATAGCTGTACAGATAGTTAATAAGTAGTGCAATAAAATGTAATCTTAATAATGCAAGTTAATAACACAACTATAAGATTTTAACACATCTTCGTTACATCCGTTTTGATTTTTACTATGTATTAATATTTATTATCACATTAAATCGCTCCAACATAAGGTTAACTATCGAGAATTTAAAATCTTTCTCATATTCACAGCCGTGTTCCTGGGTACAGTTCGCTAGTTTATTGGTGGCGGGATTCTCGAAAATGGCAAGAAGTTATGCAGTCAAACAGATCGTGTTTACCTAAAAAGAAAACTCGGGTCGCAGTGCCAAAACCCTGCCGACAATATAGTGTATTTGCTAATACTGGCATTGTGGCTTTATTATGTTTGTTTTTGGACAAAATAAAAAATTTAACCCCTTAATACATCCCTTAGAATTATATTTTTTTTCTTAATTTCAATATTTTTATCAATGCAACCTCGGTACCAAATTAAATATACCCTTCAGTAAGTAAAGCACTATCCGCAAACTAATGTTTTCATAAAATTTGTAAGCTCGGTCCTGTCGGGCCGATTTTATTAAAATTTTAGCAGTACATTTTAATCGCTACTAAAGGGTTAAATTTCAATTTTGAAACGATTCTGACAATTTTTTCGGCATTTTTGGGCCCAAAAACATTTTTAACCCCTAAAAACCACCCTTAAAATGGTCCGATTGGGCCCATTTTAAATAGGCTTCGTGCGGTGATGGATTTCAACGTGCCTACCAAATTTCGTCAAAATCAATTAACTCTTTCGAAAGTTATTGCCCGCACACATATATATATAAAAATAGACATTTCCAAAAATGGTGCCAAAGTGTTCAGGAGGCTATGAAACGTCGAGAAATTTTGGTCCGACCCCTAGGTCCCGCCATCCGACCGACGCCAATAGTGTATGTGCCATATGGCAAATACACTAATAATTTTCCGAATTTTACGACCACAACGGTGGACAACGACAGGTCTCAAAAACAGCGATTAAATGGAATTTAATGTTTTTTTTTTGGAAAATTTTTTGCAGCCAAATTATTTATTTGAATGAGTTATAAATATATTTATATTAAACGTTTTGCCTTTTTGGGCATCATCAGTAATATTATTAACTTCCCATTGGAAGTTATTGTAATGGGTCCGAAAATCGAAATCAAAAAGGAAAAAAAATTTTTATGTTTCAAGGTCACTACACTATTTTTACACTACTTTTAGAAATATGTCTGTGTGTGTGTGTGTGTGTGTGTGTGTACGTATGTATGTGTCCATTTCTTTCTAAGACGAAATCTCGAGAATGAAAAATGATATCGACTACGTTGGGGTGCCAATCGACGCGTATTTACGTAAATATGATCTGAAAGAAATTTTTTCAAAATCGGTTCAGCCGTTCTTTTTTCTTAACCAAATAACCTCCAAAAAAGTAGATTTTATACAATATCTCACGAATAAAAAATTATATCGACTTCGTAAGGGTGTCAATCGAGGCGTGTTAACGTCATTTTAATCCGACATAAATTTTATAAAAATCGGTTCAGCCCTTTTTTTTTTTTTAATTATTGTTAAAAATAAATAATAATTATGTTTAATGATTAAAATGATTACTTTTCTGTGTAATATCTAATTTAATTATTATTATTAAATATTTATCAAACTGGGAAGTTCGTCGTGTGGACCTCAAGGGTCGCACTTTAGTCCTAATAAACGACCCACCTCACGGCTTGTTTTATAGTGAAATTATGATTTATGATCATTATTAGAAACGATGTTGTTATTAGCGAGGATTTTAGACAATTATTGATGATGCCCAAAAAGGCGAAACATTTAATATAAAGATAACTCATTCAAATAAATAATTTGGCTGCAAAAAATTTTCCAAAAAAAACCTTATAATATCCTCAGCCGTACTAAACTCACTACACATGGAATTTAATAATAAATCAGTTCGATATGATCGAATGATTTGGTTATTATTAATAATAACCTGTATTAGGGTAGATGACTAAAATTTTTTTTTGTGTTATATTAATAGAGCAGTAAATTATGAACAAAATGACACCTAAATCACTTCATTCTGATTTCAAATAAGCTCAAAAATAATTTTTGAAATAGCGTCCTGGTACGCCGCGATTGGTAAGGCAGCAACATTTATGAATCGAGGTACAGTTTTCTTGGCGTGACATCTAACGAAATTTTTCTAAAATTTGCAGAACAAAATGCTGGTGTTAACCCCTTGCAGAACGATATAAACACCTAGGCGAGCAAGTTTCCCTCTAAGAGAAGGGGTTAATACCGACATTTTGTTCTGCAAATTGAAATATATGCTTAAAACAGTCGCCGTAACAACATATTAAATTTGAACCTTGAACTAATTATATAAATTTCGTCGGGTACATGACACGTTTAGGGTGATCTTCCACCCCTTTAATACTGATCAATCGATCTGCAAATATTATAATGGCATTATTGGGCCACCGATAAGCTATACAAACAATTTCAGCCTTGAGGCAATAATAAATGTGACCATTTTTTTTGTTACATGTTGGAGGCAGTCTGCATTCCTCCCATACCGCTATCTAGTAAAATCCCTTACTCAGAGCACTTTAATATGCCTCCCTCAACATCTTCACAAAAATAAGGCCTTGAATAAATAACACCAAAAAATTGTCACTAGCTCTCGGCCTATCACATAACTTCTAAAAATGTAATACAAAAACGTACGCACAAATAAACGAACGAACTGTACATAATGTTCCAGTGGTGTACTATAGGATATAAATACCCAGTGTTTTGTATGTAATGTACTATATCCAACCTGTAAATCTCGGTCACGAGCGCTTCCATATGATCGATGTGAAGATGACCCCACCCGATACACCCCTGTGCTGTGTTCGCTCTCTGTCGTTCTTTCGTTCTCTCTCTCTCTCTTTTCTACATGTAATGTGTATTATGTACATTTTACAAACTTATAGATAGGCATGTTCATAGTTACAGATATACGTTCAGTTATGGAATGTCCAAACGACCAAATTAAACTCTGTCGATGGTTTTGATTATGACTTCACTAAAAACCTGCATCCTCAAGTTCTTTCCAAATATCGATAATTTTTGGTGCTGGTTATAGTTTACTTCTTCATTAAGTCGTATGTCTTGATTTAAAATCGGTCGCAGTGGGCAAAATAGTTATTTTTTAAATTATTTTAAAAATTATCGGTTGCGATTACCAGTTAAAATATCAGTCTGCTATTTTCATTAACGACCGGCCAAACGATTTCTGAAAAATCACTATTTTTACGATGATGTCAGTATGTCTGTATGTGTGTGGGTGTGGTGTGTGTGTATGTAAACTTTTCATAACTTTTGAACGGTTTGACCAATCGAATCGCGATTTAGATTTCCTGAAAATTGGAACCGATTCGGCCCAATAAATTTTAAGAAATTCCAAAAAAACCGAAAAAAAAGTTGTTAAAACGATATTTTTTTAAAATAACTTCTAGAATATTGTACCGATTGATTTCATAATCTTCTCCTCAGAAAACTGCGTCGAATGCCGCTAAGCCGATCGAAATCGGTTAATCCGTTCGAGAGATTACGTAGTCAACAGATTTCGAAAAAAGTGTTTTTTCAAAATAACTTCGAGATTTCTCGATTAATCGATTTTGTACCTCTTACAATATTTTTAGAGCTTAAAAAACTGCGTCGAATGTCGTTTTAAAGATCAAAATCGAACAACGCGTTCAAAAGTTATAGCTTTTCAAAAATTAAAATAGTGTTGTCATCAGCAATTTTCAGATTTTTGAGTTCGAAGAGCTCAAAAATCTACTTTTGGGTATATTATCAAGTGCTTCGAACTCAAAGCGCTTGAAAATAGCGAGAAGTTCTAGGGATGGCCTGCAGGGTCAACCGATTTACAGATTTTTTTTTAAATTTTTTTTAAATTTTTATTAAATTTTAAATTTCTTTTAAAGAATAGCTACAAAGTCCCAACAGGAATGTTTTTTAAGTCATTTTTAAATTTATTTTTATTTGGTTCATCTTTCAAATGATTTGGCATTTTATTATAAATCCGAATCATGGCATTTCCGACACCCCTATACGTAACTGTCAGTGCCGAGAAATCTGTTTTTAAATTATTTTTGTCACGAGTGGTATATGCATGAGTTCTATGGTTTCTAATTAGTTAAAATGAAAGCCCAAATGAACAAACAAATTATTTTCGCATTCAAAGCGGTCCACTGTACGGCATTTATCTATAAAAGTAATAATATTACCATTTAATTGTAATGCCATATGTAATATGTATATCGAATATCCAGTTGTCCATGTCTATCTCTTATCATTTGTTTATGGTCGTGCGTGAGTCATGATTTTATTGGTTGATTGTAGATAGCTCTGTTTTAAGTTTTAACGTACACGCATATTAACTATGTTAGTATTCATGTACGAACATATGTAATATATAAAATATAATATTCATCCAGATAAACTATATGAACCTACATTTACTGACACCACCCTGTAATATAATACTGGCTAATAATCGTCAAATTATTACAACAACCAGAGTTCAACGATTTTTATTGGCTTACACGTGAATGCTAATATTTCCTCGGCAATATTAATAACCGGTAATTTTGGAAATATTACTTAATATTATCGCGTTGTGATCGGTGTTATTGGGTAATATTGGTAACAGTAAATTTCGTCGCTTATTTTAGTTTTCCGGCTCTGGACTTAGACTTAGTGAAGTCTTGATATTTCAAGACAAGACTTTAGTGAAGTCTTGTCTTGATATTTTAAGACAAGACAAGACTTTGAAAGTCTTGTCTTGTCTAGACGGCAACACTAATTTAGAAGGAAAATTACTTTTGCATTCTGAGAAAATGGCGTCTAGAATCCGCCATATTGAATTTTCCGTGACGCCATATACCTTATTTGTAATCTTCTCAACAAAACCTTTCTTTTTATACCAATATCAATGTATTTAGATTATAGTGTTGCCGTCTAGATCTAGACTTTCTAGAATCTTGTCTTGTCTTGTCTAGATTTTCAAGACAAGACTTGCAAAAGTCTTGTCTAGAAATTTTCAAGACAAGTCAAGCGTTTTTTTAATCTAGACTTAGACTTAGTGACGTCTTGATATTTCAAGACAAGACTTAAGTGAAATCTTGTCTTGATATTTCAAGACAAGACAAGACTTTGAAAGTCTAATAAAATGAACCTTTCCTAAAATATGATAAATAAAGTAATTTTATTTTTTATATTAACTTCCCACTGGAAGTTGTTTTAAATTGTTATCCAATACCATACATATTTTCATTTTTAAAAAAAATATTAAAAGCCTTCGGGATACGAACCTGGGCTTGGCGTTTGTAACTGTCGCGGTAGACGCGTACTTTTCCGCACGGGCTCCTAGCTTACTTGGTCTGAAACCTTAACACAGTTATACATGCCGTGTTTTGTTTCACATATATCAACCACTTCCGACTATTTCCGTTTCATCTAATATTTCTAAAATGCCACCCCAATGAGAGATACTTAATATTAATTATTCGACACGTCAAAAACTATCGCACAACTTGTATACAATGTACTATTTTTTGTATTACACAAATTTCTGCCGTGGTATACTTAGGTATGTGCTTTTGTGATTTATATCCATGCATAATTTATTTACATTTACAAATTATTATTACTTCAACAACGAAATGCCTATATTTATAAGTATTTTTATTCGGAAACTAACTGTTAACAGTGTGCTTGTTGAAAACTGAAAGCTCATCAAATATATCAACATAATTATTCTTCGCAAAGATCGAGTTTTAACATTTCAGAATAATTCTGTATTTTTCATGTGAAACATCTTATGTCGCGTGAGGGGAAATATGCAACGAAATGTTTGGTCCGCTCCTTCGCTGCTGTTCTCCCCACCACTGCGGCACTGGCTCCAGGCATGCACTGTAGCACACGCGGTGTTACAGTGCAGTATATAGGATTACGTCAGCATAACAATTAGTTGCTGCTTTTAAGAGTGCGTATAAATATGACACGAGGCGAGGCTCTGTCTTAATCTTACAGTGGGTGCCAATTGTTGCTATGCTAGAAAATGAAACAGAAAATTCTACAGTTTCAATTGTTGCATGCGATGATAATGAATAAATTAAAATTTTATGGTAAAAAAAATATATACTACTACATAGAGAATACCACCGAGTTCAATAACGTTTTCTTTGATGTTTCACATCTGTCGGGGGTCCCGAGACCCACACCCTTTTTTTTTACTACTCTCTTCAAGAAACAATGTAAGAATTGATAATGTACCGGATCGAAGCGCGCCGTTTGAAACCTACAAACATTTTGGAATGGTCGACCGCGCAATCTTGGATCAACGGTTCAATAATGAAGAAAGCGCCACCCTTGATTGGGAGTGAGTTCAGTAAGGCTATAAATATGAGTGAATCGATTATTGAAGGCTGTTGTCTCTAGACCGTTGGAGATAGTGGATTAGCGAACTGTGATAAATAAATAACAGTGAAAAATAAATAAATCGTGAACATAGTGAGTTGTCTTTGGAAAGTAGACAGAATTTTATGATTTATATAGTAGGTAGATGAAATGGCAATGTAGTGTGTATATATGTGAACGATTAATGAGTATTGGGTGGTTGTGTGAAGTCACAAGACGGACACAAGGTATTTCTAATACTTCTTATTATTCATATAGTGACTTGGAGACCTAACACTCTAAAAATGTGTCTAATATCTAATAATTAAGATTCTATATTTTTTGGAGTTTTTGTTGAATAATAAAGTAATTTTAATATCTGCTAGAGCTACACACAGGTATCTGATTTTTGAAGAGCATCGCAAAAAAATTACAACCTGCGTATAGGGAGTCGCAGTAAAAAAAGATTAACCCCTGGCGTAGTCTACTATTCGAAATATCCTTGTATCTCGCCCCTTACACAATTCCAGCAACAGCCTTTTACAGAATACAGCTGATTGTAAGGAGCTGAGTTTTTAAGTACAAACACTAATCATATAGGTTTTACAGCCTCCTTATATTTGCATTTATGGTAGGTACTCACTTTAATAACTTGTGCTCTCAATGCTTCTCGGTACTCACACGCTTATCCATGCGCGGATACAGGGTGACAACGCAACGTAACCACAAAATTTTATAGAAACTTGTGAGCACTCCCTTGGCACGTAGGATCAATAAAAACAATACTGATTAATTCAAAATTTGCATTTAATAACTAACGTTTCGGTATTCTTCATACCATCTTCAGAGTCTACAAGAATAATTATAATGTTGATATAATGGTTGCATGTAAACGTGGGTGAGAGAATTTATATGGTGAAAAAACAATTCTTTTGTGGAAATAAAGTTAAAATTAACAGAAATAAATATGTTTTTATCTTACTAAAATGCTGTCAATTTCTTTCAGTATTTTGTTTGATCGATTAATGAACATGGTGAAACTACATTTTACTTTTAACAATTTTTATGAGTTTTTACTTAAAAAAAACCAACAATGTCAACACCATGTTCATTAATCGATCAAACAAAATACTGAAAGAAATTGACAGCATTTTGGTAAGATAAAAACATATTTATTTCTGTTAATTTTAACTTTATTTCCACAAAATAATTGTTTTTTCACCATATAAATTCTCTCACCCACGTTTACATGCAACCATTATATCAACATTATAATTATTCTTGTAGACTCTGAAGATGGTTTGAAGAATACCGAAACGTTAGTTATTAAATGCAAATTTTGAATTAATCAGTATTGCTTTTATTGATCCTACGTGCCAAGGGAGTGCTCACTTCCGACAAGTTTCTACACTGTTTTCAAGGATCAAATTGTTCTATTTAATTATAGCAACTTCGAATACAAAATTTTATATTATGAAGACCAAGGCCGTAGTAAGAAGTTGAGTTTTCCAAGTGCAGGTCGAATTTTCCCTGGAAAGCGGGACTCGTACCGTTATACTCATACGATATGCATTTTCCAACTTCCTGGCCCTGGAAGCCGGGCGTACAGTGGTTTTTAATATAATACGTTTACTCCGAAGTTTTTTTTGCAATTTTTTTTTCATAAAAAGGTAATAGATTTAAAAAATAACAAAAAGGTAATAAACCTCTCTAAAAAGTAATTTTTTGCAATTTGTAATAGAATGTTAACACTGAGAATGATGATTTCGACAAACACCCCGTATACATACCAACTATATAAATAGCACATAATTATATCGAGCACTTGTTTGCCGATTTCTTCGGATGGGTATTGTTATAACTATAATACACTATTTAGTATTAAAATATGCCGCAGCTTCTAACTACATTTTTCTTCAAAACTTTTACTCTCTTTTAAATTGTAGGTATAACCAGAACAAATTGTAATTTTAAAATCCTAAAGGTAAGTATTCGACGGTAATTGTGTTACATTATTGCTCGGTAATCCTATTTAATTTAACAGCATACATTGTTGCTCTGAGCCTGTGAAATATTGTCTATTTTCTTTCTGTCGATTTTTTTTATAAGATAATGATACCTAAATTCCAGTGTCGTTTTCCATTGCACTACAACGATAAATCTAAAATAATTATTCAGAATTTATATTATTTCAATAAAACTGCTTTAAACACTTAAAAATTTAGTTGTCGAGTGTTTATAATCTACACTCTACAGTATAAGAATACTGATGTAGAGAAACTAGCATTTCTACACTGAGGTAAAATCTATACAGGGTGTATCACAGGATTGAATACATAGAAAAGTAATGAGTGCAACAGGCAGTGGCGGCTCCTCTATAAGAGCTGCCACACTGCCAGAAAAAAACGCACAATTAAAAAAAAAATTGTATTATAAATCTGCATAATATGTTTTAAAATTAGCATTATTATAAATGACGGCATGCCGCAGGGCCTATATTCTATAAACAGTCCTCAGCCGTAGTAAATTCACTACGCACGTGACACGTTCTGCATTATATTTTGCACCAAAATCAATGTGTTAGAGAGAGCGAAAACAATAAAGAATGAGACAGATTTGTACGCGTTAAGAGATATTCTGGGTGCACAGAACGTAGGTATAGGTAGTAGTGTAGTATGAACTCTAATTTAATAAAAGCGGCATATCCGGGCATATCCGGGCATATCCGAACGTTTATATAGCATAGCTTATTAATGTTATTCCAAACTGAAAACGCTCTTGTCACATAGTGACTGGTGATATCTATCTGTTGGCACACACACACACACACACACTGGCTGGTGCATACAGTCTAATATTATGTTTGTGTTGATGGCGATATAATTCGTTTTCAATTGTAATTCAAATTTCAAACAATAGCTTTAACCTCAGTGCATTTCTACGATTTCTAAGGACCTGTGGATAACTTCTTCGGTAAAAACCTCTGATACAAGAAATTAATAATGCCATCTGGCGCCTCTCAATGTAGAATAAAGGACCATTATATGGAAATTGTGTAATGTGTACTATACAGCTACAACAAACTGCCCACTGGTATCAATACAAATAAATAAAATTTTAATTTTGTAACTATAAGATTTTAACAAAATTTCGACTTGGGCAATAGTAGAAAAATACGCTAAAATAAAAACATTAATTTATTAAAATTAATTGACTATTTAATTCTAATTATTATTTGCCAGGATTTCACAACAACACACAATCTGTGAAAATTTCAACTAGCTATACCTCTTACCGTTTAAGAGATAGAGCCTTGTGACAGACGGACGGACGAACAGACATCGTAGGCATGGAAATAAGGTTCCAT
Organism: Mongoloraphidia duomilia; assembly: GCA_039654895.1. Lineage (NCBI taxonomy): Eukaryota > Metazoa > Arthropoda > Insecta > Raphidioptera > Raphidiidae > Mongoloraphidia > Mongoloraphidia duomilia. Next base: position 6,274,284 of record CM077524.1, read on the forward strand.
ACGAAGGTACGGAACCCTAAAAACCAACATTAACAGGAGCGAAGCCGCGGTTAAAGGCTAGTACTAAATATCAGCAATAATGTTTAGACGTCATCTTGAAGATTTTTCTTTTCTTTTTTATTTTAAATAACTTTACGTAATTTTTTTAACCAATATATTATCTTACACTTTTTAGAACAAAACATTTATTTATTTATCTCTCACTATTTAATTTAAGACGGTAGTAAAAGTGTTAACACCCCAAAACATATTACACTGTAAAAAACAACTATACAGAAATTATTTCAGGAATGTTTAGTTCGCAAAGTAACTATTTCTTTGAAAAAATTACCTCGTATGAAATGTAAGACCACAGGTGTTCAATAGGTGTAGGTATTATATATCTCCTAAACAGAGGCGGGTAAATTACTGGGGCATATAATATATAATAATATGTAAATCTAAAGATAAAGCCTTGTTTTAACGGTAGAACATTTCAAATTATCCTACACCACATTAAATTATATTTTAAATAATCTGAATTATGATAAAACTTGTTTACATTTTTCTATATAAAGTATAGGCAAAAACAATTAACTTAATTTTTATTGCGGTGATTTTATAATTTAATTATATTTTGATTTTTATAAAAATATACAGTAGCCTCTTATTAAATTGTTACTCGTCAAATCAACGCCTTTAGTGTTTTCCTTCCTTCGCCTTATCCTTTTCAACCGTTATGTTTAATTTGAAAAATGTTAGAGGAGTTTACCCTTATACCATATATACAGACACGATATTTTTATATTTTATTTATTGTAGATTACAGACGCGTCGACAACTTAGGTCATTAGCGTCTTAATTACATTAAATAACAACTAACTTAAAACTAAATGACATCACAAAACATCCATGAGCTGAGGTGGGATTTGAACCCACGAGAGTGTGAATCAAAGGCCGCTACGCTAACCGTTACACCACACTATCCTCGATATTTTTATAGGTACAAATACACAGAAAATTGCGTATATTTACAATATTACTAATCTAATTGGCACAATAAACCAAGATGCCAAAAATCCTTAACTGAGACAAATATTTAAAAAAAAATTATTTGAACAGGTGCATTTTTTCAAAAGTTATTGTGAATGAATGAAATACGCACACCCGCCATGCGGAAAACCACTTTCTTTACAATAAATTAATAGATTTATACGGCTGAATTGCAATTGAAAATTTTTCGTTGGAAAGCAGCCAATTATATAATTGATTCCAAACATATTGGAAAAAATCAGGCTAGAATTCTGAGTGTGGCTATGGTTGGTAAAATGATTTTTTCCAATATGTTTGGAATCAATTATATAATTGGATGCTTTCCAACAAAACTTTTCACTTTCTTTACATTTTGAGGGTAGGACTGACTCTGACTTTATCTCGAATACGATTTTTCTACTCCATCAGAATTCACAATACAAACTCAATTTTCTTAAGGAACATGGAAGTAAAAATAACACTTTCACCCATCACCAGTTCCTTTCTTAACTTGGTGACGAGTCGCCCATGCTAAAGACTGGAAGCGCAAGTAGCCTACGCGCGCTTCTGTCGATTGTGTTTTCATATTTATTATTATCTCGTGTTTTATATTTCTCGAGCTTTTGAATAAAACAATAGGTAGGTAGCTGTTTTATTTTAAAGATATATTTAAATAAATATTATAAAAGCAGCATACTATGTAATACATGAGAAAATATTCTTCGGAACGAATTCCTTAGTTTGTTAAATATTTCTATATATACATTCACTTTTTTACTGCGGGAATAAGAGAAGACGTTTCATGTTTTAATGGCATTTTCAACCTTTACATTATTTTTAATAATTACAAATACATACAGATTGTCCGAAATCAAATCTGAACGTAACAAGGAGTGCAACAAGGAAGATATATAAAAAAATGAGTATATAACTATATTATTTTTCATAAAGACCTTTATATACTTTTATTTCAAACTTTCTTATTTAAGATGTTTATCTGCCAGCAGTCAATCATTTTTTACTTCCCACCTCTACTATGGTAGGGAAGTACCTATTGGATTTAGTTCGAAAAAACATTTTGAGATTTTAACAGATCTTCACGTTTTGAGAACCTAGAAATCGTTTAAGACCATTTTCTATGTGTGTGTGTGTGTGTGTGTGTGTGGTGAAATGTTTCGCCTTCGATATCGTAAAAACGGAACAACATACGACCATGCCGTTTATTCTTTGTGTTTATTAGCCTTTAACTTAGATCTGATTAGATTTTGAGCCAAATCGGTTCAGTGGATCCTGAGATATTAAAAAAGCATTCTCAATGTCACGTATTAACATAGGTAAAAAAAATATAAATGAATTCTAGATGTTATAATATGAAAAAATATCAATATTTTTTTCTCTTAAATGTACCTATAGTTTTTGAGAAAAAAAATATTTTACTAAAAATAAATTGTACGTAAATCAAAGTAACCATGATTTATGCTATAAGCTAGCCATCAGTAGACCAATAACCAAATAATATGGCCCATGCTTTTTTTTTCAAAGAATAAAAAAAGTGTTTATTTGTTGCAAATATATTATGCTGTGTATCTTCCCTGTTTACTTGTCGCGCACGGCCAAAATGAGATAGACAATACACAAATTTGAACGTTGACGTACTTGAAGGTCATTCGTTACCACGGTAATTTTTAGTTAATTATTGTTTACTAGGTGGGAAGTGTAGGACTGGCCATCAGTCGAATTTTTCATATTACAATAAAATTTATATTTTTCGAAACGTTAGCGAATAAATGCAATAAAACAGTATTTGCTTCTTAATTTTGGATCCTTAAGCCACTTTTCAGTCGTTTTCTTTCAATATCATCAGGATTACCACATTTCTGTTTTTTAATTAAAACAGATTCTTAACAATAAAATTTTATTGCAATGAAGTTTTTTCCTTTCAATTAATTTTTCAAAAAGACAATGCATTTTTTCAATAAACGTTTATTGGATATTTTTTTAGGAAAGATCATTATATTTTATAATAATAAAATTGTTCAGTTATTTCTATAAACATTTTCATACTAAAAATGTACTTGTCGAAATAATTATAATTAACTTTAATTTTGTTCCAAGAAACATTACAATTAAAATAAAAAGTAATAACATTGTAATCCAAACAACTATGAATTGTTTAAAAGTAGGAAGTTGTTGTAGGGCACGTGCTTACTGCTCACTAATCCACAACTAATTTGTACAACTTATTTATTATTTTTTCATTCAAAAAAATTAATTATACAAATGCAATTATTTATGATTTATATGTTGCTATAAAAATTTTAAATTGCATTTTGGTGTTATAGTTTTAATGCTGTTCATTAATTTCAGTTCAAAAAACCTCGCATAAACCTTACTGAAATGTGATTTCCATATACAGGGTAGTGATGAACAAAATTGGTCTTGGTCTTGCAGTCTTGGTCTTGGTCTTGCGAAAAAGCAAGACCAAGACCAAGACTACAATTAGACTAGCAAGACCAAGACCAAGACCGAATGAACAAGACCAATACCAAGACCGAATATGCAAGACCAAGACCAAATACACAAGACTAACTATAGTAGAGCATAATAATTAAAAAATGATGTAATTTTGATATTTTTTAACATTTTAATAAAATAAAGTATTTTGTTAGTTAATAATAGATTGTGAATTATTTTTAATTTATAACTATGATGATCTTCAGAAGTAAAAAACTAAAAAAAAGACAGATAAAATGAGCAAGACCAAAACTTGATACGCAAGACCAAGACCAAGACTAAATAAGCAAGACCAAGACCAAGACGAAGACCAGACATATTTGAGCAAGACCAAGACCAAGACTGTTCAAGTCTTGGTCTTGCTTTGCTCATCACTAATACAGGGTCCGGCAGGGAAGTATGGTGTTTTTGAAAAGACTGTTACACATTTGTTTTCGAACCAATTTCAAAATTTATTGTTTTCATACGTTACTGGAACATTGCCATTTAAGGATAAATAACGAAACATAAGAAAAAAATAATCACCTGCGATATTGAGGCATTCTTGTAGACGGGTGACGAAATTGTCACCTTTCAAGCGGCACAGACGCTAATAATAATAATAATAATTATAATAATAATAATAGTTTATTTGTATACTAGGTAATACATTATACATAGTTACAAAAATAGTAAAAATATATATAAAATTTACAAAAAATCTAAGAAATTGACCTCTGTTGCCGAGCGTCTATAATTCACAATTCATTCATTCAAGCATGGCACGCGGAACCCTTTGAATTTCTCGTGTTATGTTTTCGTGGTTTGTTTATGTAAACTTGAGCTTTCAGGTAGCCCCATAAAAAGTCGTCACAAGATGAAAGGTCCGGTGACCGAGAAAGCCACTCCACATTTCAGAATTAATAAGAGTTTGGTTTGTCTGTTTAAATATTTATTTTCTATTATAATTTACAAAACATTTATCATGAAGAGCAACAAAACCTTATTCACAAACTTTATTTGTCTTATAATGTAGTTGATATCAAATCCTCACAAGATAATAATAATAATAATGCGTTTAACGTCCGTTTCTCGACATTATGTCCACAAGATAATTATTATAGAATATTTCGACAATATTTTGTCATCCTCAGGCTATTAACTCTACCCAAGTCATTTAAAGAAAATTGGAATCTACAATTAAAAATTTTTTTAAACTTATTAATCTAATTAACTTAAACTATATAGTAAGTATCGGGGTCCATCAAATGAGCATCTGACATCTGGTGGCAGAAAATTGTACTCAAACGAGGGAAAATTTTACATGCTAACAGTGCAAATTAATCATGAAATTGTTTATTACAAAAATAAAACAAGTAAAATAACAAAAAGTTTATCGAAAATGGAATTCGCGACGTTTTCTAATATCATGGCAATAAACACTGTCAGTTATTGCCTTGTAAAACTTACTTTACAGAGAATTATTTTCTAATGAAATGTGGAAAAACTGTATTTATGAATTAAAAAAATATTTTATAGTAATAATAAGATGTACTTGTTATCATACTGCAATAAAATAGTTGAATCCCTGATGATTAACAAATTTATAGGATTAACTTCGTATACAAATATTTTGAGGTTAGTAACTTAGCTACTTATTACAATATATTAATATAACTATTATGTTGCAGTTGTGTGTTTACATTATTCACCTAACCCAGCCTTAAAAGCGCATTGAACGCGCATGATTAATTTCGTGGAGATTTTCTTTTAATTTTGATGTTTTTAAGCAATAGGTCGTAAAGATTACTACTTTTGACAGTTCATTTTGCATGCATTTTTCTCGTTATATTTCCGACATTTGATAATATGCCCGGCTTTGAGAATCCGTTCTCCTTCAACGAAATTCCTTTGTTTAGGATTCGTACCGGCCCAATCACAAATTGCACTTATATTTATCATTTTTTATCACTTTGAAAATCATAAAATTACACGCAAAAGTATACCCCGTATATGAAATTTCCCTCCGTCTGCGCCATGTTTTTGAAGCTCCACCTATCTGACGGATCCCAATACAATAATTGTGTTTTAAAGACCACCAACAGCTAAGGTTATTTGGGCCTAGCACCAATTCATATTTTCAATTCATTATTTTTTTTAATAATAAATTAATAATCCAATTGACACTTTTACCAGCTCTCGGGCTAGAACCCGGGAACTGGGGACTTGTAATATCGAGGAACCATAGCAACGCCATGTAAACAACAGCATTGCTAAACGCTCGGCCATTCTCAAGTCCAGTATACAATAATGGTGTTTATTAGAAAACATGATAAATTAATAATAACCAAATATAAATTATAAATTACGTACCGCTGAAACCATTAGTATGAGACCCATTTAAGCTTTCATTTATATTATGCCACGTGACATGTCAAAAAGATAAGTTAATACATAAAATATTAATACTGACTTCATAACGAAGCCAAAAGTTAAAGCTAAGCTCATCTAATGTAAAGATACGTACTGATGATAAAAATTGAAAATGGCTTATATTTCTTTCCAAAAACAACGCGAGAAATTCTAAAGGTTCCGCGTGCCATGCTTGAAAGGAGACAATTTCGCCACCCGTCTACAAGAATGTTTCAACATCGCAGTTGCAGATTATTTTTCTCTTATGTTTCGTTATGTATTCTCAAATGGCAATGTACCAGTAATGTATGAAAATAATAATTTTTTTAATTGGTTCGAAAATACATGTGTGACAGTCTTTTCATAAACACCATACCTCGCTGCCGGAGCCTACTTTTCAATTTTAAGTTAAACAATAGCACGGCATTTGTATTTTTTAAATAAAACAAATTGAACGACAGAATTAAGATAAGAATCTTTCGGGTTTATGAGCCGTGGTCTACTGGAATGGCTTTTTCTTCTTCCAGACGTTTCGCTTGCAACTGCGACAGCAGGACACCGAGAAGAACACTACGACCTCGTCGAACACATCACTGAAGATGCTTGCCGCAGTTGCAAGGGAAACGTCTGGAAGAAGAAGAAGCCATTCCAGTAGACCACGGCTCATAAGCCCGAAAGATTCTTATCTTCATTCTATTAACGCCGGCCGTGAAAGCCTACATTCTTTTATAAATTGGGCGACTACAGTTTTCATATCTGTCTTCTGGGCTTTTTTACTTAAAATCCCATCTTAATGTCGTTTTCGCTTGCATTTTCTTTGTATAACATTAAAGAACGTTTTGCACACGACTCTATACTAATTACGTCTATTTTAGATAATAGTAGGTTGATTTGATCAAGAGTCATCGACGTCCAGGGCAAGATTCTGATTTCAGGTCCACAAAATTTTTTTCCTTGATATACCAGTCATATTTCATTACATATACTAATTGCGCCCTCCGGGGTTTGCGTCCCTAGCGCAATGCCCTGTTGCCACGCCCTAGCTACGTCCAATTTTCACTTTTGTCCCGTTAAAAAAAATAATAAAACACACTTAAAAATTGGTATTTATATATCGTTGTCTGTAGGGATGGTCATATTAGGTAGTTATAGACATCAATCAAATGCCATAATATTTCGGTGATTACCAAACCGACTACGAGAAATTGAGAAATTTTTCATAAGCCTATTTTTGTGCTACTTTTTTACAAACAATAATCCTTTTTCCTGTCCCGTTTGAAGCAAGGATTTACTGTCGGCCTAGCTAAAAGTTAGTGGTATGGTAACCGCATATGGCCCCTTCTTGCATTCAACAAAATAGATAGTTGTTATATAAGAATAATTGGCGATATTTTGTATTATTACGTAGACGGTACTTACTCTGCCCTGTTTAAGAAGAATGCCTTATCTATTTTCAAATAACTTTTTTCCCTAGAAAGGAAAGAACATTGTAAAAAATATTGTTTTTATAATAGCCTTGCTGACATTTGTCTAAAAACAACGAAATAAAAATCATATTTTTATTACTGTTTAGTGTTTATTGATATTAAAAAAACTGAAATATTTTCTGCTATTTTCAATAAACAATAAAATGGTTAAGTTTTTAGGATTGACACTGCACTATAAAAAATGGATGTAAAAATACTTTGAAAGTTAAGATAGAATTCGCTCGATTTTCTATGTGATTTTACATTATTATTTATTTTTACACAGAAAACTTCATAAAAACTTGAACTTTTACTGTAAAGTTAAACAAATTTGTGATTTTTACATAAAGTAAATTAAAATTACATAATTTGTGTAATGTTCCAATAAAGTGTGTAAAAATTACAAAATAAAATGTACAGTTACATATATAAAATGGATGAATACAAAACAAATTAATGTAAAATTAGTAACCACGCATGCGCAATGTGTTTTTATGGAATCTACGCGATGTACAGGCGATACCTGTTTGCGACGCCATTGTCTCTTTATGTGCCTATTACCAGATTAACCGCTGGCTACTAATGGACCATCGATAATCTATGTAATCGGCCTTCTCATTTCTTACAGTGTGTTGAGGTAAAACCAAAACGCAAAATTTATTTCATAAGACGTGAAACTACGTTTTTAAAGCAAAAAATTATAGTAATTTATGCTACATTTGGGATAAGTAGCAAATAATCTGACAGTCGTGTTTTGCGACATGAGCGTAAGGTTTATGGGGCATTCGTATGAAGACGAGTGTGGTTTGTCGCAACGAGCGTTGCGACAATCACACGAGTCATAAACCTTACAGCGAATGTCGTAATCACGACTGTCATATTTGCTACTTATCCCACCTGTAGCATACAATACTTTTTACAGCTACTGCTCTGGAAGTTGACTTTGAGAGAAATAGGGTAGAAGTACCGTTTTTGGCCACCTTTGCACCGTTTTTGGACAGTTTAAATTTGAGTTAATTTATAAAAAATTGCAATATTAAAATGATTTTTTATTGAATTTTCATTTTTTTACACCTAATTTAATTACTATACATGAACGATAAAAAGTAAATAATTATCGCGACATTAGATGGCGTTTCAGTAGTCTCTAGTAAAGTGAAAAAGATAGAGTGAGTTAAGTACAGATTGTGTTCGTGAGGTTATATTTCTATAGTAGTATAGTTTAGGCGGAATCCGTGCAGTTATGTGATATTTAACCGAACATGTGCGTTTATGAAACACATATAGTCAAGTATGCGATTATTGTGTATTTCGGAGATGACATACAGCGCTCGAAAAGTCAACTTCCAGAGCAGGCGTTGTAAAAAATATTTAAAGATTTGGATCTGCTTTACCTAAATATGATCTTCACTCGATTTTGACAAAATGTGTAGATAAGGCGTTCTACGTAAACACGGCAGTAATTTTACTGTACTGTAGTATACTGTCTATGCTCTACCGGCCAAGAGTGACCGGAATATGATGTCGACAGCCCTAAGACTTGTCATTTCCGGTTCTTATACAGAAGTCGCTTTGCCACGTGCTCTTCTGCAAACAAACAATTTTCTAGATCGACCACACAGACGCACCATTAAATTTAAGAAAGCGAATATGAAGCTGAATTTCTTAAAAAGAATAAAAATGCCCAGTAAAAAACAGAAGATATCATTGAATCAATAATTAAAAAGAGATTTTTTCGTTGGAGAACAGCCAATTATATAATTGTTTCGAAACATATAAGAAAAAATCATTTTACCAACCAGTGGTCACAGTCAGGATTCTAACCTGAACCTTTCCAATTTCGCGTCGGAATGAGCTTACATATACTCAACTGTGACATGATTGCTAAATTAATATTCTCCTTATATATGCTTCAGAATCAATAGATTTTCACTACATGCGAGTGTCAATTCATATCTGCTAATTCAATAGCTATGATATGAAGTGGTACGAGGATTCACTTCATATCATAGCTATTGAATTAGCAGATATGAATTGACACTCGCATGTAGTGAAAATCTATTGATTCTGAAGCATATAAGGAGAATATTAATTTAGCAATCATGTCACAGTTGAGTATTGTAAACTCATTCCGACACGAAATTGGAAAGGTTCAGGTTAGAATCCTGACTGTGACCACTGGTTGGTAAAATGATTTTTTCCAATATGTTTCGAAACAATTATATAATCTTTCAATTGCATACAGCCGTATAAAAAAAACTATTATTATCTAAAAAAGAGATACCTATTCTTTAATTTTCTTCTCATGCATCTACCGCGATGTGTTGAACAACTACCGATCCTGAGGACAGTGCAGCCTAGTGGATAGCGTACTTGGTACCAGTCTCTAGATTAGACTGTCATGGGTTCGAATCCCACCTGCGCTCATGGATGTTTTTGATGTTATTTAGTTTTAAGTTGGTTGTTTTTTTTTTTTTTTTTATTTTAGTAAGACGCGCAGCTACTAGGCTATATGCGTCATTATAAGTCTGTTGTTTAAAACAGGTAAGTATAGTTTGTGCTTTATTTTACTTTTATCACTTTATTCACTTTATACTGTTTTTGTTTTTTTTTTTTATTTTCTTTTAGGTTTTTAATTAAATTTGAGGCAGAAGTCCAGACATTTCCAAGAAGTTGATGAGACGAGTGATGTTGTCAGGATTGTCTTGAAGTATTTCTTCTATGGAGCCAGGTAAGTTGGAGTGTATTCTTTCATTCTGGTATTTTTTGCATGTTTCCAGTATGTGTTTTACCGTTAGTGGTGTATTGCATGTTGTAAGTTGGTTGTTGTTTAGTGTGGTTTAAGACGCTAATGACCTGGGTTGTCGACGCATCTATAATCTACACTAAATAAATAAAAAACCGATCCTGATAATGTAAGATTTTAGATAAAAGACAATAGCGTCGTGGCTGAAGAATTCTGCAGCCACCAAGTCATCCCTTACATATATAATATACAAAAAAGAGAATTCACCTTAAGTGGAATCAATTTATTTATTGTAAATTATAGACGCGTCGACAACTTAACTCATTAGCGTCTTGATTACATTAAATAACAAGCCGTGAGGTGGGCCGTTTATTAGGACTAAAGTGCGACCCTTGAGGTTCACGCGACGAACTTCCCAGTTTGATAAATATTTAATAATAATATTTAAATTAGATATTACACAGAAAAGTAATCATTATATTTTAATCATTAAAACATAATTATTCTTTATTTATTTTTAACAATAAAAAAAAAACCCGATTTTTATAAAATTTATGTCAGATCAAAATGACGTTAACACGCCTCGATTCACACCCTTACGAAGTCGATATAATTTTTTATTCGCGAGATATTGTGTAAAATCTACTTTTTTGGAGTCTATTTGATTAAGAAAAAAGAACGGCTGAACCGATGCGTTGCAAATGTTAGTTTCATTCCGAGTAATTGCATATTATTTTTCACAACTCTATTGGCAATTCGATTTGAGGTACCTGCAATTTGAGTGAGCAAAAAATCCGCCAAAATATTAGATCTGTCAGATCCATATGTGAACTTATGTGGGGTTATGTCTGTCATGTTGACGTTTTGGTGTATAAATGCGAATTGAAGTTGGCGCGACTTAATCGCTCGATCTCTCTCTTAACAATTCGTTAAAAAACAGAGAAAACTGACAACTAAAAATTTTCATCCCTACGGTTGAAACTCTCAGTATTAGCCCGCTAAATAGGTACCGAAAATCGAATTTTCAATAGCGGCGTTGTGAAAAAAACAGTTTCATTATAAGTGATTCATTATATTTTGTGGTTCAACCGTTCTGTGTAGAAACTTATTAGATTTTTTCCAGAAAGAATTGAATCATTTTGTAATATAGACGCAAATGCAACGTAGCATAGAAGGTCGAAAAGAATTATATAATTATTAATTTTTATACGGTGTAAAACGCATGTCAACTATAGGCGAATAAATTAAATTATAGAAGATATAAATTGTATAACGAAACCTCTATCTATATCAGGGTCGTCTTTAACCTATTGGAGACCCTGGGCACTTTAGGATAATGGGGTCCCTATGACTATGACAGAGGACTATTTTATTAAAACAGGCAAAATGAGTAGATAAGCAAAATTCTAGATTTATTCAACTGTTATCCAGAAAAGGAGCTCTTTTAGCATTCACAGTATAAGGCCCCTTGTTCATTAGAATAGCAAAAAAGTTAATAAGTTACTTATTAGCTTTTTTATAAAACTACTGACTATAATACCTATACTTACTTATTATAAGTAAGTAGCTATTATAGACTATAACTCAGTATCTGTTATAAATCGTTTGATTTTCGCAAAATAAATATATTTATAGGTAATATCGGTTATCGGTTGGTGATCTGGCAGGAACTAGGGGGCCCTATTGATCGCGGGGCCCTGGGCTCTTGCCCAGAGGGACCAATGGAAAAGAGGGGCCTGTCTATAATTTTGTTTTCCTCAAGGGGTTTTGGGTATTTTGTATGACAGCTATAGACAGGGAAACATGTTTTCAGATTTTTTTTCGTCTGCCTGTCTGTCTGTAGCATAATCATTCGAGAAAGGTTAGACGGATTTTTTCGGATTTTGTATGCTATACAAAATTTAAAGTTCAAGTTAGTTTTTATCCGAACAAATTTTTTAACAGCCTGTATAAAAAAATCTTTGCCAAATACGAAATTGACACGGGCAACGCCAGCTCTCCGTCTAATAAAACGGTACCAAAATGAAAAACATCTAAGTATAGGCATAAGTTACAACAACGGATATTTTGTCGCATTTAAAGATAATTTTCAATGAATAATTTGAAATAATAAGTTGAAAAATGCTTCAAAGTTGATATTTTTGGCGTAAATCGACTGGAAATTGCGAAATAAAGCCGATTTGATTAAAAACAGAAATTTTGCACGTCAAAATTTTTTGAACATTTTTAAAAATTTTTCTGAGTTTTAAAAAATCATTTTTCAATACAAGATTTTTTTTTCAATGCAACGATTATGGCTCTCCCGACGCTATTTTTTTAGCTAAGTGGTTCGGGCAAATGCCAAACGAGGGACCAAGAATCACACTACAGATCTCTTAAGCGAAAAATTGAGAAAAAAATCCTGTAAAAACTTACGTTTTCAAAAATTACGTAATCTTTCACACGTAGCCAAAATTTTTTTCAAAAAATTCGCGGGGGATCTGTAGTGGGATTTTTGGTCCTACATTTTGCAGTTATATTATCCGAATCTTTTAGCTTTAAAAGTAGCATTGGGAGAACCAGAGCCGTTTTTAGGCGAAGGGAAAGGATTTGAGATGAAGAGTGCTGGGGAAAATGTCCAGTATCGAATACTCTCAACCAATTTATCATTCCGTTGTTTACATTATAAACTATAATATCTGGATGACCGAGCTTTGCTCGGATGAGTTCAAAAAAAATAGTACTTAAAGTTCCCATTTCATCAAAATCGTTAGTCGTTTTTAAGAAAAAAAATTACATACCTATAAGTAGATAATATTATTATACGTCAGTATACGTCATACTACATAACGTATGTACCTACATATTTTCAAATAATTACCTACTGATTATTTTAATAAGTTAAAGATTGAGCGTCAGAGTAATTTGAGATAAATAATGAAAATAGTTTGTTTTTTCCAAAGCCTACTCACCATACGACACTGTTTTATAACGTTAAAAAAACTGTTTTTTAAAATGATAAAATCGATAAGAAAACGAATTTTTCCAGGGATGAGACCTAGCTAGATCGATTTTTTGCCCACCAAAACCCCTTTTCAGTAAATTTCATCCAAATCGGTAGGGCCGTTTTCGAGAAAATATTTATATAGGTACATAGGTACATATATAGAAGATTGGCTCGTTTAATAATATAGGGATATACATTTTTGCCTCCATGAGATGTATAGGTATTTGTAAAAGACTAATTACCTACATTTCATCGTAGCATATAATTTTAAAGTTAAAAAATATTTCTGAACTGACAAAAGAACAATGTGCAATGACGTTGAACGCGTCCGTAAACTTTAAACACCTGCTCGAGTTTCCCAAAACAATGTTCATCTTAGCGAAACGAAATTATTCTCCTTCGAAGGGAAACACTTTAAATACATTTCACACAATAATATACTGTCGCTATGTGAAAACAACCCCAGACTGAATATATTGTTTATAATATGCTAATGTATTAAAACAAGTCCTATAATATACATTATTCTATTTTATAATGTAAATCAATTTGAAAAAAATTCATAACACAGTTGCCTCGTATTAACAACCCCAGCGATTTTTCTGATTACGTTCGCCCTACTTTAAAAACAATGATTACTCAAACTAAAAGACATATTTCGAGGCCTGCAAGCGAAATGTCCGGAATTTTCATTAAGACAATCCAATTTATAGAATCGGATAGAATAAAGCTTTATTCATTTGAGTAAAAAAATTCACAGATTTCGCAATCCTTGCAACCATCGAGGACATTGCAAATGATAACAGCATACATGAAACATAATTAACTGTTTATTATACACACAATATTTATCAATGCACTGTTTAGTTTTGTCAGGAATAACCCTATTATTCTTCTGTTATATACGCGTTCTGCACTTTTGCTTGGTTACTTAACTTTTAAATGGATTTTTCTACAGTATTTATTAACATTTGCTCAAAAATAACACCGCAGATCGTCGCAAATACCTGTCAATCAACTAGACATGATATAAAACACATTTCTAAAAAATTGCACTTGTTCAATTTTGCATGATTGCTCCTCACTTGATCGCGACACCGTTGTCTTTTGGCCTTGAACGAAAACTCGTAACTCTGCCCCCATATACGAACATAAACATTTCCAATGTTAAAAATGCACAAACGAAACATTTGAAACCTTGTGTTTAATAAAATACTCTGCAGTTAACACGAAATCCAAAAAATTGTCTATAAATCTTATTGCTGTATGTTGCATTACATTTTTCAGAAATAGTATCTTAAAGTCTTTGGTATACAAACTCTTTCAAAAGATAACAAAACACGCGGGATTTGAATTTTTAAATAAATCTAGTATTTCATCCATTTGTTCCATTATATAAGAGCGTATAAATGTTTTCAAAATTAGTTGGATCTTTAACTTTTTTAATTTTGTACATACAAGTAAAATTACACAGATGTCTAGGAAAAGGTATAATTAATAATAATTTTAAAAAATAATATGTATGTGTTGATACAGAAACTGAAAAACTTATGAACTAATACTCTTGCAAAAAACTAATTTATAAATTACTCAATGACAAGATCTCCCACATTGCCAACCTATAAAAAATGTATAAACTAGACTTCCATTGTGACCTAGTATGTACCTACAAATTATTATTTCAGTTGGTATTGTTAATAACAATGTTCGTGTTGAGGTGGGCACGACGGCGTGACAACGTCTTCAGCTGGCCAGGAAACGAACCTTCGACCCTTAAAGACAACTGTCTTATGTTACCCTCTAGTGATCACCCCTTAACGCTCTTACATATTCTACTAGACATGTGCGTTTTTTTGTGAAAATTACTACAAACATAATGCAAAAAAAATTCTGGAGGGAAATATTATTTTTTTATTGTAGGTATACTTATTTCAAGTAATACCAAAAAACGTATAATTTTTCGTGAGAAAAAGATTTATAATAGTTAAAAATAGACGTACCTACAGTTAAAAGTTTGCACGAGATCGACACTTTTTCGGTCTCGATGAGACAAGACCGAAACGATATCTGAGACTTCTCGATCTTGTTCCGACAAGGCGATACGAGACAAAACGATATCTCAGTCTCGTATATTCTATTTAAAAATATTGAATCCAGGCACATATGAAGGGGGAGGGTACAAGAGGTCTCGACCCAAAGCACTTCAAACTTGCACTAGATTAAACTAATTTTCTTATGATACATTTTTAGAGTGTTGGGTCTCCAAGTCACTATATGAATATTATGAAGTATTAGAAATACCTTGTATTATGTCCTTCTTGTGACTTCTTGTGAATTTACACTACGCGTTTCAGCAACGAGTTGCCATCTTCAGGTGTGGTTAATTATTTTTTATAAAAAACACACATTGAGTATTCGTAACACTATATAATATTATGATGCTAATTTTTAAAAATAGTGTAGTGACCTTGAAACATAAAAATTTGTTTTACATTTTGATTTTCGGACCCATTACAATAACTTCCAATGGGAAGTTAATAATAATCTACTATTACCTTCAGACGCTAATGACCTCTGTTGTCGAGCGTCTATAATCCACAATTCATTCACTACTATTACCTGTCCTTTTGATGAAGAGATGCAATCCATTATTTATCGCACATATATTGAGTTATCTATAAAAATGTAAGTACACTATTGATACATAACATGTACTTATTGCATAATATGTTTTATATCAACTGTTTAGCATGGATATAACTAAGAGCAAAATTTATGGTCGCATGGCACGATTTTGTCATTTATAGGCTACTTCATAGATAAGAGAGTTATATAGATAGCCCACTCTATCATGAATGCTCTGACCCTTTTAGTACTGACTGCAAAAACTTATGGCGCTAGTGTGCAACCATAGATAGAGTAGTATAGATATCCCACTCTATCCTTTTAGTACTGATTACTGCCACTATGGAGTATGGCGCTAGTGTGCCACAATGAAAGAAGCGGTAATTTCAAATATTTTACTCGTATCTTTAAATTTAATTTTCCTAGAAATGACGTACAAATTGAAAAGGTTAATTAAAAAATAAAAGAAATGTTTTTTTTTTCAGTTTTATTACAATTTTTCATAATAACAAACTATATTAACATTACAAAAATAACATATGAATACGAAATAAGTCACTGAACTAAATTATTATAATATTATCAAGTCATGTAAATATAAAATAATACAATAAAATATTAATAATATAGTTTTCAGAATTGTTTCATAATAATAATATTGATTTTCACGGCTTCATATTTGCAATCTTCAGAGAAATGAGCTTCACACACTCGGACATTTTTTCGGACTCGATTTTTAGGACTATCAAGGAAATCCCTACGATTGATCGCAAAAATCCTCTGATGAAATCTCTGTAATTAAAACATAATTTTAAGTATTTTAAACACTTGTCAATCCCAGATTTTTAATATTTTAAACATCTATAAATATTATTATTTCATTCAAACAAAATATAACGACGTGGAACTTGAATAAATGTGATTATATGATTTTTAAGTTATAGTATCTTACTTATAATATCATAGTCATAGATAAATAAATTATTCTTACCTCAGTTTCCTTAGGAAATGAATAAAATGTAATCTTCCCACTATTAGCATTATTGCAATTGGGAACACATCACTTAAAAACTATTTTTTTCACTTTTACAAAACACGAATATAATGACTGCATCAGTATACAATGAAACACCCATTTTGACAATGACGTAACATAATACTGTAGTCAGCTATGTTATGATGCCAGTCATTATGCATTCATTTAATAATATACTACGTTACCTAAGATATTGTGATCATTAATATTCAAAAGTTAGCAGCGCCAATAATTTCGGTTTTTGCAGTCAGAACTAACATGGTTTGAGCTTTTCTATAAGAGTGAGCACACCATGGGCTACTTATTTGAATAAATGGCAGAATGCATCGATTGTAAAGACGCACTGGGCAATATGTACAAGTTATGTAACTGCTAACTGCCGCGAATATGTATTTATTTATTTTATTGTAAATTATAGACGCGTCAACAACTTAACTCATTAGCGTCTTGATTACATTGAATGACATAACTCACTTAAAACTAAATGACATCACAAAACATCCATGAGCGAAGGCGGGATTCGAATCCACGACAGTCTGATCCAGAGGTCGCGACGATAACCACTGGACCACACTGTCCTCGCGAACGTTATGAGTACAATATTCATGTTAAAATTCAAAAACGCAAAGCAGCGTTTCTTAATGTGAGAGAAATTCGAAATTTGACCATACAGCTCCATAAGATTATGCCAGCGCAGTCGTATAGCTGCTTTTCCACTGAGTGCAGATATTATTTTGTATTTTTCTATATTGCATTCAACGATACATAAACTAGGTACATTAATTAAAATCACATCTCGTGTTTAATTCATTTGTAAGTTGTCACGTTCAATATCTTTAAGAGAAATACAGTAGAACGTCGTTTATCCGGCCTTCGATCAACCGAGTCTCCGCGTTATCCGAGGCAATTAGCTCTTAAATATATTGAGGAACAGCTGGAAAGTAATGCAAGTGACCTGTTATTGATGAAACGGTAGCAAGATATTGCAGCTAAAATATGAATGAGCAGGTTGAAACAGTGCTCTATTATGGACTTTCTTAAGCCGCGTTAGTCACAAGTTACACATTTCAATTTATAGTAATTAAAAATTATAATTTAAAAAAACTAAAAAACACGCTTTAATGAACTAAAAAGTAAAAAATAATTAATTTTATTGTAAAAAAGCGTGGGGTAGTATGGAAATATGATACAAAGCACCCCACGCTTTTTTACAATAAAATTAATTATTTTTTACTTTTTAATTCATTAAAGCGTGTTTTTTAGTTTTTTTAAATTATAATTTATTTTTGCTTTTTAGTCCTGGAGATCCTGGTCAGGATAATGGGACAAACTTATGGAATTATTGTATTGTAATCGGTCCTTGATAAGTGTGCATAGTTTCAGTTCAATCTGAAGTTTTTTGCTTTTTTTTTTTAGTCCTGGAGATCCTGGTCAGGATAATGGGACAAACTTATGGAATTATTGTATTGTAATCGGTCCTTGATAAGTGTGCAAAGATTCAGTTCAATCTGAAGTTTTTTGCTTTTTTTTTTTAGTCCTGGAGATCCTGGTCAGGATAATGGGACAAACTTATGGAATTATTGTATTGTAATCGGTCCTTGATAAGTGTGCAAAGTTTCAGTTCAATCTGAAGTTTTTTGCTTTTTTTTTTAGTCCTGGAGATCCTGGTCAGGATAATGGGACAAACTTATTGAATTATTGTATTGTCGTCGGTCCTTGATAAGTGTGCAAAGTTTAAACTAAATCTGATCGTTCAAAGTTGGTCAAAATCAAGTTCAAAGAAGTCGGTTACAAACTGACAAACACACAAGCCAGCAAGCAAGCAAGCATACAGGTGAAGCTAATGTAAGCGTGTTAAAAATGATTAAAATTTTCGAATTTTTTATTTCTTCCGTGTTATCCGAGTTTTCGCTTATTTGAGGTACCTCATCCCCACGTTACCTCGAACCTACTGTAATAGAATACAATTTATTGTTTACAGTAACTAATTGACGTAAGAAGTTTTGCAGACGTCATTACAACGTACAATGAAATAACAAAAAGCGCGGGTAACGTCCAATTTTTCGGTTACAAAACATAATAGAACTATAGAAATAAAATAGTAATTTCTTCCCCTAAAGTCCAATCACCTGCAGCCCACTAAGGAGTTACATAATCTACTCGTTTGTACTACCATCAGAAGATATGTCTAATAGTAATGATAAAAACATGTTGCACTTCCTACTGCTTTACTACCTAATTATGGTAAAATTATTTTATGAAAAGTCTTTTTAACCATCATTGAGGAAGGTTGAAGTTGTGTAAATAATAAATATTTAGTTTAAAATTTTGAATTTATTATGAACTAGCGATCTCGTCAGGCTTCGCCCGGGTGCTATGAATGTATGATTTATAGCGGACCCGGGTGGTATGAAATTATGATTTAATAGCGGTCACCCATAGCTCCGCTCACGTAATTTTTAGAATCGGTTTAGTAGTTCCAGAGATAAGAATTTATGATTTATTACCCCCCCGGCGCGAGTACCACCTTGCGAGAATTTTCCCCCCTGCGTAGCTTTCTATTAGTGAAAGAACTTTTAGAATCGGTTTAGTAGTTCCAAAGATAAGAGATTTATCACCCCCCTCTAATTTTTTTGAAAATAAAATACAGCCCATATGTTACTCGCTGATAATGTAGCTTTCGATAGGTGAATGAATTTTTCAAATCAGTTAAGTAGTTTTTGAGTTTATCCATTACAAACAAACAAAAAATCAAATCTTTTCTCTTTATAATATTATTACCCTCCCTCTAATTTTTTTGAAAATAAAATACAGTCCATGTTACTCGCTGACAATGCAGCTTTCTATTGGTGAACGAATTTTTAAAATCAGTTAAGTAGTTTTTGAGTTTATCCATTATAAACAAATAAGTATATAAGTATAGATATACTTACAGATTATTACCCCCCTCTAATTTTTTTGAAAATAAAATACAGTTAAGTAGTTTTTGAGTTTATCCATTACAAACAAACAAAACAAAAAATCAAATTTTACCTCTTTATAATATTAGTATAGATATGCAATGTTGGTGCTATATAGTAAGGGTTTCTGTGTTTTCGAAACAATAGCGGATTTGAGGGTCTCAAAGTCAACCTGATTTTGAGGCCACCTTTCAAGAACTTTGTTTTTTTTTTATATTAATTAACAAAATCATAAAAATATCGGTTAGTTTTCTTGTTGGTTATTTGATGCTCTGCGATACTCTGAGGTTTTAAGCGTATGTTTATTTTGTATCTAGTTGTAATCAACATACCAAATTTTCATTTTTAATTTGTCTATAACTTGTAAGAAAATTAACATAAAAAATATTTGTTCCGTTTTTGTAAAAATAATAAAGTAGAGAATACCCTAAACTACATAAATAATTTTTTAAACAATTGCAACCCTATCTGCCACTATTTACAGGATTTTTATTTTAAAATTTTATTTTCCATTCATCATTCTATCAAATGAACCAAAATGCGGCGATCATTCCATACTGTTAATAGCTTGTCTGTTCCGTCTATATACATTTATTACTCGCTTTGTCACATTCGGAAATATTTTTGGAAGTACTCCACTCACAGTACACTGCATAGTTATCAGACACGTAATAATAACCTGATTTTACTCCCTAAACCGAACTTAAGTCTCTTTTGCAATAGCCCAGAATATTCAGCTTTAAAATTTTTCAACAGTCTTCCTGCTGAGCTGAAGTCACTTCCTTTCCCTAAATTTAAAAGAGAGTTAAAGATACTTCTAATTAATACATGTTTGTATTCAGTTTATGAATTTTATTCAATTAATTATAATTATTAAATTTTTTTGTACGACGAATCCTGCTCACTGCTATATTGGACAATAAATATATTCTATTCTATTCTAATGAAACACGTAACAGGCAAAGATTATGTCACTGAAAATTACTCAAAATAAATGCCCATAAAAATTGGTAAAATGCAGGGGCGGATAGGTCCAGCGGGATATCGGGATTTTCCCGGTGGGCCACTACTTATATTGACAAAAATGAGCCGATGAAAAATACTGACAAATATTCATGGCCATGTGGGCCACTAGATTCTATTTTTCTATTTTTTCCGAGCCGGTCAGATCATGCTTATCCGCCCCTGGTAAAATGATTGACAAATGTACGTAAAAATTACTAGACAACAGTGCCGGATTAAGCCAACGCGGGGCCTGTAGCACATATTACCAAGAGGCCCTATGTTTTGTATGATAATAAAATAAAACACAACTTTTACAAACAAACTTTTCTCGATTTAATGTGAGCAAATTTAGAGATAACATACTAGTGACTAGACAAATCAATTTCTCTGGGTAAATTACATTCAATGTTCATTAAGATGAGGTTATTTAGATTTTAAACGATCTTGTCCCATAGTGTTCCTTAACTCACTTTTTATACGCTCTAATGCTGAAAAAGAACGTTAACTTCGGGTTCTTTTTTGACTAATTTGACTTCCCTAGTTAGACATAAACTTATAAATTATGTTCCCTAAGTCTTATAATGGTAAGGATGGTAATACCAGTATCTCACGCGACTGTGCTGCTCTAATGAAAAAAACAAAAATTAAAAATTTATCAGAAAATTAATCTTTTGCTGAAAAAAGCTAGATCTGAAAATCTGTTCTAGGCGCGGGCCTCCAGAAACGCGGGGCCCGTAGCATTTGCTACTTTCTGCTATATGGTTAATCCGGCACTGCTAGACAAGTAAAAAATACCCTCTGCGAAAAGTAATTCCAGCAATAATAGTTAAGCGTCTCCTTTATAAAACTTTATAAAAGAAATCAACTATACCTAACACTTAAGTATGTAATCCAACTGACTCACCGTATGGCGTTACTAAAAGAACGTTGTAACGTCTTTTGGGTTATTTAAACTAATGTTAGACATCCTTCAAATTAAATGTCCGCGCTGCATGTTTTTCTCTTTTTTTTAGTTTAACAAATTAAGAAGTTAGTTAAAGAATAGGACAATAGAAAGATATAAAGTAGATAAAAGTATAAACGTAATTAACTACTGGACTTTATAAATATTGTTTATCTTCTATGCGACAAATTTTAACTAGCATTATTGATTTTTTCATCCGTTTTTATTTCTTTGAAACACAATAAAACATCAAAATATAAAAATAAATCCATCGTATACTGACTTTTGCTCAATTGCATCGACTTCGTTCATCAGTAAACTACCATTTCTGGATGATTCCAAGACAAATGAATGGTAGTGTAAATTGTAGGGTCATTAATGACATCGATTTGTGAAATATGAACGAAGTCGTTGGAGCCGTTTTCGAGAAAATCGCAATTTTCGATTTTCATTCATAAGAAAGTGTGTGTGTGTGTTTTTAAAGACCAGCAACAGCTAAGATTATTTGGGCCTAGCACCAATTCATATTTTAAATTCATTATTTTTTTTTTAATAATAAAATCCAATTGACACTTTTACCAGCTCTCGGGCTAGAACCCGTGAACTTGTAATAGTGGAACCATAGCAACGCCATGTAAACAGTAGCATTGCTACACGCTCCATACAAAAGTAATAAAGTACCTTTATTTGGGGAAGTCTGTTTTTTCACTTTTTTGCATTACAACAGACGCACGATATTATTTTTTGTCCGGGTCAGCTGCATTTAAAGCCCATCTCGGTGTTTTGTAAGGTGTTAATCGGAAGGATGTATTTGGTCCTTAATGAGAGCGCCCTCTTAAGGATGTCACTATTATATAGGTTTAAAAATTTTTAATCATTTGCCCACAAATATAAAAAATGCAGCTAATTTAAATATATTTAAAAAAGCCCTAAAAATATTTTTAATCGACAAAGAATTTTATTTTATTCAAGATTTTTTTAATGATAAATTTTAAGATTTGTTTTGTTTTATGTTTTGTTATATTAATTGTTCAATTTTGTAAAACGACATTACCTATACTGCTTCGGCAGTCCCGTGTTAAATAAAGTATTATTATTATTATTATTGAGAAGGAAGAATTCCTTAAGAATTTTGCATCCACAAGCACCCTAAACTTCAGGTTCGTCACTGTCACACAAGGGATACTTGCGGAGCAAGGTGAAACTATAACCGCGTCCCAAACCATGAAATGGGCGATTACAGTGAGTTTGGGTCGTGCGCACGAAGTACACGGAGCGACCCTATAAGCACAGCCTTTTGCATGCGGCACACTAAAGACTCAGCATTACGCTGACATGCTGGGATAGCTTTTATATTTGCCAACAGTGACGGTTTAGCTCCACCAAGAACACCAATTATAAGGACAATTAATTTAACAGAATAGTCTGGATACTGCTTCCTTATTTTTATTATTATTATTATTATTATTATAGTTTACAATTAAAAAGATATAGGCAGTTGATCGTACACATCTTCTTGATATTTTAACTCATCACTTCACACATAAAATTCTTATGACCTCTGTTATCGAGCGTCTATAGTTTGCAATGTTTATCTATCATCACTTTTATTTTTTATTTATATATATAAAGTTTTAATAGAAATTATAATTAATTATTATTATTTTGAATTATATAGCGTTCCCAAAGAAATTCTAAATAATTTTAACTTTTAAGTCTTAACCACAAAACACCAAAACATTAAAAAATCACAACTCTTATTAAAAAATCTGTTTCATCGGGAAAAAATCAAATGTCTCCATCCTCAAAACGTTAAAAATATACTAAATGGGCAGAATAAAGTTATAAATTATTTCTATATTTATCTAGCTTCTATTACGCAATTGTGTAATACCGATATTGTGCAATTGCGTAATAGATACAATAATTTAATGAACTTAACAGCACAGTTTTGAACATATACAAAAAAGTTTCAGAATATCTTCAGAAAAAAATATCCCTAACTTTTCCAGGCTCGGATTAAAATTTTTTAAGACAATTTTTTTAATACATAAGGTCATCCGGGTTGAATCTAAATGCAATAAGTGGAACAAAATCAATAGTAATCATTAACCCTTTCAATGTTGAATGAATGAATTGTGGATTATAGACGCTCGACAACAGAGGTCATCAGCGCCTTTCAATTTATTTTTATTTATTGTAGATTATAGACGCGTCGACAACTCAGGTTATTAGCGTCTTCAGCACAACAAATAACATATTTGTGTATTAAAATCCGCCAGCCAGCATACACAAACCGACTGGTACGAGCTCGGGTCCCTGGGAGCGCTAATTCCCAAAGAACATTGGAATGTAATTGCGATAACAACTACATCCCAATGTCCCCCTGGGGGGAGCGTCTTTCAAACGTATATGAGGGCGACAAACGCGAATAGTATTCTTATTGCCATTAAATATCAGAAATCGATACGTTATCAGTCGAATAATTTATCGATTGTATAAAGCAGTGGTTCCTAAAGTTGACTGGACCGCAACCCACCTAACAATAACTTCCAAATTCGGGACTCACCTCTTGGCTGTCATGAAGAAAAAATTATAATTTAAAAAAACTAAAAAACACGCTTTAATGAACTAAAAAGTAAAAAATAATTAATTTTATTGTAAAAAAGCGTGGGGTGCTTTGTATCATATTTTCATACTACCCCACGCTTTTTTACAATAAAATTAATTATTTTTTACTTTTTAGTTCATTAAAGCGTGTTTTTTAGTTTTTTAAATTATAATTTATTTTTGCTTTTTAGTCCTGGAGATCCTGGTCAGGATAATGGGACAAACTTATGGAATTATTGTATTGTAATCGGTCCTTGATAAGTGTGCAAAGTTTCAGTTCAATCTGAAGTTTTTTGCTTTTTTTTAGTCCTGGAGATCCTGGTCAGGATAATGGGACAAACTTATGCAATTATTGTATTATCATCGGTCCTTGATAAGTGTGCAAAGTTTCAGTTCAATCTGAAGTTTTTTGCTTTTTTTTAGTCCTGGAGATCCTGGTCAGGATAATGGGACAAACTTATGGAATTATTGTATTATCATCGGTCCTTGATAAGTGTGCAAAGTTTCAGTTCAATCTGAAGTTTTTTGCTTTTTTTTTTTAGTCTTGGAGATCCTGGTCAGGATAATGGGACAAACTTATGGAATTATTGTATTGTCATCGGTCCTTGATAAGTGTGCAAAGTTTCAGTTCAATCTGAAGTTTTTTGCTTTTTTTTTTTAGTCCTGGAGATCCTGGTCAGGATAATGGGACAAACTTATTGAATTATTGTATTGTCGTCGGTCCTTGATAACTGTGCAAAGTTTAAACTAAATCTGACCGTTCAAAGTTGGTCAAAATCAAGTTCAAAGAAGTCGGTTACAAACTGACACACAAGCCCGCAAGCAAGCCCACAAACATACAGGTGAAGCTAATATAAGCGTGTTAAAAAGGGGCATAACTGTATGAATGAAGGTCTGTTCAAATAAGAAAAAAACGTTTAGTTACAATCGAAAATTTAATACTTTGTAACGATGCCGGTTCTGTACAGTGGTCAGTGACATAACGCCATTTTTATAAAGATTATCAAATAGACTATTATGCAAGATCGCTGGCATCCTTATTTTCATATCTCGTCAATTTTAAAAATCATAAGAAATTTTATACAGTTCAAATATAATATTCAAGCCAACAAAATCAATTAAATATTATTCTGACCAGCCGTCGCCAGATTAAAATAATAATCTTGTAATAGAACTAATTACAATTAAAAGTTTACATTGGTGCAAATATGATAACTATTATTTTATAATAAACCATTTTATTAAAAATTAATACAAATTTCAATTAATCACAATTCACAAACAACGCTCAAAAAATTCCACTGCGCTACATTGAATTACGCTCTGCTACCAATGTAGCGCAGTGGAATTTTTTGATGGTTGTTTGTGAATAATTTGTGATTAATTGAAATTTGTATTAATTTTTAATAAAATGGTTTATTATAACATAATAGTTATCATATTTGCACCAATGTAAACTTTTAATTGTAATTAGTTCTATTACAAGATTATTATTATAATCTGGCGCGACGGCTGGTCAGAATAATATTTAATTGATCTTGTTGGCTTGAATATTATATTTGAACTGTCTAAAATATTTCTTATAATTTTTAAAATTGACGAGATATGAAAGTAAGGATGCCAGCGACCTTGCATAACAGTCAATTTGATAATCTTTATAAAAATGGCGTTATGTCACTGTGCAGGACCGGCATCGTTACAACTTAAATAAATACAAGGAATGCTATTTCAATGAGAAGGATGTATTTGTCGGTGGGTCAATGTATCGTCCTATTTTTCAAGGCCCACCAAATATTCGCTCGCGACCCACCTGTGGGTCGCGAACCATAGTTTGGGAAATGCTGGTACAAAGAATTATTGAAAAATTACAAAACATTTTTGAATGTACGCTAATTAGGATTTGTGTCTCGTGACGTATCGTGTCTCGAAGTCCCGGGACTTTTTCCAAATTTAATTGTCTCGTGTGCCGGGAATTTCGGGTCGAGACTCGAGACACTCTTGTCGAAATTTTGTAATATTACAAAAAGTCATAAGCTTTATTATAAAAATCAGAAACAGATTGTCGGACAAAACTGTTAGGTAATGCACTGATTTCTCTAAAAAACCATTTTATTAAGAGTATTCGATAGCGGAAGTTACCCCCTGCACTTTTCATCTTAAATCCTTTCCCCTCGCCTATAAAACGGTTCCCGCTCTCCTGACGCTATTTTTAAAGCTAAAGGGTTCGAGTAAATGGCCAATGAAGGACCAAGAATCACACTACAGATCCTACAGGTGAAAAATTGAAAAAAAAAAATTTCCTAGAATTGTTTAGACTTTAATTAACATTAGAAATGTTAGAATTTGATTTTATGTTCAATAAATGTTGATTTTTAATAAAATGGCGATTTTATTGATACATCTCGCTAAAAATGAACTCAATTCTAATTTTATTTTGAAAAATCTCGAAGTACCGGGACGTCTTGGGACTTTGATCCTGGGATATCTCGTGTCCCAGGAATTTGAGAATTTCGAGACTTCCCAAACCCATTAATCATAATATTATTGATATAAATATTTTGAAATTCCAAAAAAGTGACGAAATTCTCTGAACTTCAGAAAAAAAATTGTGTTTTTAAAGACCACCAACAGCTAAGGTTATTTGGGCCTAGCACCAATTCATATTTTCAATTCATAAATTTTTTTTTTAATAATAAATTGAAAATCCAATTGACACTTTTACCAGCTCTCGGGCTAGAACCCGGGAACTGGGGACTTGTAATAGAGGAACCATAACAACGCCATATAAACAACAGCATTGCTATACGCTCGGCTATTCATATCAAATATTTCTGACATTTGCAGGTTTTCCAGATTTCCCTAACCACTAGACGCCTTGATATATACAGGGTGTCCTTAAAGACACTAAACACACGCTTACCACATGTTTCTGAGACCAAAATAAGCCGATTTAAGCATATATAGCGGGAATGGTTTTGACTTTGTCAATTTTCCACATTACGTAATGCGTGTAGTGTGTACAAAGGTCGTAATATTGTAATACTTGTTACTTTCATAGAGCAGGTCAGGGCAGAATTCGCGCGCTCCAGAAATGACAGTTTAAACAATTATACCGGTAACATGATGTGGCCATTGCACTAGATTAAAACCCCACCTGTAGTACACCTGTTAGCAACAGGTATTATAATCATTCAACTTTAGATCTATGTGACGGAGACAGAAATAGGTAAATGTATGGCTATTTTAAAATACGCTCCTTTTCGTTAATTCATTTTAAACAATTGCCTATCAAATTATAAGTTATATTTACGAATTATTTAGATTTCTTTTATATGACGTTTCCATAGCTCCTATGTTACAAGCCCCCCAGTTCCCAGGTTCTAATCGAGAAACCATATCAATTGCATTTCCAATTTATTATTAAAACTATTAAATAATAACAAATTGAAAGTATTGTTACAAAACTGTTTTCTGAGTTGGCGGATTATGTATTTATTTACAATAATTAAGAACACAATAATAATGAATGCAACAACGAAAAGTCAGTTCTAACAATCAACACAAGTAAACAATAACTAAACAGTAATTATTAACCAAAGCAAAACAAACCAATAAATAGCACTTAACTATATACAATAGTTCGTAATTATTACCACTA
The DNA here is from genome assembly GCA_039654895.1 of Mongoloraphidia duomilia. Classification (NCBI taxonomy): domain Eukaryota; kingdom Metazoa; phylum Arthropoda; class Insecta; order Raphidioptera; family Raphidiidae; genus Mongoloraphidia; species Mongoloraphidia duomilia. The sequence continues at coordinate 6,302,235 of CM077524.1, forward strand.
CGCTAGTATTTATTTTATCAATTTGGTTATTTATATCACGGCACTATTTATATTACAGATCCACCGTAGGCTTGATTGCGTGACTCACCGTTGACTGATTCCCTCACTCACTCGTACTGGCTGTTTATATATGCTGCGTGGCGTAAGCCTAGTGCGTTCTTACTTTCTCTAGAACTTTCGCGCAGGTACTAGTTGTTACAGTAAGCAGACCCCGTTTCTCACAACTCTTGCATGCCGGTAATATACAGGATGATCCGTGTCTGTTAAAATTGTATACGATAAACCCATCATAAGCCTTTCAAAAATGTTGAAACTGACTCACTCATATAAGTAGATATTTAGAAACTATCTAAATTCTAGAATACCTATAAGTTAAAAACCTAATAATATGCGTACGCAAACCAGTCTTGCGGGAAACCGAAGCGCTAGTTATCCGCTACAAGTAAGCGAAAGTGGCTCCATCCTATGTGATGGTTGTAAACTATACCTATCTAGAAATTATTAGTTACGTCGCAAACTTAATTTTTATTACATTATTATAACGGTACGGAACCCTCGGGGCGCCAGTTCGCACTTGACCTGTTTTTTTTAATTCATTCAGCAAAGTTCTGGATTTAAATTTTTTTTTGTTTTATTATTTTTAACTTCCCATTGGAAGTTATTGTAATGGGTCCGAAAATCGAAATCAAAATATATAACAAATTTTTATGTTTCAAGGTCACTACACTATTTTTACACTATTTTTATAAAGATGTCTGTGTGTGTGTGTATGTGTGTGTGTGTACGTATGTACGTACGTACGTATGTGTCCATTTCTTTCTAAGACGAAATCTCGAGAATGAAAAATGATATCGACTACGTTAGGGTGCTAATCGACGCGTGTTAACGTAAATATGATCTGAAAGAAATTTTTTCAAAATCGGTTCAGCCGTTCTTTTTCCTTAACCAAATAGACTCCAAAAAAGTAGATTTTACACAATATCTCGTGAATAAAAAATTATATCGACTTCGTAAGAGTGTCAATCAAGGCGTGTTAATGTCATTTTGGTCCGACATAAATTTAAAAAAAATCGGTTCAGCCGTTTTTTTTTAAATTATTGTTAAAAATAAATAATAATTATGTTTTAATGATTAATATGATTACTTTTCTGTGTAATATCTAATTTAATTATTATTATTAAATATATTTATCAAACTGGGAAGTTCGTCGTGTGGACCTCAAGGGTCGCACTTAGTCCTAATAAACGACCCACCTCACGGCTTGTTTGAAAATGTTTTGAATCATCCGTATTCCGTATAGTACATGTTTCATGCATCTAATATTTGTTTTACTATTTTCATTGTAAAATTTGATCAAACATTGAAAGTAAAAGGATAAATGATAAAAATATAAAAAATTAAGCTAATTACAAATTTGTACCCCAGACATCAAGTATAAAAGAAATGCTATACCAATACGACTCATTTCGTTTACGCATAATTAATATATTCCCTACTGACATTATAAATATAAAGGATGAGGTTAACATATATAATATTATGTATTCACTATTGGTCTGTCTTCATGTATTAGCAGCTATTTTCGTAATTAAGAAATAAATAATTCAATCCTAATCTAACTGCAACAACCTGCAACAACATATGGAAAAACCGGTACAAACATTTGAATTTCATGTTTTTTAAAATTAGCCACTAACCCAGGGTTAATTTTTAATTACTCATTTACATTTTATCATTAAATCTTTTTGACTTTCAATAATAAAATTGTTTTTTTGCAGCTGTAAATAAGAAGTATAAAATACATGACAATTTAATTTTATACAATATAAAATGTTCGTAAAATATCAAAAGTAGTCAAAAGTAAATCTTAAATTTTGTCTTTTGATTTCATTTTTTTACCTCAAGTATACAAATATAACAATATAAATGTTCAAAATAACCACAAAACACCAAACCAATTTGTAAAATTCTCGACGTATGTTTCGTTAACCAAGTTGGCATCATCAGGAGAAGATTTAATCGTCTCCTTATGATCTTGGTTGGCGACACGTACGTCGAGATTTTTACATTTTGTTCTGCAAATTGAAATATATGCTTAAAACAGTCGCCCTAACAACATATTAAAATTTGAACCTTGAACTAATAATATAAAATTCGTCGGGTACATGACACGTTTAGGGTGATCTGCCACCCTTTTAATACCGACCATCCACTCTGCAAATATTATAATGACATTATTGGGTCACCGACAAACTATACAAACAATTTCACCCTTGAAGCAATAATAATTGTGACCATTTTTGTTGTTACATGTTGGGGGCGATCTGCATCCCTCCCATACCGCTATCTAGCAAAATCCCTTACTCAGGCCACTGTAATATGCCTCCCTCAACATCTTCACAAAAATAAAGCCTAGAATAAATAACACCAAAAAATTGTCACTAGCTCTCGGTCTAGTAGATGCGTTCGCACCGTGGCGAACTTGAATGTATGCCCAAGAAATTATTATTACACGGCGGCGTCGAGGAATTATTTTTGACCCACGTGACTGAACGCGCGCATATGCATTGCACATGTCTCAGAAAAGGACCATACAAGATGTCGGACGTTCTAATTATCTTCCTCACTCCGGTACCATCGACTATCTATAGATTCATATATCTGTGGAAAATACCAATAATCGAGCAAGAGAAAACTGGTGATATGGACGCTAGGTAAAGATGCAGATGTCATTGAGCACGAATTATACTTATCTACATTTATATATATAAAAGAAAGTCGTGTTAGTTACACCATTTATACCTCGAGAACGGCTGGACCGATTTTCATGATCTTTGATTTTTTGATTTTGTCTCCGCCCTGGTTAACAGAATAACTATTAAAGCATCGGAAAAATTCACCAGGGACCGAACGATCGAAGCGAGTGAGTAATGTACCACCCGGGAGCGAACGAGCGAAGCGAGTGAGTAGTGTATTGCAGTCCGGACGAAGCCGGGTCGGGCAGCTAATAATAATATATAAAGACGTGTCTCTGAGGAATTATTAGTCGATATACGTTAAAAAACGAGGCAGACGACCGACCTTCCTCCTGTGTGTGTATTTGTGTATAAACTTATCTATTTATATCGTTGCCATCTGATGTATGTGTGTGCGTGTGTGTGTTCAACCCCGCGTACAGTGCGACGGCAACAGTTGGTGTTCGACAGCTCGCCACCAGCTGAGCGCGGTGTCCACTTTCGCGCCTGATTAGAAACAACATACATGCAATACGACAGACAGGTGTTTATACAGTTATACTTTTCTAAGAACAGTTTCTTGTACGTTTTAGAATTAGATATTTTACTGTTTTTCGAAATGTGTCTTAATTTTTTAACTTCCTGCTTTTGAAAATTGAAGATTTTCTAAAAATCGGGAAGTTATTGGTTCGATGTTTGAAAATCGAGTTTTCAACAGATCTCGACGTTTTATTTTTTATTTATTGTAAATTATAGACGCGTCGACAACTTAGGTCATTAGCGTCTTGATTATACATTAAATAACAACACACTTAAAACTAAATGACATCACAAAACATCCATGAGCGGAGGTCTCGACGTTTAGAGGTCCTATAGGAAGCTATTCTGACCATTTTGGGATGGACGTACGTGTGTGTGTGTATGGCGTATGTATGTGTGTGAACATAAGATATCTTTGGATAGTTTTGAAACCAACACTGAAGCCAGGCATGAAAACTCATCAACAAAATCTTGATTTTTGAACGACTTTTAGTTCAGTACGTTCAAGTAAACTCCGGTGTGTGTGGGTTTTTTTCAGTTCAGTTTTTGGAGTTCTGTTTACATTTTATTGTTGATTTGTTATAGACCTCGCGCGGCGAAAGATGAAGCCACCGCGTCATAGTAACGTGAATGCATAGCGCCCGCCTTATAGCTTGCTATTGGCTGTTTTGGAGATCCATGAGCGTCGATAGGTGGAATTTTAAACAATAAGACGTTCACTAGCATATTATTGATGACGTTCCTGGCTTCTTCTCTCACCGCGGGCACTCTAACTCTACTTGACGAGTGTACGTCAACTGAACCAAATTGAACACAAAAAATTTAAAAAATGAGCAGTTTGCATGAACTGTGTGTGGTACCACTCAGTCTTTCGATTAATCGGTCCAATTTCACTGAACACTGATCTGTGGCATAAAGTTTGGTCGTCAGTGGGCCCTATTACAAAATGTAATTTCGGAAAACTGGTTTTGATACACCAGGGCATGACAGGTATCGTGACGAGCTGAAGTAGGTACCTACCTGGTACTAGAAAACGGCGATGAACCTGGTGTCAAATTTGTCGACTTATATAAGTCATGACATGCGTGCGTTCTGCCGTTTATTATAAAATAATTCAAGGCACGTGCTGGTTGTGGCGCTACTTGTACTTAGATAAACATAACGAGACAAAAGACGGTTACAACTTACAACGGACATTTAAAGCTGATCTGTGCAATAATAACAAAAAAACTGATCTGTACAAGTAATTACGCATAAAGCTATAACATGGAACATTTTTAAGCATCGGAAACTTTTGTATACAATTTATATCTGGTGTATATTGATGCGTCTCAACCACTCCGCTGCTAAACTAAATGTGTACCAACTTAAATTTTTTCAATTGTTTTAACGCCAATCGTTAGTTTGTTCCGGACGCCTACTCAATTTCAGCGTTTGTTCCGAAAAAATAAAAAGTTATTAGCAAAAATAGAAGACCAACTACTAGTGTATTTACACTACTGGTCAAAAGTAACTCACGTATGTCGCTTTACTTTTGACCAGTAGTGTAAAAAAATTGATTTAGAATTAATCAACATTTTAATATTGAGAACACTTATTTCATTGAGATTTTGTTCAACTGAATTTATTGTGTTTTATTTATTAAAGTAAGAACATAAATTTGTTCTTACAATACTAATGGTTGGTCTCTTATTTTTGCTGATATCTTTTATATTTTTTCGGAACAAACGCTGAAATTTTGTAGATGTCCGCAGCAAACCGAGAACAAACGATTGGCATAAAGTTCTCAAAATGTTGTTATTTGGACGTGGTCCATACAACTTGACGTCAAGTTGCCTGGCCATCTATAATTATTGCTATAATAACTTTTTTATTTTTTCGGAACAAACGCTGAAACTTTGTAGATGTCCTGAACAAACCGAGAACAAACGATTGGCATAATTAAAGTTCTCAAAATGTTGTTATTTGGACGTGGTTCATACAACTTGACGTTAAGTTGCCTGGCCATCTATTATTGCTAATAACTTTTTTAATTTTTCGGAACAAACGCTGAAATTTTGAAGGCGTCCGGAACAAACGTAGAACAAACGACTGGCGTTAAAAAGGTTGAAAAAATTTAAGTTAGTCCATACAACATGAAACGCATGGATGTGTATGGGCGCGTGTAGGGCTTGAGAATACAAGTTCCTGGATTCTAGCCCGAGAGCTGGTAAAAGTGTCAATTGGATTTTCAATTTATTATTAAAAAAAATAATAATGAATTGAAAATATGAATTGGTGCTAAGCCCAAATAACCTTAGCTGTTGGTGGTCTTTAAAACACACACAATGGATGCGTGTGCTCACGGATTTTTTTGGCAACTTCTCCCAGCAAAATTTTCTTTTCCAATAACAGATTTTTCTATTTGTTTTAGTAATTTGATTGGTCTATTAGAGCTCTTTTTATGAAGCGCTATAGCGATAAGTACAGCTGAAAAAAATATTAGTTTTTACAAATTCGTCAAAAAAATACACAAGATACCATCCTTATTGTTTTTCAACATCAATGATTTTTGTATACTTATTTGCAATGAAATTGCAATAAAGTTTAATTTTAGGACTTTAAAATTAACAAAAGCAAATGTGTAAATAGATAATTAAATTAACTGAAAAGCGTTGCATATCATGTTTTTTCAATGATTTTTCTTGAAATGTTGAAAGCGAATTTCCAAAAATGTTATTATTTACACACAAGATTCTATAAGAATCCATAATGAACCTGATTATAGAAAAAATATGATGATATTATCTATATCGAAACGATCGTTACATTTGTAATATAAATTAAATTACTTTTTGGATTTGGTCTACATTTTTCAACTTACAATATGTTCAATCCAAACTATGAACTCCTACCAGAAAAAATATGAGTTTACCAAGTGTTCAAGTTTTATTGATAAAAGGGCCTTTATAATTAATATTATATAGTACCCAATATTAAAGAGCATTGCAGTATACTTAGTCTGTTAATATAATTTAGTAATAGCATATACTAATTAGTAAGTATATGCCATATGGTCAGGGCCGGCGCGAGCCTATTTGGCGCCCTGGGCAAACAATTTCTTTGCGCCCTCCCTACCCCCTATATTTTCGTTTCAATAAAACGTGTACACAATTTTCTATCATTATTAAAAAAATTTCCACAAGGTTTTACGTAAATTGTTTTTTATTCATCTTTTTCAGTTCTTATAACATTCGAAGCTTTATTCCAAGTATTGCACCGATGTTTTAGAAAAAAATGCCCATTAAATTGCTTCAGAAATGAATTCTGCGAGCTTTTTTCTCTGCAAAACTTCTCATCAATTCATCAGTGCCGCCCCTATTTCGATGGCGCCCTGGGCAGCTGCCCAGTTTGCCCGCCTCAAAAACCGGCCCTGCATATGGTTATAGTAAATAAAGTTTTTGTTTTGCGTCAAACATCAATAAATTTTTACTTTGGGTGAAACGAGTTACAAGGCAAAGGAATAACATTATTTATATACTAAACTCTTTAATGAGCAACGTTTATTTATCGATAAGTTTATTATTTATCATATCATGCAATTATATTTAAAAATTATTTATGTCTAATATCTAAATATCGTATTATTAGCATAGAGGTTTCCGTTCTATCCATGCATTAAAGTCACCATAATGTACCAATGCATCACGAGTTTAATGTAAGTATAAGATTATTTTGAAAATTTTAGTTGTGTTTTTCGAAACTATGGGAAATCTCTAGGACACAAAAAAAAACTTCAAGCGTCCATAGCTGCTAAAGCATAAGGGCGCTTATAATAGCGATAGCCATGGAACTTGAACAAAATGATGACGTTTTAGCTGTCAGAATAATTTCTAATCATTTTGTTCAAGTTCCGTGGCTATCGCTATCTGTTTTTGAGGTAATTTTGACATTTTCATATCAAATTTCTGCCGTTACAAAGCATGCAAAATTAATTTTGCTTAATGATTTAGATGCAGAATTTTATGTTCTAAAACTTATTCGAAGATACTTTTCCTAAAATAATTAGGGAAGCAGGAAATCGCAAAAGTTTGATTTTACGAATTAAATCCCTATTACCCGCAAAGCAATTCAGCACCCTGTATATAAATTACTTACCTATATATTAGGTTTGATTGATTATTATAAGGTAGGTAATGTTATGAGAAAATCGCTAAAATATTAATTTAATCAATTTATAAAAATAAAAAATAGGACCATTAATCAACTATGTTGTTCATGATTTTATTTGGATTTTTTTATACAAAAATAAAATATGGCCGCCATATACTTAACCGCAAATTTTTGTCGTAAATTATAAAATATAATCCAAGTTTTTTGAAGAGTAAATTCTGTATTCCCATTAAAGTAAATATAATGCATTAAAAGTGAAGATCATAAAAACAAGTACACCTATGTTTGCTGATAGCCTGATACATATTGGTAGATGAAACGATCGCAGATCATAGGCGGAACAAAGAAAAATATTGATTATAAAATAGATCATGCTTTGTTAGCGAAACATGTATCGTTTCAAAATTATTGACCCAACATGTGACGTACAACCAAAAAATGTACTATGTATACCTACGCCATACATTATATTTAATTAAAAAAATGTTCATACTTTTTTAGCTAATGATTTTTTTCAAATTTACAATGAAAAGGTGTTTGTTACAATGAAGTTTTCCTCATCCTAATTCCTAAACAATTTTTCAAAAACAGTGAATTCTCCTACCTATAACAAGTTATAATGCTCTTTTGAAAAAAAAAATATTGGCAATTTCTGACCCGCGAATCTTGTCAAGCCCCTAGATGCAGATTTTCGTATCTCTTAACGTTTTCGAGATCTCAAAAAGTAAAATTAACTTTTGGATAATTTGGTGCCGACATTAATTGATAAAATACGTGTGGAAAGGAAACATTTTTGATTAGGAGCCTATAGGACCAGCATTTCTTATACCTACCTATTTTAATAAAATTAAAGATAGTTACTTCTTACCACAACAGTTTTATTAATGGATGTACATTTCGAAAGCTATGCTTTCATCTTCAGCAAACACTATACAACCACAGTGCTCATATATTTTATTTTTTTATAGGTACCTATTTTAAAACTAACTGTTAAGCCCGGCGTTGCCCGTGTCCCCTGAGACTTAAAGTGATTCTCATTTTTAAATTTCCAATCTCAAAATATATGTCTGCAGGCCAACCGCTTCACGGATTCTAATACCTACATCCCTGGTCATCATCAAATCTTCGGAACCGTTTGAGATTCAGATAGGTATATTATCACAATGAAACAAAGACTAAGTTGGTTTCGCATGTCAATAGCTTCAGTAGTTCTTGAGATTAGTTCGTACAGACAGACACAACAAAATTTTAACATTAGATTTAGTTAAATAATCGAGACAGCAAACGGAAAAGTATTTAAAGACTGAAAATTCGAAAATCACAGACAGACACTTCAATACTAATTTATTTATGATGTGAATTTCCTTACAATTTTTTAAAAAAAAGGTGATTTAATATCGATGTGCCCCAAGAACCCGGTACTGAGTTGCAAGAGCAATATAATGAGATACAATGATGCTGCAGTACTTATGTATCGTTGGGTTATTTAAGATGTGCCCCAGCGTACGTCCGCGCGGCAAGACGCTTGTAAGAGCAGCGGGAGGGCACTCAAACCACCGTCGGCAATATCGTTTGACTGTTTTACCGATCTCTACACTGTCATGATTTATAGTGAACCTCGCACCGTCTGACAATCGGTATTTCTTCTTGTGTATGTTTAATGCCACATCCAGACTGCAAAAACGAAACTTGACAAAAAGATCGGTCGAGTTCGTTCGTAAAATCACTAGTTCTTATCTTTGTGTTTTAAAGACCACCAACAGCTAAGGTTATTTGGGCCTAGCACCAATTCATATTTTCAATTCATTATTTTTTTTAATAATAAATTGAAAATCCAATTGACACTTTTACCAGCTCTCCCGGGAACTGGGGACTTGTAATAGAGGAACCATAGCAACGCCATGTAAACAACAGCACTGCTACACCCTCGGCTATTCTCAAGCCCACTAGTTCTTATCAATAATCACTAATAACATTACATCTAATTATTAGTGTATGTCCCATATGGCATACTTATACATTATTGGTTTCGGTCGGAGGGGGCTTGAGAATAGCCGAGCGTGTAGCAATGCTGTTGTTTACATGGCGTTGCTATGGTTTCTCTATTACAAGTCCCCAGTTCCCGGGTTCTAGCCCGAGAGCTGGTAAAGTGTCAATTGGATTTTCAATTTATTATAAAAAAAATAATAATGAATTGAAAATATGAATTGGTGCTAGGCCCAAATAACCTTAGCTGTTGGTGGTCTTTAAAAACACAATCGGTCGGTGGGAAGGACCTAAGGGTCGGACCAACATTTCTCGACGTTTCATACTCTCCTGAACAATTTGGCGCCATATTTTTGAAAATGTTTTAAGGGTTAATTGATTCTAACGATATTTGGCATGCACGTTGGAATCCATATCACTGCACGAAGCCTTTAGCCTAAATAAAATAGGCGCAATCGGACCATTTTAAGGGGTCGGAAAGTGTTTGTAGGCCCAAAAATACTGAAAAAATTCTCGGAATTGTTTCAAAATTGAAAATTAACTCTTTAGTAGAGATTAAAATGTGATGCTAAAATTTTAACAAAATTGACCCGAAAGGACTGGACTTGCAAATTTTATGAAAACACTAAGACCCGAGTTTTTTTAAACTTTATTGTTTTTATAGCACAGTGAAAATGGAGAAATTATTGCCGCGATTGCGCACTGTATGTTGTAACAAAAGAATAAACTATTTATGGACGCAAGACGTGCCAAAATTTTTTGATATTTCTCCCTGCATTTTTTTATTGTAGCACGCCTTACAATATTTTCTTATCCAGGTGTGCAAGCTTTCACGGCCGGCATTGTTCCAAGTCTTCATGGTTTCCGGGCTTGTAGCACTCCGACATACAAAACCAATGACCAATCGTACAAGGACGGAATACGACCGAGTAGAGAACTCATCCCCACCACTACACACTGCGCAGTTGACCAATTACAGAGAGACGGACTACGACCTAGCAGAGAACACACTGGTATTAGGCATAAAAGAAGAGAGGACACCAGTCACTGACACACTGACCTGTGAGCCGCCAAGGAGGACACTTCGACCGCTGCCACATCGCCTTTGAGAATGTCTACCGCAGTTGTAGACGAAACGTCAGGTAGAAATACCACCGGACTACGGCCTACAAGCCCGGAAACTATGAAGACTTGGAATATTTTCTTACTTTGTCAAATACGCCTTCTTTTTTTAGTAATGTATGTGTTTGAATAGATTTTTTAGATGGTGTTTCTACTATTATGTCTTGATTTGTTCTTCAAAACATGTGTAAACTGTACGCAAAAATATGACATCAAAAACTGTACACTTACTTTTTTATATCTCTTCAATGCCATTTGCAATATTTTCATAGAACGTTTACTCATTTTAGCGATCACAATAAATACTTAGATAAAATAATGAAATCCGCAATAAAAGCTGTTCGTAGTGTGACTGACGACAGCACAATAGAAATAAAATGCACCGTTCCTAATAACAAACGACCGCTGGAACGACCGCCTGGCAAACGTGGAATATTAATGCCGCTTATGCCCAGTAGGTCGTCAACGACCGCTTAACATTTTTTTTTCGAAAATTTTGATTTTTTTCAATAAAAATAAAAAATAAAGTAGAGTAAAGTGCCCTAATATCGGATAGCTTTTGAAAAGTGTCCATATTTATTTAACTCATTACATAAAATGAAATTTCTTGGACATACAATACACAATATAGTGTCGTTAACAACGTCCAGAAATATGGAAAGTTTTAAGGGAACAAAAATGAACAAAATATTCAAATTTATAAAAAATGAGGTCTTGCCAAAATGTAGTCCTAATATCGGATAGTATATCCGATATTAGGAAAATGTTTTTAATAAGGTTTAAAATATTTTTACAAGCTTTTATAATTTTTTTATGCTTTAATATTATCAATGTCTGTAACAAATCTGTAACAGAAATGATCATTTCATAATAACATCAACTAATTTCCTAATATCGGATACCCGATATTACGACGTCATTACTGTCCGATATTGCGTAATTAGTTTATTTCTAGGTTAAAAACCGAAATATAACACTGATAAGGTAATTTTAAAAAATTGAATAGTAGTAATCAAACTACACTTTCTGCAGGTTAACTTAAGCTAAAATTTGTAATTAAATGACTCATCTGTGAAAATGTATACGCACTTCAAAGTAAGATGTCAAACTTTCGGATGTTCGATTTTTCTTCAAATGCCTATAATGACATCTGTGTGCAAGTGCTGATAATAAAAGATTATTCTATAGTAAAGGTTTGACTGCTCGATACACCTTAAATGGTTGTTTGCGACATCTTCCTTTTAGAACTTTGTAACAGCGGTGTCCCAAATTAGGCAAATGTCCGATATTAGGGCACTTTACTCTATTGAAGCATCATTAGAAAACTAAGTTACAAATTCTCCAATATGACTAAATAAACTATCTATCTATTTCCAACTTGACAACAGGGGCAATTTTTATGTTTTTTACCTGGCAGTCAACCTGTTAAGTCGTCCATATTTATAAATAAAAATCTTATATGCAATATGAATAACTAAAATGTAGGTATCCTCTCAAGCTTGGCCATTCTCAAGTCACCCCTAAAATTAAGTCGGTCCTATTCGATGACAAAGTCTGGATACAGAGGTGAGGAAATCCATCATGGACACCCGTTGGTCCTCCAACGGGTAGTGTCAGACTCCTACTGACTAAAACCTCACCCCCCCTCTTTACCATCTCGCACCGGAACCGCTTCCGCATTACTTCAGTGCGAGGGCTGTCTTAATTCATCTGTTGTCTTTTTTTCCAATTATTGTCCTGACAACATTATAGGCCGCTCTCCAGCTCATCTCTTGTCCCACTAGGTCTTCCGCTAGATTTCCTTTATTAAATATTCTCCCCGTGTCTCGGTGATATATACTTCGAGCATTCTCCCATCTGTGACACATAAACAAAGTGTGCTCGACATCATCGACTTCCCCGCAGTATAAACATTTGTCTGACTCCGCCCTGTTTTTCTCGTAGAGATATTTCCTGAAACATCCGTGTCCAGATAGCGCTTGTGTCATATAATAGTCCACCTCTCCGCCAGTCCTGCTCATCCACTTCTGTATGTTCGGGATGAGTTGGTGTGTCCAGCGACCTTTGGTCCCATTTCTTCTGCCACTGTCTCATGACGTTTTCTCTGGCCACTTTAGCTTGTACTCCGTTGTATCTCTCTATTCTTTCCTGAGCAAGTAGGTCTATGGGAGGGACTCCCGCGATTACGTTGGCTCCCTCTGCACTAATAGACCTGTAGGCACTGCAGATCCTTATTAACATCACCCGTTGTACACTCAAGAGCTTCTGCCTTAATTTGTTGTTTTTAATCGCAGGGTACCATGCTGGAGCTGCATACAACAGTTGTGCGTGTATCACATTCGACAGCGCTCTTCTTTTTGATGCCCTCGGTCCTCCAATATTGGGCATTAGTCTGGCTAGAGCTGTTGCCGTCCTGCCTGCTTTCACAACGGTTTTGAGTATGTGTTCTGCAAAGACTAGTTTCGTGTCTATTCACACTCCTAAGTATTTTATTGCTTTTTGTGCCCTGATGCACACACCTTTAACAGTAAAGTGAATTGGTGCTGTTTTTCTTTTTGTGGTAAGAAGAACCACCTCTGTTTTTTCCGGTGCCAACTGTAGCCTCCTCTTTTCTAACCAGTTAACCACTCTTAGTAGGGCTGTATCCGCCCTAGTCATTAGTAGTTGCTCTTCCTTTGCGGTCACTACCAACGCTACGTCATCTGCGAACCCAATCATGGTTACTCCTTCAGGTAACTCCATTTCTAAAAGACCATTGTATAATATGTTCCATAAAGTTGGCCCTAGTACCGAACCTTGTGGAACACCGCTAGTGATGGTTTTTATTTTAACTCTTCCTTCTGCCTCTATGATGATTTGCCTCTCAGATAGATAGGAAGCCACCAGGCTTATCAGACTCTCCTCTATTCGTCTTTTCCTCATTTCTTCCAGAATGATTTGCCAAGACGCGCTGTTGAATGCGTTTTTTACATCTATTGTGATCATGGCGCACAGTCTTCTGTTGGCGTGGGCATATGATTTCGCCTCTGCAGCAATTTTGAGAACTTCTTTTATTGCATCTGTTGTCTGTCTACCTTCGCGAAAACCATACTGGTTTTTTGTTAAGCCTCCCGTCCTCGTTAGTTCTTTTTTCAGTCTCATTAGGATCAACTGCTCAAAGAGCTTGCCTTCCACATCTAGCAGACATATGGGTCTGTATGAATTAGGTTTGTCCAACGGCTTATCCCCCTTTCTTAGGAGAACTATCTTAGCACGTTTCCAGAGATGAGGAAAATTGGACTTGCTTGCGAGATCGTTGTAGACTTTAAGTACATATTCTGGCCTCTGACGAGCCACCAGTTTTATTATCTCTGGGGGTATGTTTCCCCGTCCAGGCGCCTTGCTGTCTTTAATTTTTTTGCACGCAGTACTGAGTTCCGCTTCTGTGAAGCATACAAAACTCTCCGTATCTTGCCGGTCAAACACAACTTGTTCATGTTCCGGGAACAGATGGCTGGCGACTTTTTCCATTGCATCCATGGACATTTGTTGTCTCGGAGGAAACCCAATAATTCCCTTCATGATGATTTTGTAACCATTTCCCCATATATCATTGTCTATTTCTTCGCATACCGTCTTCCAACAGGCTCTTTTTTCTGTTCGAATTTTTTCGCGGAGTTTCTTTTTTGCTATCTGGTATTCATTCCATAGAAGTTGGCGCTCACTTGGGGTATGACTTCTTGTGTATGTCCTTCTCTTTTTTATACACTCATTACGAAGTTTTGCAACCCCTTCATTCCACCAGTATACTGGTGTTTTGCTTGCAAAACCTTTCTTTTTTGGCATCGATATATTGCTAATGTGCGTCAGTGTTTGGGAGAAACCTATACCATTTGTTGTTTTTTCATCCTCCACTATTTCCTGTACGGCATCCTTCAATTTCGATTTGTCAAGTTTTTTTACCTGCCAACCTCTGTGTTTCTGCCGTCCTTGCCCTGACTTAGTTCTATCTTCTGCTACTTCAAATACTATATAATTGTGGTCACTTATCGATTCCCTGTCGCTCACTTCCCAGTGTATGAGTCTGCTTTGTAGATTCTCCGTCATTAGCGTCAAGTCCAATATGGATGAATAATTGAGTCTTTGGAAAGTTGGTTTGCTTCCTCTGTTCATTATCACCAATTCGTTTTCGGCTATCCATTCTTCCATTACTCGGCCCCTTTTGTCGGTGGTATTCATCTCCCATTGTGGGGATTTGGCGTTAAAATCGCCGACGACTATAGCTTTCTCCTTGTTGCCTCTTATTCGGTGTCCTATTTCATGTAATGCGTTCTCCAGATCTTGTATTTCTTTATTGCCAGAGCAGTAGCAACTATAGACAGTAAATTCCTTCAGAACTACATACGAGTATCCTGTTCCATATCCCTGATTTTTAATTACCAAGTTCTCATTAAGTATTTTTATTGCAGTGTCAATGTCATCATCATGCACCCAGTCCTTTCTATGCTTAATTGCGTTTCGATTTGGTTCGCTTAGCAACAGTATACTAGCGTTGATGTCTTTGCCGGTAGCTAGTGCCATATCGTGTGCTTGCCGGCTTCTGTTGGTGTTGATTTGTAGAAGCTTAATATTTAACTCTCTACGTTATCGCCTCTCGATGCCTCCGTCATCTTTCTACTACTACTATTTTCTGTACATTTTCGGCTTCCTGACTGATGTCCCTCATTTTTGCAATGAACACAATACGGAGAATTCGTGCAATTAGCTACTATATGCCCCTCTTTCCCGCATCTTAGACAGAGGTTTTGTCTATCTGGTCCATTGCATTGTGCCTTGATGTGTCCGTATTGCCAACACCTATAGCATTTTTCCTCTTGTTTTCTTTCAATGACTCTGCATCGTACCCACCCTATTTTTATTTTCCCCATTTGTACTAGTTTTTGGGCATTACTTTCAGCCAGAACTACTGTAACATTCTGTCGGCTCCCATAAGCTGGCCGTAGTGCCCTCAATTCTATCTCATTTGGCTCTATACCAGTCGTTATATGAATAGCTTCTTTAATTTCTTCTACTGTTGTTATCTCATCCATATCTATTATATGCAGTACTGTTTTCCGCATACGGATTGCCGTCTCCGCTCCTGGTAATTTTCCCTTAATTTCCCAATTCAGTTTTTCTGCTTTTTCAGGTCCGTTTTGCACTGTAAGCAGTAGGTCTCCGTTTCTCGTCTTTTTTTTTACTCTATTGAAGCATCATTAGAAAACTAAGTTACAAATTCTCCAATATGACTAAATAAACTATCTATCTATTTCCAACTTGACAACAGGGGCAATTTTTATGTTTTTTACCTGGCAGTCAACCTGTTAAGTCGTCCATATTTATAAATAAAAATCTTATATGCAATATGAATAACTAAAATGTAGGTATCCTCTCAAGCTTGGCCATTCTCAAGTCACCCCTAAAATTAAGTCGGTCCTATTCGATGACAAAGTCTGGATACAGCTTAATAATAGCTATGTGTACTTTCTTGCATACCTATTATGCCTGCGCAATGCCATTGCGCTAATGCATGCTTGTGTCTTCTTTGCTTGCTGGGAAAATATGTCTTATTATTATCATTGATTGATTGGTTCGTACCATACGCATTAATTGTTTTATGTTCCATCTTAAATCTAGGCAACTCAATTTAGATTCAAGTCCAAATTGAACGCTTTCAAAGAAGTTTACATAGATATAAAACTTTTTAACAAAAAAAACCTCCTTCAAAAAGCCACTAAAAAGAGGAAAATAATGAAATTTTTAGGTCTGTGCCAATTAAAATATGAAGTTGGTTAAAAAAAAAGTAGATATTAATCACTATAGGTACTATACTTTTTAATCGACTTCATATTTTAATTGGCACTGACCTCAAAATTTCATTATTTTCCTCTTTTTAGTGGCTTTTTAAAGGAGGTTTTTTTTTTGTTAAAAAGTTTTTATTTTTTACTTTTTAGTGTCAAAAAGTGACATTTACCTTAAAGAATCACACGCCGTTACTTACTTTTATTAAAATTAGCAGAACTACTGAACCGATTTTGATGAAATTGCTATATGGAACCAATCTGAAAGTATATCCTTTCAAATAAAAAAAAATTTTCAAAATCGGTTCATAAACGACGAAGTTATCCGCGAACAGACATAAAACATAACCACATAAAAAATATATACGGTCGAATTGAGAAACCTCTTTTTTTTTAAGTCGGTTAAAAACAGTATTTTTCAATAGTCTATTTCTAGACTTTTAGATAGTATTAGTAGGTGGAGGGAATGGGGAAAAAACAAGATATGTCCTTCTGACAAATAACTGAGTAAATTGAATTTAAAGTTAATTATATTCCTTGTTCTTTTCCCATTTAATAATTTTAAGTTTTAAAATACACAGTGACCTACCTATTTCTTTTACCCCACAATTTAACCAGTGCTGAACACCGTTACTGTCTATCAGATGGCGCTAACAGCTCAAAAATCAAAAAAATGTGACAGACCCTGTCTTTTCCCCATTCCCTTCAGGTAATATTATGACGTCATTCTTCATACGAGCAAAACGCTTTCTAGCGGGCGGGGCTTACATAAATATTTCAAAAATTATTTTTGAGCTTATTCGAAATCAGAATGATGTGACTTAGGTGTCATTTTGTTCAGAATTTACTGCTCTATTAATATAACACAAAAAAAATGCATATGTAAATACTAAATACCCTATTAGTATATATTAATCGCCAGACAGAAAAAAAAGGCAACCATAAAAATAATTTTGCGTTATGCAGAGAATTGCACAGTACAAAATGATTTTCAATAATACAGAATGTTCCGTTTCGTGTGTAGACCTCGCGCAGCGAAAGATGAAGCCACCGCGTCATAGTAACGTGAATGCATTGCGCCCGCCTTCTAGCTTGCTATTGACTGTTTTTTGTCATGAATAGCAGTCTGCCAAAATTGTACCTAACGTCATAAAACCCAATGTGCAGTTTTGTGTACACGGCACTGTCTGCGGGCACGCAGGCGTTCACTAGCATATTATTGACGTGCCTGGCTTCATCTCTCACCGCGGGCACTCTACGACATTCAACTTCCTTATTTTGTGTAGAACACTCTATATATTTTTTATCAACTTTTATAATAACACAATTTTCGTTAGTTTTTATATTTAAACTAGCCCACGTATATTTCGAATTATGATTTATTATCCCCCCGCGAGAAATTCTCCTCCTGCGAAGTGAAGTCGGGCTGGTGGTGTTCATTCGCTCAAATGTTATTAATACATTACTCAATCGCTTGGCTCGTTCGCTCGAATATTATTAATACATTACTCACTTGCTTGGCTCGTTCGCTTGAATATTACTTGATTTGTTTTTTCGCTCGAATTTTATTAATACATTACTCACCCGCTTGGCTCGTTCGCTTGAATATTACTTGATTTGTTTTTTCACTCGAATTTTATTAATACATTACTCAATCGCTTCGGTCGTTCGCCCGAATATTAATAATACATTACTCACTCGCTTCGCTCTTCCGCTCGAATATTATTAATACATTACTCACTCGCTTAGCTCGTTCGCTTGAATATTACTTGATTTGTTTATTCGCTCGAATTTTATTAATAGGTACATTACTCAATCGCTTCGCTCGTTCGCCCGAATATTATTAATACGTTACTCACTCGCTTCGCTCGTTCACTTAAATATTATTAATACATTACTCAATCCCATCGCTCGTTCACTCGAATTTTATTAATACATCATTGCTCACCGAGAATTTGTTCACTCGCCAGTCAGTCTTATACTGACCTAGAGAAGAAAAATTTATTTTCTTCATTCTTCATAATAAAAACAATATGAATATTGAGAATTGACCTACCTTGATCTGTCTCCAAGACCGACAAAGACAACAGTGTAAGTATAAAATTTTCTCAAGAATAAATATTTTTCTCGAGTTACGTGATAAATCGAGTATCTGTATCAGCACATTTAAAGCGGTTCGATAATAATCAAAACTGCATAAAGCTATCCAAACCGTCTTCAACATTTTACTGTTGCACAATGGGAATATACTACCTGGACTACACCACTGTTGTCAAGTGTCGGTAATATAGGTAGTACCTACATAAAATAACTTAAATCTTGTTCATCAAACATAAATTACTAGTATACCAGCTTTTACCCGCGATTTTGCTCGCATTAATGTCAGTTTTGACGTGAACCCTCCCTTGACTTGAGCGTAGCCATATAAAAAGTATCCTATATAGACCAGCGTTTCCTAAATTGATTTTTAGTGTATTTGCCATAATATGGCACATACACTATTGGCGTCGGTCGGATGGCGGGACCTAGGGGTCGGACCAAAATTTCTCGACGTTTCATAGCCTCCTGAACAATTTGGCACCATTTTTGAAAATGTTTATATATATGTGTATATATATATATATATATATATATATATATATATATATATATATATATATATATACATACATACAGGGTGAGTTCGACCACCCGTATCAGTCGTTTTTTTTGAAAACGGTTAGTCGTAGAGAGTTGTGTCAAAAATTTGTATTATAAAAGCCCTAATAAAGAATCGAATGGTGATAAATTTTTTTTCCGGGAAGGTCGGCTTCCCTATTAGTTTACTCCAGAATGTCCAGAACACCGGAATTATAAATGTAACTATAGGTCGAAAGTGGTATTGTTGAAAAGATCTTTAAAAAATAAGCAAGTTTTGTGGGAAAATTTTTTTTATTACTGCCACCCCTGTTAAGTAATATTTGTTTGAAATTACTAAATTAAAATGTCATATTAACTAACTTTTTAAAAGTCCGCATTTAAAATCTAGTTACCTATCTATCGATCATTAAACACTGAAGAAGTACACTCACAGTATAACCAGAAGAGCTCAGTAGTATGTATTAAAGAGTAAATGGAAGACAGTTTGAACACTTGGGACAATGTCTAAGGTTGCTAGATTTTTAATGCCGACTTCGATCGTTATTATGAAATTTTGATTTAATAATTTCAAACGGTTGTTACTTAACAGGGGTGGCAGTAATTAAATAATTTTTCCTACAAAACTTGCCTATTTTTTAAAGAGCTTTTCAACAGCACCACTTTCAACCTATCGTGCTTTCTAAAATTCCGGAATTTTGAACATATAATAATTTATATTTATACTTATAGAAATTTACAGGGGTGGCAGTAATAAAAAAAATTTTCCTACAAAACTTGCTTATTTTTTAAAGATCTTTTCAACAATACCACTTTCGACCTATCGTTACATTTATAATTCCGGAGTTCTGGACATTCTGGAGCAAACTAATAGGGAAGCCGACCTTCCCGGGAAAAAAAATTATCACCATTCGATTCTTTATTAGGGCTTTTATAATACAAATTTTTGACACAACTCTCTACGACTAACCGTTTTCGAAAAAAACGACTGATACGGGTGGTCGAACTCACCCTGTATATGTGTGTACACGATAACTCTCGACAGACTTAATCGATTGAAACGAAATTTGGTACACACATTGGAACCCATCACCGCAAGAAGCCTATTTAAAATGGGCCCGATCGGACCATTTTCATGGTTGTATTTAGGGGTTCCAAAAAGTTTTTGGGCCCAAAAATACCGAAAAATTTGTCAGAATCGTTTCAAAATTGAAATTTAACTCTTTAGTAAAGATTAAAACGTGCTGCTAAAATTTTAATAAAATCGGCCCGACAGGACCGGACTTTCAAATTTTATGAAAACACTAGTTTGTTGATACGGATTTACTTATGGAAGGGTGTATTTAATGTGGTACAGAGGTTGCATTGATAATAATATTGAAATTAAGAAAAAAATATTATTTTAAGGGATGTATTAAGGGGTTAAATTTTTTATTTTGTCCAAAAATAAACTTAAGTTCACGTATTAAAGCCACAAGGCCTGTATTAGCAAATACACTATATTGTCGGCAGGGTTTGTCACTGCGACCCGAGTTTTTTATTTATTTATTGTAGATTATAGACGCGTCGACATCTAAGGTCATTAGCGTCTTTCAAATACACTAAATAACAACTAACTTAAAACTAAATAACATCACAAAACATCCATCGCAGGTGGGATTCGAACCCACGGCAGTCTAGTCTAGAGGTTGCAGCGCCAAGCATGCTAACCACTAGACTATCTGCTCCCTCCTAAATTGAAGTTAGCGGACAGAAATCCATGAGTATATCCGAGGAGGTCCGCAGACTCATTTCTGAGAGATGGGTAAAACTATACAGTTCGTCGATGACGGCCGAACTGTATGATTCTATAGTCAGCGATCTACAACGCAAGTATGTATACATATTATATATTTTTAACACTACACACTACAGAAGAGAAACTTACTTACGCAATATCTACATCTAAATGTTTTAAATGATTTAAAGGATCTTTTTTAATATGTATTATATTTTTCTGACGTTTGTATCCACATTAGTGGCATTTCAATAAATTATTATTTTATTCTATTCTATAAATTGACATTTACACTTAAAAATAAATAAATTACCTACTCTTGTTTTATACAGGGTGGCACATCTTATACAATGCAGTGAAATATTTCGTAAACAGTACAAACCATAATTTTTTTTTATTTTATATAAATTATAGACACGTCAGCTGCTATGGCTATTTGCGTCTA
This sequence comes from Mongoloraphidia duomilia, assembly GCA_039654895.1. NCBI lineage: Eukaryota > Metazoa > Arthropoda > Insecta > Raphidioptera > Raphidiidae > Mongoloraphidia > Mongoloraphidia duomilia. Next base: position 6,323,448 of record CM077524.1, read on the forward strand.
AAGTGACTAGTAATAATATAGCAAAACGAATAACAATAACTAAAGAATAACAATAACAATAAGTAAATAAATAAATAAATAACAATAAATAAATCAATCAACGAATAAATATAAATGAGTACATTGTGGCGTTTAGAATGATTCTTCCATACGTTGAGCCAATTTAACTAATTCGTCTAGCGTAGACGGCATTATACTATGTTTGAGGTCAGTTAAGGTGTTGACGTTAGCGAGTTAACTGCGGAGCGTGTGCGGTTAACAAAAAAATATATTTTTATTTTTATTAAATTATTTATTTATAAAATTACTTATTGTTTACAATTAATTATTGATATTTTCGTTTTCAATAATAGTTTATTATTTATTTATTTATTTATAAAATTGTTTATTATTTGTAAAATTGTTTATTAGTTTATCCTTTCAGTAATTATTTATTTATTGTTTAATTTTGTAGGATTGAGTTTAGGAGTTACTTATATGCAACTTGTTTCCTATTCTCAAAACGGAGTCAATTAATTAATTATACATTTGCGCTGTATAAATTATTATAATTAACTGGACTCAATTTCTAACGCATCTTGTGGTTTTATTGAAGTCGACTTAAGATAAGTCAACCATCGTAGGTGTCTATATCTGTGTGCTATGCACATTAGTATACATAACTCCTCCGCCCTTTAAGACAGGAAATTAATTTTTATTAAAATAAATTTACTGAGAAAGGATAATATTATTTTACAATGAAACATTTGCATCCGTTTCTAATTCGGTTTCAGGTTTCTGTTTGATATGAAAACGTTTCATTAGAAATATACGTTTATAATATATGTAGATAAGAATACTTACTATTAAAATAATATATATGGGCGCAAAAGAGAATTTCAAAATTTGATTGAAAAAATCAAATGGTTCGAATTTTATCTCTTGTGCATCCAATGCTAATTTATGTATATCTCTTAAATTAATTTTATCTAGTTTTACAGTATTGTATTTATTCGTACTATTGTATACGTGTATGTCAGGTAATACTAGGGGTACCTTCTGCTTATTGATTTGATTGTTTGTGAACAATTGATTTTTAATTTTTATGTAGCATCCCACTGGTAGGGTTAGCAAAGTTTTTCCGTTTATTAAAAGGTTGTCTGCACAATTGGAGTAAACCTTTTGAGTGCTTTTTGACAGGACAACATAATGTTGTTCATCTATTGGTTCGATTAAAATCTTTGAAATAATTTCAACAGGCAGAAGTTTACAATTTTGTGAGTTTTCTTTTAAAATAATATTTGGTATACATTGGTTTTCAATAACAGACAAGTTGTGGTAATGAGCTGTTTGATAAAAGGATTTGAACAGTTTAGTGGGTCCTAACGAAAAGGATAGAATACCGGGATTTTCGTCAAGTGGTTTTATTTCTATCTTTGTCTGTATTGTTAGTCCGATTATCCTGAAATTTCAATGGTCGTTTAACTTCTTTTTTGTGATAAGTTTCAATATTAGCGGTAGCGGGATTTTGTAAAGTTAATTTGTTTTCTGTCTGTTTTAGGATAGTTCTTGAATTTGAAGTTTTGGGCTTAGATTTGGAACGGGGGGACAGTTGAATTCGAGCCGTTTCGGTTGTATATTGAATCGGTTCGTGGCGCGATTCATTTGCCTTATTTATGTATTTTTCTTTCTGTGCAGCTATTTTAGCGTGTACAGCTTGATAAAGCAATTTAAATTTTTCTTGCGACTCTTGTATAAAGTTATTATAAAATTTTTTATTAACGTCTATTTGTGACAGGGTCGATTCAGTATGTTGTGGATTCATAAGTTCGTATGGAGTATATCCGGTGGAAGAATGGATAGAGGAATTATAAGCAATGATAGCATATTCAATATGATTCTTTTCATAGGAAAGATTTTTCGATTTTAATTTGGCCTGTAATAATTTAAGATGTTCGGCTAAAGTACTGTGGAATCTCTCAATAGTTCCATTCGATTCGTGGTGACGGGCTGTAGTTTTATGTGAGGTTATTTGAAACATTTTCAATATTTCAGCAAAGAGAGTGTTGTTAAATTCAGCAGCGCTGTCGTATTTTATAACAGTCGGTACTCCGTGATGGGATATGTATTTCAACAATAATTCGTTAATAATAATAGTGGTGTTGGATGAAATTGGATAGGCTTGACCATATTTAGTAAATTCATCAATTATTGTAAAATATTTTTGGTTATTATATTGGAAAATGTCGATAGCTACAATTTCAAGTGGAGAACTTGGAGTTGGAGTTATTTCGAGGAACGGTTTTTGTGGGTTACGGTCATATTTTAAACGTTGGCATGTGTCACAGTTATTAATAAATTTCGTCACATGATCTTTTAAATTGGGCCAATAATAGCTACGAGATAAATGTGTGCATGTTTCGACTATTCCACGGTGGTTAGTTTTGCCTAAATGATATTGCGAAATAATTTCTTCTTGTTCAGAAATAGTTTCGATATCAGTTATAAAAGTTTTACATAGCCGTAAATTATAAGCATTGTTTTTAAATGTTTCTTGCAGTGTATTCACGATTAATTCGATATAATTTTGGTCTTCTACATGAAGCGCGATAGTTTGAGAGGGCTTTAGAAATTCTAAAAACAGTGAAGTTAAATCGTTTTTGAAATTTTGCCGTGTTATTTCGAATTTATATCTCGTTCTTTTCTTATCAAATAAGTAGGTTATCGAATGATTTTTCGTTTTAACATTTTTGGTATGAATTATTACTTGGGTAGCAAAACAATTTAGAGGTTGATCCGAAAATGGTATTTTTAAAATTGGGTTTTCTAAAGCGGAATGTTGAGTGTTTCCGTCTTCAATGTCAATTTCCATATCAGGATTAGGTGGATTGTGAGAAGTACTGGGGATGGGATCAGTATCGGTCTCTGGTAAATTTTCTGTTGGTATTACGTCAAGACCTAGGATGCCATCAAAAATTGGATGAGCATCTAGTAATAGAAATTCAAGTTCTGTATTTTCTGTTTTAAATTCATCGAAAGCAGGTATAATAATTTTGCCGTTGCCTGTAACAGTTTTTGTCAAAGCTGTAACAGTATATTTATGGTTTCTGATTAAATTTTTATAGTATTTGTGTGCAATTTCTGGATTTAAGAAAGAGCGTGTAGCACCTGTATCTACCATTAATTTAAGGGGTGGATCATTAATAAGAATATAGCTTAGGACATTTTGTTGTGATAATTCAAATTGAGAGTTGTTTGTCAAACAATTTAAGTTGACGTAGTTAAATTCGTTTGAGGTTCCGAGGCAGGTTCCTGAAAATTTTCGACTTCATTTTCTAAATATTCAACAGGTCGATCTGTCGGTTCTTCGTTGTAAGGCTCGTTGTACGCAAAGTCTGAGTCTTCATAATATGCTGAATTATCGTCATTAGTTTCTAAGTTTCTGAATTCTTCAAACCGTGGTGTTCCAGAGGGTTGAACAAAGTTTCGGTTATGACCTTCGTTACTGGGTTGGAATCTATTTTGTTGTTGCGGGTTATAATTATTTTGGTTATTTGGTCCAAATGTTTGACTAGCCGTTGGAAATCTTTGGTTTACGACTGGGCGTGGTCTTAAATTTGAAAACGGGTTAGCAGGTAATGTTTGCCAAACATTAGCTGATCTATTTTGCGGGGGGTATCGATTTGGGATTTGAGGTGACGTTCGAATATTGGAATTTAAATTATTATTAGTATTTGAAAGAGTTCTGGTATGTTTAGGATATGGACCTATGTTTTTAGTTTCGTTGTCTATTAATAATTTAACTTCAGTTAAAGTAGTGGGTCGTACGGTGCGTAACAAAGTTCCTATGGGTTCTAATGAGAATTTTAACAAATTTTTCAATGCCAAAGTATGCGCAATTTCACTTTTAACAGCATTTCTTTCAGTTTCTGATGGGGGTAATTTGGAAACGTACAGACTGACATATTTGTAGGTGTCATTATAGTATTGTATGAATGGACATGAAGGCTTTGGTCTAAGGTTAATCAATTCGTACAGGATTTCGTTCTCATCACGGGGATCGGAAAACGTTCTACTGAGAATATCTTTAATCGAATGCCAATCTTTACACAGATTTGCTGTAACTACCTGTTTTGCTTCACCTTTAATTTTGGATAATATTCCGTTAATAATTTGGAAATTTTGGTATTGACCGTCAGAGTTGAGTGGTTGCGCTGTGACTGCAAACCGTGCAACAATCAGGTCGATGCCCTGAATAAAGTGATTAAGAATGTCTGAATTTTTGCCGTCAAAGTCCGGAATAAATTCAAAGGCATGTCTATCGAGAGTTGGTGTAGCCATTGTTAATAATGTGTCGTTATCAATAATAGAGGAGGAAGATATTTCAACAGCAATTTCTTCTAATGACTGATTTAATTGACTTAAATCAAATGATGACATAAGTTGAAAGATCTTTCTCTGGTTACAGATAAAATTGACTTACGCTAAGAAAGTTATGCAAATTTTCATGTTGAGCGAAAACACGTGGATGTTGACGTTGTTGTTGTGTTGTTGACGATGTTGTTGTGTTGTTGACGTTGTCTATGTTGTTGACGTTGTTGTTGTGTTGTTGGCGTTGTTTTAAAGCTGGTAAGGGCTTACCCGCCTTACTGAGCAATATGGCTCTAATTTTAAAGATGGTGAGGTGAGAGGTCTTACCGGCCTCTATTGATGAGTTACACTTAAACTTTTGTTTAATGTTTGGTTCGAAGGATTGCTTTTATGAATACACACAAAATATCACTTATGGGTACTCACAGAATTTCACTTAAGCAATCCTACCCGACTGCGCCAGTTAACTGCGGAGCGTGTGCGGTTAACAAAAAAATATATTTTTATTTTTATTAAATTATTTATTTATAAAATTACTTATTGTTTACAATTAATTATTGATATTTTCGTTTTCAATAATAGTTTATTATTTATTTATTTATTTATAAAATTGTTTATTATTTGTAAAATTGTTTATTAGTTTATCCTTTCAGTAATTATTTATTTATTGTTTAATTTTGTAGGATTGAGTTTAGGAGTTACTTATATGCAACTTGTTTCCTATTCTCAAAACGGAGTCAATTAATTAATTATACATTTGCGCTGTATAAATTATTATAATTAACTGGACTCAATTTCTAACGCATCTTGTGGTTTTATTGAAGTCGACTTAAGATAAGTCAACCATCGTAGGTGTCTATATCTGTGTGCTATGCACATTAGTATACATAACTAGCGTAAGCCCAAATGTGACATATAAGTTCATCTTGGGAAATGCCGGCTTCCAGTAGATTTGCTTTACCCGTTATATCACGTATGAACTCACTGAGGGTTTCATTACTTTTTTGATGACGTCTCGCTAACGAATTTATTAGTTGGATTTTGATTGTTGGAGGCACGAACTTCTACAACAATTCTTTCTTCATGACCGGCCATATTTGGTGCTTGGCTACTGCTTCGGGCCACCAGGATAACAGTTCGCCTTGAAGACGATCCAATACTGCTGAAAGTAACGTTACATCAGGAGCAACTTTCAGATCGACTAGAGATTGAACTTCTTCCATAAACTTGATGAGTTTTTCCGGCTCGGTACCGCAGCAGATAGATATCTTAGACGTGAATTTTGATACGTCATGCTTGAATTGTAGGTCCTTGTTGATGAGGTGTTTCGTCAATGCATCCGTCAAACTACGCAGTTCGGCCATTTGATCGTGAATATTTGCCGTCAATTGCATGTGGACAGCAGTGGCTTGAATTAACGGCGAAGGTTGTTGTTCTGCTGTAGGAGCTAGGTGTTCCGTATTCGGAGTTGCTTGCGATTCCGATGCAACTGCCTCATCACCGCGAGACCTCGTATTAGGCATAGTACTCGTAGAATCAACACACCGAACTTAAGAAGTGAACTGAGAGGAGCGTGCAGGTAAGTTACCAAAAGGTGGGCCAATGTGAAGGAGAAGATCACGAGAAAAGGGTAACGATATTCGTTCGAAAATTTATTTTAATTATTAAAAATGAATCTAATTTTAAAACAAAAAAAACTTTACAAAACTACACAAGGTGAAATGTAGAGTAGCTACAGTTGCATAACAGAGGCAGTAAATGAAAGCGATTATGCAATAACTCTATGAACGTGAAAATTATTTATAACTTGATTAGCGATCACAAGAAACAAAATTATGAGAATTTATAACTTAAAAATTTATTGTTAGAAGCTCTGCTACCATTTGTGGCGTTTAGAATAGCAAGGAATTATGCTAACGCCCCGTAGATCAAAAAAAAAACAAAAAACAAATTCTTAACAAAAAAATTAACAATATATTTAAACAAAAAAAAATTACAAAGTGAACAAAATACAATTCACAAATAAAAGAATTTATTTATTAACGAAATGAATTAACAAGTTATTTTAAATAGAATTAAAAAAGGTAGAATGATTCTAATTACACAAAACAGAATAACTAAGGTTGTTATAGGAAGAAGGATCGCGTACTTCTGACCAGATCAAATTTTATCAATTAAAAAATGCTAGCTAGGCGACCTTAGTAGCCCTTGTTATGTAAGGGTTACATAAAAATATAATAAATATTTAATTACTGCATGTAGGCCGAAGGAATTCAAAAGAGTTAAATGCTTGCCTACATGCAGGCAAAAAAAAAGGAATAATTTATCAACTCGCTTCAACATAAAAAAATGTTTTATACAAAAGTTATAGTGTCAAGGGAGACAGAAGACTGTGATATCAGGTTTAACATAGGTGGTGCTGTGAAGGTCATGCGAAGATCAGATTCGATTTTTTAATTGTAACAGTGCATTTTTATTCCAGAATACGATACAGTGTTTAATAGTGAACAGTAAATTATTAAGGTCCATATCAGCTAAAGTTAAAAAATATTGAGATATTTAGAAATTAAATAACAGCCAAAATGAACGACAATTGGATAAATTATGGCATAGCAGATAGCCATCGTATTACGCACCGGCCTTCTTGGCGAATTCAATTCATAAAAGAACCGAATTGACAAATTAAATTTGCTATTAAATTTGTAAATATCTCAATATTTATTAACTTTAACTCATATGTACCTTAATAGGTAATTTACTGTTCACTATTAAATACTGTATCGTATTCTGGAATAAAAATGTACTGTTACAGTTAAAAAATCGATGCTGACCTTCGCCTGACCTTCACATGACCACCTATGTTAAATCTTCTGTCCCCCTTGACACTCTATAACTTTTGTATAAAATATTTTTTTAGGTTTGTACCGTTTACGAGATATTTCACTGCATTGTTTAAGATGTGCCACCTGTATATTAATGGGGGTCCGCGACAATTTTGCTAATCTCTAAGGGGTCCTTAGGCAAAAAAGTTTAGGAAACGCGTTACAGACTTATAGTTTAAACTTGGGTGCCAAGTTTCATCAAAATCGGTGCAGCCGTTCTCTTTTTTTAAGGGTTATTGCATCAGTTCATATTTTCAAATAATTGTTTTTTTTAATAATAAATTGATTATCCAAACTTCAAACAAGTCTCGTATTAGAACCATGGGAACTGGGGGCTTTTAATTTATAGAGTAACCATGGAAACGCCATATAAACAACAATTTAAAAACATAAGAATAACAATCAATATTAGACACCTATACCGTAACTAACCGTAACTAATTGATTGTGTTTTAAAAACATAAGAATAACAATCAATATTAGACACCTATACCGTAACTAATTGATTGTGTTTTAAAGGCCACCAACAGCTAAGGTTATTTGGGCCTAGCACCAATTCATATTTTCAATTCATTATTTTTCTTTTTTTAATAATAAATTGAAAATCCAATTGACACTTTTACCAGCTCTCGGGCTAGAACCCGAGAACTGGGGACTTGTAATAGAGGAACCATAGCAACGCCATGTAAACAACAGCGCCGTTACACTCTCGGCTATTCTCAAGCCCTGCCGTAACTAAATTCACTATATTAGTGAAATTAACATCAGAATATCAGACGAATTATCGCCATGATATTTATATAGAAGGCTATATAGTAAAAATGTAAATTTATTTATTATAAATCATAGACGCGTCGATAACTTAGGTCATTAGCATGTTGATTACATTAATTAATAACAATTAACTTAAAACTAAATGACATCACAAAACATCCATGAGCGGAGGCGGGATTTGAACCCACGACAATCACTGTCCTCGGCTATTATCAAGCCTTCGGTTATTGGTTATTGATCAAGTCATAAAAGGAAGTGACTGTGTTTATTAGAATCAATCAATTTAACACTTTCAAGACTTTTAGTGGTAATTTCATGAAATTAGGTCGCTGTTTAATTTAACTTATGTAATGTCACATTTGTCAACACCAAAGATAAAACAACTTCTGCAGTTGCACATTTCAAAATCAATTAAAGACAAAGCAATATTGTTTTATTGTCTACGCTTAACCAATGCCAGTTGTGAAATGTAATTAAATAAATTCGAGGTACGTTTTATCTAAAATAAATTTTAGTAAGTTCCAAATATACTTGGATAGAAAGATTAATCTCAAACCCACTTTCATCCAATTTTCCAATAGGGTATCTCTACCTACTTAAATGGAATTTTTTTTGCAATTTTATTATTCAGAAGTCAGAACAAAAATATACGGCAATTCGGACAAAATTCTAAAATTTGATAAAGATTGAACGATTCGCTGAAGCGTAATACATTTAAAAAAGTTGATACAGGTATTTAAAAAACTCGGGTCGCAGTGCCAAACCCTGCCGACAATATAGTGTATTTGCTAATACAGACCTTGTGGCTTTAATACGTAAACTTAGTTTGTTTTTGGACAAAATAAAAAATTTAACCCCTTAATACAGCCCTTAAAATAATATTTTTTTTCTTGATTTCAACATTATTACCAATGCAGCCTCTGTACCAAATTAAATACACTCTTCAGTAACTAAATCACTATCCGCAAACTAGTGTTTTCATAAAATTTGTAAGTCCGGTCCTGTCGGGCCGATTTTATTAAAATTTTAGCAGCATGTTTTGACCTTTACTAAAAGGTTAAATTACAATTTTGAAACAATTCTGAGATTTTTTTCGCTATTTTTGGGCCCAAAAACTTTTTGGAACCCCTAAATACAACCCTGAAAATGGTCCGATCCGGCCCATTTTAAATAGGCTTCTTGCGGTGATGGGTTCCAATGTGTGTACCAAATTTCGTTTAAATCGATTAAGTCTGTCGAGAGTTATCGTGTACACACACACACACACACATATATTTATATATATATATAAACATTTTCAAAAATGGTGCCAAATTGTTCAGGAGGCTATGAAACGTCGAGAAATTTTGGTCCGACCTCTAGGTCCCGCCATCCGACCGACGCCAATAGTGTATGTGCCATATGGCAAATACACTAATAATAGACTGTATATCTAGTACCGTAATGAGGTATATTGCTGACGAGTAATTGAATCATTACGCATAAGATAAACCGGGTAGTGAACTTCCAGGTGTATATAGGGATTTAACATATTGTAAAATTATAAATATGCAGTTTCCTTGCTCTCCTGATTTTTTTAGAGCAAAAATTCATTAAACTAAAAATGAGCACTGTTATATTATCTACATGATAGGTCACTTAGTTATAACGAAAATAGTTACAACGAAAATTTATACAGCGTGGTTACAAAAATGCATATTTTTGATCTTTTGATTATTATTAATTTGTCAGAAAAAATTATTCTTGATGAAAGTTTGTTTATGCTCTAAAACCTAAAAAGAGATAATTAGATTCGATATAACTCTTCTCGTGTACAGGGAAGATCTGAAAGTTTGATTTGGTCCAAGAATATAGAAAGACCTAGCTGACACACCTTTAAAAGGATCGAAACCTAAACTTAAGGTTTTTAGGGGATTCATCAAGTATATTTTTCTTATTTCCTTCCTACTCCCCTAAATAAGAGTAGTTTATTGATGAACAAAAATAGAAAATTGCAATATTCTCGAAAACGGCTCAAACGATTTCCATCATATTTCATAAATCGTTATGTCATTAACTGTACCTACAATATGCCTCCATGCATTTGTTTATGATATAATAGATTAGGAAAGGAAGGCGTGGCGGAGTCGCAACTGTCTCCTTCTAAGTAGAATCTGCGTTTAACGCATGTTGTGAATCGAATCATTCTTTCTCTTCCCCTTCACCCATTGACACTACAAACATGTCAAATTTCATTCATTCTACTGACATAACATCGTTTTTTTTTAAACACGTCGTCGTTAATAATTAAAGCAATTTGTTATGGGATGGTGTCTTGTACCTGACGGCAATTATAATGAAAATTATGACTGCAAAAAGTTTAAATTTCCGACTGAGGAAAAAGCTAAAATAATACCTATAGATAACCAATACCTAATTGGTGAAAACATTTTTATTTATACTTTTAGCTTACCTTCACTTGATCTAGCGTAACTCAGACGACTACAAAACACTTTTTCAACTCCAAATGGAAAGAACAAACTTGCAATTTCTAATTATAATTGCTTAAATTATACCTCGACAAACGTCAACGAGGAAGTTAGGTTAGAATTAAACGTCACTGGCTGAATCAGTGAATCAAGTTTCGACATTCATTTTTCATAAATCTTTAATTTCAAATAAAAAATTATTTCACACGAAATAATAAAGTTTTGTAGCCAATAACGACGGGATTTATTAATTATTTTTATGGAACAGCTATTGTTTTGGTAAGAAATGTGTTTTAAGAGAATAGTAACGAATATTCCGTTAAACCCCATACATTTTTGAACGCCAATCGACTCGATTTTAAATTTCGCGCTCATATTAGGACCGCCTACTTCTGTAGTCTATTCCACTTTAACTAAAGATTTAAAACTGTCCCTGCGTTACACAAATTGTATTGTATTTTAAAGACCACCAACAGCTAAGGTTATTTGGGCCTAGCACCAATTCATATTTTCAATTCATTATTATTTTTTTTTTAAATAATAAATTGAAAATCCAATTGACACTTTTCAGCTCTCGGGCTAGAACCCGAGAACTGGGGACTTGTAATAGAGGAACCATAGCAACGCCATGTAAACAACAGCGCTGCTACACTCTGCGTTACACAAACATATAATAGAAACTATACTGTACAATCCGACAATTCTTGTTAAAACAAATAAAATGAGAATAATTAACAAAAAAGGTGAAAACATTCCGGTACATTTTACGCAGTAGATATTATTTGCGTGCAGACGGAACATAATCGCAAAAAGTAATTAATAAGTTATGACACTAATAAAACAACACAATAATAGTTCAGCCATGACTTCACCTTGTTCATTCTAAACTATTATAAATTATTATAAGTTATGACTAATCTTATGAATTGAATTGAATTGTAGATTATAGACGCTCGACAACAGAGGTCATTAGCGCTTATGAATTGAAATAATTATATTTGGTAATATTATAGAAATAAATTATACAAATAGCTAATTTATTTAGCACTATTTTTAGGCTAAACTCTATAGCTAAGAACTATGTCCATATCGCATCAAACAAACAAAAATGCATTGAAATCAGTTCATCCGTTTTGGAGCTGCCACCGACAGACAGACAAAGGCTTCAAACACCCCTTCTTACGTCGGGGGTTAAAAAACAGTTGTATGCCAACATCTTGTTTATATTTTAAACAAAGTTGGATTGTTTTCGATTTTTGACGATAGTAAAAATATTGTTACACGAATAAAATGCAGTGGCGCTTCAGTCAGGTTGACGACTATTGTACTAGCGATGAAGGTTAACTGGCGTAGAACTATTGACATTGCAACAAGTCGTATGTACTACTCGAGCGGTGGACGCTGTGCTCTGGCGGCGATAACTATATACACGGCTCGGAGATTCGGCTATCTGGCAGGTTCGCGCGGCGAAGCGGGAGGTAAAGGGAATCCGGCGGGCGCAATGGCGCGGCGTGTGACGTTTGTTTGGCGTGAAATAAATGTGTAGAAATTAGCATATGGTCATTGTGTGAATAGAAATAATATCAATAACAATATTGTTTAGATTTCGTGAAGCAGATCACGATACCTAAAGTACTTTTTTTAAAGTCACAAATAGTCAGGGTTATTCGGCCTTAGTACCAAAACATATTTTCATTTTATTACTTTTTAATAATACACTGAAAATCCATTTGATACTTTTACCACTTTTTAGAGATCAAAACTAAGAGCTTGTAATAAAGGAGCCACGGGATCGTCATTAAAGGTACGTGCAGTATGCAGCTGGGATTCTAGATGGTAGCATGTATGGTAGATGGTGGCTGAAATTATAAGCGCTTATAGGTTTGCACAACGAAGCTTTGATACTAGCATTGATACAAGCTTAAATCGCGTTTGAAATGTCAGATAGCGAGGACGAATATTTGTGTTCTTCTGCTACAAAGTGGTATATTTTAAATATAAATTTGGGTAGGAGCTATCATGTCCACCCTATTAATAGAAAACGATCTAAACATGGAGAATTTCATCATTTATACCACGAATTAAAATTTTATCCAAACCGGTTTTTTTGAATATTTACGTATGGAACCTAACACTTTTAAATACGTCTTAGAAAAACTCAAAACAAATTAAATAAAAACTGGCAAAATTTCACTTATTAAACTAGTCACATCCATTGCGAAACTTGTAACGGCCATTTGACAGTTGTCACACGTTGATTGTAGTAGTCAGCGCTCTGAAAGAATGGTGAGATACATTCTTGTATCTAGCAGCTCTTGTAACACCGCTTATACCATCTACACTCACTGCTTCGTTGTGTACGCTCGCATATATAACAATGCATTAATTTAAGCAAGCCTTGCTATGATCTACGCTACCATCTAGAATCCCAGCTCCATACTGCACGTACCTTTATACAACACAATAACTACACGCTCGGCTGTTCTGAAGCCCTACGATACCGATTGATAAAAATAATATTTGTACCGTTATAGGTACCTATAAAAAATTGACATAAAATATAAAACCTTCATAGGTAATTAGACATTAACACAGGCATTTTTGTATTTATTTGCATTAATGCAATGAACCACAAAAGACTCTTCACGCTAGCTTTGATGTAGTTAAATTTGTTTAAAATATCTATAAAAATAGAAATGACATCATTATAAAACTTAAAATACTTACCTACATAATTGATAAATGAAAAAAATAGTTATTTTCGGTACGTGTGCGTAAAGTGAGGTATTCTAGTAGGCTTAAATTGAAGCACGAGATAAGGGACTGACGCATACACAACCAGATCGAGTGCGCTGTATACCCCCACGAGATCTCGTTGTGTATGCGTCAGTCCCTTTAGCGAGTGCCTCAATTTTGAATTTACTAGATATCTCACTTTAAGCGGACGTATCTAACATAATTTTTTATAACGACCGCTTCTAAAGTTTAATAGTGAGGAAAAAAAATTATGAAAACGGAAAATTCGCTCTTCTAGTCCTTAGAACTTTACAATTACAGACTAAGTTACGATTTAGTTTATTTTTATTAAAGTTACTAACTTCTGTATAAATCATTAAAAACACGACTCTCTCATGATGTGGACTCTGTATGCGCGATATTATATAGGAACACATCGATCGATAGCCAGTAAGTGCTTGTATTGTACAAAGTGCGGAAATTTCGAATTTATAAGATGTAGAGATTGTACTTTTACGCACGCTTTCGACTTTTACGCACTGTGACGGTACTTTTACGCACGCTTTGGACTTTCACGCACGGTGACTAAAATACGCCTCTTTACGCCCGCCTCACAGTGCTCGAATATTGAACTTTAGAAGCAGGAGTTATAAAAAAATATTTATAACATTGCTGAATTTCAATAAAGTTCGAAAATACAAAAACTCAAAACAGCACTATTTTCAACAAAAAAAAAATGTTTTTGTACAATATAAATTAAGATAAGTACGCCAATTTGTTCATATATTAATTAATTAGACATACGCGCGTACCTGTGCAAAGGATGCACACATACCAACTTTTCACACACACGGACGTTAACGATACGCGGTTTCGATTGGTGCACTTGTTAACTTCCCATTGGAAGTTATTATATCGGGTCCGAAAATCGAAATCAAAATGTATAACAAATTTTTATGTTTCAAGGTCACTACACTATTTTTAGAAAGATGTCTGTGTGTGCGTATGTGTGTGTGTACGTACGTGTCCATTTCTTTCTAAGACGAAATCTCGAGAATGAAAAATGATATCGACTACGTTAGGGTTTCCAATCGACGCGTATTAACGTAAATATGATCTGAAAGAAATTTTTTCAAAATCGCTTCAGCCGTTCTTTTTTCTTAACCAAATAGACTCCAAAAAAGTAGATTTTACACAATATCTCGCGAATTGAAAATTATATCAACTTCGTAAGGGTGTCAATCGAGGCGTGTTAACGTCATTTTGATCCGACATAAATTATATAAAAATCGGTTCAGCCGTTTTTTTTTTTTTTAATTATTGTTAAAAATAAATAATTATTATGTTTTAATGATTAAAATGATTACTTTTCTGTGTAATATCTAATTTAATTATTATTATTAAATATTTATCAAACTGGGAAGTTCGTCGTGTGGACCTCAAGGGTCGCACTTTAGTCCTAATAAACGACCCACCTCACGGCTTGCTTTAAGATATGTAAATGATTTTGTTTTGAGCTTAAGGTATCAAAAATAAAAATGGCATTTATAAATAGAAGAATACATTTATTTGTTATTAAAATAAAACTGTTAGTACATAGTGTTAATGAATTTAAACATAATCTCCAAAAAGGTAATTTTAGTTTAAAATTTGCTTTTTTATTTATCAAACCTGGGTTAACTCTGATGTGAAATATACACTACGTTATTTTCAGACTTACTTACATAAGATGCTTCGCAGCTAAATGGAAAACAACAACCAAAAAAAATATATTCACTTAATTAAACTGAAAATTTTCAAAAATAAATATATTCGTAATAAATGGGTTATTGAATAACCAAATTAAAGATTCATACTCTCATTTTAATTAATTGATAATCGATACAAGAAGATAGGAAATAACCCGTAACCTTTCACGACTAAATACTTATGCAACTGTAGTTTGTCCCAAAAGTAACACCGGTAGTGTTGACAGGCATATTTCCTTGTGAAATTTCGAATCGAAAAATCCTTAAGCATTTCTGTCTTCTCCTAATATAAGTGGAAAATCGTCGTGCAAAAAAAAATTGTAAAGGAACCAACGGATTAATAATTATAAAGAGGCTCCTCAATGCAACCTGATTAAGGTTCCCTCTAAATGTTTAATATTTTTATCACTGAACAAAACATTTAAACTATTCGATTACGCACATAAATTTGGAATAATCAAGATAAAAATAAAATAGGAAGAAATCCTTTGCAAACGTTTTTTTAATACATTTAATAAGCGATTTCGGAATTTAGTCCATCTTCAGAATAAACCAAATTTTTTTATATTAAAAATTTTGTTTATTCTGAAGATGGTATAAGTTCCGAAAGCGCTTAATAAATGTATTTAAAAAACTTTTGGAAAGGATTTCTTCCTATTTTATTTTTATCTTAAAACATTTAAAATTAAAAAATCCTGTTTTCTTAATAGTTTTGTAAGGCCCCTGATTTCTTGATGAGTAAGCTGGCTTTTCGATGTAAAATTTTACAAACATATCCGCATAGAACCACCGGCATTACTTTCGGGGCAGCCAGTATACAGATGTCTAAAGGTACGTGCACTATGGAGCTGGGATTCTAGATGGTAGCGTAGATCATAGCAGGGCTTGCTTAAATTAATGCATTGTTATATATGCGAGCGTGCCTAACGAAGCAGTGAGTGTAGCAGGTATAAATGCTGTTACAAGAGCTGGTAGAATGTATCATTCTTTCAACGCGCTGACTACTACAATCAACGTGTGACAACTGTCAAATGGCCGTAACAAGTTTCGCAATGGATGTGACTAGGTTAATAAGTAAAATTTTGCTAGTTTTTATTTAATTTGTTTTTAAAAGTGCTAGGTTCCATAAGTAAATATTCAAAAAATCGATTTGGGTAAAATATTAATTCTTGGTATAAATGATGAAATTCGCCATGTCTAGATCGTTTTCTATTAATAGGGTGGACATGATAGCTCCTACCCAAATTTGTATTTAAAATATACCACTTTGTAGCAGAAGAACACAAATATTCGTCTTTGCTATCTGACATTTCAAACGCGATTTAAGCTTGTATCAATGCTAGTATCAAAGCTTCGTTGTGCAAACCTATAAGTGCTTATAATTTCAGCCACCATCTACCATACATGCTACCATCTAGAATCCCAGCTGCGTACTGCTCGTACCTTAACACAAATAAAAATATATTCAAAAACGTTATAAAAGCAATCCCAATGTTCAATTCACAGGAGATGCAAGTTTACGTTTAAATGTGTAAAAAAGAAGACTAAAATATCCAACTGTTAAATATTCACAAAAAAAAAACTGTTTCCACAAAAAATAAGTCAAACTTACATAAAACTTAAACCAGTTTATCGTCAGTAGGTTTGTCGTTATTGAGGTCGTTGGAAGCCAGGGCCAACACCTCTTCGCAAACTTTCTTGTAGCACCAGGAATCTCCTTTGAGGCGTTTGCGTCTAATTCCCACACAAGTGGCCGGTACATTATCGTCGTCGAGTCCGCTCTTGGGGGTGCCACAAGACGACGCCGACGCCGCGACCGGCCTACCATGGTGTAGTTTTTGAGGAGTACACTGAGACGAACCGACCATCATTGGCACCAGACATACCTCCAATTCAAACGAACAGCCGTAGAAACGGCGGTTCTGCGATGCAGCCGACATATTTGGCTCTAATTTACCGCGCAATCGGTATCTGAAACAAATATTTCAGTTCCTCAAAAATAAAACCAAATTTGTAGTCAAAGCTGTGGGGTAACTGTAGGGTAGCTGGGGAAAACGTCTCTAGCCTTAGGGGCAATGTTCCCTCTAAGCTGCGCGGTTGCGCGACCGCACACTAATTTTTCGAAAGTTGCGCAGCCGTTTTTGTATTATGCGCACAATGGGCTTGTTCACAATTTTTTTTTATTTCATTTTATAGAAGAATTGCATCTAAAAATGGCAAAAATCCAAATTTCACAAAAAAAAAGTAAAATTTAGATGGTCAAAAATTTCTTTGAAACGGCCTTTGACATCGAAATCTCTTTGTTGTGTGAGTTTTGCATGCAGTACAGCGTGTGTGGTTGCAGTATTTGTTAAAAAAAAATGTTGACTTTAATCACAGGCACAGAACCACTCCTCCACTTGCACACTTTTACATGCGTTTTGAACATTTTTGCTCCCATATACTTTTGTACCGCGCAGTCAGTGAAAAAATCAGAGGAAACATTTCTTAGGGGGCACTTCGGTCAACGGAAAGTAGCTGTCGCATATCCACCTCACTTGTTAAAAATATATTACTTTGTGATTTATCACAATATTACACAATAAAATTTTGAAATTACAAACATTTGACCTTTCACGTGAACATTTTTACTTCCCACCTCTACTATGGTAGGGACTATGGTAGGGAAGTAATGGATTTAGTCCGAAAAAAATATTTCGAGATTTTAACAGATCTACACGTTTTGAGACCCTAGCAATCGTTCATTTTCTGACTGATGTCTGTATGTGGTCAATTTTTCGCCTTCGATATCGTAAAAACGGAACAACATACGGCCATGACGATTGTTCTATTGTGTTTATCAGCCTTTAACTTAGATCTGATCAGATTTTGAGTCTAATCGGTTCAGTGGATCCTGAGATATTAAAAAAAAAACGTTCTCAATGTCACGTATTAACATAGGTAAAAAAATATATAAATGAATTCTAGATGTTATAATATGAAAAAAATGTAAATATTTTTTTTCTTTAAATGTAGTTTTCGAGAAAAAAAATATTTTACTAAAAAAAATAAAAATTGTACGTAAATCAAGGTAACCATGATTTTTGCTTTATTAAGCTAGCCATCAGATCACTAAACAAAAAAGAGGGCCATGCTTTTCTTCAAAGAATAATAAAGAGTGTCTATTTTTTGCAAATATTTACTAGGTGGGAAGTATATAGGACTGGTCATCAGTCGAATTTTTATTTAACTAATTATCCCAGTTCACCGGTTCAACTCTGAGAACTGATGAACTTCAGTATTGTATTTTCAATTAATTGTTAAGCTGAAAATATTAATTTGTACACGGTTTTGATAATCTTGGCAGTTGGTGATTTTAGTATTCCTTG
The DNA here is from genome assembly GCA_039654895.1 of Mongoloraphidia duomilia. NCBI lineage: Eukaryota > Metazoa > Arthropoda > Insecta > Raphidioptera > Raphidiidae > Mongoloraphidia > Mongoloraphidia duomilia. Next base: position 6,341,774 of record CM077524.1, read on the forward strand.
GGACACGCTGTATAAATTATAAATCTTGCAAATTTAAATAGCGCACTTTCAACAGAATGTGTACGCCACGTCATTTTGAATTAATGCACCCTAAAGCGTCCGCAAGCGTTAAAAGTATATTTCATTATAATCAGTTCGTTTTAAACTGCGATTTATTATAAACTGGCTTTGAATTCATCCAGGTTTAAATTGTTTTTCCACGTAAAAAATGTGGTAGTACCGTAGTTTCGACTAATGCTGTTAGGGATATGAGATTTCGGATATACAAGGTGATTCTGTAATGAGTACCATAAATGATACAGGATGTACCTACTGTCAAAATAATACGAAAACCAAGAATAACTTTTTTTCCAAAAGTGCTTCCCTAACAAGATACAGGGTGTTAAAGGGTCAATTTGGAGAACACTTATTTGATCGTATCTTTTAACTGGGTTGAACAATTTAATTCATTTTTGGTAGACGTCTACTACATAATAAGGACCGTAAACGGACAAAATTTTGTTGCATTTGAACAACCCAGTGGCGTAGAATTGGGGGTCATGTGACACTTTTTCCCCCCAAAAAAAGTTGCTGTTGGGTTTTTTCCATTTTTCTTTGTTTTTTTAGTATTATTGGTTCAAATACAACAAAAAAGGTACACTTGTTTCATTTGCCCAGAAGCGTCCGTTTCCGAGATATTCTGACTTGCGTGTCACTATGTGTTCTCCAAATCGACCCTTTAACACCCTGTATCTTGTTAGGGAAGCACTTTTGGAAAAAAAGTTATTCTTGGTTTTCGTATTATTTTGACAGTAGGTACATCCTGTATCATTTATGGTACTCATTACAGAATCACCTTGTATTATAGAAATCTTTTATCGGTTTCGGTTACGAAATTATTTTGGATACTAAACGGGGCGCAGGCGGGTACGAGGAGACAGTATCGCACGTAAACAGATATCAAATTACCATCATTAACTTCCCACCCCCTAAAACCGCCCTTGTCAGCGTTATAGTTTTATAAAACGCTATAAATTTCTACTGTAGAGTTAAAAAAAAATCACGGTTACAATTGAGGCAGTTTACAACAATAAACTGTACAATGGATGTTTTGCATACAGCCAAGAACTAATAATATAAAGACATACACATATTTCATTGCCTTATTACCAACCTGACAAATAAATAACAGATATATAAACGAACATTAATTATTTCATTAGTAGTTTCAGTCATTTTCTAACTTATGAAGTTCTATGCATGCACATAATGCATATTATTTTATGCGCAGTGCCAGCTTTTACCTGCAGCTTCGTTCGTGTTGAAGTCGTTTTTGAGGAGAAGACTAAGTTCGAGTACTACTAATTGGTAATTGTCTAGCTGTTATCAAGTGATGTTGACAGACAAACCGACGGACGGACAGACACACAGAATTCTGGAAACTTGCCCTCCCATCTAGATAAAATACCTATACGAAAAAAAATTATAAGCGTAAGTCGGATAAATCTAGGGTTGCCATCCGTCCTCTTTTCCCCGGACACTGTTCTCTTTTTTAGGGCGTCCGGGGGTGATTTCTCGATTATGTCCGGGGTTTAAATACAAATTTCTCAAAAACCTTGAGAGTAATCGAGTCTTATTAACAGTAGTTTTTTAATTGTAGCAAATAAGTTACTGAATCTAAATTTTATACTTAAACCCCTTTTCTTCCATTGGCGTAGAAATTCGAAACGTTCAAATATTAAAAAAACCGAGTTCTACAACTAAATGGATTAATATTAATCATAATTTTGATATGGGTTTTTTTGTTCCATAAAGCTATGTCAACGTGCCAAATTTTAGCAAAATCGCACAAGCCATTTTAAATTTATAACAAAAAAACGATTTCAAAATTGTAACTTCAGGGCCGTATAGCGCCCAAACTAAGAAATTTTGTAATAAGTTAAGTTTGCTTAAATCGGCTTATTTTGGTCTCAGGAACATGTGGTAGGCGTGTGTTAAGTGTCTTTGAGGACACTCAGTATAATAATAAATAATTCATATCTTAATATGATTTTTTTATTGAGAGAAATGTTACGTATCTCCGTATCAAGGGGAGGTGGGTCTGATAATTTGTTACAAGTTGTCATTTAGGGGGGAGGGGATACAAACAAATTCAAACATGCGTTACGTAATTTATGGATGGCCCCTTTTAGGTATCATACAAAAAAACTTTTTAACAAAAAAAAAACCTCCTTCAAAATGCCACTAAAAAGAGAAAAATAATGAAATTTTGAGATCTGCGTCAATTTAATAAAATATGAAGTCGGTTAAAAAGTATAGTATAGTGATTAATATCTTCTTTTTAACCGACATCATATTTTATTAAATTGGCGCAGATCTCAAAATTTCATTATTTTTCTCTTTTTAGTGGCTTTTTGAAGGAGGTTTTTTTTGTTAAAAAGTTTTTTATTTTTTACTTTTTAGTGTCAAAAAGTGACATTTACCTTAAAGGAATCACACGCCGTTACTAACTTTTATTAAAATCAGCCGAACTACTGAATGATGAAATTTCTATGGGACCAATCTGAAAGTATATCCTTTCAAATAAAAAAAATTTTTCAAAATCGGTTCATAAACGACGAAGTTATCCGCGAACAAACATAAAACTTAACCACATAAAAAATAAAAAATATATACGGTCGAATTGAGTAACGTGTTTTTTTTGAAGTCGGTTAAAAATAACCGAAAAACCTGCCAGAAAACAAAATTACAAACATAGGTCCCGTTACTAATTTAAATATCGATAATAATAATAACAATTCTCGACCACAAAACATAATATGTAAAAAATAAAACTGTTACTGAAAAAAAGTAATGTTCTTCTAGTTATAATGACTTGATTTAAATATACCTAACACTCATCACAAACAATATATTTATTGTTAAAAAGTTAAATTAAAATCTTCGAATAGATGTTTTTAATCAAACCGGATGTGATTTGTATAATATAACTATCTACACAGGTAGATACAGGTGACTACTAAACAGAAATAATTGTAATCATTTGAAAAAGTGAAGAATTTCCCATGAGTAGGTGTTTTTTTCATTATTATTATCAACTTGTATAGAATCAATCTACATCATGTTTCATTGATACTTTTTGAGCTACAAATTGTCTGAAGAGTTGTTTTTTTTTTCTTTCTTACTACAGTTCAGCCATGAGAAGGACGAATACAGTAACAAGCAGTTAGTTGCACACAAAATGTTACCGATCGCAGCGATCACAAAGCGATATTTTTACCCGACTGCGCGACAGCAAAGCCAGTGTTATGTTTTTACAAGCTTTTATTTAACTTGCAATGTATGTTAGTTTGTTTGTGTGTTTGTTTGTCTTGCAAGTTAATTTTGAACGACTTCCACGTATCCGATCGATTTGAAATTTTGCACATATATGTATTACCGATGACAATACATGAATAAATCGTTTTTAGAAATAAATTCAACCCCTAAGGGTTTCAAATGGGGATGTAGGGTTTTTTTGACTAATCAACGCCCAGGTCAAATCACTGAAGCTAAAAACTTGAAATTTGGACAGTTGGTAAGTTCCTTTTCTGACGTAAGCACCCACTAAGAAAGGATTTTTCGAAATTCAACCCCTACGGATGTCAAAGGGGGGGGGGGGGTAAAATTTTGAAAGACTAAAATGAACAAAATAAATATTAGTAAAAAAAAACTTTTTAATGATTGTATTATTATTTATATTATTATACAACAAATACGAATACGGCTATGGACTGTTAGATGGCGCCACTCCTGTGTGATTCACTCTTAGAGATTATTAGGTCTAGAATCTAGATAATAAACTGACTGCAAAAGTAGTTTTTTTTTATGTCCGGCGGTGTCCTCCTGAGCAATTTTAAAATTAAGGTCACCTTAGTAGTGGTTTTATTACAATACGTTGTTGAGTCGCTCCAACGCAAACGCCCGTTAGTGGTTACCTTTACAATAATCCACAGAGAATATAATGATTACTATTTTCTTAGTGTTTCTCTGGCAGTGTGGTGTCTTCGCGGTGTATAAAACACACTTTTTATGGGATCACGTCGTCTTCATGGTCGTGCGGTCACGTGCTGTCGCGGTCAACTTGTCTTCCGGCCGTCGACAAATCGCTACCAACTTTATCCCGATAAAATAACTATCGATATCCGTTCCTACCGTCATTGTAATGAGTAAAACAAAGACAGAATTTGAGTGTGAAAGATCAAATTGTACTAGAGAGTAGAGATTCTTGTGAAATTCTATGAATGAATTTTACAGAGTGGATTTTGTTTTTATTGCAATGTCGATGTTACTTTGTTTTTATAGAATGAATCGTTGCGATTGGTGTTTCAAGCTGATTGGTTCGTATCGAGAATGGTTTTGAGGTGTTTATTTCTCACACAACGATAAAATAAAATCAGGCTGTAGTGCTGTACTACTTCACACGCGATTATTATGTCGGCTTGAATCGAAAATGGGTCAAAATTAAAATGTAGAATTATGTGTTTTCTACAATAGTATATTGTGCGACTAGTGGGAGAAAGAGGAGATTCCTCGAGTGTGGATTTTGCCGCACGAGCGTAGCGAGTGCGGTAAAACACACGAGTGGAATCTCCTCTTTCGACCAATAGTCGCACACAATATTTTGTTCAACTACCGCAAGAAATATGTCATTTCGTGGCTCTGCCGAGCGTGGGCGAAATAATGGGTGACCTGATTGATTGACGAAACTATCAACACTTGCGTAAACGTTCCTCGTAATTAGCGTGGGCGAAATGGCATTTCACCCATTATTTCCTCCACGCTCAGCAGAGCCACGAAATTACATATTTCTTGCGGTAGTTGAACAAAATATTGTGTGCGACTATTGGTCGAAAGAGGAGATCATGTTTGTATGTTTTGTTTGTACTGTCATGTTTGTACAAACTTGATGTTGAGTCTAGGATAAAACATGTTTACTATCAAAATATTCCCAAGACGCAACATCAAGTTTGTACAAACAAATCGTTCAAAGAAATCACAGGAAGTTTGTATAAAAAAAGGATTGTTTCTATCCTTGTTTGTACAAACAAATTGCAACGACATTTTGTCGTTACGTGTAGTTTGTCTACATGTATGTGCATACAAAATTCCGAAAGTTGTTAGTACAAATTTGTACGAACGTGTAGGGATGAAACATAATGATTGTACATTTTGTATGTACCTACATACAAATTGCATAAACATGTAGGGGACGTTTAATCACCAACTTTAAAGTTATTTGAGACAACCAGCTCCACCTAGCGTGCACATCGAGGGTTTAACTATGTTACAGAAACGTATCCCCCAACTTAGAATAAAATCAGAAAAAAAAAATTATTTATAAAATGTTTTTGTTGTTTACTCACTCTTTCTGTGTACACGAGATGCCTTTCTTCTGTAAAACGTTACGTAGTTCAATTAAAACACGATCAGGATCGGAACAGCTCATGGTGGAGACGTTACAAAGACCCTGAAACAAAATAAATAAATATAAATATAAGTAAATACAGAATGGCCAAAAAATCCTTCTCTTTAAAAAATTTATATCGCCAAATGTGATGTGGTGTGTTTCCAAAAGTTTCCTTGCGAACATAACAAAAATCGAGTCTGCCAAAAGTGGATTTTACACGAAATCTCGCGAATAAAGAATGATATCGACTTTGTTAGGGTGCAAATAGAAGCATATTAATATCAACAAGACCCCAAAAAAATTTTATCAAAATCGATCAAGCCGTTTTTTTTTCTTTTGTTTTAATAAAACGATTGCAAAAATGTAGATTTTATATGAAATCTCGTCCAAATAAATGTTATCAACTTCGTTGTGTCTATCAAAGCATGTTAACGTCACTATGATCCGACATAAATTTTATAACAATCGATCCAGACGTTTTTTTAATTTAATATTAAAAATAAATAATAATTATGTTTTAATGATTAAAATGATTACTTTTCTGTGTAATTTCTAATTTAATTATTAATATTCAATATTCATCAAACTGGAAAGTACGTCGTGTGGACCTCAAGGGTCGTTCTTGTGAGTCCCAATTAAAAGTAACTTTAGTCCTAATAAACGACCCGCCTCGCGGCTTGTTTATTTATTTATTTTTTGCAAATTATAGACGCGTCGACAGGTTAGATCATCAGCGTCTTGATTACATTATATAACAATTAACTTAAAACTAAATGACATCACAAAACATCCATAAGCGGAGGCGGGATTCGAACCCACGACAGTCTGATACAGAGGCCGCGACGCTAACCACTGGACCACACTGTCCTCTTTGGTATTTGTTGGCAAATTGTTGTTTAAATATAGAAAATAAATGAACAATTTTTTTCGAACCAACAGACAGTGGTAAAAGAACGTCGTTCTGAACCGGGATTAAATGTAGGTTTAAGTATATTGATGCAGTAAATCTGCACGGAAAGCTATATGCATTATCGGCAACTCATAAATCCGACCGTCGCTGGCACTGGTATTTCGTTTATCTGAACTCTTAAATGTTAAACTCTATTTTATTGTTCTAAGTATGTATGTACAATACAAAATGTATCTATATTGCACAACAATACATTATCCCACTGGAACTATATTATCCAGGCGATACAATCAATAATATAATATTATATAATAAAAAGAGATCTATATTTGTTCCTTTGTTGTTTTTTTCACCTTTTTAGGGTTTTGTACCTCAAACTGAAAAAAACGGAACCCTTAAAGGAATTTGTTCTCCGTCTGTCTGTCCGTCATGACCCTTTATCTCAGGAACGGCTAGAGGTATCAAGTTGAAATTAATATCAAATACTAAGGTCTACGACCCCATAATCCTGTAAAAAATTTAAACTTCTAGCTCAATGCAATAAAAAGACAAAAAAAGTATTTTTTGATAGTACAGGTGACTAAATTACCTCTAATAATAGGCAGAGAGTTGTCACTCGATTGTATTTTTTTTCTGGTAAATATATTATATTATAGTGACCTACTTATCAAAACCTATAGGGTACTTCCTGTTGACCTAGAATCTTGAAATTTGGCACCTTGAAATGCTAATAAAATATTAGTAAAAAATAACTTTTTAGAGACAAGCTTTTATTGAAATGTACTAAAAAGGAAAAAATAATATTTAATAATTTTGGTTCATAATTATTATAAAAGCGGGGTTTGTAATCTCTATGATAGTTTATTAGTTGCAACCCCCATTTTTATAATAATTATGAACCAAAATGATTAAATATTATTTTTTCCTTTTTAGTATACATTTCAATAAAAGCTTGTCTGTAAATAGTTTTTTTTTACTAATATTTTATTTTGTTCATTTTAGTCTTTCAAAATTTTACCCCCTTTTGATCCCCCTCGGGGCTGAATTTCGAGAAATCCCTTCTTAGTGGATACTTACGTCAGAAAAGGAATCTACAATCCAAATTTCAAGTTTCTAGCTTCAGCGATTTGGCCTGGGCGTTGATTAGTCAAAAAAACCCTACACCCTCGTTTGCACCCCTTAGAGGTTGAATTTAATTCTAAAAACGATTTATTCATGTATTGTCATCGGAAATACATATGTGTACAAAATTTCAAATCGATCGGATACGTGGAAGTCGTTCAAAATTGACTTGCAAGATTTGACCTAAACAAACACACAAACTAACATACAAACATTGCAAGTTAAATAAAAGCTTGTAAAAAAGCGAATAATGGAGTTTTCGACATATCAAGGATTTTATTATTTCGAGTTAGGGAGTCCAACAGACAACAAACTGTGACTTTGCAGAGATTGTAAAGTGTATACGTCACTTACTTCGAGATATAGAGTTCGCGAGACTGGAACTTCGAGTTACAGATTGTAATATGTACAACATATCGTAGGGAAATCATATTTAGTTCGAGTTGAGTTTAAATATGGTCTTTTGGATATTATTGGAAGGGAATTGCTAGTTTCGACATAGAGAGGATTTGGACTGAACGAGGTTCGAGTTATAGAGTTTCTACTGCAATACCTATGTAAATTAAGGAATCACACGCCGTTACTCATTTTTATTAAAATCAGTCGAACTACTCAACCGATTTTGATGAAATTTCTATGGGACCAATCTGAAAGTATATCCTTTCAAATAAAAAAAGAATTTTCCAAATCGGTTTATAAATGACGGAGTTCTGAGGTAACAAACATAAAAAATTTAAAAAAAAATACAACCGAATTGAAAACCACTTCCTTTTTTTGAAGTCGGTTAAAAAGAACAGAACACTGACCTTTCCTGTAAGTACGGCAGGCTGTACATCCGGTTGCTGGTTACTGTTGAGATTATTTCTGAGCCGACGGCGCGGAGTCAACACGTCGCGCATCTTACTGAAGGCATCGAGAACGGCGCGGCGGGCTGACCGCGATGCATCGCCCGACGCACTTCCGCTGGGTGTACTGTTCTTGACGCTGTCCACTGGGGTCCTGTAACAAGTGGAAATCACTGCTGAGAAGTGTCCATTTCAAAGCTTTAATTTATTGATCGTTAATTCATCTCTGCCATCTAGCAACCACCGACTGAAGTACTACCAAATTATTATTGTGTTTTTGTGTTTTTAAAGACCACCAACAGCTAAGGTTATTTGGGCCTAGCACCAATTCATATTTTCAATTCATTATTTATTTATTTTTTTTTTTTAATATTAAATTGAAAATCCAATTGACACTTTTACCAGCTCTCGGACTAGAACCCGAGAACTGGGGACTTGTAATAGAGGAACCATAGCAATTATTACTTCAGTCAATGGGATGTCACAGATATAGGGAATGCAATCTCGAATTCGCGAGATCTCGAGCCATTTTTCGAGATTTAATCACGTGGACAGGCAATCTCGTTTTTGAAATCTCGTTCGAGATCTCGACCCAATATGGTCGAGATCTCGAACCGGCGTTCCAGATAAAAAGTTAACAATTAAAAACACCGTAAGTTGATTATCTCATTTAGTATAGTTGTCAAAAGGTCTCCACGACGCGAAATAATTTTAGAACGTTTTGTTTAAAAAATATTCGACTTGGAATGTAAACAAGAACTCTAAAAAAAATGTTAATTAACAATAGGCTCATTTTATAAAAAATGAGTGAAAAACATTTTTTCCACCGGGATATTGTTCCTTCAAGTGTCTAGATAATAATAATACATTAATTTTTCAGATTTTTAAATTAATATTTTATAGGGTAAAAAAGCTTTTTATCTGCAACGGCAGGTTTCGTGGCTACGTTACGGCACAGCGCTCGCCGCAAAAAGTCCTATTTTCAACATTAAATTGAAACTATTAATAACAGAGATGAAGTTCCGGGAGTCGACATTTTTTTTGGAAATTTCCTTCTCTTTAAGGATATTTGTGTTTAAATTCTTAAATATTAATAGTTTTTGAGTCATTTGCAAAAAACAGATCCCCATTTTTTTGGAGTCTTTAATTATTAAAAACTCGGGTCGCAGTGCCAAAACCCTGCCGACATATAGTGTATTTGCTAATACTGGCATTGTGGCTTTATTATGTGAATTTAAGTTTGTTTTTGAACAAAACAAAAAATTTAACCCCTTATTACATCCCTTAAAATAATATTTTTTTTCTTAATTTAAATATTTTTATCAATGCAACCTCGGTATCAAATTAAATACACCCGTCAGCAAGTAAAGCGCTATCCGCAAACTTTTGTTTTCATAAAATTTGTAAGTCCGGTCCTGTCGGACCGATTTTATTTAAATTTTAGCAGCACATTTTAATCGTTACTCAAGGGTTAAATTTCAATTTTGAAACGATTCTGAGAATTTTTTCGGCATTTTTGGGCCCAAAAACATTTTTCAACCCCTAAAAACGCACCCTTAAAATGGTCCGATTGGGCCCATTTTAAATAGGCTTCGTGCGGTGATAGATTTCAACGTGTTCAGGAGGCTATGAAACGTCGAGAAATTTTGGTCCGACCCCTAGGTCCCGCCATCCGACCGACGCCAATAGTGTATGTGCCATATGGCAAATACACTAATAACTTTTGCAATTTTTTATCTGCGGGTTTGAAACTTTCGCATATTTTTCTAGACGTCATTACGAATCCAATGAGCTATCACACATATTTTAACTAGCAGTAGCAAGAATTAACACGTTTTTCAACTGGTGAACTAGACTATATAGAATCACGCCATAAATGCGGATACGAATATATGCATTAAACGTGTAAGTACACCCTCGCACAATTCCACTTGTCAATGAGCGAGTACAAAGTATTCAATCATTAATATAAATGCTGATTTTTATATATTTCACCCCTCGATCATATAGGTATGTAAATTACAAACAGGCAGTGCAGCCGAAGGGAGCGGCAGGCAGTCAACGGGTGTGGGGTGACAATGCAAAGCTCCTGCTAAACTGCCCACTATTTTAAAAATTAACTAGATATATTTCACGCACCGATAAACATTGTGAGCTATTATTTATATTTTAATTTATTTCCATTTCAAGCGTTCAAATATTGCAACGTGTCTGAAAATGAGTGTGGGAATTTCATTCGATCCATCAACAGCTGGTAGGTAATTTTTATTACGAGATTATAAAATTTCGCTAAAATTACCAGTTGAAAATTAAAATTAACAGTTGAAATTAAACACTGTAAAAAATAGATGTAAAAATACTTTGAAAGTTAAGGTTGAATTCGCTCGATTTTCTAAGTGATTTTACATTATTATTATTTTTACACAGGAAACTTCATAAAAACTTGGACTTTTACTGTAAAGTTAAACAAATTTGTGATTCTTACATAAAGTAAATTAAAATTACATAATTTGTGTAATATTCCAATAAAGTGTGTAAAAATTACAAAATAAAATGTATAGTTACATATAAAAAATGGATGAATACAAAACAAATTAATGTAAAATTAGTAACCAGGCATGCGCAATGTGTTTTTACGGAATCTACGCGATGTGGCGATACCTGTTTGCGACGTCATTGTATCTTTGTGTGCCTATTACCAGATTAATCGCTGGCTACAAATGGACCATCGATAATCTATGTAATTTCTTACAGTGAATAGTAAATAGTAATTAGATGAATGCATAATGACTGCAAACAGTATATTATGCTTTCATCTAATTATGTATTTGGTCACGACTTACGTGTTAAATTTGTATTTATTGTAAATGGTAATGTTTTTTAGTGTATTTGCCATATGGCATATACACTATTGGCGTCGGTCGGATGGCGGGACCTAGGGGTCGGACCAAAATTTCTCGACGTTTCATAGCCTCCTGAACATTTTGGCACCATTTTTAGAAATGTCTATTTATATATGTATATATGTGTATATATATATATATATATATATATATATATATATATGGTGTGTGTGTGTACGGGCTATAACTTTCGAAAGAGTTAATTGATTTTGACTAAATTATGTAGGCACATTGCAATCCATAACCGCACGAAGCCTATTTAAAATGGGCCCAATCGGACCATTTTAAGGGTGGTTTTTAGGGGTTGAAAAATGTTTTTGGGCCCAAAAATACCGAAAAAATTCTCAGAATTGTTTCAAAATTAAAATTTAACCCTTTAGTGAAGATTAAAATGTGCTGCTAAAATTTTAATAAAATCGCCCCGACAGGTCCGGACTTACAAATTTTATGAAAACACTAGTTTGCGGATAGTGATTTACTTACTGAAGGGTGTATTTAATTTGGTACAGAGGTTGCATTGATAATAATATTGAAATTAAGAAAAAAAATATTATTTTAAGGGATGTATTAAGGGGTTAAATTTTTTATTTTGTTCAAAAACCAACTTATGTTCACATAATAACAGCACAATGCCTGTATTAGCAAATACACTATATTGTCGGCAGGGTTTTGGCACTGCGACCCGAGTTTTTTTTTAATTTATGCTAAAAAAAACTCTTTGATATACAGATATGGTGATCCGTATAGACAATGATTGAAGGAATGAGGAAGTCGCTGTGGCCAAAGGATCAAATAAATTGCAATACTGCTAACGTTTCGGTGCTCTTTACACCATCTTCCGAGCATCAAAAAATTTATTTGAAAAGTTATACTTTGTATAAGAAATCTGTATAAATTTAACAGTAAAAAAAACTTTTTAACAAAACAAAAACCTCTTTCAAAAAGCCACTAAAAAGAGGAAAATAATGAAATTTTGAGGTCTGCGCCAATTTAATAAAATATGAAGTCGATTAAAAAGTATAGTATACTTAGTGATTAATATCTTCTTTTTAACCAACTTCATATTTTATTAAATTGGCGCAGACCTCAAAATTTCATTATTTTCCTCTTTTTAGTGGCTTTTTGAAGGAGGTTTTTTTTTGTTAAAGTTTTTTACTTTTTACTTTTAAGTGTCAAAAAGTGACATTTACCTTAAAGGAATCACACGCCGTTACTCACTTTTACCGACTTTCTTACGCTGTCTGATGTGTCAAAAAGTGACATTTACCTTAAGGAATCACACGCCGTTATTAACTTTTATTAAAATCAGCCGAACCACTGAACCAATTTTGATGAAATTTCTACGGGACCAATCTGAAAGTATATCCTTTCAAATAAAAAAAAATCCAAATAGGTTTATAAATGGCGAAGTTCTGAGGTAACAAACATAAAAAAAATACAACCGAATTGAGAACCACCTCCTTTTTTTGAAGTCGGTTAAAAAATATACGAAATAAGCGAGAAACTTAGTTAAGCACACAAATTGCATTCCGACAATAATACGTACACACATACATATGTAGGGATAATTGGCTTTTAGTTTAGTTGATTCCCGTTCTCGTTTAAACAACCCCTTAACATCGGGACGCGAGGGTTGTTGTATGTAGATTAGAGCCGTAAACTGCAAAACTATACGACCCGTTGTCGGTCGTAAACACTAAGACCACTAGAGAGAGGCAACGCTGGATAATGAATATACAGAATGTTGCTCGGAAATTTAGCCGACTAATGGTCATTGTGTAAAACAGGGATGGCGAACCAATGGCACGCGTGCCATAAGTGACACGCGACGAAATATTGTCGCCACGGCATTGATTGGTATACAATCGAAATAATTAAAAATATGTTAGATGCTGTCGAAAAAAATTGACAATCATTCAAAAAACATAATAATACCTATAATATTATGAGATCGACACGGCAAGTCGACGAAAGTTTCATGGCACTCAATTTAAAAAAACTTTTCAACGAAAAAACAACCTCCTTCAAAAAGGCACTAATAAAAAGAGGAAAATAATGAAATTTTGAGGTCTGTGCCAATTAAAATATGAAGTTGGTTAAAATGAAGATATTAATCACTATACTATACTTTTTAACCGACTTCATATTTTAATTGGCATAGACCTCAAAATTTCATTATTTTCCTCTTTTTATTAGTGCCTTTTTGAAGGAGGTTTTTTTATTTTAAAAAGTTTTTTATTTTTTACTTTTTAGTGTCAAAAAGTAACATTTACCTTAAAAAGAATCACACGCCGTTACTTACTTTTATTAAAATCAGCCGAACTACTGAACCGATTTTGATGAAATTTCTATGGGACCAATCTGAAAGTACCTATATCCTTTCAAACAAAAAAAAAAAACTTTTTCAAAATCGGTTCATAAACGACGAAGTTATCCGCGAACACACATAAAACATAAAAAATATATACGGTCGAATTGAGAAACCTCCTTTTTTTGAAGTCGGTTAAAAATAAAAGAAGGCGAAGTACCTTATCTATGATACCACTGGAATATGTCAAAAATGTCAAACCAAAATGATTTATTATTCTACACTAGTTCAGGATGGACTATAACAATGATATTGTTACGGATCACTTTGTATATAAACGGCAGGCAAGAGTTCTGAGAAACGGAGGTCCGCTTACTGTAACAACGAGTAACTGCACGAACATTCTAGAGAACGCTAGAACGCGCTGTGCCTAAGCCAAGCGGTCTATATAAACGAGTGAGTGAAGAGATCAGGCAATCAGTCGATGGTGTCACGCAATCGGTAATCAGTGAATGGTGAGTCGTGCAACCTAGCGGATCAGTGATATAAATATTAGTCAATCAACGGTCGAATCAGTCAGTACAGTAATATAAATAGTGGAGTGGATAAAAATAAATAGTACTGAAGTAACTGAGTAAAGGACCGACATAAATAAACGTTAGAAATAAATCTGATATAAATACAGTGATATAAATAGTTCCGTGATATAAATTCACCTGATAAAATAAATATTAGTGTAGTCAATTGTATATAGTTGAGTGTTAATTACTTGTGTTGATTGTTAGAACTGACTGTTCGTTGTTGCATTTATTGTGTTTTTAATTATTGTAAATAAATATTGTAAATAAATATTCATTCCGCCAACTCAGAAAACAGTTTTGTAACAATATTTTTGAGCTTACCTTTCAGATGAACTGCAATCTCTGTCAACTGTTCTCCCAGGAGTGATTTTCGTTGGAACTGAAACAACATAACAAAACATTAATACATACAACAATCTTTTACAGATTTAAATCATACAATAATCTAGCCTGCTAAAATTATGTATCAGAACAATAATTATCGCAACGTCTGCGAGAGAAAGAATTTTCCTTCCCTCTTAGTTTAAGTCACATCTTAGGTTCGGTTAACTTCGAAATATATGACATTTTGAATGAATTTTGTGCCAGGCATAACAGTAGTCATTTTGTGTGTTTTTCCAAGGTCACAGTCCTGTGTTTGTCTTGGATTTCTAATGCTGCGAGAGTCTGTGGCGAGAAAATGTGTTGGTTCCTTCATTCCTTGCTTGTTTATACCTTATCATTTTGTGTCTGGCACATGGGATTAATTCCTTGAAGCCAAGGAGGGGTTTTAATCAATCAATCATATGGCTAGAACGCGACCACATTGTCTGGTGCGGCTAAGTAAGTTTTATCGGGCTACGATCGGGTTACAACAAAGTTTACGTCAAAATCGACATTAAGGCTTAACTCACACGTACCACAATACAACGACATTCTGTGGTTACGCTGTCGCAGCAATGGACCACTTTTCAACCACATTTTAGTTGGCGTGCAGACGCACGTGTGAGTAGATCGCTTTGTCGACAATACACACCAAACTTGCAGGGCAGACAGTCAGTCTGCGTTGACACAACACAGACTGCCGGCCTGTTGTTGGTGTGTCGCTGGAGAATCGCACGTGTGAGTTGTGTTGGCCTGTCGACTGCGACAATTTTGTGGATGATACCGTCAACACATTGCGATTGTCGTCGCATTGTCGGGTAATGTGTCGGACGTGTGAGTGCTGCGACCCAGTTTACATACGTTTATGTTACATTTTAGCTACTCTCCACAGACGACGACTTTATTGTGGTTCTGATGTTGGAAAGTGGTACGTGTGACTTGTGAGTTAAACCCATGGTGTGCTCACTCTTATAGAAAAGCTCAAACCATGTTAGTTCTGACTGCAAAAACCGAAATTATTGGCGCTGCTAACTTTTGAATATTAATGATCACAATATCTTAGGTAACGTAGTATATTATTAAATGAATGCATAATGACTGGCATCATAACATAGCTGACTACAGTATTATGTTACGTCATTGTCAAAATGGGTGTTTCATTGTATACTGATGCAGTCATTATATTCGTGTTTTGCAAAAGTGAAAAAAATAGTTTTTAAGTGATGTGTTCCCAATTGCAATAATGCTAATAGTGGGAAGATTACATTTTATTCATTTCCTAAGGAAACTGAGGTAAGAATAATTTATTTATCTATGACTATGATATTATAAGTAAGATACTATAACTTAAAAATCATATAATCACATTTATTCAAGTTCCACGTCGTTATATTTTGTTTGAATGAAATAATAATATTTATAGATGTTTAAAATATTAAAAATCTGGGATTGACAAGTGTTTAAAATACTTAAAATTATGTTTTAATTACAGAGATTTCATCAGAGGATTTTTGCGATCAATCGTAGGGATTTCCTTGATAGTCCTAAAAATCGAGTCCGAAAAAATGTCCGAGTGTGTGAAGCTCATTTCTCTGAAGATTGCAAATATGAAGCCGTGAAAATCAATATTATTATTATGAAACAATTCTGAAAACTATATTATTAATATTTTATTGTATTATTTTATATTTACATGACTTGATAATATTATAATAATTTAGTTCAGTGACTTATTTCGTATTCATATGTTATTTTTTTAATGTTAATATAGTTTGTTATTATGAAAAATTGTAATAAAACTGAAAAAAAACATTTCTTTTATTTTTTAATTAACCTTTTCAATTTGTACGTCATTTCTAGGAAAATTAAATTTAAAGATACGAGTAAAATATTTGAAATTACCGCTTCTTTCATTGTGGCACACTAGCGCCATACTCCATAGTGGCAGTAATCAGTACTAAAAGGATAGAGTGGGATATCTATACTACTCTATCTATGGTTGCACACTAGCGCCATAAGTTTTTGCAGTCAGTACTAAAAGGGTCAGAGCATTCATGATAGAGTGGGCTATCTATATAACTCTCTTATCTATGGTTAAACCTAACTCGAGAGAAACAAGAGCTACTAAATCTATAAATTATAGCTTCGAGGCATATTATATAATTTTGATTTTGGGTTCAAATTTCTCCCTATAACAGGGGGAAAGTTGAACAAAATTCACTTCCCACAGTATAAACTGCAAATATTTATATAAATATGTATGGAATTCTTTGGGACATTCAGTATACATTATAATGTATAATAAGTATGCAAAAAAGTGTTTTTATAATACGATTTTCTGTAAAAGAGAAGGTCAACTATTTGAACAACAAAATCGACGCCGCCTATATTATCATTTATCACGCATTTAAAATGGTGAACTGTTACTTTTGTAATAGCTGAAAGCATTGTAGAGCCCAACAACTACAATACAACGAATTCAATGTAACAACGGAAGCAGTAAACAAGCAGAACTAACAAATTCGTAGAAAATATCAAAGGCAACTGTGAAAAACTTCAAAAATCAAATGAAACTGTGAAACGTTATCAGAGCCGGAGCAGCAAAACAGTGGTGGGTGCAATGTGTAAGAAGCTGCCAAAGCAGTGGATCCCAAACTATGCGTCGCGACGCCTTGCAGAACCCTTTATCCGGAATGTATTTTAACCCTCGAGGTAAAAAGAGGGATGTTATAAGTTTGAAGCCTTTGCCTGTCTGTCTGTCTGTAGTATTGTAGCTCCAAAACGGATGAAGCGATTTCAACGCGTTTTTTTTTTGTTTGAATGCTGGTTTTTGCGAGGTAGTTCTTAGCCATGTTTTATGGAAATCGGTTCAGCCGTTTCCAATATATCTTCAGCTCTTATCACAGTTTGTATAGAAATCTCGGCCACTATTGCAGCTAGAAACTTTGAGTTTGAGTTCAAATATTCAGTTTTTGAAGTATGAAATAAAAATTAAATTGAAAATTTGAAAAAAACATACGCAAAAAAGCAAACCTATAATAAGTAAAAAAAAATTAATATACGGCCCGACGCACCGACTGTTTCTTCATAAATGTTGACAGTTCATTTGCGGCGCCATCTTTACTTCTACAGTAAGTAATGGCAGGCGCGCGCAGGCGTATATAAACAGGAGTTGCTATGGCAACCGTTTACTTACCGCCCTAGTGCGGTAAGTAAAACACTTTCCGCACACCTGCCTGTTAAATGACTCATTAAAGGCCGCTATACATACATCGAAAGTAGCTATTTTGTAGTGGGTATGGCAAAAAATAATTTTAATCATTGCTTTCGATGCAGAATTTTATGCCCAAAAAATGTTTACTTGAAAATTTTTGCTTAAAATAAATTAGGAAGCAGGAAATTACAAAAGTTTGATTTTGCATGTTAAAGTCTTATTATCACCAGCTACGGTCGTCAGTCACGGTCACCAGTCACCTGCACCCTGTATGAGAAATTTGTTGCTCTTGATTATTTCGTTGCCAAACCAAAATCTATCCGGGCTATAAGCAGGGTCGGAAAGCCAGTTCTCTTATATACAGGGTGACACATCTTAAACAATGCAGTGAAATATCTCGTAAACGGTACAAACCATAAAAAAATGTTTTATACAAAAGTTATAGAGTGTCAAGGAGGACAGAAGACTGTGATATCAGGTTTAACATAGGTGGTGCTGTGAAGGTCAGGCGAAGGTCAGCTTCGATTTTTTAATTGTAACAGTGCATTTTTATTCCAAAATACGATATAGTATTTAATAGTGAACAGTAAATTATTAAGGTACATATGAGCTGAAGTTAATAAATATTGAGATATTTAGAAATTAAATAACAAATTTAATTTGTCAATTCGATTCTTTTATGAATTGAATTCAAGTCAAGAAGGCCGGTGCGTAATATCATGGCTAAACTGCTATGCCATAATTTATCTAATTGTCGATTTTAGCTGTTATTTAATTTCTAAATATCTCAATATTTATTAACTTTAGCTCATATGTACCTTAATAATTTACTGTTCACTATTAAATACTGTATCGTATTCTGGAATAAAAATGCACTGTTACAATTAAAAAATCGAAGCTGACCTTCGCCTGACCTTCAAAGCACCACCTATGTTAAATTTGGTATCACAGTCGTTTGTCCCACTTGACACTCTATAACTTTTGCATAAAACATTTTTTTATGGTTTGTACCGTTTACGAGATATTTCACTGCATTATTTAAGCACCCTGTATACGGATATATTATCAATAAATCCCAGAAATCACGCTCTTAATTTTTGTATCTGCGATGTATAAGACGAACCCCGATTTTTAGGTGTATTTTGTATAGTTTTAAGGGTCGTCTACGTCTATAATACGCCGATATATAGATGCGGTAGTTGCCGACATACCCTACAAAGGCAAAGAAAATGAAACATTCTGTACATACGTTTCAGATTCAATGGACAAAAGCATTAAAAAGATCTTGACGAGTCTTCGAATTTACTGTAACATAATATTATCTCAGCTACAACTTTATTCTGAGGATAAGTTGAACTCGTGCCACGATGCTCAATTGTTGAGCATTTGTATTGACGACCGATGGTCAACTGTTATATTCGATAGTCCTATTGCCTACAGATAATACAGCATTCTTTATATTGTTGTTGATTGTCGAATGTTATTCTTAACATCCATAATGCGATTGTCAGTTGCGACGACTGTCATTTATTGAAATTCATTTGTTATATCAGACAGACTACGTTACATCTCTTCCTTTATAAAATGCTAGATACAGATAAATTTCTCAGAATTCTGATAGATCAGTTATTTTTATTCAACTTCAAAATAATTTCGCAACTTTTTCTGTCAATATTAAAAAAAAGCACTTGATCATGAAATAGCA
Organism: Mongoloraphidia duomilia; assembly: GCA_039654895.1. NCBI lineage: Eukaryota > Metazoa > Arthropoda > Insecta > Raphidioptera > Raphidiidae > Mongoloraphidia > Mongoloraphidia duomilia. The sequence goes on from CM077524.1 coordinate 6,361,153, forward strand.
TACCTACCTATAATATTTTCATTACTAGACAATATTAAAAATAACATTAATTATTATTTACTAGTTGAAACTTTGAAAGTCTCATTCCTCGGGTGGTGTGAAAATCAATCAATTATCACGGACGTATTTGTAAAATTTGCGCGCTGAACAAAGACGATTTCCACGCCTCTTTCAGTTTCATTTTATGACTTAAAAAAAAAAATTTCCGCACAAAACATAGCTTATCATTAGTAGAAAATGCTTACAAAAGCTGTTTTCTGTACGATAAACGGTTCCGGAGATATTCGCAAAAAACGAAATTTTTTTTTCAATTTCAACATCCTGTATCTCTAAAATGGTACATTTTAGAGGGTAAATTAATAGAAACTTTTTTCATATTTTTGGACGAGCTATCACATCCTGAAGTCCTGCGCATATATTATGAAACACCCTGTATACAGCCTTTTTTTTTTATTATTTTATATACCTATATCTAAACGGAAAAGCGTGTACCAGCATTACTTGAGAACGGCTATACCGATTTTACTGAAACTTGAGACACAGTAAACCATGATTTGTATCCAAAATTAAAATACAAGGTACTTTTTACGGGGTACGTTCAGATTAAGATAAAGTTCCTATCAAAACAGACATTAATTGAATTGTGAATTATAGACGCTCGACATCAGAGGTCATTAGCGTCGAAGCCGCTGGTAAAATGCGATGTATATAGACCAAAAAGTATTATTATAGACTATGAAAATGTATGTACAGCGTTTCCTTGTTCTTGCGCAGGAAAGATAGGTACGATAATAATTGGCAACAACTATTGCATTAGCGTTAAGTACAAAACAAAAGACGGTTATCTCAAAGCCAGCTCAGATTGCGCTATAAATAACATAAACGATACGCATTTTTCGCGGGGCCAACGGAGCGCGTTAAACCGCTATGCGGAGACTGGAAGTGTCTGTTGTGTGACCAGGATAGCGTACCTAATAAGGAAACACAGGACCTTTTATATTATAACTCCCTAACTGTGTAGGCAGCGCATACGGCAAGACTGTTTTACCAGGAGCGGATGGTTAGGGGACAAATATTGTCAATTGGAGATTAAACAGTGTGTCACTGTAACTATGTTCCAACCTCCTATAAATGGATCGTTTTGAAACGGTAACGAAACTGTTTTTATCGGTTTTGTGCGCATGCGTCAACCTTGTACGATTCTGTGACGGTACAAACGTAGACATTGGTTGGAACGCTTTTGTGACCGTTTTGTGCATCAAATCATGGCCTCAATGACCATGCATATTATGATCAAAATATATTAATTGTCATTTGTCAAATGAAAATTCCTAATTTCAGGCTTTTTTTGTTGTTAAAAACATTTTGAAAATGAATAACTTATTTGATAGCTAGTCGTAAGAATAATATAAATAAATAAACGTACTAAATGCTTAGTTTGTTAAAAACATTTTTTGGAAAAAAAAAATATGCCAATTATTAATTTGTAGTCGTGATGTTTTTGAGCGTTTGTTAAAAATTGTATTTTTCGTAACATTTACTTATTTTAAATTTTTAGAATTACACGAATATAAATATAATTAAATAACTAAGAATTTAAATATGAATATTTAAATTAATAATTTTACAAAAACAAACAAAACAAATAAATGAAGAATAAAGAGATATTTGAATATAGACGAGACAAAACAAATTACAAATGAATAAACAACTGTCTCAAGTTGGTATTGAACAGAGACAAACGTAAAAAAGTGTTTAATGCGCATGTCAGTTTGGTTTCTTGTCTAGAGCATGTACCGAAATGATCGTTCGGGAACCGTTCACAAACTATCACAAATCGGTTAGAACGCTTTAAGAATCGTCCACAAACGATAACAAGTTCGGTTGGAACGCGTTCTATCCACTGCGCATGAGCGTGACGGTAATATTACGGTATTCAGAGTAGACGTGGGTCGTTACGTTATTTTCAAGAAACGTAACGAAACCAGTGACTTGGTCGGCGTCACCTGTTTCAAAACTAGTGATTTTTGTAACTAGTTATTTTTATTCAGCTACTGTGATTGCTTGCATAAATACCTCCACCAGTTACCAACTATTATACAGTTACACATGAAACGAGACGAAACTAAAATACATTAAATCACTATTTAAGTGTTTGTAGCTATACACTTAAATCACGGCATGTGCGTGTTCGGGTTACTTCGGATTTATTCATGTCACTGTCACCCGCTCTCGCTTAGTAACGAATTTGCAAAAATCACTACTTGTAAAGTAACTCGAAACTAGTGATTCGGTTACATACCGCGTAGCTAGTTATTGTAACTAGTGACGTGAAATAACGACCACGTCTAATTCAGAGTGGTTGGAACAAAGCTATTATCATTATGGGTAAGTTCGGTTTTGCACCCGATTGGTCAAGTCCTCGCAGGAAAAATCAAAATTTAGACAAACTGGCGTTCCAGCACTTTCTCTCTTTAATTTGAAATTTTAAGTCCGAGCTTCCACCGTACAAGTCTACTGGATAACACTATTAAAATTTTATCAGTGAATTTTGTTCGGTTTTTCACGATAATTGAATATCTGATTTTGATTTTAATAAAATTTTATTACATTTGTTTTATTAATTTATATTAATAATTAATTTACAATGTACCTAATAATTTGTAGCGCAGTGGAATTTTTTGATGGTTGTTTGAGAATTGTGATTAATTTAAATTTGTATTAATTTTCAATAAAATGGTTTATTATAAAATAATAGTTATAATATTTGCACCAATGTAAACTTTTAATTGCAATTAGTTCTATTACAAGATTATTATTTTAATCTGGCGACGGCTGGTCAGAATAATATTTAATTGATTTTGTTGGCTTGAATATTATATTTGAACTGTATAAAATTTCTTATGATTTTGAAAATTGACGAGATATGAAAGTAAGGATGCCAGCGACCTTGCATAATAGTCAATTTGATAATCTTTATAAAAATGGCGTTATGTCACTGTACAGGACCGGCATCGTAACAAATTTACAAATAACTGTAATAACTACCTATAATATTTTGAAAACTATTTGAACGCGTTTTTAATCTGATAATAATGTTTTATTTTAATATAATTTCAAAAATGTAGTTAGAACAGAAATGTGACATAGCTAGGTCAGACAAAAATAATATTAGTAATCAGAACAATACAATAAATTTTAATAATTATGACGTGTAAAAGGTTGCCGACTTACAGGCAATTAAATTTAAATGTTGAGAAAATTGAACATGAAAACGGAAATTATTAATATTGCTAGGTTGCACTACGTATTGTTGTGTGTTTTAAAAACCACCAACAGCTAAGGTTATTTGATCCTAGCACCAATTCATATTTTCAATTCATTATTTTTTGATGTGAAACATCTTATGTCGGGCTGTGAACAGCCGCGTGAGGGGAAATATGCAACTAAATGTTTGGTCCGTTCCTTCGCTGTTGTTCTCCCTACCACTGCGGCACTCTCTCTCTTTTGGCTCAGGCGTGCACTGTAACACACGCGGTGTTACAGTGCAGTATATAGGATTATGTCAGCATAACAGTTAGTTGCTGCTTTTGAAAAAATATATACTACTACATAGAGAATACCACAGAGTTCAATAACGTTTTCTTTGATGTTTCACATCTGTCGGGGGTCCCAAGACCCACCCCCTTTTTTTTAATAATAAATTGAAAATCCAATTGACACTTTTACCAGCTCTCGGTCTACAACTCGGAAACTGAGGACATAATAGAGGAACCATAGCAACGCCATGTAAACAACAACACTGCTACATGCTCGGCCATTCTCAAGCCCACTACGTATTGTTAGAAAATCATAACAAAATTAATAGATAATATGATGAAGAACATCAAATCGATGGCAGACTAATTCGATTTTTTATTAAACATTTTTTATGGTCAGATCTCATATACTGGTCAATACAAACAAACTTGTTTTCTAAACGAAAATTGAAATTAATCATATTTTAATCATTCATCACAACCGTGTTATTATTGAAATTATAAAAAAAACATGAAAATTATTTTTAAATCTGTTTTGACAGAATTGAGTAACGTAAACAGATTTTTTTGTATTTGCAGTAATTAGGTTTTTAAATTAATTTTTTTTTACTTAAATGGAAGGACCACATACAAGTTTTATAGCAAAACTGTTTTTAAAAACATAAGAAATATGAATAGACACCTATACCGTAACTAAATTCACTATATTAGTGAAATTAACATAAGAATATCAGACGAATTATCGCCATGATATTTACATAGAAGGCTATATAGGAAAAATGTAAATGCACCGCCGGGAATCGAACCCAGAACTCCCAATTTCGCGTCGGGTAAGTTTCCAGTTACTACACAGTGCCCAGCAGTGTACATTTAATTCTTCCTATATATGCAACGATGACCACAGATCCATTAACTGCGAGAGCTATTATTTTATAACAACATTACGAATGAATGCTGGCTTTCTCATGGCCCGGACGCGCCTTATAAATCAAATTATAACGAGAAATCTATATACGGTTTTTAATATAAACATAAGAAATATGAATAGACACCTATACCGTAACTAAATTCACTATATTAGTGAAATTAACATAAGAATATCAGACGAATTATCGCCATGATATTTACATAGAAGGCTATATAGGAAAAATGTAAATGCACCGCCGGGAATCGAACCCAGAACTCCCAATTTCGCGTCGGGTAAGTTTCCAGTTACTACACAGTGCCCAGCAGTGTACATTTAATTCTTCCTATATATGCAACGATGACCACAGATCCATTAACTGCGAGAGCTATTATTTTATAACAACATTACGAATGAATGCTGGCTTTCTCATGGCCCGGACGCGCCTTATAAATCAAATTATAACGAGAAATCTATTATATGTTTTTATTTAATTTTTTTGCTTACTAATTAAAAAGTTATATTTAAAAAAAAATTAATTTTTAAACTCAGTTCCGATAACGCGCCGAAAGAATCCGAACGCGTGTGACGTCATTATGTTATCTATGGTCTTTGTATCCATGGTTACCAAGTTAAAAATTTATTATTTTTGATAGTATGTGTAATACATAATATACACAAATACCAACAAATGCAGACACATTTTAACATAACGACGTCACAAACATTCCTGGCGCGTTTTGAAGTCACGTGATATTTTTTAAATTTTTATACATTTTGATTAATTTTTAGTAATTTATCTATAGCTTTAAAAAAAAATTTCTTTTCGATTTTCAATATTATTTATGTTAAATTATTAGAAAAAATTAAAAAATTAATAATTTTTTTTAAACTTAAATACCTAATTGTCGAGATATGACGCAAATTTACATTTTTTTTAAGGAATCTATAACAACCGGTAAAAAAACACTGTAATTTCCAACCGTGCAAAGCTTTAGCCTAGACCCACTTGAAAATACTGACGAACCGCCACTGTTATCACCTGCGTGTGCTTCGCTCGCGGTCGTTCAAATTTATAGTTCTCATTTGGCATTCATGCAAATCGCTTATTTTCGTGTACGCAAAGAAAATAATCAACGTTTTGTTCAAAATACCAATACTACAAAACCTGAGCCGATCAAAAAACGAATTGTATGTACCTACGAATTTCTGTCTGTCAGTTCAGAGTTGGCGCAAAAAATAAACAAGCCGTGAGGTGGGTCGTTTATTATGACTAAAGTGCGACCCTTGAGGTCCACACGACGAACTTCCCAGTTTGATAAATATTTAATAATAATAATTAAATTAGATATTACACAGAAAAGTAATCATTAAAACATAATTATTATTTATTTTTAACAATAATTTAAAAAAAAACGGCTGAACCGATTTTTATAAAATTTATGTCGGATCAAAATGACGTTAACACGCCTCGATTGACGCCCTTACGAAGTCGATATAATTTTTTATTCGCGAGATATTGTGTAAAATCTACTTTTTTGGAGTCTATTTGGTTAAGAAAAAAGAACGGCTGAACCGATTTTGAAAAAATTTCTTTCAGATCATATTTACGTTAATACGCGTCGATTGGCACCCTAACGTAGTCGATATCATTTTTCATTCTCGAGATTTCGTCTTAGAAAGAAATGGACACATACGTACGTACACACACACACACACACACATACCATTTGTTATTTGTGAGATAGAGCCTTGTGACAGACGGACGGACGGATGGACATTGTAGACTCAGTAATAGAGTACCGTTCGGAGGTACGGAATCCTAATTTAAAAAAAATGCTGGTAATTAAACTAGCGTAGGATTGTATTAAAACAAAACAGCTGACACCCATTTAAGAATGTCTCCAATTAAAAACACCTACAACAACGGTGCAAGTATCTGCACAAACTGAAAATCTAATTTAAAAGGTGATATATTATTTAAGTGTCCAACTCGTTTACAAAAAGGACTCCGTTTAAATTAGCTCGAAACAAGCAACAAACTTTCAAAAGAACAACAAAGCAAAGACAGATATACTCTGTATAATAAGATCTTTTCTTAAACTGTCCAAACTACCGATATATTGCTGTTGAATGTTAGCTATCTCCGGCAAAACAATAGTTCATGTACAAGAAATTTACAAAATAACTACGTAATCCTCTACACTATCGGCCATGATGGACGATCACGATTGGGCCATGCTTGCCACTAGGGAATGCAATCTCGATCTCGCGAGATCTCGAGCCATTTTTCGAGATTTAATCTCGTGAGCAGACAATCTCGTTTTTGAAAACTCGAGATCTCGACCATATCGGGTCGAGATTAAGACAGATTATACATTTTTTTGACTCTTACATTGTTAATAATAAAAATAAATTTATTCCATAAACTTAAAAAGTGTGGAACATGTCAGTTCAAATGCAACGACGATTAGGGAATGCAATCTCGATCTCGAGCCATTTTTTGAGATTTAATCTTGTGGGCAGGCAATCTCGTTTTTGAAATCTCGACCCGATATGGTCGAGATCTCGAACGAGATTTCAAGAACGAACGCGCTTGAAAAAAAACTTATACGTAATAGTTTTTGACAGTCGCGCTAATTGGTTCTGTTTGTTTCTCTGCATATATTGTTTTAATTATTGTTTTCTTGAGTAAAATGGACAGTTATTTAACTTATAACAAGCATTAGATGGCTAACAAATTTCAAAGTTAAGTGAATATTGAATATGTCTAAGAACAATTCAAACCAAATGTTCGTGAACATTACTAATAGTAACTTACCCTATGCTTCATAACTCCTAAGAGTTATTTCCAAAATAATTAATTGACATATAGTGTGCTGTGTGAGTTGGGGTATTGCTGTTATATTTTGAAAATAAAACAAAACTTTAATTGAATCTTGGAACAAAAAAATCAACGTTTATTTAAGGAAAGTAATGAATAATAATCATCTGCACAGTGCACTACGCAATAAATCACACACGTACACAGTGACACAGTCACACTGTCCCAAGTAAGTAGTTTTCATTAAGTTTAAGTATTTTAGATACAAAATACGTTCTTTTTAAAAGTAGGCGAAATCTCGATATTGTCGAGATTTATCGAGATCTCGCCAGACAATCTCGCGAGATCTCGAATTGCCAATCTCGAACCCAGACTGATCTCGCGAGATCTCGAATTGCCAATCTCGGCTCGAGATTGCATTCCCTACTTGCCACCATCATTGCACAGCTGTCCACACAATCGTGCATTATCCATTTGATGACCCGATAGCCCAGGAAATGAAAGGAAAAAATCACCCAATGCAAATAATTCCCATAGAGCTGGATTTTTCACAGACGGTAGAACACCTTTAGACATGTCTTTTTACAAAAGTCCCCGGTTATCCCCCTTGTGCTTCCCCGCCACCCCCTCTTGAATACAATTTTGCAAGCCTGTCGGAAGCCAGTTTCAAAATATCTCAGAAACGGTCGACTTAAGCGATTCTTTCATTATGTAATGTTTTAAATAGGATTATATTTCCTACAATTTTCATACCTACCCACAAATTTTCTGTGGTGTAAATAGTAAGCGCACTACAGCTTCTTGAAAATCACGCGCTTTTTGTAGTCTTGGAAACCAATTGTTAAAACGTAATGTCCTTTTCAATAGCTTTATTTGTTGTGTTCTTCATCGAATTTTAGATTGAAAATACACATTTTCATTAAGCAAAGAACGCCCTAAATCGTGATTTTTATCCCATATCGATATCTTTAAAAATTGAGAAGCTATAGCCAGTCAAAGTTGAAATCATCATAGAGTTTTACGTGTTTTTTAACACGCGTTACGAGTACCTTCCATACCGATTCACCGAATAAAAAAAGATCCGTCTAATCCATAGAAAATTTAATGCCCTAAACGATGATTTTTGTCCTATCTCGATAACTTAAAAAATGTTCAAGTTATAAACATTTAAGTTCATTTAAAAATCAGTTTTTTCTTCTATTAGGCAATTCAATTCGCTTGGACTTAAATGCCTATAATTTAAAAATGTCTCAAGTTATCGAGATAAAACAAAGATCATCGTTTAGGGCATTAAATTTTTTATGGACTCCTAGACGGATTTTTTTTATTCGGTATGGAAGGTACTCGTAACGCGTGTTATAAAAACACGTAAAACTCTATGATGATTTCAACTTTGACTGGCTATATAGTTTCTCAGTTTTTAAAAATATCGATATGGGACAAAAATCACGATTTAGGGCGTTCTTTGCTTAATGAAAATGTGTATTTTCAATTTAAAATTCGATGCAGAACACAATAAAAAAGCTATTGAAAAGGACATTACGTTTTAACAATTGGTTTCCAAGGCTACAAAAAATGTATGGGAATGAAAATTGTAGGAAATGTAATCCTATTTAAAACATTACATAATGAAAGAATCGCTTAAGTCGACCGTTTCTGAGATATTTCGAAACTGGCTTCCGTAAGGCTTGCAAAATTATATTCAAGAGGGGGTGACGGGGGAAGCACAGGGTGGATAACCGGGAACTTTTGTAAGAATACATGTCTAAAGGTGTTCTACTACCCCTGAAAAATCCAGCTCTATGGGAATTATTTGCGACATACACCTTTATTTCCCGGGCTAAAACGTCCTTTGATGTTTGTCCGAAAAGGAGTTTTTACTTTATGTATAATACATTATTTATTGAATAACAATATATGAGTTAGGTAATTGTGGACAACAATATAATAATTATTAATTAATTCAACAATGAATTTTTAATCCACAAGGCATCCACTAGGTAGTGAATAGTATTTCTTAACATATCAGTCAGCATATTATGCCATCATCATTGTTAAACGTCCAACGATTGTTATAAGATACCATAAGGAAAAAATCAGAAGCCATTGTCGGGACTTGAACCCGAAATTGCCAGTTTCCGGCTGGTTGAGTTACCAATTACTCACAGTGCTCCGAGATGTGTTTAGTGTTGAAATAGGTATATATAGGGAGGGAACAGATTCCACTCTCGGGGCACTGTGTGGTAACTCAACCAGCCGGAAACTGGGAATTTCGGGTTCCCCATCAGTGGCTTCTGATTTTTTCCTTATATATCTTATAGCAATCGTTGGATGTTTAACAATCATGATGGCATAATATGCTGACTGATATGTTAAGAAATACTATTCACTACCTAGTGGATGCCTTGTGGATTAAAAATTCATTGTTGAATTAATTAATAATTATTACATTATTTATTGATTGATTGCAAAATGTTTATAGCGTTTTCCACTCATTGCACTTTATGCACCGAATGTATTTCCATATCAATTGCTATCAAGTAATGAGAACAAAAGATAGAGCTATACTGAATGCACAAAATCGCAAGGAGAGGAAAAAGGTATTAGTGTTTTTACACCACCCATGCCGACCTGACTTGACACAGGACAACAGTACCCCTGCAGTATAGTAAAACTTGTACAAGTATTCACATGGGACACATAATATCTTATGTAGTTGTGTTGTGTCGGCAACTGAAATATTGTCGCTTTAACTTTCTCAATGAAACTCCACTTAGAGACAACTTTGTCTTTGCAATGGTCATTCTCTTTAAAGTTAGTTCTGTTTATTAACAGGGTGTCTCATTTTCGTTGTAAGGTACTGGAGGCAAATATGGCCCACCTTAATTTAAAATGATTTTTACTTTTAACCCTGATTTTTTATGGAACATTTTTATATCAAAATAACAGGTAACTATGTATTTGTCATGGGGATATAATTTTATTTTGTGAAAAAAGATTTTTTTTCGGAAATAAGTGTAAAAATAATCAGCCTTACACTTGGGCCATATTATCCATCTGTTCGGATTATATGGCCCACAACAAAAAATATCCTAAAACCTATAAAATGAATATAGCTTTTACATTATGTTTTTTTTAATTTTAATAAACTAATTCCACAGTGCACACAACTCAAATAAAATAAAATAAAATAAAACAAAAACAAATCCTGCCATGGGCACTAAAAACAACATAACATTGAACATTTTTAGGGTCTAAAATTAACAGCACTCAAACTCATCAAATTTTTGCATATTTTTCCCATCGCAAACCTAAAACAAATGGAAAGAATTCGCAAAGCTATTTTATGAATGTTATTTAGTGGAGTTGGTTACTATAGACCCACTGTTGGATTATATGACCAGCGGTCCATATAACCCGCCAACGCATTGGGCCATATTATCCGAAAGGGTAACTGAACAACATTATCATGATAAATAAGGCGAGCGAGTGCAGTATCAATTAAATATTTCATGCACAGATTCCTAACAAAATGACACTTCCCCTGACTTTTCACAGCTTCCACTTCAGACGTAACAACGAATAAAAAAATTGACAAAAAACTTAAACAAATAACAACAGCATGTCAATACACCCGCAAAAAGAAACGAATGAACTATTGTCGGAAGTTTTGTAGCGGGGGGCTGCGGGAAATAAAACCGTCAGTAATAAGTAACATAAGCAACTTTATGACATTGTCAGATCGTCGGCAGATATTTTAGTTTGCGCAGGACAAATGTTTGCCCATATTACCCTCTGGGCCATATTTACCGTCGGTACCTTATTTGTAAGATATCTCGATAACCGTTTGTCTGTATGTTCACCGTTATCCTGAAAACCGCTGGACCGATTTCGATTGTGGTTTCACGGTTATATGCACATTCCTCATTGGCATTCCCGGAAACTTATTAGTCACCTAAATACTCTACAAAAACAAAAAAAAAACTTTAAAAAAAAAACCTCCTTCAAAAGGCCACTAAAAAGGGGAAAATAATGAAATTTTGAGGTCTGCGCCAATTTAATAAAATATGAAGTCGATTAAAAAGTATAGTATAGTGATTAATATCTTCTTTTTAACCAACTTCATATTTTATTAAATTGGCGCAGACCTCAAAATTTCATTATTTTCCTCTTTTTAGTGGCCCTTTGAAGGAGTTTTTTTTTTGTCAAAAAGTTTTTTATTTTTTACTTTTTAGTGTCAAAAAGTGACATTTACCTTAAAGGAATCACACGCCGTTACTCACTTTTATTAAACCGACTTTCTTACGCTGTCTGATGTGTCAAAAAGTGACATTTACCTTAAGGAATCACACGTCGTTACTAACTTTTATTAAAATCAGCCGAACTACTGAACCGATTTTGATGAAATTTTTATGGGACCAATCTGAAAGTATATCCTTTCAAATAAAAAAAAATTTTCCAAATCGGTTTATAAATAACGGAGTTCTGAGGTAACAAACATAAAAAAAATACAACCGAATTGAGAACCACCTCCTTTTTTTGAAGTCGGTTAATAAAAATGAGACACACTGTACCTACCAAAGAATTTGGTACCTACGCACAGAATGATTCTAAAGTGTTTTTGTTCAATTTATTGTTAGATGCTTTTTATTGAAATCGTGTTTGTCATTCTGTCCTTCTTTTGGTGTCACGATTATATTATGTATATATATTACTAGCGACCCGTCCCCGCTACGCCCGGGTGGTATAAAATTATGATTTAATAGCGGTCACCCATTGCTCCGCTCACGTATATTTAGTATATTATTAATTTGTTATCCCCCCGCGAGAATCTCTCCCCCTGCGTAGCTTTCTGTTAGTGAAAGAATTTTTAGAATCGGTTTAGTAGTTCCAGAAATAAGAATTTACGATTTATTAGCTCCCAGCAAGAATTTCTCCCCCTGCCCTCCGCGAGAATCTCTCCCGCTACGTAGCTTTCTATTAGTAAAAGAATTTTTAGAATCGGTTTAGTAGTCCCAGAGATAAGAATTTTAGATTTATTAGTCCGCAAGAATTTCTCCCCCTGCTCCCCGCGAGAATCTCGCTCTCTGCGTAGCTTTCTATTAGTGAAAGAGTTTTTAGAATCGGTTTAGTAGTTCCGAAGATAAGAATTTATGATTTATTAGCCCCCCCCCCGCAAGAGTTTCTCCCCCCGCCCCCGCGAGAATCTCTCCATAGTTGTGTGTGCGTAGCTTTCTATTAGTAAAAAATTTTTTAGAATCGGTTTAGTAGTTCCAGAGATAAGAATTTATGATTTATTAGCCCCCCTGCCCCCCGCAAGTTTCTCCCCCTGTCCCCCGCGAGAATCTCTCACCAACTGCGTAGCTTTCTATTACAAAAAAAATTTTTTGAATCGGTTTAGTAGTTCCAGAAATAAGAATTTATGATTTATTAACCCTCTCGGCAAGTTTCTCCCCTTGCCCCCCGCGAGAATCTTTCCCCCTGCCCCCGCGAGAATCTCTCCCCCTGCAGAGATTTCTATTAGTGAAAGAATTTTTAGAATCGGTTTAGTAGTTCCGGAAATAAGAATTTTTGATTCATTAGCCCCCCCCCCCAAGAATCTCTCCCCCTGCGTAGCTTTCTATTAGTGAAAGAATTTTTAGAATTGTTCAGTAGTTCCAGAGATTACTTTTTTACTCGGGCGAAGTCATTTTTTTTTAAACAAAAAGTAGCCTATGTCCTTCCTCAGGATGCAATCTATCTCCTTGCCAAATTTTATCGAAATCTGTTCAGCGGTTTAGGCATAGAGAATAGCACGTTGGATTTCTAATCCAAAGGTCGTGGATTCGAACCGTCTAGAAACTTACCTTTTAGTTACAAATGAAACACAATTTTCATTTTTTCTTTTTTTATTAAAAAGTACTTAGTGAATTATGATTTTATCAGGTCAAGGCTGGAAGCAGGGAAGCTGTGCAACACAGGTTTATGGGACGATTAACAGTTATGATGGACCGACCTATGGCGTTTGATGATCATAACTATTCTGGGATTTGCTGTTGACCTTGGGCTACCTTCTATCAGACCTATACATAGCATTCATTGATATAAAAGCACTATTGCAATATGACATGTGTATTGCGTAATCCACAAGTATTATTTGAGAAATTTTGCCGCTCACTTCAGGGTTTCTACGCACCAGTAAATCGTCTAAAGGTACGTGCAGTATGGAGCTGGGATTCTAGATGGTAGCGTAGATCATAGCAGGGCTTGCTTAAATTAATGCATTGTCATATATGCGAGCGTACACAACGAAGCAGTGAGTGTAGCAGGTATAAGCGCTGGTACAAGAGCTGCTAGATTCAAGAATGTATCTCACCATTCTTTCAGCGCGCTGACTACTACAATCAACGTGTGACAACTGTCAAATGGTCGTTACAAGTTTCGCAATGGATGTGACTAGTTTAATAAGTGAAATTTTGCCAATTTTTATTTAATTTGTTTTGAGTTTTTTCTAAGACGTATTTAAAAGTGTTAGGTTCCATACGTAAATATTCAAAAAAACAGGTTTGGGTAAAATTTTAATTCTTGGTATAAATGATGAAATTCGCCATGTTTAGATCGTTTTCTATTAATAGGGTGGACATGATAGCTCCTACCCAAATTTGTATTTAAAATATACCACTTTGTAGCAGAAGAACACAAATATTCGTCTTCGCTATCTGACATTTCAAACGCGATTTAAGCTTGTATCAATGTATCAAAGCTTCGTTGTGCAAACCTATAAGCGCTTATAATTTCAACCATCTACCATACATGCTACCATCTAGAATCCCAGCTGCGTACTGCACGTACCTTTAGGCGAGATTGGAATTTATTTCTGACATCTATTTTATCAGACAGATAATTCCAACTTTATTAGTACAAAGGTTTAAATTCACTTAATTCATTGGAAGATTCCTGCAATCTGCCGCGGTTTGCTGTTGAATTATAAGCTACTATTAAGGATGATAATAAATATATTTATACTTATAACCAGTGTAACTCCTCCTGTATTTACTGCCAAATATTTTTTTATGTAATATAGTTGTAAAGAAATATTAGTCCGTTGATAATTATAAATAAATAAATAAAATTCTGTAACACCGATCTCGCGATTCCGACAAAGAAAAACAAATATACCCTTACCTGGTGAATGATCTCCATCCAGGTTTGGTGTTCTGATTCTCTTCAGTGGTTTCCTAATACTCGATGGTCTCCTAGGTTCTATGAAAGGTGTTCCATTGTTAGGACTATAAACACTCTCTTTTCCAATCGAAGCAGGTGTCTTAACTGTTGCAGGCGATTCTGTTGCACAGTTATTCTTTTTCGAACCAATTAAATTCGGTGTTTTATTTTGACAGTCCATTTGTAAAGAAGGTAGATCTTTCAAATTTGTTTTGTTGTCATAAACCTACAGTAAAACAAGTTTCATATATTATGTTCCAGCATTTTAGTCACAAAGTTATGATTTAACAATAGATTTATACATTACATACGTAGAATATTAGACTTAAAGGCCAGGGCACATGCTACTTTTTGTATCACGATTGTGCGATTCAGTCGCTTGTAGATTGTCAGATGCAGCGATCAACAGCATAAGCCCGTTTACCACTCGCAATAAGTCGCATGTTCGCGCGACACCATGCCATGAGTTCCTACGAGGCTGTACTCTCGCGCGAAGGCCCGCGAATACGACACAAACGCATCGATCCCGAGCCCGCGCGATCAAACAAGAAATTTTAATCGTCAAATCACGATGCAGTCGCTTACAAAAAGTAGCATGTGTGCGTTGGTCCTAAACTAAATTCATTTGCAGGGACTATGAATTACAACCATGTTCACAAAAACAACAGTTTTTTCTCATATTTTTTTAGATTTAAGCAAACCAATTTTAAAACTACCAAACTTAAGGAAATTGCCACTTTAAATAAAAATACATACATTAAATGCAATAAACAAATGCTACTCACAATAGACCCGAGTTTCGCTTTATGAACTCGCTACTCTGAACAAATTAACTCGTAAAGTCGGGAACTATCGGTATTAACGAATGTGTTGAATGAGCCATTTTTCTGAGAGCAGTTCTTTCAATTATCCACGAGAGGCAGCACTTGTGGTAGGTACAAACATTATTTATTCTTCATTAGTGTCGTGTCATTTTAGTGGTAATTATTAAATTAATTAAATAATTAAGTTAAACCACTAAAATGACACGACACTTATGGGGAATAAATAATGCTTTAAAGGGAGAAAGTCGGTCGTTTGAAAATGTGTCACTGTGTGAGTAATTGTCAACTCAGTCCGCCGCGATAGTGGAAAGTTGAGGGTTAGAATCCCTACGGTGACATAGGTTTGAATTAGAGAATTTTTCCTGATTACAACAGGTGTTTCATATACTGTTTGCAGTCATTATGCATTCATTTAATTGTGTATTTACTCACGACGTCCATGTTAAAATTTGTATTTTTTGGAATAAATGTTTGTACCTACCACAAGTGCTGCCTCTCGTGGATAATTGAAGGAACTATTCTCAGGAAAATGGCTCATTTATACTTAATGTGAATCTTCTATGCGACAAATACTGTCATGTAAGGTACGATGAAATATAAATTTTCAAATTACCTCTTTAAAATTATTCGAACCATGTAATTTCAACGGCAGTCCACGATTCTTTCTTGAAGCAAGGAGAAAATACGTGGCAGTATTATAATCATATTCCCATTTTTTTATTCTGCTCCACATCTGTTCAGGTAAAATGTTTTTCTGTTTCGCCATTACTTTAATACAATCGTTATCCTAAAATTAATAATTATTATATCAGTTTTCTGCAAGTTGTAAAAATTCTAGCGTTCCTTCTCATGTTTTGTAGAGGTTAATTTAAGAAATTAGGTATTTATCCTGTTCCATCACTATACAGCACTCTCTCATTGATCCGCCCCCTTCAAAATCAATCTAGTATCGGATTAGTGGAAGTGACGTATTACAATGTATACACGGTAAAAGAGCGAGACAATGTACTTTTGGCGTAAATAGAATTTTAAGTTTGGTTAAGTAACATAATTTATTAATTTATTCTTTAATTAAAACAACATACCTTCAATCTGTGATTAGAAGACTGGATTTGAACAGGTTCTAAAATTCCAATTGTTATCCATGGATGTGAAAGTAATTCTGTAACTTTGATTCGCTTTTTTGGATCGACTTGAAGCATAGACCGTATTAAACGGCGACTAGACATTGTCATCCAAGGTGGTTCTTCATACTTCCCACTCTAACAAAACAATTTTGTAATAGTAAGGTCCAAATTTGATAACAAAATGTATATTATGTACAATAAAAGTTTATTTTTAATTTATAAAAAGTTGAATATGTCAAAGATGAAAACAGAGTGTCGAATTGGATAATTTTTTATTCAACTTTTATTTGTGGATCACAGTTCACGAAATAAATAGAATCGGTAAGATCTGAGACTCCAAGCTCGTTCTTTAATCAAGCCAAACAAAGCTGGACACATTTCTAGTTAGTGGTAGTAACTCGTCATACTGCCATTCTCTAGGGCCTAGCCGCCCAGGCCAGGGGTCGGCAACCTGCGGCTCGCGAGCCGCATGCGGCTCTTATGATGTCAAGATGCGGCTCTCCAGTTCCATGCGCAAATATTAATAATTATATTATTTTATTTTCAAAACTCATAAAAAATATTATACTGCAAAAAAAACTTTAAACAGGATAAAAACACTCAACAGAGAACAGTGAGAATAGGTGGAGTAGAGAGTATACGGACAGCTGACATTTTTTAAATGTGGCAACACTGTTCGGTTTGTTAGTTGTTTAGTGCACTGTGTCGTCAACGGTCGCAGTCAGAACTTTTTTTTTTATATACCTAATCCTAATCAAATACCATAATATTGAAATAAAAATGTTAGTGGCTCTTTAAAAACTGGGAAATTTTGTAAATTGTAACTTTTAGCTCTTCCGTCTCAAAAGGTTGCCGACCCCTGGCTTGGGCCATGGGAAAGTGGTTTAATACGCATTCTTAAAATATATGAAATACAAAAAAAAATATTTACCAATATCTTTTTATATAAGTTTTCAATGTTTTGATCATCAAATGGCAAATATCCAGCGAGTAATGCGTACAATAACACTCCCATAGACCAAACATCAACTTCAGATCCTAAATATTGCTTTCCGAGGACTAATTCCGGAGCAGCGTAAGTTGGCGATCCACACGATGTAAACAAAGGACATTGCATTCCTCCATCTGGTTTTGCACACAGCCCAAAATCTATCAATTTCAAATTTTCGTCTTTATCTAATAAAACGTTTTCCTGAAAACAAAAAATATATTTTTTCACACAAGTATAAAAGACGCAAGAAAATTTACTATAATTAGTATTGTCAACTCAGTCCGCCGCGATAGTGCAAAGTTTAAGGTTAAAATCCCTACGGTGACATAGGTTTGAATTAATGAATTTTTCCTGATTACAGCATTGTGTTACGTCATTGTTCTTACTCAGGTGTTTCATATACTGTTTGCAGTCATTATGCATTCATTTAATTATGTATTTGCCCACGATGTCCGTGTTAAAATTTGTAATTATTGTAAAATTCTATAGTGATTAGGGCATGCAAATATTCGGATGTTTCAGGTATTCGAATATTCGCTCAAATTTTAGCCAATATTCGAATATATTCGAATAATTGGTAAAAATAATAAAAACACTGGAACTTCAATAAATGACTTTTAATTATTTAAAATAAACACGCCTACTGCACGTCCATAAATCCAATCAATATTTTAACAACAAAAGCAGCTTATTACTTCTAATTAAAAAGAGATCAAATAATCATTTTTACTTTACTTAGTTACGTAAAAATTCAGATCAAATCAACTAAATATTAGAGCGCACATAGCTTCCGAGAACCATAGATCAAATGCAAGGTTAGTAGAGTACTCTAATAACCTTGGATCAAATGAACATATTTAAGTAATCAAAAAAATTCAAAATTCTTTCTTTCTGTTTTTCCTATTCAAACAAAAATATTAAATGAGCATCTAAGACGCATTTTTATTAATTAGTACCACAAAAGTATGGGATATTGCTCCCCTATAAAAAAATACTTCACAAATAAATAATACGTCTATTAGCACGTGCGAAGAGCAAATCAAGCAATTAAATACACGTACGTAACGTAACGTAAGTAAATAGTTATATCAAATAAACATGCAATAATTAACAAAAAAAAACTTTCTTCGCCCCGTTTCGATTCCCCTCCCACGCCCTAGCGCGAACTTCGAGCTAGTGTAGCGTTTGTAAGATGTTTTAGCGCCGCCGTAAACCGTTTTTAAACAATTTTAATTCTTAACAAATAATTCGAATATATTCGAATAATAGGAATTACTATTCGAATAATAAATGCAGCCGAATATTCGCTATATTCGAATTGCATGCCCTAATAGTGATCCAGGAGGGCATGTTTTAAGAAGTTCCAGAACTAATTTACCATGAATAACCAAGCTTCTCGGCTATATTTGCAAGCTTTTATCACGTTTCCCCAACTGTCACCTTCCTTTATAAAGTTCAATTCTAATTTGCACAGTAAAATCTCCAAAAAAAAATTTTTTTTAACTTGTACTGTAATTGTTACCTAAATTTTCAAAATGAGAACGTTGTTTAGTTATGAAAATTAAAATATTAAATCAGTCTCGGACCGGCCATCATTTTGCTACCGGGCAATTTCTTTGACCGGCCCTTGTTTCCAGTCAAACTTTTTTTATTTTTTAACTGAAACTATAAAAAACTCATAATTTTGAACGTATAACGTTATTTTATTTTTTTAATAACTCCTCAGTATACCGGCCGCCCACCAAGCATTTTCACGATTTAGCAATTAGTTAAAAAGTTGTATAATCGAGTAAATTATTTTGTTTTGTTATAATAACTAATACTTACAGGTTTTAAGTCTCTATGAGCGTAACCAAGACTGTGCAAATATGCTACAGCAGAAACAATTTGTCTAAAAAATGATCGACTTTCTGATTCTGATAACCGATTTTTTTCAACAATATGATCAAAAAGTTCGCCTCCTGAGCAATATTCTACTACCATAAAAATGTGTGATTCAGTCTCGATTACCTGAAACATAAAAAAACAGTATGTAAATTCCTGAATAATTTTGAATGAAAGCTAAATCAAAAATGTGAGGCTTTGGAGGAGGGTTATCAAATTTGAACAGCCAAATAGAACCGAAAGTAAACCCATGTCATATTAGATGCATACAAAATTGTATCTACATTAAAAAGGAACATTTACTTCATATAATTTGCAAATATGCTGATGAGACAAATGTTTCAGCGCTTCAATTTCCAGTTTCACTCTTGGTAAATCGTTTCCTAAGCGTGACTTTTCCATTATTTTTATAGCAACTTTTTCACCAGTCGCTACATGAACAGCTAGTTTAACTTTAGCAAATCCACCACAACCAATTGTCTTCTCAACATCGTAAAAGCCTTTTAAAGCTGCGTATCTAACCATTGTCAAAACTCAATATATTATATTATTAAAGTTTTTAAAATATATTTAGATTAAAAAACTCATTTTTCACTTGTCAAATCAACAGTTCATAGTTAACAAATTTGTACTATCGATATTCTGATATAAATAGCTTATTTCTTCAAAATTTCAACACAGCAATTATTACTTTAAAACTTTTGACAACACAATTTGAAATAACAACTGTCAGAACTAACGTCACTTAAAGCAGTGTTCACTCTAGAAAAGTATCCCTATCTACAGAAAAAAATATATTATTTTTGGATAGGAGTCGCTTTTTGATTGAGCGGTAATTAAAAATAATATTTTCTAACAAAATACTTCAGTTTTTGTCTCAATATTGCAGTTAGATGATACAAAAGATTTGATAATAATTTGAATTAATATGCATCTAGGGAACTTTCATTAGTTTTTTTTATGTTAGTGTTTCTCTTTTTAAATTTTGAACAGCTGATTTTTAGCTGCAGATTATTTCTCCTCGCCTTTCGGTAATCGTTATGGTTTCGTGCTTACTGGGGCCGTTTGATTTTTTTTTGAAATTGGAAATTTACAAGTTTATCATTACATCTAACAAAACAAAATGAATCCACCTAGTACCCCAAATTTAAATATGTCGTCGAATATACTACCGCAGGCAACTTCCACCGTGGAATCAACAAAACGATTTGTTGCTAGGTAAGAAAAATATCTAAAAATTGACATAAATGTGGAGATTAATCATCATTTTAATTACAGGACAAGTTCTGACATTTCCAGTAAGCCTAAATTAAATTTAAGAACAGAAAAAGCAGTCAGTGATGACGGTAGAGACAGTTTCCAATCGGAATCATCATTAGGCCTTTTATCAACTCACGATATGGAAGGTATTTACCAATTTTGCGGTATACCAATTTTGCAAAACAACAATGATGCCGTGACGGATCCTTCACAGGATATTGTTGACAACGTTTTGCAATGTTCTCTGTGTACCTACGTTTTTTACTAAACCAAGCTTGTCAAAACCATATGTATATGGTCAAGACCCGTCCACCTTTTGATATTTGATATCACGTTCTTTTCTTACCTGTTAAAACATCCCTACATTTTATAACATTATAATATGCCCAAAATAGCCAACAATAACATTAATATAAAATTGAGGATTTTCGGCAATTCACATCATAAATAATTTGTTGATTTCCTGAATAAAATGTGAAGTTTTTAAATTACTTAAAATAATTCTTTTGAGATACCAACAATTTCAGTTTCTTGACTCTGTTAATCTCTTTAAATAAGCCCTAAAGATGATTTTAAAAATATATTGACATTTTAAAATTTAAGTACTACATAATTTTTTATCGGATCCTCAATCCTAATGTCATATTTACATTGTTCAAAACATTACAAAACTTTCGGGTTTTTTATTTTTTTGGCCTATTCTGATTATTTTGCCGAAGATGGCCGAAGCAAGTCTCTTTTCTTAAAACAAGTATAAGGAGTCAAATAGATGAAAATAAACTGTGATGTTTAGATTTCAGTGTGAGTGAGAAATCACTTGAAGAAAAAGACATTTTTAAAAAACCAAATCCAGTTACAAGAAGAACATCAATTGAAAAATTACGCCTTCAACAGAAGTTATCAATGCAAGCTTTAGAAAAAAGTTCCTCTGAAAAACCTTTAGATGCTAAACCCATTTCCGCTGTTCCATCGTATTTATTGGAACCAAAGATCACAAGAAACGATTCGACTGGTGCTATTAGCTGTGCCAGTTCGAGTGATATTGGAAGCAGTTTTGAGTTCAGTATTGTGGAGACTCCTAGAAGACCTATGAGGACAGATGCAGTGTCTAATGTTGATATAAATTCTGTTAAATCGAACCAGCCAGAGAATAATGTACGTTGGTAACACAATTCTATATATTACTAGCTGCCTCGTCTGGCTTCGCCCAGACTGTAATACACTACTCACTCGCTTTGCTCGTTCGCTTGAATATTATAAATACACTACTCACTCGCTTCGCTCGTTCGCCATATATGTATTTTTTAAAGCTTAATATAAAAATCGCGATTAAAAATCAGGGGTTGATCGTATAAGGGTGAAAATTTAGAATTGTATGTATTTTTCAATGCTGAATCATGAAAAAATTAAAAAAAATTTTGTCCAAAAAATAAAAAAAAAATTTTGGGGTGGACCATCCTTAACATTTAGGGGTATGAAAAATAGATGTTGGCCGATTCTCAGACCTACCCGATAAGCACACAAAATTTCATCAAAATCGGTCCAGCCGTTTCGGAGGAGTTTGGCAACAAACATTGCGACATATAAAAATCGCGATTAAAAATTAGGGGTTGATCGTATAAAGGTGAAAATTTAGAATTGTATGTATTTTTCAATGCTGAATCATGAAAAAATAAAAACAAAAAAATTTGTCCAAAAAATAAAAAAAAAGAATTTTGGGGTGGATCACCCTTAACATTTAGGGGTATGAAAAGTAGACGTTGGCCGATTCTCAGACCTACCCGATAAGCACACAAAATTTCATCAAAATCGGTCCAGCCATTTCGGAGGTGTTTGGCAACAAACACCGCGACACGAGGATTTTATATATTAGATGTGTCTGATTATCTCAAAAACTACTGGACCGATTTGAAAAATTCTTTCACTGTGCTCTTCTCAAGTAAGATAGGCTATTTATTAATATGCTCCGATAAAAGGGGGATGAGCAGTGAGTAGTCCAACACGGACACTCCAAAAATCCAGATGGGTAATGCTTCCATAAAAATTAACGACCTGTTTACATTTACAAAACAGTTCAGTTCGTAAAGCATCTTGCATGTTACTGAGAATACATACTTTTATTTTGTAAAATTGGTAGCAAACGTAAACAAAACTGTTATTCCAAGTCTTCATGGTTTCCGGGCTTGTAGGCCGTGGTCCGGTGGTATTTCTACCTGGCGTTTTGTCTACAACTCCGGTAGACATTCTCAAAGGCGCCTTTGAGAATGTCTACCGGAGTTGTAGACGAAACGTCAGGTAGAAATACCACCGGACCACGGCCTATAAGCCCGGAAACCATAAAGATTTGGAAAATGCTGGCCGTGAAAGCTTGCACACCTGGATAAAACTGCAATTATTTTTTTATGAACTTACATAATACGTATTTTAGTCTTGTGCCTACAAAAGTGTTTCTTTTAATGTAAAATAAATAAAAAAAAAAAGAACAAAACAAATATTTAAAACACCTTTATTCATAAACTCGGAGGGTGCGCAGTCCCATATATGTCCGGGTTTGCGAAGCTGTACTGTATATGCTTTAACGTATGGTCGAGATTATCTCAGAAACTACTGGACTGATTTAGATGAAAGTTTTACCATATTGTTAAAAATTGTTTGCGGAACGACCGATGAATAATCACATTATCACGATTTGTCCGGGTAACCTGGAATAAAATAATGACAGGCGTAAAAGTGTGATATATAAAAACAATTTTTAAAAAATTGAAGCGACTTCAAAAAAGGTATCAGAATGCCTCTAAAAAGAATAGAATAATTTTCCGATCGTACATTCAGTTAGAAGAACTACTATGACTCAATTTTTTATTAAATTATTTTTATTTCACACTTTGTTATCCAAAATTTTAGTTTTTGTGTCTTATGAGAGCGTGATAATTAATTAGTGGATATTGTGATCTTTTTTTTGTAGTAAAAGGAGTTTAAATGTTTTATTTCAGGACATTTTTAATGCAAGTGAAATATCAGGAAGATCTTCAACTGCTTCAGATTTATCGAGTAAGAAACAAATAGTTCCGGACACTATGCTGGTAATTTTATATAATTTAAATTAAATTTGTACTTACAATTGCAAGTCCTCAACTTTTGAACTTGATCAGGATGGCCACTTTCCCTGACTAGGTGATTTTTTAGTTTTTTCCCTGACTTTTCGTACGTAACAAATATACAGAAAAAAACAATTTATGATTATGTTTTATACAAATTTCCGACCAACTTAACTATGCAACTACGTGCAAAGATTTTGTATGACATTTGGTACAAACATTAAGTTGGTCGACCATGTAGGTACAAATTTATAAAACCCTTGGTAGGATACCTGGCGATGGCACAACATATAGGGGTGCGGGTCGTAGGGGAACGGTTGGTCAGACAGTGACGGACTCAGTCGGTAACCGTAAACAGGTCGGGGGGGGGGGGGGTTTAATCAACCCCCAACACCAACTGACTGTAGAATCGGTCCTGGTAGCTTTGGAGAAGCCGGAAGTCAATCGACTTCCAATACCGGCGGAGGAACAGCGGTCTAGATGAGGACTAGGTAGACGGGTCGGAATAGGTAGTTTAAACAATAAACAGTATGTAGCTGAAGGCTGCAGTCTATGGAGATAATGTGAAGCGTTGCTCGAATCAGTCACTGCTATTCAACACATGTCACTATTTACAGTATCATTGCTCTAGCGAGAGTTAAACTAAAAACTGTTCTCAAAACACATTTTATAATCGATTTTATTAAATCGCGAATTTAAAACAAAACGGTTTATAACAGGAATCGGTGAGCGCCACGTCTGTATACAGTATACATGACTGGCTACGCACTATTACACAAATAACACAGTGGTACCGCGTCCACTCAACACCGTTCGCACTAGTGACAATGCTAGAGGCTATTGTTACACGTTAGTATCAAAAAACCAAGATATTAGACAAAAAATACACAATTTTCATAAAAAATTACAAGTAGCTGACCTGTTCGTATTTTTTCAAAAGCACAGATCCCCCTGAAATATTAAGTAATTACAATTTGTTTAAATCTTCAAAAGCTCAAGGACTTGCTGTAACTATTTAAATTTAAGTTGGTACTATTATTTAAATTGTATTTCATTTTTTTGAAGGCAATAATTCCAGAGGCCACATACACTAAATCGCCGAATAAAGAAAGGGACTCAACTGATAGCTTAGATACAAGATTCAGCAACATATCACAGCCTGAATTTGACTTAGGTGATGAATTTTTATCAGGAGACCAGGTAATATCTTTAGGTCGTTCTTTGTCTGTAGTTGATGAAGCAGTGATCAGATTTTTCCATGATCTTCTAAGTTCTCTATTTCAATATTTTTCAAATTTCAATATTCGTTCTATTCTGTTGAGGAATATTTTTGTGCATCGTCGTTGCATTTGAACTGACCTGTTCCACACTTTTAAAGTTTATGGAATAAATTTATTTCTATTATTAACAATGTAAGAGTCAAAAAAATTTATAATCTGTCTTAACGCAAAAAAGGACTGAGGACTACACCGGTTCTAAATTGCATGATACATGTAAACTAGCGCTCAACGAAAGAAACATTTCATGTTCATGTCATGTTTTGCGCAAGCCTATCTAACAGTCAGATTATCCAGGTGTGCAAGCTTTCACGGCCGGCATTGTCCCAAGTCTTCATGGTTTCCGGGCTTGTAGGCTGTGGTCCAGTGGTATTTCTACCTGACGTTTCGTCTACAACTGCGATAGACATTCTCAAAGGCGATGTGGCAGCGGTCGAAGTGTCCTCCTTGGCGGCTCACAGGTCAGTGTGGTGTCCTTCCTTTTATGCCTAGTACCAGTACTGGTACTAGGCATAGTAATGACACTTGACCTGTGCGCCACCAAGGAGAACACTTCGACCGCTGCCACATCGCCTTTGAGAATGTCTACCGCAGTTGTAGACGAAACGTCAGGTGGAAATACCACCAGACCACGGCCTACAAGTCCGGAAACCATGAAGACTTGGAGTCAGATAATCTATAATGTAATTAATCCAAATTGTAAATTTGAAACAAAGAATTTTGATAGGCCTTGATAAAATTAAATGAAGATGAATTATCATGGCAGAAAACAAATGCAGACATTCCAAAATCGAGTGGTGGATGCAATCAGAGTGAAGTTTTTTCAACATTTTCGCAGTCTTCTGGTTCAAAAAGTTTTTTTACAGAGTAAGTTTTAAACGTAATTTACAAAAATAAATAGAAATTTGAATTGAAAAGTATTATTTTTTCAAACATAAGAATAACAATCAATATGATTAGACACCTATACCGTAACTAAATTCACTATATTAGTGAAATTAACATAAGAATATCAGACGAATTATCGCCATGATAAATATCATGGCGATAATTCGTCTGATATTCTTATGTTAATTTCACTAATATAGTGAATTTAGTTACGGTATAGGTGTCTAATCATATTGATTGTTATTCTTATGTTTATATTAAAAACCGTATATAGATTTCTCGTTATAATTTGATATTATTTTTTCAGTTCAAGCAAAGTTTCAATTGGCGAATTTTTCCTACGAAAAACTGAAAATCTTGAAAACCTTCATCTTCAACCGAGTCCTGTAAAATTGTCACGGCAACCAGTTTCGTTAATTGACGAAACACCGGAACATTCTGTAGAACCGGAAAATTGTAGTTTTTCTACTGTGGGAAATTTGAGCAAGTATCTTTCAGATATGTCATTGGATTCAAGACAATCTATGAGTGTCATGAGTATAACAGCAATTCAAGAAAATCTTAGAAAGCTGAAGGATCACGATACTCAAGATATTATTGATGTTTTACTTAACAAACGAAATATTGACTCATTTTCTTCTAACGAAAGCACAATGCTTAAAAATTCCGATTTAAGTAATACATTAGTTAATGACAGAACTGAATTATGTCCATCTAGAACAAGGTCTCTTCCATGTCAGCAAGTGGAAGAAGAATCAATAGTTCAATTGTCTCACTTAAAACCAACTGAACATTCTGAACCAAGACAACTTTCCCCTTCTCCTTCATCTGCTTATTCCTGTAATTCGTATTACAACGTAGCAACGAGAAAAATGAATAATTCCGATACAAATAACCGTAAAATTTTGAAAGACACTTCCAACTTACAAAATATAGAAAGTAATGCGTCGGAAAGTGAAGAATTAAATACTGAAAATTATAAAAGAATGGATACCGGTGACACAAATAATGATAGCATAATTCCACCAGATAACACTAATCAAAAAACGTTAAAAGGTTCTTTTTTCACATCTACTAAAACAACTTTACCAAAATATAACGAATATGATGACGTTGATCGAAGTATAAGCAATTCAAGTGATAGTTGGGTAACATCGGAACAAATAAAACATATTCATAAAAATAGATCTCCTAAAGATTTATCCGAAAGTGCATTAAACAGTGTTGATTCACTTGATAATTCTGACAATTCAGATAATTCTGTTGTTGAGAATATTCCTACAGATCAATGGTTAAGAATAAAATCGAAGAAATGCAATGCTTATACTAACATACCAATGCAAATGATAATTACGCTTGAATCATGCTCAAATCGATGGATTCTTGCTAATTGTAATGTTGAGAGTTTTGAATTGAAAAACGGATCGTTATCCGATATCAGAAAAGTAATCTCAATTGACGGGAAAATGGATAAAACTTTGATTAAACCGCTGACTTCAGTTGATTTGCAGGTTAGTACACAGTGTCTCAAAAAAAAAGAGTGTGTGTGTGCGTGCAGGACCGAATTAACCATGTTGGGGCGCCTAGGCAATGCAATTCTCGGGGGCCCTTTTCATCATACAATACGTATACGTAATACGTATGATTCATACAATACGCTGCGTAACGCATCCATATTATTTCTACTACTCGATACTAGATGGTTCTGTTCTGTAAGTATGAAGTATTTCATTAACGACAGCATGCGTCAAAAAAAAGCAATAATACCTATTGTCATTGAGGATACAAATTTTCCAATTAAATTTTCACTCTATGAAACATTTTCAATTTCTTTTGTGCGCGCGGGCCCCTAGTTGATGCGGGGCCCCTAGGCAGTTGCCTACTCTGCCTAATGGTTAATCCGGCCCTGTGTGTGTGTACTATGTACGCACGTCAGAAGTTATACTTCTTTTACATAACAAAACAAAAATAACTCCAAAAATTTTATCCCGCGTGCCAGTACTAAACGTTTGTAAAAAAGACGATAAAATAATAAAATAAAGATATTAAATTAATTAATTTAATTTAATAAATTATTAATTTATTAAATATATTTATTTATAATACAGCGTGTCCACGAAAGTTCTTTACAAATGGAATTTTTTTTATTAATTACTGGAGCAAAAATTTTTTTCTGTGAAAAAGTTCTGCTTCGTCCAAAACCTCTAAAACACCAAAGAAAATTTTTTTCGACCTAAAGTTATACGAGGGAAATCAAAAAGTTTTATTTTACTAAAAATAAAAATTATCTGTGATATTCAAGATTTTCGCAAAATTAATTACATGATCAAATTTAATTCAAAATTATAACATAACTAACTTCTAAGTAGTTATTTATTCAGAATTATAAATCAGAATTCAACATGTCCTCTATCTCTCTCCAAACAAAGAACAGTTCTCCTTCCAAAATTTTCTTTGGTGTTTTAGAGGTTTTGGATGAAGCAGAACTTTTCCACAGAAAAAAATTTTTGCTCCAATAATTAATAAAAAAAAATTCCATTTGTAAAGAACTTTCGTGGACACGCTGTATTTATATCTAATTATTTATTTAAAAAAAAATGCATGTTTGTGTTGAGATTTGAACCCGAGACCTATTGCGTATGAAGCCACGACGTTACCGTTACACCACAGAGACGTCTTATAGCAGTGCTATATAATAGGATATTATAATCAAGAAAAATAATATGTGAAATCAGTACGGTTTGGAGTACGAACTCATATTTAATGAAAGCGGCATACACGAGCAATTGTATGGTAAAAGCTTTTATTAATGTAATTCAACGCTCTTGTCACATTAAGACTGGTGTAACGACTAGTTATTACTACCGACTAACTTCATGGTGATAAATTTTCGTGACGCGATGCGCGCGCATCCTAAAAATTCACTCTCATCATTTTTTCCATAACGCGCCAAAAGAAGTATAGCTTCAAAAACTAAAACAAACGCACTGTAACTTTAATACTGAAAAAGCTCGAAAAAATATGTATTAAAGACTAATAGATTTCTGGATTTCTTTCAGTTAAATATTACAACACATGTTGAAGACATAATTTTAGTTCAGTTTGAATTTATGTTAAAAGATATGGTCACTAACGTAGAGAAAATAGTTAAGCACTCTTTGGCAGTGGAATCCGTTGATCTAAAGGTATGTGTCTTTTGTAAAATATAGAGTAGAAGCTGAGGCCCAACAGACTGGCACAATATTATTTTTGCGTATCATGTGAACGCAACAGCGTGCAGGCGACTTGCTCGGTGGCAATCGCCCGACATGCGACATTAACGGTTTTTGTTAATATAAATTATTTATTTTAGATTTTTTTCCCTTGCATTGAAAACGATCGTATAGATTTTGATTTGGTAGGCGAAAATTGCGTAAAGTTTGTTACTGTACAAGTATGTAACGCTAACAATACTCCTTTAAAATTACGTTTTTGTATTTCAAATGAAGTAAGTAGTATTTTATTTCTTAGTACAGTTCAATTACTCTTAGAATGGTACCGATACGTCATCAGTGTATTGGCGTCAATCATCAAAAGGCCACCTAAAAAGGGAAAAAAACAAAAAAATAACTTTGTTTTGTTTTTGATGTGAAACATCTTATGTCGGGCAGTGAACAGCCGCGTGAGGGGAAATATGCAACGAAATTTCTGGTCCGCTCCTTCGCTGCTGTTCTCCCCATCAGTGCGGCACTCTCTCTCTCTCTCTCCCTTTCTCTCTCTCCCTTTCTCTCTCTCTCCCTCTCTCCCTCCCTCTTCCTCTCTCCCTCTCTCTCTCTCTCTCTCTCGGCTTCCGCGCGCTCAGGCACGGGAAGAGAGAGAGAGTATACATATGAACGTACTGTAAAGCAAAAGTATATGTATACACGTGTAGGTATGTAATATAGATACTTTGCTGTGTATTTAGTTGCGTTTCTGGCTCAGGCGTGCTCAAACGCCACAACCGCGTGTGTTACAGTGCAGTATATAGGATTACGTCAGCATAACAGTTAGTTGCTGCTTTTGAAAAAATATATACTACTACATAGAGGATACCACCGAGTTCAATAACGTTTTTTTTGATTGTTCACATCCGTCGGGGGTCCCGAGACCCACACCCTTTTTTTTTTTTTTCATTTTTTTCAGTAACTGTTTGCACACTACGCCACTGGGTCAGGTAAGCGGCGTCAAGATAAATAGGCGTTTTCTGTCAATGACATAGCGGTATCGTTCTTAGAGTAATTTGATTATATTTATAAATTAAAGCAGTTTATGAAAATAATCCATTCTTTTCTTAAGGATCCGAATCAAATGATGTTTTTCTTAATACAAAATGAAGATGTCAATTCAAAAACTCAAATATTGTATTGTGATATAAAGCCAAACGATTCTGTGGAAATTAAAGTTGGGTTCAACGCACCTCAGCTTTTGACTGGTATGTTTTATTTTTATTGCTTTCATAATTAAACCAAGGGAGGCAGTCCCTTCGGGTCTAAAACCAAAGGAGTAAAGAAGATCTCTGTCATGTTCGACTTTCAGTCAGGGCCGGATTAACCATGTCGGGGTCCCTAGGCAATGCAATTCTCGGGGCCCCTTTTCAGCCATTTGAAGATGATCAGCTCTTTTCAATGAAGGTAGCGTACTGTATGATTCATACAATACGCTACGTAACGCATCCATATTATTAGTTCTACTACTCGATACTAGATGGTTCTTTTCTATAAGTATGAAGTATTTCATCAACTGACAGCATGCGTCGAAAAAAAGCAATAATACCTATTATCATTGAGGATACAAATTTTCCGATTAAATTTTCACTCTATGAAACATTTTCGATTTCTTTTGTGCGCGTGCAGGGCCCCTAGCTGATGCGGAGCCCCTAGGCAATTGCCTACTCTGCCTAATGGTTAATCCGGCCGTGCTTTCAGTACCTGGATTGAAAGCTGAGACTAATCTTTCATGCTGTGACAATGAAAGTTGCGAAAAAAGATTTGCATGCCCACGGGTGCACTCTAAAGTTGACAATTTTTTCTCAATAATAAGAACAGCGATTTTTACATTTTACAGATAATCCAAATAAAGCCGAAATATCCAAGTCACTTTTAGTTTATGCTGAGTCAGTATTATTACGTACTTTAGATATGGTAGCTACGGTCGGTCTTGTAAAACTACAATTCCGTAGCAAGTATTTTCCAATGATATTAAAACCAGGTAATATACTTTTTTTTTTGTATACCTAAAAAATGTATAGATTTAAATTACAGTATACAAGTTCAGTTTTTGTTTAGGTATTAACAAATCTTTGATCAAAGTAACGGTACTAACTAGGGAATGCAATCTCGATCTCGTAAGATCTCGATTTTAGCGAGATGTCGAGCCATTTTTCGAGATTCAATCTCGTGAGCAGGCACTCTCGTTCTTGAATTCTCGTTCGAGACCCGATATGGTCGAGATTTCAAGAGCGAGCGAGCGCGAATCATTTGTGTTGATCATTGCGCGGCAATGTTACCTGAAATTCGCGTACAATAGCCTACTTACCATAGTACCAACCAATATGGAGGCCGAGCGGACTTTCTCAACCGCAGGCCTCTTAGCAGCGGAAATTAGGTGCCGCTTGGCCGACAACACCCTAAATACCCTATACTTCCTAATAAGTTTGACATATAGTGTGCTGTGTGATGTGTCACTGTGTGCGTGTGTGCTGATTTGTTGTGTAGTGCTGCTAGTGCACTGTGCAATTGATTATTATTTATTACTTAAATAAACGTTGATTTTTTTTGTTTCAAGATTCAATTTATGTTTTGTTTTATTTTCAAAATATAACAGCAATACCCCAGTCCCCAAGTAAGTAGTTTTCATTAATTTTAAACATTTTTGATAAACAATAATACGTTCTTTTTAAAAGTAGGCGAAATCTCGATATTGTCGAGATTAATCGAGATCTTGCCAGACAATCTGGCGAGATCTTGAATGGCCAATCTCGAACCCAGACTTATCGCGCGAGATCTCGAATTGCCAATCACGACTCGAGATTGCATTCCCTAGTACTGACTGATACGTAGAATTTTCCAATATAATATAAGTTTTTCTTACAAAAACTAAAAATTAAATACAATGCGATTTTCACAGGTGATTATAAAACGTTAGAAATGAAAAATGCTGGTGTAGTGCCACTTGAAATAACAGCAGTTATAACAAACAATCAACAAATTTGTGAAGACAATATATTTATAATTGAACCAAATTCGTTTATTCTGAACCCCGGAGAAGAAGGTTGTGCCGCTGTGACTTTTTTACCTAATGAAAATATTGCACCTGAAAAAATTGTAAGGTAAATAAACCCAGACAAGTACGAGTTGACTCGCGTTCCGAGTGTACCGTACCATCAACCATATTTTTAACATTGGAAATGTTTATGTTCGTATATGGGGGCAGAGTTACGAGTTTTCGTTCAAGGCCAAAAGACAACGGTGTCGCGATCAAGTGAGGGGCAATCTTGCAAAATTGAGCAAGTGCAATTTTTTCGAAATGTGTTTTATATCATGTCTAGTTAATTGACAGGTATTTGCGACGATCTGCGGTGTTATTTTTGAGCAAATGTTAATAAATACTGTAGAAAAATCCATTTAAAAGTTAAGTAATCAAGCAAAAGTGAACGCGTATATAACAGAAGAATAATAGGGTTATTCCTGACAAAACTAAACAGTGCATTGATAAATATTGTGTGTATAATAAACAGTTAATTATGTTTCATATATACTGTTATCATTTCCAATGTCCTCGATGGTTGCAAGGATTGCGAAATCTGTGAATTTTTGTCATTAAATGTCCTTAAGAATCGGCTGCGCTAGGGGTACATTTGTACCTACCGTATCACTAGCGCCACAAACAAATTAATTTTTCGTTTCTGAATAGCTGTCGTATGGCAGTGAGAAATATTAAATTAAGTTAACTAAACTGAATTGAAATTTGCAAATATTAAATATGATGTAGATTTAAAATAGTGGCTTGCTTGTCGAAAATTACTACTTTCTGGAGGGGGGAAATTAATTTAAACTAGAAGGGTTAACGCAATTTAGGGTAAGTTCGGTTTTGCACTCGATTGATCGGGCCGAGCGCACAGATTTTTGGTCACGTGACAAGCGAGCAAATCGAGTCATCTAAACAATTCCGAACGTAATCTAGCAGATTTTTCCAAACGTCTGAATAAAATGGCGCCAGTAATTTAAATTCTTATTACTAAAGCCGAAATATATTCTTTATTGCTCTTCATTTTGATTTAATTAAACATTGTTATAATAATAAATCATGATTCGCAATTTTTTTCGTTTTATTCTTTTATTTTAAAATTAATAGTACTACCGGTTGTTGATTTTTTTTGACCCATAGATATAATAAATATTTCATTTAATCATTCTGTGCGATATAGACTTAATGGTTATTACTATTCTTTGAATAAATATTATTCGTGTATTTTTACCTATTGAAAAATTACCTCATATAAATAAACTTCGAAATTTATCCATTCTCACGACAAGTGTTTCCGCTCATTTTTAAAATGAATGCTCTGAAGATGGTTAAATCTGTTTGCTCGCTCGCTTTCCTCGGAGCTCATAGAGCGTGCTCGATCTCCTCCAGATTTTAAATCCGAACGCAGGATAGAGATCTTTCAGAGTATATAAATGTTAATTTCAAACGCATTAGAGCACTCAGATCGATCTGAGCTCAAAACCGAACTTACCCTTAAATGCCCCATTCGCGTTTTTTTTTTTTTGTGTTTACACATGCATAAAATATAACCTATCAATGTTTTAAGTACATCCAAATGTTTCGCTTTTTGCCACCATGGGCGCTCTAAGTCCTATTCTATAGCTACCTACTTAAGATCACGCACATAGCGAATAACAAAACAAAACGATATAAAGGCTATCCAGAGATTGTTGTCTGAATTAGCAATAAATCCGAAATACGGAAAATGGATTATTTATGCTTTATTACACCGTAATTAAGTTTAGATTGAAAACTTAACGTAAATATTTTGTTTTACAGAACATTAGAACTGTGTCAACTCATGGGTCCAAGTTTTAACATTCCTTTAGAAGGCATAATTAACATTCAAAATAAGCGTTCGCCTCTATCAAAATCGAAAAAGAGTGTTCTTGCATGCTGGGGACGACAAGATTCATTGTCACCTTCTCGTAGTATGCCTAGGTGCGTATAGAACATACAGTCGAACTTCTATAATTCGAACCATGACTTGCCACAAAAAAAATTCGAGTTATCAAGACTTCGACTTATCAAATAATATTAATTTTCACTTTTGACGCTATTGACAACTAATTTTGTTCGAGTTATCGAAGTTCGACTGTATTTGAATTGGTAGACAATTAATAGAGATGTGCCGATTATGACTTCGGCCGACTAGCCAATTAGTCGTTGTAAAGAGGCCGACCAGTCGGCCAAGCCGATCACGGTTTCGGGGATTTCCATAACGCTTCGTTTACAGCTGATTCGCGTGAAAGTCGCAAACGCCGCCTGCGAGCATGTCGGAACCTGTTTTGTTTACTTCGCATTGTTTCTTGATTGTTGCTTTTGTAAGGGTCAGAGCGGTGTTTTTGTGTAAAGATAATACCGTTATTGTTCATTAAAGTGAAATAGCTCAATTAAAATTTAATCATGTCAAAAAGAAAATCTCCTGTATGGATGTTTTTTGAACAATTGGACAATGATTCCCGTAAAATTAAGTGTAACCAATGCCAATATATATACAAAGTAAGAAGCCGGATAGTCAGCGCTCTTTGCCGAATAGTCGCCGATTATGATAGTGGCCGGATAGTCGGCTTTACCGACTAGTCGGCACATCTCTAATAATTAATAATAGGGTGGCGGAATACAACGAAGAATTACAATGTCCATCGGCTAATCGAGCGACGGATTAAAAGAAGAGTATTGTATTTTTAGTTATCTATTATTTTTTACAGTCCAAATTCCAGTTCACCTGTTTCAAGTAGAGGACCGGTAGCGTGGAGTTCGTATCTCTCGTCAAAAACTCCACAACAAAATGTATCGAATACATCGCGCAAATCGCCGTCACATAGCACCAATCTGTTTCGTTCAGAAACACATAGTTCTCTCACAAGCAGTGGCAGTAGTAATCCTACAGCGGTTGATTTATTGCAGGTAAATGAAGTGATTTTACAATATTGTTATGTCAACTTTTATTATAACATATTGATTGTTTGCGTTACTAAAAATTAAAATTGATTTATTTTAGAATAATAAACTTCCGGTCGATACAACCAAAACTGAGCTTGTTTGGGGAGTAGTAAAACCCGATAAATATGAAGTGAATGATTTCGTTATTAGGAATAAAGTTCCTTATAGAATTAAAATACGTGCTCAAATTAAAGGTAACAGAGGTTTTAAAGTAAGTAAAACTTAATAATAAATTGATTTTTTTGTCAAATTACTGTCTTTAAAACAAAGAAAACATACAAATTCAAGGTTTTTTTTTTTTGGAAAATTTTTTGCAGCCAAATTATTTATTTGAATGAGTTATATTTATATTAAACATTTCGCCTTTTTGGGCATCATCAGTAATATTATTTTATAGTGAAATTATGATTTATGAACATTATTTGAAACGATGTTGTTATTAGCGAGGATTTTAAATAAAAAAAACTTAAGGCGGTTTTCCACCAAACGGACTAGTCGAGTTTCTGTTTTGTTCCTGTTTTTTGAAATAAAAAACAAAACTCGGACAAATTTAAAACTCTGTTTCTACCAAGCAGACAAAGTATCGTCGGAGTTTCGTTTTAGTTTTCAGTTCTTTTCTACCAAACGAACTAGTTGGTTGCTTTCAATTTTGAGATTTGAAGACACAGTAATTAGTATAATTATTGTATTTAATATATGCACTACTGAAAACAGAAAAACTTAACTTTCTTCGTTTATATATTTTGGCAGATTCCTTTCGAATTAACACGGTAGTATACCTATATTTATACTGTAATTGTAATTGATAACCGTCTCGTATTAACTTGCCTATTGCTTATTTTTATAAATGTAATATTCCACACTATACACAAAGAGAGCTGAAAAGAAACTAGGTGCGCATTAAAAACGCAACTTGCTGTTTCCTCTAGACAGACTCCAGTTCGTAAACACGTCAAACTCTTTGATCTTACCGCTTCCGAACGGGACTCGAAAAACAAAACAGCAACAGTCGCAAAAACCTCGAGTCTTCAAAAAGTTTGTGCAAAGTTGCAGTTTTGTTTTTTTCGACACCAGTTTTTGTTGTGTTTTTGTTTTGTCCGTTTGGTGGAAAACCGCCTTTATAATATCCTCAGCCATACTAAACTCACTACACATACAAATTCAATGTATAAATCATTAAAAAAAATAAAAGATAGTAAAAATTCCAAACTAAAACCTTACAAATAGTTATATTTAGAAAGTTCTCCTTGTTTCAAATAGCTGTCCAGCCCTTCATTTAAGTTTTATTTTCAAATTTTATTAATTATTTGTGTTTTCTTTTATAAAGCACAATCGTTATGTACTATAATAGCGATGGAGAAGTTCTCCTTCTAAAAACCCATATACCGGAATCAGATCCGGCTTTGACAAAATGATTGGATATTGGATTTAGACCTGGCCTTCTATCTCTATAAATATTGTTCTTTTTTATGAACTTTAGGTGTTTTTTGGTTAACTTGTTAAAACTTCAAAACAGTTATACTGAGTCACTGAAAACAGCTGTGATTTTGCGTTCTCATTTTCAGTTCGGAAATGATCAGGCTGAAAATTCCACAGAAATGTGTATAATTTTACAAGCAAATGAATCTCGCACTATACGAGTAATATTTGCGCCAATTGAAACTGGACCAGCAGTTGGAAAAGTTAAATTTTTGCCATATGAAAAAGTGAATCTTAATTTGACGAATCAGTTGGTAAGTTATTAGTTAAGAACACAGTAAATTAAAAACGTTTATAATAAAAATCTCCGAATATCTTACATGTGATTTTTCATCGCATATGTTTATGTGAATTTGAAATAAAAATATACATTACTTTGAACAAAACTTTAAAATCTGAGAAACATTTAACGATTTGTTGAAACGCAATAATTTCTTAAACTTGATTGATATACTATTTAAGCATGTGACGCATAAATATAGAAATTCGGGGATGTAGTATAAAGTGCCACTTTATTCAAGGGTGGGAGCCATTCAGGGGAGGGTGCATGTGCTCACATTCTATTGGTCGCGTCTTTGCGCATGCTCAATTGCTCGTACAGCTACAGGTAGATAGGTTACATTTATAATTTGTATACGTACGGGGCCTCCAACTCCAAACTGCCTCTTACTGAACATATTTTGGCCTTGCAAGTCTTCATGGTTTCCGGGCTTGTAGGCCGTGGTCCGGTGGTATTTCTACCGGACGTTTCGTCTACAACTGCGGTAGACATTCTCAAAAGCGATGTGGCAGCGGTCGAAGTGTCCTCCTTGGCGGCTCACAGGTCAGTGTGTCAGTGACTGGTGTCCTCCCTTCTTTTATGCCAAGTACCAGTGTGTTCTCTGTTCGGTCATAGTCCGTCTCTCTGTCATTGGTCAACTGCGCAGTGTGTAGTGGTGGGGGTGAGTTCTCTACTCGGTCGTATCCCGTCCTTGTATGATTGGTCATTGGTTTTGTATGTCGGAGTGTTGGTGTCAGGTAGAAATACCACCGGACCACGGCCTACAAGCCCGGAAACCATGAAGACTTGGAACAATGCCGGCCGTGAAAATCTGCACACTTGGATATTTTGGCCTTGTTTGGGATTTGATTAAGAAGGACTTCTCGAGATTTAGAGGTCCCCCAGGATCAGAGGCTCAAGGCGAGCCGCCCCCTCCGCGCCCCCCCTAGTTTGTCACTGCATCTAAAGTCAATATGTTGGTTTAAATCAAACGCACTGTATATTATTGTATTCCTAAATTTTATTATGTATTTTGACACATATATTTTAGGTTTACTTATATGCTTATGGAGGTAATGTCAGCGTTGAAATCATAGGAACGACCCGTGATGTTTCTGGCCAAATGTGGTTATCTCTCGGTAGTTTTGATGGCTCTAAACAAATATTAGAACAAACTTTTAAGCTCAAAAATGTTGGAACTATACCAGCTTTTGCAAAATTGCAGACAATTGTGAAAGGTATGATAATCAAAACTTAATATATAAAATAGTAACGGAACCTCTGGCTATAATTTCGTTTTTTGCTGTTTTTAACCGACTTCAAAAAAGGAGGAGGTTCTAGATTCGGGACCTGTTTTTTTATGTAGGTATGTATGCATGTATGTTCACCGATTTCTCCTGTATTTGTAAACCGATTTTGATGATTATTGTTGTATTTAATAGGGCATAGCTCCGGAGTGGTCCCATATAAATTTTACTTAAATCGGTTCACTAGTTCGACTGATTTTAATAAAAAATGAGTAACGAACTGTAATACCGTTAAGGTAAATGTCAATTTTGATACAGCGTAAGTTATCAAGACAGAAGTCGGTTAATAATGTGCAAACTACGTATTGTAAAGTCACTAAAAAGAGGAAAATAATAAAATTTTGAAGTCGGCGCCAATTTAATAAAATATGATGGTTAAAAAGTGCAATTTTAATTAATATCTACATTTTAACCGACTTCATATTTTATTAAATTGGCGCCAACCTCAAAATTTTATTATTTTCCTCTTTTTAGTAGCTTTTTTGGAGTTTTTTTTTTTTTATTAGGTTAAGATAAGATTCAAAATCGACATTAACGCGAACGAAGCTGTTGTTAATAAAAGCTAATATAAAGTTGCAGTTTTGGTAATTTTTTTTTTTCAGGTGCCATTCCCTTTATTGATTCATCATTAACTGTTTCACCACAGAATATAATCTTAGAACCAAACTCGACTGGAGAAATTAAAATTTGTTTTAGTCCAAAAAGTGGAGATTTGAAGAAACTGATGGAAACGAAAGACATTTGTTTGATTGCTTCTGTGAACGTTATGTTTGCTGCAGAAGTTGTACGCTATAGAATTAGAAGGTATTTTTATTTAACTGAAAGTTTCTGTGATTGTTCGCTTAATTTCCATCCGCTCTGGCCGAGGCCCCCTTGGCGGCTGGGCCCCTAGGCCGGTGCCTTGTTGGCCTAGGCAGAATCCGGGCCTGGCTAAAATGCTAGTGGGTGGGGACATAAATATTTCAAAATTTATTTTTGAGCTTATTAGAAATCAGAATGATATGCTAAATCTACTTTGAATTTAGATTTAGCGTTGAAAGGTTGGAAGATGGATTTAGAGTTGGAAGTCGAACGAGAAGCCCAGTTTTTAATGGTACTTACAAAAAAAATTCTACATGAGTACCCAATTAAACCAGTGTTTATGTTATTACAGATTATATAAAACAATTAATGAAAATTCAAATAATCCATTGTTTTCAATTTGCAATGAATTTCCTGGAGAACGTGAACCAGAAAGGATACAGTTATTCAGAGAAAATTGCCAATCTTCATTTAATTTATTGTGTAAAGAATTATCTATGCGTGAAGTAAATTTAACTGTTGAACGTAATCCTGATATGACGTTAATGGCCATCGCTGGAGGTTTGACTGATGAAACTTGCGTTTTTATGTCTTTCAGTGAGGATCTGTCAACTTTATCAAATTTTTCAAGGTACCTGCTTACTTATCACTTAAATTTTCAATTACTTTCATTAATTATTATGCATCGAAGCATTCGATTGTATATCAAATTTGCAATCGAAGCATTCGATTGTATATCAAATTTGCAAAAATCCTGTGTCTAAATTCTCTCTCGTAGCTTAAATCGAGTGATTTTTATAATTATAATTAGAGTTGAAACAAATTTGAACCTAACAGAGAATAAAAAACAAACAACTAAAAAAAAGAGTGTGTGTGTACTTATGTACGCACGTCAGAAGTTATACTCTTTGGCGTAACAAAACAAAAATAACTCCAAAAATTTTATCCCGCGTGCCAGTACTAAACGTTTGCAAAAAAGACGATAAAATAATAAAATAAAAATATTAAATAAATTAATTTAATTTATTAAATATATTTATTTATTATATTTATATCTAATTATTTATTAAAAAAAAGGCATGTTTGTGTTGAGATTCGAATCCCAGACCTATTGCGTATGACGCGGCGGTGCTATCTGTTACACCACGCACATCTTACATAGCAGTGCTGTATAATAGGGTATTATAATCATGAAAAATAATAATGTAAACAGTACGGCTGTTGAAGTACGAACTCATATTTAACGAAAGCGGCATAAACAAGCGTTTGTATAGCAATAGCTTTTATTAATGTTATCCAAAACTGAAATCATGAACTTCCGACTAACTTCATGGTGTTGAAACGTAAAAATTCACTATCATTATTTTTCCATAACGCGCCAAAAGAAGTATAACTTCAAAGATGTTTTTAACAACATCCGCAGAAATCACTGCAGTAGAATTTTTTCCTGCAAAAATTTTTTTCTTTATGCTTTTTTGTCTGTGTATTAACCTTAATATGACATTGTTCCTCTTTTCAGTTCAGTTTTAGAATGCTCACGTCGCCAGAGCGCTGGTTGGTGTCGGCTTGAACCATCTGAAATTATACTGACGATACCAGAAAAAAAGCGTGAAACAGTTTTCATCATCTCACTTCATTCTCGGGAAATGCATTACGAAGTACAGACAGAACCGCCAGGTTTATTATGCGTTTCGCCAGCAGTGGGATCGGTAGCGCCACGGGCTACTTCAGTAGTTGTGGTGGAATATGGCGGGACAATACCACCAGCTACTAGTAAAGTCATACTAAAGGTTAGTCGAGGAAATTAAATTTAAAAAAGAGAACCGATTCATTTTCTATCTCACTTTTCTAACGTGACAGTGTCTATGATATCTCTGTGGAAAAAATAGTGAATAATTACGAAAACTGACTTGTCACTGTCGGTAGATAACAAGTTGAAAATGATGCGCGCGCAAGGAAATAGAAATTAACCCCTGTATTCTTTGTTTCACAATCTACTGCCTTCAAAATCTTTCCTTTTCCTAGCATAGAACTGTGGAGTCCATAATGCAAGGTGTCCCGGGAGAAATCTGCCAAACTTTAGGAGCTTGTTATTTAAGTAATTTTAAACAAAAAAAATTATAAAATAGATTCGATTTGGAAAAGTTACCGAATTATGGCTTGTTGAAGAAGGACCAAAACATTAAAAATTATAAAATTTTTATTGGAAGAGCAGCCAATTACATAATTGATTCCTGCAAATATCGGAAAAAATCATTTTAACAACCATAGTTACAGTCGGGAATCTAACGTGAACTTTTCCACTATCGCGGCGGAATGAGCTTACAGTACTCAACCATGACATCATTACTAATCTAATATTCTCCATATATGCAAAGGAATCAATTGATTTGCATATATGGAGACTGTTAGATTGGGAAACATGTCACGGTTGAGTACTGTAAGCTCATTCCGCCGCGATAGTGGAAACGTTCAGGTTAGATTCCTTACTGTGACTATGGTTGTTAACCTTTTCACTGCGCATTTATTTTACAAGAGTGCATGCTGTGTGCGCAGTTTTTTCGGCCGTTCCGTATAGATACGTCTGGAGCAGTCCACTGTTGTTATCAGTGGGGTAAAATAAAGAAGCTAAATCCCGTCAAATCATATCAAATTGTTTTTTTTGCCTTTTTTGTTTAAAACATATATTTTTATCAAAAACAGAACAGTCAGTGCATGTATACACGTGTAAAACACGTGTACATACGCATTGACTTTAAAAGAAAAAAATCACAACAAAGTTCAGAATTGGTGTTCTAATAGGCGTCGTGCGTATATATACGGCGGTAGCAGTTTATCGCTGTAAAAAAATTCTGCGGTAAATCGCAAAAAACTTCCGGATTGGCCAGTATGATCTGGTAGGCGTTGCTTGTATATATACGACGGTAGCAGTTTATCGCTGTAAGTATTTTTTCCAGCCCGAACGTAAATATACGGCTCGAGCAGTAACCCAGGTAATCGTATATATATGTCTGGAGCAGTCAAAGGGTTAAAATGATTTTTTCCGATATTTGCAGGAATTAATTATGTAATTGGCTGCTTTTCCAATAAAAATTTTCAATTGCAAAACAGCCGTATAAATATATTTAATATATTAAAAATTATGCACCTTGTTCGCAAAATTGTAACTTTATTTTTCGTATCAAACCTATGTCGATATAACTTTTTTTGTTTAAAATTACTTAAATAACAAGCTCTTAAAGTTTGGCAGATTCCTTCCGGGACAGCCTGTATATAAACTTTTTATTGATTTAACTTTCAATTTTTACAGGTCTATGTTGAAAACCAAGTTATGGCTCTGAATGTAAACATTCATTCGATAAATCTAAAATTCAAAAAACGCTAATTCTTTATATAATATTATATTTTAATTAGTTTAAAAGACAGTCACTTGGTGTGTGTAATATATTTGTTATAATTCAATTAATTAATGATTTTTAACTGTGTTAAAGTTTCTTTTAGCGATTTGTACTTGTTTTTGACCATAATATGTCTTATGATATTGTACTTAATATTTTTTATACACTAACTATAATAAAAAAAATATTTTCTTAAGAAGGTAATTGTATTGTATTTTAAAGACCACCAACAGCTAAGGTTATTTGGGCCTAGCACCAATTTATATTTTCATATCATTTTTTTTTTTTTAAATAAATTAAAAATCCAATTGACATTTTTACCAGCTCTCGGGCTAGAACCCGGGAACTGGGGACTTGTAATAGAGGAACCATAGCAACGCCATGTAAACAACAGCATTGTTACACGCTCGGCTATTCTCAAGCCCTTTCTTAAGAAGGCTATATCACTGACGACCAAATACATCTTTCCACTACACACAAAAAAAAGGGTGTGGGTCTCGGGACCCCCGACAGATGTGAAACATCAAAGAAAACGTTATTGAACTCGGTGGTATTCTCTATGTAGTAGTATATATTTTTTCAAAAGCAGCAACTAACTGTTATGCTGACGTAATCCTATATACTGCACTGTAACACATGCGGTTGCGGCGTTTGAGCACGCCTGAGCCAGAAACGCAACTAAATACACAGCGAAGTAGCTATATTACATACCTACATGTGTATACATATACTTTTGCTTTACAG
Organism: Mongoloraphidia duomilia; assembly: GCA_039654895.1. Lineage (NCBI taxonomy): Eukaryota > Metazoa > Arthropoda > Insecta > Raphidioptera > Raphidiidae > Mongoloraphidia > Mongoloraphidia duomilia. The sequence continues at coordinate 6,404,191 of CM077524.1, forward strand.
TACGTTCGTATGTATACTCTCTCTCTCTCGCTGTGCCCGAGCGCGCGGAAGCCGAGAGAGAGAGAGTGCCGCAGTGGTGGGGAGAACAGCAGCAAAGGAGCGGACCATAAATTTCGTTGCATATTTCCCCTCATGCGGCTGTTCACTGCCTGACATAAGATGTTTCACATCAAAAACTGAGAATAAAACATACCTTATGGTAGCATTTCCCAAACTATGGGTCGCGACCCACTGGTGGGTCGCGAGCGAATATTGGTTGGGCCCTGAAAAATAGGACGATACATCGACCGACCGGCCACGTATTTAATTAAGTATTAAAATTTTCGATTGTAACTGAATATTTTTTTTCTTATTTGAACAGTCCTTCATTCATATAGTTATGCCCCTTTTTTTCTTCATGACAGCCAAGAGATGAGTCCCATTTAGATTCCATAAGGCTTATGGAATTTAACTGAGAAGGCCAAAAAATAATACCTACACAGTATACACAAAAAAGTGAAAAACAGAGGTTCACTAAGTACGCTGTCCCGACCTTATTTTTAATGTTACAGGGTCCGCTTTGGTCTCAAATTAAAAACAAAAGATGTATCTAGGCGCGCTATCAAACGCTTTTTTAAAATATTGAAAATCTTTTTCAGTAGAGCGGGCATAAAACCGTCTAATATTCAGAAGGTCGTTGTATGGCTTGATCTCATTTTTTTTTAATTTGGCCTGAAGAGCTCCAAAAGGGCTTTAGTTTGATGCAAAAAGCTATCCAACTCTATGATATAGAGAAATGGTGATCTGTAGATGATGTAGGAGAGAAAAAACTCAGTGGCAAAAGGATCAAATAAAATTTGCAATACTGATGATTAAATTTGCATTTATGAGCTTACGTTTCGGTGCTCTTTGCACCATCCTCAGAGCATCAATGCTGTCAAAAAATCAGTGTGCAATATACTGATTTTTTTTCTCTCCTAATTTCTACAATAAAATTTTTGTATGAAAAGATGGGGCTAGATCTAGGGTTGCCAACTGTCCCGGATTTTCCGGGGCGTCTCGTTTCCAGGGCTATTTTCAGCTATCTAGTTCAAAATTCTTGCGAGACGCAGTTTGCCCCGGAACTAAAATAGAAGCATTTTTTCATTTCAAAAAAATAATGCGTCAGTAGCGTTATGCAAGTAGGTATAGTCAAACTAACCAAAGAGTAGTTATGAAAATTTGTGCTAACCCAGCTTCTTCACTAATCACTCGTCAGATCAGCATTTCCCAAACTATGGGTCGCGAGCGAATATTGGGTGGGCCCTGAAAAATAGGACGATACATCGACCGACCGACCGACAAATACATTCTTCTCATTGAAATAGCACTCCTTGTATTTAATTAAGTATTAAAATTTTCGATTGTAACTGAATGTTTTTTTTCTTATTTGAACAGTCCTTCATTCATATAGTTATGCCTCTTTTTTCTTCATGACAGCCAAGAGGTGAGTCCCGAATTTGGAAGTTATTGTTAGGTGGGTTGCGGTCCAGTCAACTTTGGGAACCACTGCTTTAGATTATTATCCTCATCAAGTGCAGCTGCGTACCACATTTCACACAGTTTTTATTATTTTATTTTAAAGAAAAAAATTATTTTGTTGTGTGTTTCCACTTTCTATTGTATTTCAACTAATTAAAATAATCATAATTAATGGATAATTGGTTTCATTTTTACACTCAATAATATAGTAATACTTCATAGACATATTCCTTAAAATATTTCCGTTTGTGTAGATGTTACATGAAACCATCAAAGGAATCTCCACTTGGCATCGTTAGTTAAATTTTTGTATAGATGTGTATAAATATTTTTACAAACGTCCCTCGAAAAAACCGTGAGTCCCGCTTCTACATGATTACATCCAAGAAAATTTTAGGTTGCTTTAAGACAAGATAGAAGGTAAGTAAATCTCTGACCGATTTGAAATTTTTCTCCCCGCATCTGGAAATTGGAATATAGCTTACTTCATTAGTTCATATTAATCCCTTTTATTTTCAGTTAATGAACTTTGGCGCCTTGAGAATTTACCGAATTGCACTTAGGTATGGACTATCGTTTAGAGATGATACAAAATACTAGGAACAGTTATTTTGGAACAGTTTCGAACGAGGAACAGATTGGAACAGTTGTCAGTTTAATAAAATACCTGTTCCGGGCTGTTCCAATGCTTCGACTGTTTCGAGTAACAGAACGAACATTCTTCTGCATTAAGAAACTGTTGGAATGAATTATATTATTATGTGCAAAAAACTAATCAGTTAAAATAATAATCTGGAGTCATGTAATATTTTTGTTTTTAGTTATTTTTGTTTCATTTCTTTGTTGATTTTAAATAACGCTTTTTATTTAATGATAAAATCCATTTTTCGCTATTGATTTTCTGTAAAAGTATATTTTTAATATATTGTCGACAAATTTATTTTGTTTTTTTTAATAATTAGGTAGGTACCTAAAATTATTAAACTTGATTAATAGAATTAATTCACGAAAAAATACAAATAATATACACTTCATAATTTCAAATTTTTATACGTTGCATGTTACAAGCTATTCCGAGAATGTCAAGGTTCCAACGTTGAAACTGTTAAAAAGTAACAGGTTTTTGGAACTGTTCCGTAAGCGGAACAGGAACGGAACGGAACTGTTATTAAAAAATTTCAGTTTGTACCATCTCTACTATCGTTTAAAAACTAATTGCAAAATAATATGTGATAACAGTATGATAACCGGATGTTAACTCTCATAACTCAGTCTTGACTCTTGACCCCTCCCCATGAAATTCTACGTACGCCATTGGCTGTCACGAAAAACCATCATATACATAGGGTAAGTTCGGTTTTACGCTCAGATTGATCGGAGTGCTCTAATACGTTCGAATTTAACATTTATATGCTCTGAAAGATCTCTATCCTGCGTTCGGTTTTAAGATCTGGAGCAGATTGAGCGCGCTCGATTTGCTCCGAGGAAAGCGAGCGAGCAAGCAGATTTAACCAACTTCAGAGCATTCATTTTAAAAATGAGCGGAAAACCTTGTTGTGAGAATGGATAAATTTCGAAGTTTATTTATATGAGGTAATTTTTCAATAGGTAAAAATACACGAATAATATTTATTCAAAGAATAGTAATAACCAATAAGTCTATATCGCACAGAATGATTAAATAAAATATTTATTATATCTATGGGTCGAAAAAATCAACAACCGGTAGTACTATTAATTTTAAAATAAAGGAATAAAAACGAAAAAATTGTGAATCATGATTTTTTATTATAACAATGTTGAATTAAATTAAAATGAGGAGCAATAAAGAATGTATTTCGGCTTTAGTAATAAGAATTTAACTTGCTGGGGCCATTTTATTCTGACGTTTGGAAAAATCTGCTAGATTACGTTCGGAATTGTTTAGATGGCTCGATTTGCTCGCTTGTCACGTGACCAAAAATCTGTTCGCTCGGCTCGATCAATCGAGCGTAAAACCGAACTTACCCCTAATATTAATCAGAAAGGCGTCGTGTGACCTGAACTCAAAACTTTTAAAATTCGACCTGTAAAGTCCTAAGAAAGGGATCATAAACTTTAATTTGAGAAGAAAAAATCTATCCTCGAATCAAAAATACTATAGAGAGCGTGTAATAAAATATCGAGTGGGATGGGGTCATAGTAAAATATAGGTACCTACTCTACTAACCTTGGGATGGGATTATTTATATGACGACAGGGCGTTACCATGATTCGTCTACAAAACAAAACTTTTTGAGAAAGTCAATTTTTTGACACCAGACGTCATAGCGAGATTTGTCAAATTCCATTTAAAAAAAAATCGAATTGCAGTGCAGAACCCTACCGACAATATAGTGTAGGTACTTAAACTTGAGTCTGTTTTTGGACCAAAAATCCTTAATATATCCCCTAAATTCTAAAATAATAATTTTTTTCTTAATTTCAATATTTACCACCATTTTATCAATTTAGCATCTATCCACAAACTAGTGTTTTCTTAAAATTTATAAGTCCGGCCCTGTCGGGTTGATTTTATTAATATTTTAAGGGCACCTTTCAATAGTTCCTAAAGGGTTAAATTTCAATTTTGAAACATAATTACTTCCCACCTCTACTATGGTAGGGAAGTAATGGATTTAGTCCGAAAAAAATATTTCGAGATTTTAACAGATTTTCACGTTTTGAGACCCTAGCAATCGTTTAAGATCATTTTCTGACTGATGTCTGTATGTGTGTGTGGTCAATTTTTCGCCTTCGATATCTTAAGAACGGAACAACATACGGGCATGCCGATTGTTCTATTGTGTTTATCAGCCTTTAACTTAGATCTGATTAGATTTTGAGTCAAATCGGTTCATTGGATCCTGAGATATTCAAAAAAACGTCCTCAATGTCACGTATTAACATAGGTAAAAAAAATATAAATGAATTCTAGATGTTATTATATGAAAAAAATGTAAATATATTTTTTTTCTCTAAAATGTATAGTTTTCGAGAAAAAAAATATTTTATTAAAAAAAATAAAAATTGTACGTAAATCAAGGTAACCATGATTTTTGCTATATTAAGTTAGCCATCAGTAGATCACCAAACAAAAAAGAGGGCCATGCTTTTTTCAAAGAATAAAAATTAAATTGTGTTTTAAAGACCACCAGCAGCTAAGGTTATTTGGGCCTAGTCAAAGAATAAAAAAAAAAAGTGTTTATTTTTTGCAAATATTTACTAGATGGGAAGTATAGGACTGGTCATCAGTCGAATTTTTTTTTAGGTATTTTTGGACCCAAACGACTTTGCCTATAGGTAGTGTTTTTTTTTTTTTTTAAAAGGTATATCCAATTGTATATGTTCACATATATAGAGCATATCTGGCTAGTATCTTAAAATATCAAAGCTGGGTCTAAACGACGTCACAAAATATCCATGAGCAGAGACGGGATTCGAACCCGCGACAGTCGGATCCAGAGGCCACGACACTAACCACTGGACCACGGCTGTCCCCTTGGTGTTTTATATATACTTAGTATTATACACCGATTTATAAATTAAATATTGCAGATTATTTCTAATAAATATTATATAATATATTATCATGCATTAAGTTCCGGAAAGAAATTAAATGCACTGACCGTGCAGCCACAGTGTAGTATTTACGGATACTTCAACCGTTTGTTAATTATTAGCATATCATGCTAATATGGTGCATTATTATCTTATATTACAGGACCGGGTGAAGAGTACTTCGTAGGTTTGTGCAAACAGGGATGGATTTAAAGTTCTAACTTCCCTAGGCTCTAAGGCTGATGTCGCCCATTTTGTGAGTTATGTTTACCTATCAGACCCTATTTTCAATAATTTTTAACAAATATTATGGAAACCATAAATGATGGTTCCAAGAATTTGATTTATCAAGACTCAAGTTTACATCCTATTCTTTTTATAACTTTCATTTAAAATGCACGTTCGCTATATATATAAACCTTCTGGGAACAATTCCGTCATACATGATTTTTGCGTAACTTTAACCGTTTACGCAGCGCACGCAACGGAAGCTCTCAAAAAGAATAATTTTTCCCGTTTTTGCAACATTTTTCATTGATGCTCTGCTCCTATTGGTCGTAGCGTGATATTATATAACCTATAGCCTTCCTCGATAAATGGATTATCCAACACAAAAATAATTTTTCAATTCGAACCAGTAGTTCCTGAGATTAGCGCGTTTAACCAGACAAACAAACAAACTCTTCAGCTTTATAATATTAGTATAGATTGTGTTTTCCTACCAGACTCTATTTTTAATAATTTTTAATAAATGTTATGAAAGCCATAAACAATAGTTCCAAGAATTTTATGACAAGTTTGCACCCATTTTTTTTTTTTTTGTTTCATTTAAAATTTTCCGTCCCCGAACTGACTTATCCTATTGGTAAATTTGCCCCTGATTATAATGAAAACATGATGAAATATTGAGTGTTTGCCATTTTTTTTTCGCTACTGAAGTGCAACGGATTTGATCTAAACAACACTAAATCAGTATTGTAGAAATAAGTAACTCATAATAAGATAAAGTATATTCTAGTATTACCTATGTTTGCAATGCAGTAATAAAATATATAATCAACAAGGCATTCCATTTTTAACCGGACGCGACGATTGTTGATTTCATTTCGATCACGATTTACATTACTCGATCCCGATGCAACATTCTATCGTTGCTGCAACAACGATTCCGATCCAACCTGCAACGCATTCGTTTATTAAGGCTAATGCTGAGAGTTATATATAGCTACAGGTCACCAACGACATTATCACACTAGTATGACAGAATGAAAAAGTTTTAAGAAATAAATTTGAAATTGTATAAAATAGATTGGTAGGACTAGGAATCGAGAAAAATAGTAGATCTCAGTCCCAAACGAATTGACCACTCCTGATATACAGGGTGGTGACCGTGACTGCTGCACATAGGGATTTAACCCGTAAAATCAAACTCTCGCGATTTCCTGCTTCCCTAATTATTTTAGGAAAAATATCTTGAAACAAAAGTTTTAGAACATAAAATTCTGTATCTAAATCATTAAACAAAATTAATTTTGCATGCTTTTTAACGGCAGAAATTTTATATGAAAATGTCAAAATTACCACAAAAACAGATAGCGATAGCCATGGAACTTGAACAAAATGATTAGAAATTATTCTGACAGCTAATACGTCATCATTTTATTCAAGTTCCATGGCTAGCGCTATCTGTTTGTGAGGTAATTTTGACATTTTCATATCAAATTTCTGCCTTCACAAAGTATGCAAAATTAATTTTGTTTAATGATTTAGATGCAGAATTTTATGTTCTAAAACTTTTGTTTGAAGATATTTTTCCTAAAATAATTAGGGAAGCAAGAAATCGCGAAAGTTTGATTTTGCGTGTTAAATCCCTATAATATGTGCAGCAGTCACGGTCACCATCCTGTATATATTAATAAGTATTAAAATAAGTATCTAATAAGCTTTTGCCGATGTCAATTTTTCCCACCTTGATGTCGGTTTTGACAGGACCAAGTAAACATTTTTTTAAGAGTATTCTCTATCTGAAGTTCCCTTCTGCACTCTTCATCTCAAATCTTTTCCCTTCGCCTAAAAACGGTTACCGCTCTCCCGACGCTATTTTTAAAGCTAAAGTTTTCGGGTAAACGCCAAATGAAGGACCAAGAATCACACTACAGATCCTAAAGGCCTTTGATCCTGGAGGCCTCCAAATCTCGAGAAGTTCTTCTTAATCAAATCCCAAACAAGGCCAAAATATGTTTAGTAATTAGTAAGAGGCAGTTTGGAGTTGGAGGCCCCGTATACGTATACAAAGTAACAAAAGTGTGCAAGCTTTCACGGCCGGCATTGTTCCAAGTCTTCATGGTTTCCGGGCTTGTAGGCCGTGGTCCGGTGGTATTTCTACCTGACGTTTCGTCTACAACTGCGGTAGACATTCTCAAAGGCGATGTGGCAGCGGTCGAAGTGTCCTCCTTGGCGGCTCACAGGTCAGTGTGTCGGTGACTGGTGTTCTCCCTTCTTTTATACCTAGTGCCAGTGTGTTCTCTGTTCGGTCGTAGTCCGTCTCTCTGCCATTGGTCAACTGCGCAGTGTGTAGTGGTGGTGAGTTCTTGTACGATTGGTCATTGGTTTTGTATGTCGGAGTGCTGGTGTCCAGGTTTTACTGAGATTGAGGCCTTCATCTTTTCGGTTGAAATTCTGTGTGTGTTTATGTATTTCTATGGCCTCTCTGTATATTCTTGGGTAATAGCTCAACGTTCTAAGGACGGGATACGACCGAGTGGAGAACTCACCACCACTACACACTGCGCAGTTGACCAATGGCAGAGAGACGGACTACGACCGAACAGAGAACACACTGGCACTAGGTATAAAAGAAGGGAGAACACCAGTCACCGACACACTGACCATGAAGACTTGGAAAGTAACAAAATATAAACGTAGGTAGGTTACCTACCTATACCTACGTTTATCATAAATACCTATTTGATTTTTGTCATTACATCTATATTATTCATTTTTTACGAAATTTACACTACAAATATATCAATTTCTAAGCAGACCGGGGGCCACATTTAGTTCTGCCGCCCCGGGCCTCCGACGGGCTTAGTCCGCCATTGGCTATAATATTGTGTCTATGGCATGAATCAGGTCCTGTTCTATAGAAATTCAGTCACAGAACGCTGGCTTCCCATTGGCTGATCAACGCGCATGTCCGTCGCTGGTGTAAAATTAAAAAAAAAAGGGTGTGGGTCTCGGGACCTCCGACAGATGTGAATCATCAAAGAAAACGTTATTGAACTCTGTGGTATTCTCTATGTAGTAGTATATATTTTTTCAAAAGCAGCAACTAACTGTTATGCTGACGTAATCCTATATACTGCACTGTAACACACGCGGTTACGGCGTTTGAGCACGCCTGCGCCAGAAACGCAACTAAATACACAGCGAAGCATCTATATTACATACCTACACGTGTATACATATATTTTTGCTTTACAGTACGTTCGGATGTATACTCTCTCTCTTCTCGTGCTCGAGCGCGCGGAAGCCGAGAGAGAGAGAGAGAGTGCCGCAGTGGTGGGGAGAACAGCAGCGAAGGAGCAGACCATAAATTTCGTTGCATATTTCCCCTCACGCGGTTGTTCACTGCCCGACATAAGATGTTTCACATCAAAAAAAAACTTAGGGATAGGTAGAACATCAAAGGTGCCGACAATGAGTGAACTCACTGTAAAGATTTACACTGTGCTTCCGCTATCGAATATTCTTAATTTAAAAGTTCAGTTCGACAATTTCTGGTCGAACCAGTCTCTGGTGCGACTTTAGAGTTCGGCCTTAAGTAGGTACACGACGGTTATAAAAGTGACTGGAATAGTTTTCAGAACGTTTTAATTAGATGATTACTGGATTTAATTTCAGTCACGACTTATTGATGCATCAGCTATTACCATCCTAATCAATAATTCATTTCTAAATTAAAATATTCAACATGCCGTAGAAATCAGTAATCAAATATTTCAGATTGTATTTAAGATTACCAAATAACTCATAGAGAAATTTTTAACACTGGAAATCAATATGAAGCTTTAAAATCAACTGCGCTTCTACTCCAATAAAAATGTGTATCTATTTTCTCTAAAAAATTTCATTTTATAAACTTTTTTCATCGTGAAAGAACGCTAGTCTAAACGAAAAACTACTCGTCAGTAATGTACCTCATTACGGCACTAGATATACAACCTACTATTCTATATTACTGCTTTAACTGCGACAAATCTCTGATCTTCAGTGGCTAGACGGTGCCGTGCACCGGGATCCCCAAGCTCAAGGGGCCCTCGGATACTGACCATCAAACCTCATATTGAACTAGCGAAAAATTCTCCCATCTTCAGAATGTAAATAAAATAGGTTATGCAACACGACTTTAATCATAACAACTCATTTGAAAGAATACAGGGGAATTCTCAACAAGTTCCGGCTTCTGTTCGAAACTTGAGGGGAATTCCTCTGTATTCATTCTGTTTGTGCAGTGTTGCCAACTTTGCTGTGCCATGCAGTGCACGATAAAGAGCTGATGATAAAGTAGCTTTGCACGGTGCACCTTTAAAGTATTTATATATATTTATATTTTGACTTAATAGGAACGGGAAATAAAAATAATCTCATCCTAGAAGGTGAAATGATCAACGAAGTAGAAAGTTTTTCGTACTTGGGCAGTATATGGTGTCCAATAAAGGTGCGATCGACGAAAACGTAGAGGCCCGTGTAAATAAAGCACGGCAGGCTTTTGAAATGTTAAAAAATATATGGAATAGCCCAAAACTGTCCGTGAAAAATAAACTCCGTCTTTTTGATACAAATGTCAAGTCGGTATTATTATACGCATGCGAAACATGGAAATCCTCTGAAAAGAACACGAACGCTTGTCAAGTCTTTGTAAATAATTGTCTGAGACGGATACTCGGGTTGAAATGGTACCATCGAGTTTCAAATGCTGAGTTACTAGCTAGATCAGCACAAATACCAGTAGGGAGAACAATAAAATCAAGAAAATGGAAATGGATAGGACATTCCCTTAGAAAAGAAGAAACTGATATTACTCGTAGCGCACTAGAGTGGAACCCGCAAGGAAGCAGATAACAAGGACGTCAAAAAATACTTGGAGACGCACTATGGAGGCCGAAATGAGAGAATATGGCGTCACCTGGCAAGAAGTTAAGAGACTCGCTCTCGATAGACCTCGTTTCAGAGCATTTGTAGAAGCCCTATGTTCCTAAAGGAACCAAAAGAATTTAATATATATATAATAAATTCCGAATAAATATAATAAATTCCGAACAGTTGATGATGTGCATTCGCATGTCACGAGAGGTGCAAAGAACTTACATATGCCTTTTTTCTCAGCAAATAAATTAACAAACGGACCAAATTATTGGGCTTTGAAATTTTTTAATACCCTACCAACTGACATCAGACTCCTTCCTGAAAAGATTTTCAAAAATACTATTAAAACAAAATTAACAGATGCATGTCTATACGACTTCAAAGAATTTTTTACAGTAAAACTTTTTAATTAATTAGTAAATGATATTTTTAATATTGTATTGTGGACGCTATTATAACCAATTTATTGGTGTTTTAATAAAGAAAGATTATTATTATTATTATTATTATTATTATTATATATATATTAAATTCTTAACAATTTAGTTAACAATTTAGTTAGACTCATTTCGCACCAAACCAGCCCAGTCCAGTCGCGTCCAGTCAAGTCGGATGCTACTGGATTGGACATATTAACTTATCGTTGAAATAATGGCAATGTGTAAATCTGATTTCATACTAAGCGCGTCACGTCCAGTCCGATCGCGTCAAGACTTATCAAGACTGATGCGACTCAGCCGGTTGAATTTTTAATGCCATAGTAGCCCTTGACACTCAGAATGGATGTAGAAACCTTAATTTTATTAGCGCAAGCAAAAGAGGCAACCTTCGACCCTAAGCAGGCGAAGCACAGAGATCGGGGTTTCATTGCTGTCGCCTGGAGAGATATAGCCAGAGAAATAAGTGGTTAAAAGTACCGAACACTGGTCTCCTGGTATGTATGGTATGAGCCCAAAACAGATTTCGTCATTACTTGATCCTTCTTCTTTTGTGTAACCGACATAAAATTATGCCTTGGAGAAGTACGTTCATCTTGACACAAAATTCTTCATAAATTGTGTCACGGCGACCGCACTGTTGCTGTCGCGAACTTCGATCGGAATTTGCGGGACGGCTGACGCGACGTATTCAGTGCGAAAGGAAATATTGACGTGACTTGAGTGGACGAAACTTGACTGGACGCGACTAGACTGGACTGGTTTGGTGCAAAATGAGCCTTAGGGCTCCAGTTTTTTTTTTGCACCAGGGCCTAGCTACGCCTCTGCTGATCTTGTGCGCCATCTCTACGACAAAATGTTAAAACATAGGTACCTACTAGGAATACACAATCCAAACATGTATGAATCTTGAACTTGTAATAAGAATGGATTCTAAAGAGGAGGCATCCGATAAGTCATCGTTTACACTCCCTATTGCTTTGTTTAAACTAGAGAGAGTCTACCGTATTACCGTTTACTGATAAAAAATATATTTTTATTTTTTAACAATTTCGGATGTTTGGAATGCAAATTAACATTTAGTTAAAAAATAATCTCAGAGTAAGTGCATCAGTAATTCAATTAGAAGGCGTGCCATTTAGAAGTGTCAACTGTCAACGCTCGAACGAGGAAACGCATTTAGGCTTCCGGTTGTTGAATACCAAACTTTAAGTGTTTAAATACTCTTAAACAATAATAATTATACGTTTGTACAACCGTTAATGACAAACGTACATTTATAGAAACCCGTTATAAATGCACGTATTCCGACAATAGATCGAATTATGCACAATTATGTACATTTTTATTAGTTTTCCGTACTCCGTACCAGAACACCTGAAATCAATTCAGTGTCTGCCTTTCTGTAGTTGCCTACAACCTTTGTTGAAATTTGGCGCATAGTTGCAAGAAGTACTGGCCCAATCACATACCCCTAAACTGTATGATCCTCTTGTCTGTGATTTACAAAAGTGGAAATAGAAATTATATAGAGTAAATGCGGGAGAGATGCCGCACGTTTCGAAAAAATATCATAATTTTATAAATATTGTATTTTATGATTTTATATTTTAACACAGCCTAATACATTCATTTAGCCTTAATTATACACAAAAACAAAATAAAAACTCTGATAAAAATCATACTAAAATAAAAATAATAAAAAACATTGCAAAGCGGCGTCTCTCCTTCACTCTTAGGTGAGACGCCGCACCGAAAAAGGATAGATGCCGCAGTCCCTTTTATGCTGCTTTCCAAATTATTTTTCGTAAAATGCTGCGAAAATTTCAACCCAGCATTTTTACAGATGTATATAAAACCACTAACAAAATTTCATCACAAAAATTTAAAGATACCTTCGAAAAACTTTAACTTAAATATGCACAAAATCATATTCAACACATGCGACGTATGTGTCAAGATAAGATGAACGAACATATGTACTTGTAGCACCATCCATTGCTAAATAGGTAAGTTAATAGCCATGCGGCGTCTCTCCTACCGCGGCATCTCTCCCGCATTTACCCTAAGAACTCGTGTTTATTTATAAAAATGTCACTATTTTGACTTGAATGTGAAAAAAAAGTCAGCGGACGAACTAATATGCTCAACGATTGCAGAGGGGTTGCTATAATTGGACATTTGTTTTGCACGCTATATACAGGGTGCTGAATTGCTTTGCGGGTAATAAGGATTTAACCCGTACAATCAAACTTTTGCGATTTCCTGCTCTCCAAATTATTTTAGAAAAAATATCTTCGAATAAAAGTTTTAGAACATAAAATTCTGCATCTAAATCATTAAACAAAATTAATTTTGCATGTTTTGTAACGGCAGAAATTTGATATGAAAATGTCAAAATTACCTCAAAAACAGATAGCAATAGCCATGGAACTAGAACAAAATGATGACGTTTTAGCTGTCAGAATAATTTCTAATCATTTTGTTCAAGTTCCATGGCCATCTGTTTTTGAGGTAATTTTGACATTTTCATATCAAATTTCTGCCGTTACAAAGCATGCAAAATTATTTTTTATTTAATGATTTAGATGCAGAATTTTATGGTCTAAAACTTTTATTCGAAGATATTTTTACTTACTGTTGTCTTAATTTATGTGATTGAGACAAAGCCGTATCTCTCATTCTTCTGAGGAGACGTACCTATCTCGAAACGGGAGTAATAATTTTCTTCTAACCAATTTAAGCAATCTTTTCAACCCCCCATCGGTCTTATATTATCTGCGACGGCGATGTCCGATTACCGCAACCCCACTGTACTACAATAATTCCATGTTTTGTCCCGCTCGGATATATCATAATCATTAATAAATTAGGTATCGAATACTTTTTCAGTCAAGTACATAAATGCTCTAGTAAATATTAAAAAATATTAAATAATAACTCAGCTATCTAAGATAATATATTGGTACGTGCAACAAATACTTTGTTGATCATGTTTAGCACTTTATTGTACCAAACTAAATATTAAACCACCAATATTATCCAATTTCTTGGATCAATATAGCTTAAAACACTACATAAAAATCGACCAAGCCCAAGTAGAGTGCCCGCGGTGAGAGATGAAGCCAGGCACGTCATCAATAATATGCTAGTGAACACCTGCTTGCCCGCAGGCAGTGCCGTGTACACAAAACTGCACATTGGGTTTTATGACGTTAGGTACAATTTTGGCAAACTGCTATTCATGACAATAAACAGCCAATAGCAAGCTAGAAGGCGGGCGCAATGCATTCACGTTACTATGACGCGGTGGCTTTATCTTTCGCTGCGCGAGGTCTACCAACTCTGTTTATACACAGAGAATTTCGTTTCACATCTGTCGGGGGTCCCGAGACCCACACCCTTTTTTATTTTATATTTGAATAAATTATTTGCATGCAAATTAAAAATTAGTTCTTAATCACGCCAAAGAAGTATAACTTCTAACGCGCGTACAAAGTACACGCATCCATTTTTTTTATCAATTTGTCTGTAGTCACGATTTTTCTGCATATAGCCGTCCAATTGAGAGGTGTAATAGTTTAAGACCGACGCGCACTTTCCCTTCACTTATGCTGAGCTATAACCTTCCACCAATTTTTGTTCTTCAGTTGTTCGCTTGTTGTCTCACCGTCTGCAACAACAATTACACCGTTAATAAACGATCGTTGCGCGCGTAATAAGTGAACGTCGCGCGCATCATTTCAATTGTTCAAAAAGGAAACAAAACACTGCTGACGCCTTCATTTCCTAAACAGTTGACAGACGACCGGAGTCTCCTTCTTAAAAAAAACAGTTAATGAAAAAAAGAAGAAGAGTGCAACTGGAAATTTGTTTAGTGCGGTGTGACCAACAATAGTTAACTTTATATGCATTCATTGTTTTTGAAGAAGACTAACTTTGAATATTAATCGACTGTTTAAAAAGAAAAGGACGTGACATTATAAAACAGCATTCCTTTTCTCCTTCTACTGTTTTTTTTTCTGTTAATTCTTTAACAATAACAGTTGTTGCATTTTATAGAAAGTTGCAGTGCCGTGTTTTACCGGCTGTACGCGAGTTTTAAACTGTTTCGTTTCTTTCTTTTTTTGGTTTGCACTGTCCAATGTCATCCAGTTGTTATTTTTAAAATAAGTTGTTTTGATATTATTTTGTGTAGACAAGAATGTTTCTGAGTGCTTTTTGTGGATGAAGTGTCTGTTTTATATAAAACCATATTGAGAGATCTGCTAAAAGTTACTTCAAAATGATCTGGGTAAGTAAATTATAGTTATTATTTTGATTTAAATTGGATGTCGTTGCACATCTTACATATTTTAATTAAAAACAGTAATTATTATTAAGAAACATAACTTTAGATAGGTATGAGTAGGAATAAATACATTTTTTTAATTCTTATATTTATATCACAGTCAATTTTGTAACTTAATTTGAACTCACAGTATTCTAAACTTATAAATTAAAAAATAAATCCGTAATTTTTATACAAAAGGCAAATATACAGGGTGCTGAATCGTTTTGCGGGTAATAGGGATTTAACCCTAAAGTCAAACTTTTGCGATTTCCTGCTTCCCTAATTATTTTAGGAAAAATATCTTCGAATAAAAGTTTTAGAACATACAATTCTGCATCTAAATCATTAAACAAAATTAACTTTGCATGCTTTGTGACGGCAGAAATTTGATATGAAAATGTCAAAATTACCTCAAAAACACATAGCGATAGCCATGGAACTTGAACAAAATGATTAGAAATTATTCTGACAGATAAAACGTCATCATTTTGTTCAAGTTCCATGGCTATAATCGCTATCTGTTTTTAAGATAATTTTGAAATTTTCATATCAAATTTCTGTCGTCACAAAGCATGCAAAATTAATTTTGTTGAATGATTTAGATGCAGAACTTTATGTTCTAAAACTTTTATTCGAAGATATTTTTCCTAAAATAATTAAGGAAGCAGGAAATCGCAAAAGTTTGATTTTACGGGTTAAATCCCTATTACCCGCAAAGCAATTCAGCACCCTGTATACAGAGCCTCTGCTGGGTTTCTGCTTTTAAACTAAAGGTTTAAAGCTGAAAGTTGTATCAGAAATCGAGCGTAAGTATAATAATAAAGATAATAGGTAGGTACCTACTGTAAAGTTGAACTATTTAAAATCGTCTTGAATTTTATCAGTTTTTTAAAACTTTCAGATTTTACACTGTATAAATTTTTTATTTTTGTTTTCGAACATTGATTAAAAAATAATTGTGTTTTCAAAAAAATTTCAACGAAAAAAATGTAGGCATAACTACCACTAGGTAAGTAACGTCGCCTGCGTGAGCATTAAAGTCTCCGTTGCAATAATTATGTTGTATCAAATTTTCATTTATAATGGAAACATTAACGTAGGTTTTAATTGAATATTAAAAAATAATCATAAAAGACCGAACAATTAGCACTTTTTCTCGATGCACGTTTCGTTAACTATGTTAGCATCATCAGGAGATGATTTAAAAAATGAAAAATAGTTTTTTCATTAGCGAAACGTGAGTCGAGAAGAATGTGATAGTGGTGTGGTATTTTATAGTTATTTTTTAAAGTGAAAACTTCCTTAGACGCGTTAGGCACTTCTTGCCTGGATACTGAAATGACGTGAAGCGTTCGCAAAAAGCCGTAAGAATTCGCAACCTGACCTTAAGAATTCGCAACATACTTATATCATAAAAACGGCCGTCTAGACACTTCCATTCATAGCGCGGTTGATTACGTCTATACGTTCTATGCATAGGAACCTGGGTTCGAGACCTGATGGCAGCGTAGAATTTTTGGCGTTTTTTTTTTCTAAATTCTACATGATATTTATTTATATATTTTTGTTATATTTTTTCTTTGACAATAATTATAATTTTTTTGAAACCAAGGTGGAATTAATTAAAAATACAATTTTAGTATTTTAGTAATAATTATTTTTAGTTCATAAATGCGCTATAATAGATGACA
The DNA here is from genome assembly GCA_039654895.1 of Mongoloraphidia duomilia. NCBI lineage: Eukaryota > Metazoa > Arthropoda > Insecta > Raphidioptera > Raphidiidae > Mongoloraphidia > Mongoloraphidia duomilia. The sequence goes on from CM077524.1 coordinate 6,420,879, forward strand.
CAAAAAATTAGAAAATCTTAAGTTTTCACTTTTGTCGTGTGGTCATAAGCACACACCCATTTTTTCCGTGTCTTCACACTAAAAGTTCCTTCCCTTTTCAAGAGATTAATAGTTTAATGTTATTAAATAATTGAAATAACAGTATGATAAATAATCCCTCATAGTACAGTAATAATATAAAACTTCAAGTCTTATTTAGTGTTTTGTGGAGATTTCAATACTTGGACAAGGATGATTAAATATACCTATAATTATATTTATATGATGTAAGTCATTTTTTGGTTTTGACATTCAAAACCTCAGGTGATGTGTAGGTTTCAACGAAATATTCCGCCTGAATATTTTATTTGAAACACCACGCAGCAAAACAAAACTATAAGGCGTTACTTTACATTTATTTGTGAGGAGTCAAAGGTAAATGATCTAACAGTTTTGTAAGGCATATACTAATGTGCTTACCAATCAAGATTAGGGTAATGTTGCCTAAGTGAATTTGAGTAGATGTGTCCGAAACTTTTTAAAATAAACAATAATTCAATTTAAGTAACAATGAGATAAACAATCAATATGATTAATTCCCTTTAGACCGTAACTAATTAATACATAAGAATATCAGACGACACTATCGCCATGATATTTTATATAGAAGGTTGTATAGGAAAAATGTAAATGCACCGCCGGGATTCGAACCCAGAACTTAAGTAGTCGAAACTGCAATTCTATCTTATATATACCTACCTAAGTTGAATTTATTTATTTATTTATTTAATTTATTTATTTCCTAACATTACACAAGTTATATTACAAAAAATTCGACTGATGACCAGTCCTATACTTCCCACCTAGTAAATATTTGCAAAAAATAAACACTCTTTTTTTTTTTTCTTTGACTAGGCCCAAATAACGTTAGCTGTTGGTGGTCTTTAAAACACAATTTAATTTTTATTCTTTGAAAAAAGCATGGCCCTCTTTTTTGTTTGGTGATCTACTGATGGCTAACTTAATATAGCAAAAATCATGGTTACCTTGATTTACGTACAATTTTCATTTTTTTTAGTAAAATATTTTTTTTCTCGAAAACTATACATTTTAGAGAAAAAAAATATTTACATTTTTTTCATATTATAACATCTAGAATTCATTTATATTTTTTTTTACCTATGTTAGTACGTGACATTGAGGACGTTTTTTTGAATATCTTAGGATCCACTGAACCGATTTGACTCCAAATCTAATCAGATCTAAGTTAAAGGCTGATAAACACAATAGAACAATCGGCATGCCCGTATGTTGTTCCGTTCTTAAGATATCGAAGGCGAAAAATTGACCACATACACACATACACACACACACACACATACAGACATCAGTCAGAAAATGATCTTAAACGATTGCTAGGGTCTCAAAACGTGAAAATCTGTTAAAATCTCGAAATATTTTTTTCGGACTGAATCCATTACTTCCCTACCATAGTAGAGGTGGGAAGTAAAAATATATATAAAAAGGATACTCCCTCTCACTAGAGCAAGCTCTGTGTCGGGAGGAAGGATGACAATAAATTCAAACCTGATTGGAGAAGCCTACATGACTTCCATATTCCAAAATAATTTTTAAAAAACTTTTTATTAACTATGAAAAATTTCAAGGGAATTTGCCAACAAGTATAGATACAAAATGCTAGATGTCATCACTACAATCGGGCAACTTTAATGATATGAGTTGCTGAGCGTCTATAATCTACCCCCCTCCAGTCTCTATAATCGGGCGAAACCACGGATAAAGGGTAGTTGTTCATATTATTACAGTGCGAAAGTTGGCTGTGAACGTTCCAAACGAAAACTTTCCCGATTATCTGCGACTAAGATCCTCGAACATGTCACCTTATTTCTTGATCGAGCATTTTTTCTACCCCCACCCCTTTCCGTAATGACGTCAGCGACATTTATTAATAATTAGTGAGGTTCTCGCTATACAATGAAGGAAGATAGCATAATCGCATGTCGGTGTAATGCAGAATTTCACGGAGAATCAGAATCTGTCAGAAAAAGTATGGGTTGTCATTAAAAAAATGTCGATTAAGTCACTGAGGAAAAGGGGTGCGAATAGAAAAACAATTGACAACTATCAGTCAGATGCTAATGATCTTTGTTATCGAGCGTCTATAATCCACAATTCAATTCAATTTGACAACTATCATAAAAGATGTGCGATCAAGAAATAAGGTTGAAGCGTTCCAAAATCTTTGTCGCAGATAATCGGGGAAGTTTTTATTTGGAACGTTCTATACACACTGTAAGAAATGAGAAGGCCGATTACATAGATTATCGATGGTCCATTTGTAGCCAGCGATTAATCTGGTAATAGGCACACAAAGAGACAATGGCGTCGCAAACAGATATCGCCTGCACATCGCGTAGATTCCATAAAAACACATTGCGCATGCGTGGTTACTAATTTTACATTAATTTGTTTTGTATTCATCCATTTTATATATGTAATTATACAATTTATTTTGTAATTTTTACACACTTTATTGGAATTTTACAAAAATTATGTGATTTAAATTTACTTTATGTAAAATTCACAAATTTGTTTAACTTTACAGTAAAAGTCCAAGTTTTTATGAAATTTTCTGTGTAAAAATAAATAATAATGTAAAATCACTTAGAAAATCGAGCGAATTCTACCTTAACTTTCAAAGTATTTTTACATCCATTTTTTTGCAGTGCAGGCAACGGTCGCACTATACCTATACAATAATATTGCAGTAAATAATATCCCTCATTTCTAGTGTGCACGTCAGTGGTTATTACGATATCAAGCCGTACCAAAAGCCTTGATTTGCATATATTGCATACATAAATAAGGGGTTGGACTCTAGTAATGATTATCTGAGAGTTTATTGTCCAGATTAACGATGACATCAACTGAATAGGCAATTGTCTCCTAGCGAACAAAAATCTGCACCTTTTGAGTAGGTAGATTGATGATGAGTGAAACGATCGAACGTATACCAAACATATAGAAGGTGGTATTAAGGTGGTTCTGGTGCAAATAAACATACAAGGTCATGGGTGCGGTGTTTCTGACTGTTTGTTTACCAGAACATTCCTTATCTATCGCTTTATAAATCTGCATAATATATTAACAGTTAATGTCATTTAACCCCTCGCATGACCTGGACCATCTTAAGGTACGTGCAGGACGCAGCTGTGATTCTAGATGGTAGCATGTATGGTAGATGGTGACTGAAATTATAAGCGCTAATAAGTTTGCACAACGAAGCTTTGATACAAGCTTAAGTCGCGTTTGAAATGTCACATAGCGAAGACTAATATTTGTGTTCTTCTGTTACAAAGTGGTATATTTTAAATACAAATTTGGGTAGGAGCTATCATGTCCACCCTATTAATAGAAAACGAATTTCATCATTTATACCAAGAATTAAAATTTTACCCAAATCGGTTTTTTGAATATTTACGTATGGAACCTCACACTTTTAAACACGTCTTAGAAAAAACTCAAAACAAATTAAATAAAAACTGGCAAAATTTCACTTATTAAACTAGTCACATCCATTGCGAAACTTGTAACGGCCATTTGACAGTTGTCACACGTCGATTGTAGTAGTCAGCGCGCTGAAAGAATGGTGAGATACATTCTTGTATCTAGCAGCTCTTGTAACAGCGCTTATACCTGTTACACTCACTGCTTCGTTGTGTGCGCTCGCATATATAACAATGCATTAATTTAAGCAAGCCCTGCTATGATCTACACTACCATCTATAGAATCCCAGCTCCATACTGCACGTACCTTTATACAGGGTTCGGCAAATTACAATATAGGGTACCCATTTTAAACAGCTTACAAAACTTGATTAACGTCAACAATAAAACAATTAAAAAAAGGTGCTTAAATTAATGATGTCACTCGTGTGGATGCCAGTTTGATTGGCATGTAAGCGCATGTTAGGTAATGGTCGGTTTCGATGGGAATCTCAACCGGAGTGTACCCGAATATAAAGGACTTTCAGCTTTAAGTTTGGGTGCCAATTTAGTATAGACTATAAGCTATGGCTTTTACCCGTAGCTTCGTTCGCATAAATAAGTACCATATTGTTACAAAACTGTTTTCTGAGTTGGCGGAATAAATATTTATTTAAAATAATTAAAAATACAATAACAATAAATACAACAACGAAAAGTCAATTTTAACAATAAACAAACTTAAACGGTACCTAATTATTGAACTAAACGAGCAACTTAAATAACACTTAAGAAATAACTATATATACAAGGGTTATTTATTTGTAATTATTTATGTCACTGTATTTATATCAGATTTATTTCGATGTTCAAAACTGTTACAGTACAATCTACACTGACTGATTCCCGTTAACTGATCAATATTTATATCACTGATCCGCTTGATAGCACGACTCACCATTCACTGATTACCGATGGCGTGACACCGTCGACTGATTCCGATTCACTTGTACCGGCTTGTTTATATACCCTGCGCGGCCCAGCCTAGTACGTTCTCGCGTTCTCTAGAACATTCCGGCAGGTACTCGTTGTTCAGTATCTTTGATACCATTCCACGCTTTACTACTGTGACCTTTCTTTCTCGTGGTTTCTATTGGAGGCAGTGGCGTAACATCTTGGGGTTTGCTACAATATCTTGACTCAAGAATAGCTAGACAAAAAAAATCTAATAGATGTACCTACTGCTTAAAATTTGGGTACCAATATGATAATGTAGCAAGTAATATATCGATGGTGAAGAACAGCAAACTCCTAGGTCTACGTTTGCAGCAGAACAATAACCTTTTATGTCAATTTCTGCAGATTTGAAAATTATGAATTAAACGATTTACAAACTAGCCTTCTTTTTGCTGGCAAAATCTCCCATGTCAATGAAGAATAAATACGGACTTATATAACAAAACTCCTATGTTAAGTGAAGAACGACAACCTCCTATGTCAGACATAGGAGTTTGTTACAACCTCCTGTCAGTGTATTAATTTGATCTAATATGAAAGAAAATGTTAAAACATCTTGGTTCAAAACATTGTTATCTTCCCCCTGAAAAGTGTCTGTTTTTGACATAGAAGCTTGCTGAATTTCTGCAAATCATGACATGGAAGGTTGCCATTCTTCACCATCGATATCATGATACACTGCAGAGAATATAAAATCCGCGTTTTTCAATTCCGGTTTGTTTTGAATATAATGCAATGTAAAAAAAGCATTAACGCACAATTGTTAGAACTATATTTTAACAATTAATAATAACGAAATAAGATGATGTAATAATTAAAACAATAACAAAAACTGTATTGATTGTTTTGAAAGATTAGATAACTGTGAGAAATACACAACTATAAAATACATAATTACCTATAAAAGACATTAGAAATACGCGTAGCTATTTTAATTACATACATATATGGAGATGTAATGTTTATGTAAGTATGTATTAGAATTCAATCAGAGTAATAATTATCAATGTTTTTGAAATTATTTGGCGAGAGGAAGACGCTCGATAGGGCTTCACGCTTAAAAACTTGAAAAAGTTCTTCAAACACATTTTTTTTTAAATTCACTCAATGATCGTTTCGGGCAATAGTCCATCTTCCCATCTTCCTCTTATTTATTTATTGTAGATTATAAAGTATAGACGCGTCGACAACTTAGGTCATTAGCGTCTTAAATTACATTAAATAACAACTAACTTAAAACTAAATAAAATCACAAAACAGCCATGAGCGCAGGTGGGAATCGAACCCACGACTGTCTAGTCTAGAGGCTGGTAACAAGTACGCTGTCCACTAGGCTACACTGCCCTCTCATCATCATCTTAAAATTTGTGTTTGTAGAACTTTTTCAAGTGTTCGTGTTTTTATATATTTTAATTATTCAATAATGTACTTTACCAAGTGCCTTATAGCGAAGAATCTATTCAATTGATATGTTTTGTTGGATATCTAACCATATTCAAGAGATTTCTTTTCGCCATGTGAATTTGCGATTTGCCATGCCTATTATTGTGTCTTTTTGAGTCAACATTAATACTCTACATTGTCGACCACAACGTTGTTTTGTTTTGGAGTTTCTATGAGCTACGCTTTTGAAACAAACAAGTTATTCAAAATATCTTTATGTACTATCATGATTTCCAATAATTTGATATCTACAAATATTATCGAAAAGATCAAAGCGTGTTCGCTATGTATGATGAAAAGTGGGTGTTATAAATACATACAGTGGGTGCTCACCGCTGATTACACAACAATGTGACCTTGATTTGATTGTTGCAGCCACGGAGTTTGGTTTAGATGTCTCAAGCCTCAACTATTCTATGCACACACGTGGAGTATGTTTGTATATAACGTTACAACGTATATACGGTTTTACTTTCAAATGTCTTATTAAATTCCATACTTGGCGGTAATATATGTGCCGTAATTTCTAGGATCCACAGGGTGTCAAAGAAAGTTGTTGTTATAAGTGTAACTATATACCTTATATACCTACTTATATTACGACAATTTTACTCTTAAAATTTCAAAATTTTTAAATAGGGACTATTTTTTACTTCCCACCTCTACTATGGTAGGGAAGTAATGGATTTAGTCCGAAAAAAATATTTCGAGATTTTAACAGATCTTCACGTTTTGAGACCCTAGCAATCGTTTAAGATCATTTTCTGACTGATGTCTGTATGTGTGTGTGTGTGTGTATGTATGTGGTCAATTTTTCGCCTTCGATATCGTAAAAACGGAACAACATACGGCCATGCCGATTATTCTATTGTGTTTATCAGCCTTTAACTTAGATCTGATTAGATTTTGAGTCAAATCGGTTTAGTGGATCCTTAGATATTATAAAAAACGTTCTCAATGTCACGTATTAACATAGGTAAACAAAAATATAAATGAATTCAAGATGTTATAATATGAAAAAATGTAAATATTTTTTTTCTCTAAAATGTATAGTTTTCGCGAAAAAAAATATTTTACTAAAAAAAATATAAATTATACGTAAATCAAGGTAACCTTGATTTTTGCTATATTAAGCTAGCCATCAATAGATCACCAAACAAAAAAGAGGGCCATGCTTTTTTTCAAAGAATAAAAAAAGAGTGTTTATTTTTTGCAAATATTTACTAGGTGGGAAGTATAGGACTGGTCATCAGTCGAATTTTTTATTTGTGCATCAGGCACAGTTATAAGTGAATCGATGAAATAAAAATGAAGGTAGTATTAGGTACCTAGTATACACACTTACCAAAGTTTAACTCTTTTCAGTAAGGTCAGACAATATTTGCAAACTTTCTGAATTTCAAGTCTCTATTATAATTACATACTAAGTACTACTATAAATTTCTTGTGATATTCTGATTCAGCTTTATATGTAGTACCTACATAATTGTATAACTTTACATGTTTGTGGTTTAAACCTTATTTATACTTGTAATATATACGTATGTAGGTACCTACCTAAATACTTACGTAAAATCAGCAGTCTATTCCACAAATATACAGATTACAACAGAAAACTACCATCAAGAGCAGGGGTGGTCGAGGTTTTCTGTCGCTCCATGAAGGAAATTGAATTTTGGCCTACCTTTCTACAATTTTATTTGCTTATCTGGTTATTTTTCATGTGTATCAAACAAAAAACATGGTCGATTCCGCGCCTGTGAATGGCGCGCCTCAAGCGTATGCTTGCTTTGCTATACTATTATATTTATCTATAGAGTCAGTCCTGGTCAAGAGGACTGAATTGTTGTTAAATTTAAAAGATTTTTGCGAATACACGTGACAGTATTCATCTGTTTTTTTACATCGCAGACAATGCAGGTTTTAAAATTTAAGAGTTAATGTTCTTTGAATATTCGAAAAAAATTGTTTGTATTTCAGTTTCTTTTTTGTTACACCCTGTATATATATCTACGCACCCTGTTTGTAAGTGGTAATTTTGTTATGAAACCACAATTCATCAGTCATCACTATTACATATTGGTAAAACCATTATTAAGTATACCACAAGGAAAACTAATGCGGTTCGTATGCTTATTGAGCATTGATGTCTCCTGAAAAATTTAAATGTTGAGTTTCAATTTGTATTTTGTAGTACCAACTACTAAATTTTCCCTCTTTTATTCAGTATGGTTTTTAATTAAGCTCTGCGGTGATTATTATTGATCCATTGCATATTGTTCATTTTTATATTTTTTATTATTTATATAGTAGGGTTGCTATCTTATCTGAGCATTAAAGTCTCCCGAAAACTGTAACTACCTACTTATACATTTGTACAATTAGTAGAACTATAATTATAAAGACTGATCATAAGAGTTCTATGTTTACATTTAATATTTATGTCTAAATTTTTTTAACAAATCAAACTTCAGGGGCGTTATAAATTGCCTTTAAGTACACCAATTACCTACCTTATAGGTATACTTACCTATTATTTTCTGGAAACTGTAATTCACTACTGGAACTAAATTCGTGCAGTTGGAGAAAGGGGCTATAAACATTTTGTTTTTATAATGTACCTAACTAGCGACCCGGTCCGGCTTCGCCCGGACTGCAATACACTACTCATTCGCTTCGCTCGTTCGCTTGAATATTATAATTACCTACATTACTCACTTGCTTCGCTCGTTCGCTTGAATATTATAATTACATTACTCACTCGCTTCGCTCGTTCGCTCCCGGGTGGTACATTACTCCCTCGCTTCGCTCGTTCGCTTGAATATTATAATTACATTACTCACTCGCTTCGCTCGTTAATTTGCTCCCGGATGGTACATTACCCACTCGTGCTTGAATATTATAATTACATTAGTCACTCGCTTCGCTCGTTCGCTTGAATATTATAAATACACTACTCACTCGCTTCGCTCGCTCGCTTGAATATTATAATTACATTACTCATTTGCTTCGCTCGTTCGCTCCCGGGTGGTACATTAAGCTTGTAAAAACTACATAAGCGACTTTGCTTTTTGTCCACAGAAATACCTATATCTAAAAAAATTATTGTATTTTAAATACGATAACGACCTTTAACAATAAAATAACTGTACTTACATGCATTTTACGAGACAATGCACTTTTTGTTGTACCTAATATAAATATTCACCAGGAAATAAATAAAATGTCATAAAGACATTTGATACGCTAAATTACGGAATTACATCAAATGTAAAATAACATTAACCGTCAATGTTTTTATATGATAAAAATACGGATTATAATTTTGAACTTTTATTTACAACGCAATTTTTATGCACACTAGAAATTGAAGTTTTTTTTTCTTGAAAATATAATATAAGACTGTTAACCCCCCCTGGCTTCAAGGAATTAATCCCATGTGCCAAACACAAAATGATAAGGATATAGGTAAGACTGTTTTACTATGCCCGACTTCTGAAAGGACAGGTAGGTACGTATTCGCGACAGTATCAGAGCTGTAACCATTGCTTCATGAATTAGCTATTGTAACAACACTGGCAAAGTATATTTTAAGCAATTTTCACTGGGCGGCACTAGAGTTCGAGAGATAGGTCTACTAAAAGAGTGTGGCGAAGCGTCAAGGATAATTAAAAAGTACGCAATTTTAAAGCATATATAGTAGATGCATTTTATCATAGGTATTTAATGAACCAAAAAACTAAAAACTATAGTGTCGTATCTTTTGAATTTTAGCCTACAAAACAGTAAAAAAGCAAGACACTACAAAAAGGATATGAATGAATGCAATAAGTAATGCAACTCTATAAACTCGTCTACCCCAGACTGCAGATACAATAGGTATATGCCGAAAATTAAAATTCTAAATCTTGTGCCGCCGGCACAACTGACTTTCACTAGGCGGCACAAACTCGTCACTGGGCGGCACTAATGCCGCCTACTTTATATGTTATTTTATGCTCTGAACACTGATATCGTCGCAAAGTTACGGATCTGTTCTTTCAGAAGACGAGCATTAATGTCACTGAAACGTAAGTCCTTTCATAGTCTCAATACACATTATTTTAATCAATTTCTTACAAATGATTTATTTACGCACCGCTTGAAATATGATTGTAGAAAAAATTATTTTACACACGAAAAATAGTACTACATAAATAAAACACTGGTAGGAAACGGGTTGAATAGAACTTTTCTCACTAGAAACATTAAGACGCAAAACTCGTAGTTGAGTGATTGCCAACAAATTGGTATCATTTGAATGTCGTTACGATAGCATCGAAGTCACCTATCAATGGTGAGACCCTCCTAAGTATTATCTATTCATTTCACGTCATTTTTCGTTCAGTGATAAAATCGCTAGCTACTTTTACATAGCTGTAAAAATGTACAGATAATAATATATTAGCTAGTATTAAAAAAACGTGCATGTGCTATCTAATTTTAAAAAAGGTTTTACAAATTGCCGAGGAACATTAATTTTTTGAAATATCGATAATTGATAAAAAATAGTTTCACATTTATTTCTATAAGCTGTCGAATTGCTATATATAGCGACTAAATTGTGTGTGCCTTTGCTGGAGGAGGGCAGTATAGCCTAGTGGATAGCGTACTTGATACCAGTCTCTAGACTAGACTGTCGTGGGTTCGAATTCCATGCCACTGCGCTCATGGATGTTTTGTGATGTTATTTAGTTTTAAGTTAGTTGTTATTTTAATGTATTTTAAGACGCTAATGACCTAAGTTGTCGACGCGTCTATAATCTACAATAAATAAATAAAAAATTCATTTGCTGGATACTAAAATCTGCAGTATATTAAAATTTCATATTCACTTTAAATCTGTCATAATTGACACAATTCTATACACTTCCGTGACATTTCACCAAGTCACTCTAGCAGAAATTTGGGAGGGAGGCAGTAAATATGTCACACATGAATAAGTAATTGTTTTTGGTTTACTTCGTGTTCCATGTTCAATGTTCATATACCTATTTAATTTAACAAATAATATCGCTTTTCAAACCGCTATATCACAAAATAAACTACTTTTACAAGCGTTGTAATAAAACTTACCTACTTTTTCGTTTTTATCATTGCTGATATTTACCACAAAAACTGATTATACTCTTTTTTAAAGAATTATGGGAATAAAAGCGAATATCATGCATAATCATACTTTGTAGTAATGAGATGCTTGAAATATTTCATCTTTGACATTATAAACAAGTATTTCATTTTATAAGTTCTGCTTTAATGTATGCAGTGCAGCAGTATCAATAAAATGAAAGAATGACCGATGAGCTATTTTGACACAACAATATATAACCTTTAAATGATTGTACGACGTGAAAAAAGCTAAGGAAAGTTATAACCTTGTTCCATAGCCTTGCGGGCGTTTTTTTTTATTTTACAGTTATTTTTCGTAATTAATATTTCATAACAAAATTTCAATAAAAACAAAAATTATTGTGTTTTAAAGATCACCAACAGCTAAGGTTATTTGGGCCTAGCACCAATTCATATTTTCAATTCATTATTTTTTTTTAATAATAAATTGAAAATCCAATTGACTGCACTTTTACCAGCTCTCGGGCTAGAACCCGGGAACTGGGGACTTGTAATAGAGGAACCATAGCAACGCCATGTAAACAACAGCATTGCTACACTCTCGGCTATTCTCAAGCCCACAACAAAAATTATTAATAATATGGACCTAACCACGAAATGGCATCGAGATTCCCTGTTAGCGAAACTTCTTACAATGAGCAGTTTCCTTCTCTACCCTTAAAAAACTCTTGTATCTATAATTTCATATGGAGTTAAGATAAAATATAAAAGAAATAAATTTTACTAAAATCATATCGCATTAAAAAAAGAAACCAAAATCGAAAACAATAAACAGATTTAATACAGCAGTCGGTGGTTCTAACAAAAACTTACAGATAAAAAAAGAACTTAGGTGTAGGTACCTACACTAATTTAATTTAACTTTCATATCCGTAATCTTGTCATTGTCATCATTTCTTTCAAATCGAGGTGAAAATTTGTTTATTATTTCACACGTCAATTTCCTTTTATTGTTCAGGCGGAGAAAATACCATCTGAATTTATTATATAAATTATATGTATTTGTTTTATATAACTACTTACTATATGTTGTGGAAATGTGGGTATGGGTTTATACTTTATGATGGCTAGCCGTTTTTCATTGACGTAGTTTATTTAGTAGACTGAGAAACAAGTCCATTAAAAACAATATAAAAATCAGCCTTGATCGACAGAAACAAAATTCAGGTAGAAGATGATTTTTTATTAATGCTGTTTTAAAGCATTTTTTTAATTTTATTGTGGGTATGAACTATCGGTTTATGTTTATGCGATGCTGTGTATTTATTGATGCAGTTTATTTATAACAGAATGGACGCTAATGACCTCAGTTGTCGAGCGTCTATAATTTACAGTTAATTAATTATAACAGAATGAGCAAGAGCCAATAAAAACAGTATAAAAAAGAGTACCTAGTTCAATTTTGGTTCTACACACTTTTTTACATAAAATGTATTTCAAGAACGTACAAAAGACATGGCTATTGGCTATGCTTTCGTTGACCTTTTACCTAATCCAATACTAAAAAAATACATTAAAAATTTAGTAACAATAAGTATTAAAATTAAAAAAATAGTACCCCAGTTGCTCTGTCAATAGTTTATTATGACTTAGAAAACTTAGAAAAATTTATTAAGCTTGTGCAAGCAGATTATTCCATAATTATATTTTATGCAACGTAGGTATCTAATAGTAGTTTACAACTAGTACAATTAAGTATAAGACGCGAGGGGTGAAGTTGGTACGCAAGCCTCAGGCGAGAGTACCAACACCCCGAGCGTCTGATACTTAATTCTACGAGTTGTATGCACTATTTTTCGTAATACATATATGAAATGTACAACATTTTCAGCTTTAGAACTTTATTGAATTAATTTCAAAGACCGAAATATCACTGACACCTAAAAATATTGGCCTTGATCCAATGTTTTTTTACTTCATTACCATATCAACTGTATTCCTATATTTTTCGTATGGCATAAAATATGTATTACTGTACGCTGACGTCACAGTCTATATTTTACGCACGCCTAGCTATGCCGTCGTATCACATAAAATATGTACTTAGGTATTATTGCACGTGTGCTTTATACAGGGTGCTGAATCGTTTTGCGGGTAATAGAGATTTAACCCGTAAAATCAAACTTTTGCGATTTCCTACTTCCCCAATTATTTTAGGAAAAATATCTTCGATTAGTTTTAGAACATAAATTACTGCATCTAAATCATTAAACAAAATTTATTATGCATTCTTTGTAATGGCAGAAATTTGATATGAAAATGTCAAAATTACCTCAAAAACAGATAGCGATAGCCATGGAACTTGAACAAAATGATTAGAAATTATTCTGACAGCTAAAACGTCATCATTTTGTTCAAATTCCATGGCTATCACTATCTGTTTTTGAGGTAATTTTGACATTTTCATATAAAATTTCTGCCGTTACAAAGCATGCAAAATTAATTTTGTTTAAAGATTTAGATGCAGAATTTTATGTTCTAAAACTTTTATTCGAAGATATTTTTCCTAAAATAATTAGGGAAGCAGGAAATCTCAAAAGTTTGATTTTACGGGTTAAATCCCTATTACCCGCAAAGCAATTCAGCAGCCTGTATATTTTTTTAAGCAGCCGACTAGAGAGACGAAATGTACATTTCATATATGTATATTATAAAAAATAGTTTTCGTATTTCGTAAAAAAATAGCAGGTATGTCTATGGTACACAAAAAAGAAAACAATTTATAATTGTTGCGCGTTTTGTTACTATATTATTGTTATTATACCTACTTGATGGTGAAAACAAACACGCGTATGGGGCCACATAAATAAAAGACGATCGTAGAGAATTTTAGTCTTTTATTATTATACTTGCATATCTCATAGTTATAATAATTATATGTAAATGCAAGGTGAAAGAAAATAAAAGTTTACCTACAGTTTATCAGGTAATTTTACAATTACTGTTATTACTTATAATATAAACTGGTCAGTGGATAAAAAGAATGTATAGTATAGTTCCGTTTATAATTAAAATGAGAAGTGAAGATGCGTGGAAAATTTAATAGCGAAAGAATTTATAGCTGCAGTGGCCTTCAAGCAAAATACATAAATATTCAAAGAATGTGTGACACATTTAAAATATAGAAAATCAAAGAAAGATCATGGAGAGAAATTAATAACACATAAAAAACTTTTTAATAAAAAATAAACCTCCTTCAAAAACCCACTAAAAAGATATAATGAAACTTTGAGGTCTGTGCCAAATTAATAAAATTTGAAGTCGGTTAAAAAGTATAGTACTTACAGTGATTAATATCTTCTTCTTAACCAACTTCATATTTTATTAAATTGGCACAGACCTCAAAATTTCATTATATCCTCTTTTTAGTGGTTTTTTTAAGGAAGTTTTTTTTTGTTAAAAAGTTTTTTATTTTTTACTTTTTAGTGTCAAAAAGTGACATTTACCTTAAAAGAATCACACGCCGTTACTCACTTTTATTAAACCGACTTTCTTACGCTGTCTGATATGTCAAAAAGTGACATTTACCTTAAAGAATCACACGCCGTTACTCACTTTTATTAAAATCAGCCAAACTACTGAACCGATTTTGATGAAATTTCTATGGGACCAATCTGAAAGTATATCCTTTCAAATAAAAAAAAATTTCAAAATCGGTTTATAAATGACTGAGTTATGAGGTAACAAACATAAAAAAAAATACAACCGAATTGAGAACCACCTCCTTTTTTGAAGTCGGTTAAAAATGCGTAGATCTGAATTATGTCAGTTATGCAGGACGCCCATTTAATCGACTCGGCACAATGAATAACCGAAACGCCACTCGCTGTATCCACGGATACCAGATAGCGACCCAGAAAGCTTAATACTGATTGATATAAATCGACAAGAAAGCTTTCTGGCAATGGAAAAGTGCCACCACGTTTTGCCATAGCCATGACTCGTTATAGTAAAAAATACCTCTAGAAAATGAATGTCCGATATTATTTACAATCTACAACGGACTTTTCAATTCTATTTTGCAGTATGGACTGATTGTATGGGGTGCTGACTCTCATGTTAATAGAGTCTTTAAATTGCAAAAGAAAGCAGTCAGAATAATAACTAAAGCGAAACATAATGCTCACTGTGCTCCTCTTTTCAGAGCTCTAAATATCATGACGCTACCCTCACTTTTTGTTTTTGTCAATCTTTTGTACGTCAAACGAAATTGATCTAAATTCCAAATTGTTGAGAAAGTACATTCTCACAATACACGTGGTGCGAGAGACATCAGAGTGCCTTTTCATTCTGTAAACAAACAGAAATATGGACCTAATTATTGGTCACTAAGATTATATAATTCTCTACCTTTGAAAACGCGTTCTCTTCCCGGAAATAGTTTCAAAAAAGTTGTCAAAAAGCAACTAATGGAGATTTGTCTATACAATTTTAAAGATTTTTTGAATATTAATGTAACATGACATATTTTATATTATCATTGTATTTTGACGTTTTGTCAATCTTTATATAGCTGTGACAAATAAATATTCTATCTATCTATCTATCTATTAAATAATATCGGACAGTAATAGCATTATAAATTTTATAATGACGAGTCAACCTGAATCAACGGAAGCAACCGTGGAGCGCGCTTCTTTTATGAAGCTATCCGCGAGCGACAGACGTGATCATGTCAGCCTTGACATTTTCATTATATCGCACCTGAGTCATACTCTTTATACAAATTATCAATAATAATTAATTTAAATGATAGTTTTATTATAATAGAAATTCTCTGAATTGTAATGTTTTCATTCATAACATTACATTTTTCTTTTATTTTTCTCCTTATTTATAATTTTTATATTTTTAATACTTAGTTAATTTAAATTTGAATTTACGTGCTGTCTGAAGTTCAGTAAGTAGGCAGGCTTACTTGGAAAAAGTGAACAGTTTATTCTGTTGGTTTCCAGGTTACTGAACAATTAGATTTAAGCCGTTATTTTTATTTACCTTTTAGAAAATTTTCAGAAGTTTCCGGTCCGTTGAAGTGTTCAGTCCAGGTTTTTGTTGTCCGTCCGTATTCAGTGTGTCTGAATGTAGTTTGTAGTTTATTTATAATTTTTACTTATTTACCTTTATTGTTCTTAAATTTAATTGTGCGTCTGGTCTGTATATTTGGTGTGATTAGTATTAAGTCTGTACATTTTTCTTTTCCTTACTTTAGTTTATTTTTCATTCCTTATTAGCTTTGTATTTTAATTTTCACTTATTTACTTCTTTTGACAATAAGTTAAGGTTAGGTCGTTATACTATGTTTACATTTGTTTAGTTGAGTTTTAATAAATAAGGTTTGTTCCGTTGCGCCATTGGCCAGTGTAGATTTAAGTCCCGTTCGTTTGCTCTGTTTTGATTATTTTAAGCCGTTCCGTTTTTCTTAGTTTTTTTTGTTTATTTAGGTTAATTGTACAGTTTATTATTTCTTACAATATATATTATAATAATTTATTTCTTTTATTTATTAACGGAACCATTCTGGCATCAATCGAGAGCCCCACTCTAAACTAAGCTAAAAATTGGGCCCAGCAACTAACCACCGGGCTCTCGAATCTTATCCCCAATATGGTTCCTACTGATTTTTCTTTCCGTGTAATTTAGATTTTTTGAATTCCAATCTGCGGCTGACTGGAACTACGGCGACGTGCCTCTAAGATCAGGTACAGAATATATCAAATTTTAATCCAAAGTCCGCTTATAAATTTAGACAATATAACTGCAAACTTTCATTCTTTTTTCCGGATATGTTTTTACTATAAAGTCCTCTTGTCGTGCCTGTCTGTCAATCTGCGCTGAACCGATTGGTTTTCATGGTTGTATTATGTATAGAGCAATATCTGGATGACCGAGCTTTTCTCGGATGAGTTCAAAAAAAATTGTACTTGAAGTTCCCATTTCATCAAAATCGTTAGTCGTTTTTAAGAAAAAAAATTACATACCTATAAGTAGATAATATTTTTATACGTCAGTATACGTCATAACTCATAAGTACTACATAACGTATGTACCTACATATTTTCAAATAATTACTGATTAATTAATAAGTTAAAGATTGACTGTCAGAGCAATTTGACATAAATAATGAAAATAGTTTGTTTTTTCCAAAGCCTACTCACCATACGACACTGTTTTATAACGTTAAAAAACTGTTTTTTAAAATGATAAAATCGATAAGAAAACGAATTTTTCCAGGGACGAGACCTAGCTAGATCTATTTTTTGCCCCCCAAAACCCCTTTTCAGTAAATTTCATCCAAATCGTTACGGCCGTTTTCGAGAAAATATTTATATAGGTACATAGATACATAGGTACATATATACAAGATTTGCTCGTTTAATAATATAGGGATTATTCTGAAAGTGCTTTAGACTATATAAAAAAATCTCTGCCAAATACGGAATAGGGGCCCGGGTAACGATTTAAATTCAATATAAAAATGATACATCGATGTTCTCCACAAAAAATATCTCATTTTTAAATTAGCCTTTGTTTTAACAATCAATTAGCAAGTTCCAGTTTTCCTAAGTATAATAAGATAATAGAAACAGGAAATTAAGACGCTTTTGACCTATGATGTCGAGCGTTTATAGTCTAAAATGTCAATCTGGAAACAAAATAAAAAACAAAAATTAAGCAAGAGAAAATCTAAATAACTTAATATATTAAGTAACGTAATATATTACTAAATTGCTCATGTAAAGTTATAGCCTTATTAATATAGACAATTAAAAATCGTTACGAGTGTGATAGTTCTCAGATATAATACAAAAAAATAGGAAATGGTAATAGAAATTCAATTAAACGGATGCCAAATGTTTTTTATACACTTCGGCAGTTTCCGTTTAGAGATAACATTTCGTCTTCCCGTTGTCAGTCAAAAACACAGATCAATAAAATATAAATAAATTACCGCTTATACATTTGAGGTGTTTTGTGGAAAAAGTGTGTCACCTTTTCATATAATTTGAAAATAATTGTTTTAAGACATTGTGAGGACGAACCATTTTCAATTAAGTTAAAACATCATCATTTTGTTCAAGTTCCATGGCTATCGCTGTCTGTTTCTGAGATAATTTTGACATTTTCATATCAAATTTCTGCCGTTACAAAGCATGCAAAATTAATTTTGTTTAGTGATTTAGATGCAGAATTTTATGTTCTAAAACTTTTATTCGAAGATATTTTTCCTAAAATAGTTAGGGAAGCAGGAAATCGCAAAAGTTTGATTTTACGGGTTAAATCCCTATTACCCGCAAAACGATTCAGCACCCTGTATAAGACATTTTTATTCAGCTACGCTTGGGTTAAGATCAGATTTCCGTCAGAACCGAGTCTGCTAACGAAGGCACCGGTTAAACCTGTCATTATTACAAAATTACTGTTTTAAAAAATCTGCGTAAATAATGAAAGTAAAACTTTGTTGATTGATTTTGGTATTCAGGTTTATGACACCTGTAAGTATTGCAATGTTCCTTAATTAATTAATTAATATATAATTGGTTTCCTTGATATTTATTAGTTGACCGATTTTTTTAAATAACTAGAATTTTCACTGTCGCTTTAAACGATATTGACTTGCTTTTAGATAAATTGCAGTAATAAAAACACTTTATTAAATGACCTAATTTGCACGACTTGTAAATTAACTGACTAGGCACTTGTTTTAGTTGCATTAAACGTGTACACTATAGGTCAAAATTATCTACAACGAATTTAAAAAAGTTATAATTTGTAAAAATTAATAAACAAACACTTGAAACATTCTACACATTTATTCATCTCAACGATCGTGTCGGGTTCCTAACCCATCATCAAGGAGTTTACATTAAAACTAAAACCTAAAAAGTTTACAAACGTTATATACGAGTACTAGCCGTTACCCGTGGCTTCGCCCACGTATTTTACGATTACTATTTATTATCCCCCCCGCGAAAAATTCTCCTCCTGCGAAGCGAAGCCGGGCTGGTAGTGTTTATTCGCTCGAATTTTATAATACATAACTCACTCGCTTCGCTCGTTCGCTCGGATTTTATTAATACATTACTCACTCGCTTCGCTCGTTCGCTTGAATATTATTAATATATTACTCACTCGCTTCGCTCGTTCGCTCGAATTTTATTAATATCTACATTACTTACTCGCTTCGCTCGTTCGTTTGAATATTATTAATTTCTTCGTCGCTCGTTCGCTTGATTATTATTAATACATAACTCACTCGCTTCGCTCGTTCGCTCGAATTTTATTAATACATGACTCACTCGCTTCGCTCGTTCGCTCGAATTTTATTAATACATTACTCACTCGCTTCGCTTGTTCGCTCGAATAGTAATAATACATTACATTTGTTATCCCCCCGCTAAAATCTCCCCCCCTAAATTTGTTGTCCCCCGCGTGAATCTTCCCCCTAATTTGTTATCCCCCGCGTGAATCTTCCCCCTAATTTGTTATTCCCCCGCGAGATTCTCCCCCCCCTGCGTAGCTTTCTATTAGTGAAAGAATTTTTAAAATCGGTTTAGTAGTTTAAAAAACAAAAACAAATCTATCCCACGGGAACCGTACATTTTTCCGGGATAAAAAGTAGCCTATAACATTATCTGACCCCTAAACTACCTCTACGCAAAAAATCATGTCGATCCCTTGCTCTGTGAAAAACAAAAACAAAACTATCCCACGGGAACCGTACATTTTTCCGGGATAAAAAGTAGCCTATAACATTCTCTGACCCCTAAACTACCACTATGCAAAAAATCATGTCGATCCCTTGCTTTGTGAAAAACAAAACTATCCCACGGGAACCGTACATTTTTCTGAGATAAAAAGTAGCCTATGTGCTATTCCAGACTATAATCTATCTCTGTGCCAAATTTCATCCAGATCCGTTCAGCCGTTCTGGCGTGATTGAGTAACAAACATTCATACATCCATCCATACATCCAAACTTTCACATTTATAATATTAGTTAGATTAGATTAGATAATTTAAAAATATAATTAAGGTTATTTCTAAAATTGAAAAATTTGCTGCACAAAATGTCATAATATATAGATAGAGATACTCACTCGCTTCGCTCTTTCGCTCGAATATTATTAATACCTACATTATTTCTTATTGCTCACCTACGTTATATAAGAAACTCCTGTGTAAAATTTCATGTTTCTAACTTCAAAAATGACAAACTTACATACAAACTTTCATCCCCTATTTAGCTTCCTTAGGGGATGAATTTTCAAAAATCCTTTCTTATTGCTCACCTACGTAATATAAGGAACTCCTATGCAAAATGTCATGCTTCAAACTTCAAAAATGACGGACTTCCATGCAAACTTTCATCCCCTTTTTAGCCCCCTTAGGGGATGAATTTTCAAAAAAAAAAATTCTTAGTGCTCACCTACGTTATATAAGAAACTTCTGTGCTAAATTTCATGCTTCTAACTTCAAAAATGACGAACTTCCATACAAACGTTCATCCCCTATTTAACCCCCTTGGGGGTTGAATTTCGAAAAATCCTTTCTTATTGCTTACCTACGTAATATAAGGAACTCCTGTGCAAAATGTCATGCTTCTACCTTTAAAAATGACGAACTTCCATGCAAACTTTTATCCCCTTTTTAGCCCCCTTAGGGGTTGGATTTTCAAAAAAAAATTTCTTAGCGCTCACCTAGGTTATATAAGAAACTTCTGTACAAAATTTCATGCTTCTAACTTCAAAAATGACGAATTTCCATACAAACTTTCATCCCCTATTTAACCCCCTTAGGGGTTGAATTTCAAAAAATCCTTTCTTAGTGGGTGCCTACGTCATAAAAGGAACCTACTGTCCAAATTTCAAGTTTATATCTTCAGCGGTTTGACCTGGGCGTTGTCTGTCAGTCAATCAATCAGTCAGTAACGGAACTGTTTTATATATATAGATAGTAACTCATATAACGTTTGTAGACTTTTTAGATTTTAGTTTTAATCTGATGATGGGTTAGGAACCCGAAACGATCGTTGAGATGAATAAATGTGTAGAATTTTTCAAGTGTTTGTTTATTAATTTTTATTCAATCATGTTCTACCAAGTACCTAGCGATAATTCTATAGAATTTATGTTATAATTTGTAATTACAGTATTCAGTATCAATGGAGACTACTCAGATACTACTAAAATATAAAAGAGTAACGAGATTTCTATCAATAATTTAGTTTTCTTCTTGAGTTTTAAGGTACTTGTATGTAGTATGGCACCTAGACGGGAAAATATGTTTCCAAAATTTTTGTCCATCTATCTATTTGTACAAGCGTTACTCGAGAATGGCTGGACTGATTTTGATGAAATTTAGTACATTGTCTACTGAAACCCAAACTTAAAGTATTGGGTCTTTTTGACTAGTTACGATCAGGTTTAGATAAGGTTTCTGTGAAAGCCGCGAGTTGGCTAGCCAATATATTTTAAAATAGGTACATCTTTTATAAGGCTTGAAACTATAAAATGCCGCACGCAATATTATTTCCAAAACTGTTGCCACTTGAATCTTCTTATTAAAACTGTTGACCCACTGTGTAATTGCAATAATGCACTGCCCAATCATTTAGATATTTGGTCCAGAACTATTATATTGCTTAGCGAATTAAACTTTTCATGAATAATAAATCTAGATACCTATAAAAGTATTTCATGGTCGGTTTACAATGATTGAAGTAACGCAAATTTGTAAAAAATGTAGGTAAATCGTAAAAAAACGAACAAATTTAAATTAGAGAATTGATATTTTAGCAGCATAGAAATAAAAAATAATCGCTACACAAATATGCCAAAATATGACTTACGTTCGCTTTGCATCAAACTTCTCTGTTAAATTAATGTTTATCATGGAAAAACTAAAATTGGGCATTCTTGCAAAAATATTTATCATTTTTGCGTATAAATATTTAAAATATGAAAGATGTTCCATTTCGGTCTCTAAAGTACTTACAGATCAAGAGTATAATTAACTTCCCATTGGAAGTTATTGTAATGGGTTCGAAAATTGAAATCAAAATGTATAACAAATTTTTATGTTTCAAGGTCACTACACTATTTTTACACTATTTTTACACTAGTTTTAGAAATATGTTTGTGTGTGTGTGTGTACGTATGTATGTGTCCATTTCTTTCTAAGACGAAATCTCGAGAATGAAAAATGATATCGACTACGTTAGGGTGCCAATCGACGCGTATTAACGTAAATATGATCTGAAAGAAATTTTTTCAAAATAGGTTCAGCCGTTCTTTTATCTTAACCAAATAGACTCCAAAAAAGTAGATTTTACACAATATCTCGCGAATAAAAAATTATATCGACTTCGTAAGGGTGTCAATCGAGGCGTGTTAACGCCATTTTGATCAGACATAAATTTTATAAAAATCGGTTCAGCCGTTTTTTTTTTTTAATTATTGTTAAAAAAAATAATAATTATGTTTTAATGATTAAAATGATTACTTTTCTGTGTAATATCTAATTTAATTATTATTATTAAATATTTATCAAACTGGGAAGTTCGTCGTATGGACCTCAAGGGTCGCACTTTAGTCCTAATAAACGACCCACCTCACGGCTTGTTTTGTAGAGTATTTAGTCGATTATTATTAATACAGTTGCAGTAGAAAGTACAATCAAAACCAGGTAATAGTTATATAGATTTGTTTTCATATTAAAAATTTAATTGTGACGTAGTTAATTTTAAAACAAACTAATAAATAAGTTGTTTTCCATCAAAACAAGTATAGCACACAGCTTGCGGGCAAATACCTTTAATACCTACATCTATGTCCTATTCTAACAGCACGTTATGTACAGTAATAAACGCCATTTATTATGTACTTTGCCCATTTCACATTTCTATTTTTATTTATAGTTGCTAACGCTTACATAGAAATACTATACAGTCTCTCTCAAAAATATCTTGATAAATAATTATGTTTTTAGATAGTTTTTAACATTGGAAATGTTTATGTTCGTATATGGGGGCAGAGTTACGAGTTTTCGTTCAAGGCCAAAAGACAACGGTGTCGCGATCAAGTGAGGAGCAATCATGCAAAATTGAACAAGTGCAATTTTTTCGAAATGTGTTTTATATCATGTCTAGTTAATTGAGAGGTATTTGCGACGATGTGCGATGTTATTTTTGAGCAAATGTTAATAAATACTGTAGAAAAATTCATTTAAAAGTTAAGTAATCAAGCAAAAGTGAACGCGTATATAACAGAAGAATAATAGGGTTATTCCTGACAAAACTAAACAGTGCATTGATAAATATTGTGTGTATAATAAACAGTTAATTATGTTTCATATATGCTGTTATCATTTCCAATGTCCTCGATGGTTGCAAGGATTGCGAAATCTGTGAATTTGTTATTAGAATATTTGAAATTATATAGTTTAAATAAATAATTAATCAATTTTCAGAATCATCGATTACAAATACAAATATAAATCTCCTTTAAAATATGTGTAAATGAATAATACAGAAATTTTAATATGAAATAACCCAAATATGTGACATGATTTACGTAAATTTTATATTATAATTACTAGCCATTATCCGCGGCTTTGTTCACATATGTGAATACCAAAACTTATATTATTATAATACCGTATTAGTTAGTGACGTAACGTGGAACTGCATTAGGTACTGTCATTTACCTGTATTGGAAATGGAGTATTTTTATATAGAATAACCAGTAATATTGCAATGTGCATAAAGAATGCGCTGCTAGTCTAGAAATACCGGACTAGATATCGACATTAGAACAAACACCTTAAAATACATGTTTATAGAAAGTTCTTGATGTATGGGATTTGCTGTAAATCACGCATGTTCACTTACTCTACATTTTTTATGGACATTTCAAGAAATTTACATTAAAATTTGCTTAATTTCAAATATATTTCCTTTATTTTCGAGTGCAATGCTTTGGTGGTCCTCAAACTTAACTAGGATCAAATGGTCTGATCAATTTCAACAAACCTTAATATTAATACAAGAAAATTCGACTGATGACCAGTCCTATACTTCCCACCTAGTAAATATTTGCAAAAAATAAACACTCTTTTTTATTCTTAGAAAAAAAGCATGGCCCTCTTTTTTGTTTGGTGATCTACTGATGGCTAGCTTAATATAGCAAAAATCATGGTTACCTTGATTTACGTATAATTTTTATTTTTTATAGTAAAATATTTTTTTTCTCGAAAACTATACATTTTAGAGAAAAAAAATATTTACATTTTTTTCATATTTATAACATCTAGAATTCATTTATATTTTTTTTTACCTATGTTAATACGTGACATTGAGAACGTTTTTTTTAATATCTCAGGATCCACTGAACCGATTTCACTCAAAATCTAATCAGATCTAAGTTAAAGGCTGATAAACACAATAGAACAATCGGCATGCCCGTATGTTGTTCCGTTTTTACGATATCGAAGGCGAAAAATTGACTACACACCATGCACACACACACACATACAGACATCAGTCAGAAAATGATCTTAAACGATTGCTAGGGTCTCAAAACGTGAAAATCTGTTAAAATCTCGAAATATTTTTTTCGGACTAAATCCATTACTTCCCTACCAGAGTAGAGGTGGGAAGTAAAAATCTACAGGCAAAATCGGCTACTATAAGTTATACAGGTGTATTTTAAATTTTAAAATCAAGGTGTACAAACCTGATTATAAAGATATGATACTAAGCAAACACAAAACTGTAATTTTGAAGTTAGATGAACTTGATAGTTTGAGTCTATCAACTGGCACACAGAAATCAGAACTCATCAAACAGCATGTGTGCATACAATTAGTGGTTCTTAATAACATCCAAGTAGTCAAGGCACACATAAACCTAATGCAATTTTAGACCTAGATAATTAAAAAATATAAAATAATTTATCAACATAATTTCGGTACCATATAGGTACTCTTATACTATCGATATTTAACGTTAAATATTGAATTAATTTTTTACAAAATTAGGCACAAACTGCAGTCACGAGTGTGGCGTAGCTAGGTAGCCAAGAGCCCCTGGGCAAAAAATAAACTGGGCCTCCTAACCAATATTATCTTCATAAAAAATAAAATATATAGAGGCTTTAAGGTTGACCAAGGGCCTCCTGAGCTTTGGGACCCTGTGGAATTGCCCCTATTTTGCCCTACGATAGTTACGCCATAGGGCCGCCAGCACGACATATATATTATAAATTACTTTTGCATTTTGACAAAATGGCGTCTAGCGTCCGCCATATTGAATTTTCTGTGACGTCATATACCCTATGTCACTCTGAGGATTCAGACGAATCTAATGACACCTCATTTTTCAAAATCTGTCAAGCCGTTTAGGCTACAGAGCGTGATAAAGAAATATACATACATACATACACTCGAAAAACAATACCCTCCTTCTGGCGCAGTCGGGTAAAAATATGGAAGGTCTAAAGAAGTTTACTGTCACAGAACTACTAGTATTTTTAATCCAAATTTTTATGATTTACTTTGCAAGTAATTGCAGTAAACCGTTTTAAAACCACTGGCACTGTATACTATTTAACAGCTGATGTCTATACAATGTATGAACAATATCTTCATGATGATTTTACCAGATGTCTAACGACATATTATTTAAACATTAATAAAATCTGCATAAAATAAGATTGTAAATATATGTCGCTAAAGTCTCTTGAATGTTATACTGACACAGTTTTTTTACGATTTTGCATGGCCACAATTGTTACAAACCTTGATCAACCAACGAGTTTTTTTTCGTATTCACAACAAAATTTGGAATAATTTATTTCAAGGGAATCGATCGTGAAAATCGAAGAGTTATTTAGTTTTTTAAACAGCAAGTTTTTATATTATGAAGTATTAGAAATACCTTGTATTATGTCCGTCTTGTGACTTCTTGTGATTTAACACTACGCGTTTCAGCAACGAGTTGCCATCTTCAGGTGTGGTTAATTATTTTTTTTAAAACACACAATACAAAGGTATTTCTAATACTTCATAATATTCATAATATTGGAGACCCAACACTCTAAAAATGTAGCAAGTTTTTATTTATTGAAATATACTTGTATATATTCATCAAACATAGGATAGGATATGTAGAAGTGGGTCAAAATTGCAAGATTTGACCCTACTTATCAAGTGAATTTTCTTTGTGTGTTTTAAAGACCACCAACAGCTAAGGTTATTTGGGCCTAGCACCAATTCATATTTTCAATTCATTATTTTTTTCTTTTTTTAATAATAAAATGAAAATCTAATTGACACTTTTACCAGCTCTCGGGCTATAGAACCCGGGAACTGGGGACTTGTAATAGAGGAACCATAGCAACGCCATGTAAACAACAGCATTGCTACACGCTCGGCTATTCTCAAGCCGTGAATTTTCTTAGTTGAGCTTAAAATCATGTTAATTTTCCTAGGTTATCGATAATCTGATATAAAACGAAGCTTTGGGGCTTTGATATAAAAAAACTGATGAAAGCATATTATAATGATTTCATAATTGCATAGCTTAAAAAATAAAAACAGAAACATATTTCAGAACTGGTTTACACGTCATACAGTTTCTTTAAATTAAAATACACTCGCCAAAACCGACGAGAATTTTTCAATAAAAAATACTTCAAGGGTACTGTTTCTTCTTCATTTGGAGGAAATATAATTCATGTCTATTTTTGCCGATAGGAAGATTCAACACATGACATTAAAATGGAGAGACACAAACGCAATAATTATATAATAACTAAGCTATATGACCTTGCTTGACATCTGAAGGACATCATGTTTAACTGTGTTTAATTTGCATAACTGTACAGTTAATTGAAGATAGTGAATATTCATTAAATGGTAGTGAACTCGGTACAGAACTATTCGTAGATTTAAAATTAAATAACTCACATTTTTGCAACACTGGTTTTAAAATTATCCTAACATAATGTTGAGGGTTCTGAATCTAGCTATTATTCTTTTATCAGATTATTTAGTATAGCTAAAAATACACAAGTATTAAGAATTTAAAATATGGTATTTCAAACTGAAACACAATACTAATTGCTAGCTATCTATGTACTAATTACTGGCTATTAAAGATACTAGATAAATGTTTGTTTATCGTAATCGGTTCATTTAAGTAAAACAATGCTAATTACTACATTCTCTACTTCAAAATAGTTTTGTGTTTTTCAAGGCTTTTTTTGTCATAATACAAATTTTGAAATAATACAGATAGGTAAACGCATTTATTGTGAAAAATTTAAAAATTAATTGAAATTTCTTACATAACTGTTAATACTTTTAATTTAGTTGAGAAAAGAATTAAAAAATCGAATCAGATCAGGTATTATGTATAAGATTTTGTAACTCATTTTTTTTTAACCGACTTCAAAAAAAGGAGGTGGTTCTCAATTCGGTTGTATTTTTTTTTTATGTTTGTTACCTCAGAACTCCGTCATTTATGAACCGATTTGAAAAAAATTTTTTTTATTTGAAAGAATATACTTTCAGATTGGTCCCATAGAAATTTCATCAAAATCGGTTCAGTAGTTCGGCTGATTTTAATAAAAGTTAGTAACGGCGTGTGATTCCTTAAGGTAAATGTCACTTTTTGACACATCAGACAGCGTAAGAAAGTCGGTTTAATAAAAGTGGGTAACTGCGTGTGATTCCTTTAAGGTAAATGTCACTTATTGACACTAAAAAGTAAAAAATAAAAAACTTTTTAACAAACAAAAAAACCTCCTTCAAAAAGTCACTAAAAAGAGGAAAATAATGAAATTTTGAGGTCTGCGCTAATTTAATAAAATATGAAGTTGGTTAAAAAGAAGATATTAATATCTATACTAAACTTTTTAATCGACTTCATATTTTATTAAATTGGCGCAGACCTCAAAATTTCATTATTTTCCTCTTTTTAGTGACTTTTTGAAGGAGGTTTTTTTTTTTGTTAAAAAGTTTTTTTTATTAAGAGGGAAATATTGGTAGAATTCTGCTTTGTAATAAATATTTTTAGTTATCAAAGTAATTGACCATTTTTATTCATAATTTTAAATGTACCTAATTCAAAAAATCGATTTAATAATTGATTTTAGAAACAACACTCGACAGCTTAGGTAAAAAAATAATGCAAAGTACAATTTCTATATCTAGACTGGTTACTTATTTATTTTCTTATAAAATAATCAAATCAAATAGATGCCAAACGCGAAATTCTTAAATAATAAAATCAATTTTTAATATTTTTTACCTATTTGGTTTTGCATGGTCAAGATTCATGTATCAGATCTGTATTACTTAAAAAAATTCAAGCATGTATCGATATCAGATATCATGCATATGGCTATGTCTATATATCTATGCAAATGTAATAAGTAATAACTTAACAAAAATTAGGTATTTGCAAAAACCAGTTTGCATCGTTTATCTAATAGCTCAGACACTACTTACACAGTTATCTGTACGGTGTTCTGCGCCAAAAAAAAAACATAGTCGTGCTGTTGAAAAGTGGAAATCTATAAACTATTCCAATAAAATTAAACGGCAAATTTTGTGATTGAATTAATTTTCTAATTTTAAACATAAAAATGTAGCAAACATGGATGTAATATACCATTTTTTATTACAAGCTTTTATTTAAATTCACTTGCATGTATTTATTTATTATGTATTTATGTATGTCCTGGAATTTTGTTATCAATATTTCATCCACTTTCACTGAAGCTTTAGACGCTAATGACCTCAGTTGTCGAGCGTCTATAATTTACAATTCAATTCAATTCCACTGAAGCTATCGAGCTCAAATTTGGCACACACGTTTGGTTCTCGTGACAATGCACGATTACTTAAATGTCGCAATTTTTAATCCAATATGGCGGACGTTACAAAATGGCGATTTATCATTTCCACAGCAACCCCTATAATATGGGTATTAAATGAAAGGGCTTGATAAGCGAAACACAATAAGTGCATTTTGGGGGCAATTTAAGGGCATGCTGGGTGTCGAAGGGGGGTAAAATTTATATGGTTCCTCTATTACAAGTCCCCAGTTCCCGGGTTCTAGCCCGAGAGCTGGTAAAAGTGTCAATTGGATTTTTAATTTATAATTAAAAAAAAAGTAATGAATTGAAAATATGAATTGGTGCTAGGCCCAAATAACCTTAGCTGTTGGTGGTCTTTAAAAAACAATTTTTTCAATTTTTTTTCGTTACCAAATTGCTTATTATAATCGTTAATGACCTGATAATATTAAGCCACTAATTTTGAAGGTCATATACGTAATGCTACGGATCACCCTGTATATGAACGTCGGGCAACAATTCTGAGAAGCGGTGTCTGACGTTGAACACACTGGTGCATACGCGAAGATTCTAGGCAACGCTAGAGAATACGAGGACGCACTGAGCGTACACCGCACGCAGGTATATAAAGAGCGAGTGTGTCGTGTTGAAGCAATCAGTGAATGGTGAGTCGTGCCATCAAGTGGATCAGTGATATAAATATTAGTCAATCAACGGTGGATGTAAATAAATAGTATCGAAGTAACTGAGTAAATGACCGACATAAATAAACGTTAGAAATAAATCTGATATAAATACAGTGACATAAATAATTACAAATAAATAATCCTTGTATATATAGTTATTTGTTAAGTGTTATTTAAGTGGCTCGTTTAGTTCAATAATTACCGTTTAAGTTTTTTATTGTTAGAACTGACTTTTCGTTGTTGCATTTATTGTTATTGTATTTTTAATTATTGTAAATAAATATTTATTCCGCCAACTCAGAAAACAGTTTTGTAGCAGTAATGTCACTAAATGACGTTACGTCTGATCTACAAAATTAGTGCTTGTGCGATGATCCGCCACTGGAAGCAGCTGAGCCAATAATATAATTAATATATTATGGTATAAAAAGTAAAAGTGGAAAAAGAAATGTAGCCGCGTTTGCTCACACATAGTGACATAATATGTGTATTCAGTGTCCCCAGTATGAATGCATGTGTGTGTGTGTACCTCTGTGTGACTTAAATTATTACGTAATACGGAACACACCTGTGCTGTGTGTGTGCGTGTAGACGAGATTATCTAATATTACGTATAAAGTGATGCATGCATGAAGGCCTGATCACACTGCCGTGTCACAGTAGACTGAAATTAATATATACTATACTAAGTAAATTATCCAAACTCGTACTTTTCAAACTAAATCAAAACGTCTTCGTAGGCTAACGATTTTTTTAAAAAAGTCACTAACTAGCAGAATTATCTCAGCTTAGCTTCGATTAACGTCATAATTCCAAAATAAACAAGCCATGAGGTGGGTCGTTAGGACTAAAGTGCGACCCTTGAGGTCCACACGACGAACTTCCCAGTTTGATTAATATTTAATAATAATAATTAAATTAGATAATACACAGAAAAGTAATCATTTTAATCATTAAAACATAATTATTATTTATTTTTAACAATAATTAAAAAAAAAACGGATGAACCGATTTTTATAAAATTTATGTCGGATCAAAATGAAGTTAACACGCCTCGTTTGACACCCTTACGTAGTCGATATAATTTTTTATTCGCGAGATATTGTGTAAAATCTACTTTTTTGGAGGTTATTTGGTTAAGAAAAAAGAACGGCTGAACCGATTTTGAAAAAATTTCTTTCAGATCATATTTACGTTAATACGCGTCGATTGGCACCCTAACGTAGTCGATATCATTTTTCATTCTCGAGATTTCGTCTTAGAAAGAAATGGATACATACTCGTACGTACGTACGTACACACACACACACAGACATCTTTATAAAAGTAGTGTAGTGACCTTGAAACATGAAAATTTGTTATACATTTTGATTTCGATTTTTGGACCCATTACAATAACTTCCAATGGGAAGTTAATAAAACGCTAAACAGTAAAATTTGAATAATTTTTATTTTTAGTCAACGGAAAATAACATCGTGTGAGATCATTATAAATTGATAATCATCCGTTAGCCTGACTGAAATAAGTCCAGTGTAGACAAAACTTTAAAGCTAGCACAGAATCTGTGTGCATAATTTGAAGCATACCTAAATTAGCTATACTACTTTTTTCAAGCAAACTTTATAAACTAAAGTATTTAATTAGTAATTATCGAAAATATGAGGAACTATTGATGAGTGTTGCGTGTATGTGATTATGCTCAATGTAGGTATATTTAATATTTATTTGAAACTGTTACAACATTATATATTAATTCAATTAATCCCCTGACCTCTTGACACAGTCATGGCAATTAACGTTTAGTCTATTAGTAAACTTATTTCACTTCGCTAGAAGTAGACATCTTCGTATTCAGAAGTCTAAAGATATTAGAAATTTGATAATGGAATGTATCGCATTTATTATATTTGCAAAATTCAACAAATTTGTGAAATATAATCCATAGTACAGTTTTTAATAATCCCCAAGGTTTATAGGATTATGTAATATAATAATACATCCTGGATATACAGGGTGTTCCAAAATTGCTGGGACACAGAGCTACCACGAGTAGTAGAGGTCAAAATAAGTCGGTTGGACCCAATTTATTTATATACCAAAAGGTACCGTTTGCCCGTGAGAAGAATTTAAAGTTTACATAAAAAAAACACATTTTTGTACGCTGTTCAGAAATGAGTGAAACAAATTGAATGAAATTTGACAAAAGTGCGTTTTAGAGGATTACTCTCCTTTCGGTAATCAAAGAAACCCAAAAGAAATTGTAGAAGGGTTAAAACCACCCTCACCCCCCTGACATTTTTTTTCAGAACTTTCTTAGGAGTGGTAATACGGTTCTCAAATTTTTTTAGCGAGAAGACTGATTAATTATCTTCATTTTGTTACTCTTGTAAAAATTTCGTATTCCGCATAGCTCCGAAGGAAAAAAATGTTTTCTTAAAACAGATATTCCTAGTACAAGTTTAATAAAATTGTAATACAAAATTTTATGTAAACTTTGAACTCTTCTCACGGGCAAACGGTACATTTTGGCATATAAATAAATTGGGTCCAATCGACTTATTTTGACTACTACACGTGGTAGCTCTGTGTCCCAGCAATTTTGGGACACCCTGTATAATTAAAGTTCACGACACTCCCAACATCAAAATTCAACTTTTTTACTTCACGTCTGTAATTGGGCCACCAGTCACCACTTCCTAAAACTATGCCTCAACATTCTATATTAAATGGTCTCTGAGAAAACCGCTTTTGACAGACAAACGGATGGACAGACAACGAAGTGATTCCATTTACATTTTTCTAAATTTCAATATTAGGCATGGATTTTATCAGTGCACCCAATTAAATACACCCTTCCATAAGTAAATCCGCATCAACAAACTAGTGTTTTCATAAAATTTGAAAGTCCGGTCCTGTCAGGCCGATTTTATTAAAATTTTAGCAGCACATTTTGATCTTTACTAAAGAGTTAAATTTCAATTTTGAAACGTTTCTGACACATTTTTCGGTATTTTTGGGCCCAAAAACTTTTTGGAACCCCTAAATACAACCCTGAAAATGGTCCGATCGGGCCCATTTTAAATAGGCTTCTTGCGGTGATGGGTTCCAATGTGTTTACCAAATTTCGTTTCAATCGATTAAGTCTGTCGAGAGTTATCGTGTACACACATAAATATATAAATATAAACATTTTTAAAAATGGTGCCAAATTGTTCAGGAGGCTATGAAACGTCGAGAAATTTTGGTCCGACCCCTAGGTCCCGCCATCCGACCGACGCCAATAGTGTATGTGCCATATAAGGCAAATACACTAATAATTACTAAAATTGAAAATACAAGAGATGTCTGTTTGTCGACAAATAAAAATACGAAAGCAAAAATAAAATCTAGCTATTATACTCTCTAAATAAAAGTAGCATGAAGCATTTGCCTGGTAGTGTTATATGTTTTGAAGAATACAAAAACTATTGTAATTATGGAAGTTTTTAATCAAATTGTTAGAAATCACTTTCACGTAAATAAATAACAATTCAATCCATATTAGTGTTCCTACACAACATGGCGTACCTCTGACATACTATAATTATTAATTATACAGGGTGTCCAAGACTTGCGTTGTCGGCCAATATATTGATTTTGGGTGAAGATAGAAAAAAAGTTTAAATACAAAAGTTGTATAAATTTTAATGTTGTATAACCTAAAAATATTTTCAATTATACAGCCTGTCCCATTTAAGCGTGGCAGATCAAAGCTATGTTTTTTTTAACCTAGCACCATACCTAAACCTAATATTTTCGTATTAAAATATTTGGTTTAGGTATGGACAACCCTTAATAAAAGTGTTAGGAATTATCCTAAAGAATACAATTCCAGCAAAAAAATAACCTCGTTGTATTTAAAAATCAAAAGTTACACGTGATTGAAGTTAGGTAAAAGAAGTACATTATTTTGAACACCCTGTATAATAAATTCATTTTTTTACGACAGACATTGATTTGTCCGTCTACTATCTAATGATCCTCAAAATTTCAGTTTGATAAAGGTTTCTGTTTTGGCTATGTCGAATTTTAGGTAAAGGTCTGCATGTGTCAAAAATTTCTGAAAAACTTGAATAACTCAAAAATTACTGAATTTTCGAGCATGGCTTTCCTTACAATTTCTATTCACATTTAGGTGCAGAATTGAAAAAACAAATAAAAACAGGGTGCTAGGTTGAAAAAAACATAGCTTTGATCTGCCACGCTTAAATGGGACAGGCTGTATAATTGAAAATATTTTTAGGTTATACAACATTAAAATCTATACAACTTTTGTATTTAAACTTTTTTTCTATCTTCACCCAAAATCAATATATCGGCCGACAACGCAAGTCTTGGACACCCTGTATAGTGAAAAGTTCATCACTCGTGACTGTAATTAATTCAAAATAAAATAGATAATTAACAATAGCTGTCTTTGTTGATAAGTTCTGATTTCTGAACTCCCAAAGCGTCTGTCGGTAATACAGAACTCTTCGGAGTCGGACACAACTGCGTGTTTATTGGTCGAATTCTCGGACTCTTTGGACTGTTTGAACATGGTTTTAGCGATTCCAGGCTTTTAGCAGTTTTAGGAGCCTAGAACTACTGGAACCAAGTTCGAACTCTCTGAAGATTCTGAGAATTTAAGCAACAAATACGCAGTTGTATTTCAAGAGTTCTGTATAGCCGATAGAGACTTTGGGAGTTCAGAGTCAGTTCAGAACTTACCAACAAATACGCCAGTTATTACAAAAATTGAACATTCTTAACCACTCAATTTTTCAGATTTACAATATTTACAGAAAAAAATATGCTGATTTAAAATTAAATCAACGCACATTTTAAATCTAAATAGAAAGAAAGAGGAAAGAGATTATATAGACGCTGGACAACTGAGGTCATTAGCGTCTAAATCTAAATACATTCAAATTCAAATTGTTTATTACTCCTGCAGCGGCAAAAGAAAATTTGCATAGGAGAAGTCAGATACAATTACAATTAATATAAAAACATAATATACATACAGAAACATATACATGATTACATGTTAAAATAATCAAGCAATAAAAACATTTTTCAACAAGCAAAGCCTTCAATTCTTTTTTAAACAGTGGAAAACTCGCTATATTTTTTATTTCATTTGGAACCAAATTGAATAGCTTGGTGCAACAATACTTAGGACTTTTCAAATAAAGAGTTAAATTTGGCTTGATGCTACTCAGGTTGTCCCTATTCCTTGTATTATATTGATGCCCAAGAGATTCAAACTTGTTAGAGTTGTTCCGTACAAAAATAGCAGCTTTATAAATATAAATTGACGGTAAAGTCATAATATTGTGATTTGTGATTCGAAACACGATGCAATTTTATCATTCAAATTTTTAATCATCGTGCATTAGTTGAATATTTTTTGATCATCAAACATTTGACAACGATTTTGCCTTGCATCCAAAGTGCACATACATTTCACATAGATATTTATAAATCAGACAACAAAGTAATAATAGATATATAAATGATGACCTTCGACACACACCGATTGTCAATCGGGCGTTATGTTATGGACATAAGGTATTTACAGCAACAATTAAAATGCCATTAGCTGGTTAGCAAGTTTCGTGCTTCGTGAATCGTGACATAACCGCTGGTCTATTGTCTCGAGGCTGATGATCGGAAAACGGCATATGTCATCACTCATCATTTTTAATACATGATAATGCAAATAGGGGATTTCTAGAAATCAAATACGATAATAAAGACTTTATAGAAATATTTGAACGTCCAAATATCTCAGTTTACAGATAATAATAAATTATAATTTAAAAAAACTAAAAAACACGCTTTAATGAACTAAAAAGTAAAAAATAATTAATTTTATTGTAAAAAAGTGTGGGGTGCTTTGTATCATATTTTCATACTACCCCACGCTTTTTTACAATAAAATTAATTATTTTTTACTTTTTAGTTCATAAAAGCGTGTTTCTTAGTTTTTTTAAATTATAATTTATTTTTGCTTTTTAGTCCTGGAGATCCTGGTCAGGATAATGGGACAAACTTATGGAATTATTGTATTGTAATCGGTCCTTGATAAATGTGCAAAGTTTCAGTTCAATCTGAAGTTTTTTGCTTTTTTTTTTAGTCCTGGATATCCTGGTCAGGATAATGGGACAAACTTATTCAATTATTGTATTGTCGTCGGTCCTTGATAAGTCGACAAAGTTTAAACTAAATCTGACCGTTCAAAGTTGGTCAAAATCAAGTTCAAAGAAGTCGGTTACAAACTGACAAACAAGCAAGCAAGCAAGCCCGCAAGCACACATGCAGGTGAAGCTAATATAAGCGTGTTAATAAATAACAATTCTATGAGAAAACTATTATATAACCGCGCCCTTCTCTTAAATTTACTTTAAAATTCCCGCACCTCAGAAGCTCTCATAAAATAAAAAATGTCAAAAAATTCGAAGATATTTTCCCTAAAATAATTAGGGAAGCAGGAAATCGCAAAAGATAGATTCTACGGGTTAAATCTCTATTACCCGCAAAGCAATTCAGCACCCTGTCTATAGGTACAGAAAGTGTTTATATTATTTAAGAAAATCTGTCTCTACTTGACCTCAGATATAAAAGGAAAGAGGTTATTGAGTACCATAATGAACAGTGAACGTTACACGCACTGTTACTCATTCATACAACAATAGCCGTTACACCGTGTTAACGGCACTTGACGCTTTCCGTTTCCGTTGAACATCGCGCCATGACTCCATAACCATTCATGTCCGTACATGGCTAGCATACACACTGAAGACTGACCACTGCTTTATCCAACAACACCATATTCAGAGGCCGGATCCATGAATAAATTGCGACAGTCACATTCGTTAGACCGTTGAGTGAAATTCCTTCAGTCAACGGTTGCTCTCATCATATAATTGTTTTTTTAACTCCCGACCCAAAAAGAGGGATGTTATATGTAGGGCATGCAATTCGAATATTCGAATATCGCGAATATTCGGCTGCATTTATTATTCGAATAGTAATTCCTATTATTCGAATATATTCGAATTATTTGTTAAGAATTAAAATTGTTTAAAAACGGTTTACGGCGGCGCTAAAACATCTTACAAACGCTATACTAGCTCTAAGTTCGCGCTAGGGCGTGGGAGGGGAATCGAAACGGGGCGAGGAAAGTTTTTTTTTGTTAATTATTGCATGTTTATTTGATATAACTATTTACTTACGTTACGTTACGTACGTGTACTTAATTGCTTGATTTGCTCTTCGCACGTGCTAATAGACGTATTATTTATTTGTGAAGTATTTTTTTTATAGGGAAGCAATATCCCATACTTTTGTGGTACTAATTAATAAAAATGCGTCTTAGATGCTCATTTAATATTTTTGTTTGAATAGGAAAAACAGAAAGAAAGAATTTTGAATTTTTTTGATTACTTAAATATGTTCATTTGATCTATGGTTCTCGGAAGCTATGTGCGCTCTAATATTTAGTTGATTTGATCTAAATTTTTACGTAACTAAGTAAAGTAAAAATGATTATTTGATCTCTTTTTAATTAGAAGTAAGCTGCTTTTGTTGTTAAAATATTGATTGGCTTTATGGACGTGCAATAGGCGTGTTGATTTTAAATAATTAAAAGTCATTTATTGAAGTTCCAGTGTTTTTATTATTTTTACCAATTATTCGAATATATTCGAATATTGGCTAAAATTTGAGCGAATATTCGAATACCTGAAACATCCGAATATTTGCATGCCCTAGTTATATGTTTGGATCGTTTATCTGTCTGTATGTGAAATCATAACTCTTCAACTGGTGTACCCACTGATTTTGATGCGGTTTTTTTACGATAGCACATTTTCACGGGAAAGTTATAGGATTACAAATGAAATAGAGAAAAACATTACCCTCCTTCGGCAGTCGAATAAAAGTCAAATAAAGTGAAGAAAAGATAAAGCATATTGCTGTCACTTCGGTAATAGATTAGGAAAGGAAGGCGTGAGGAGTCGCAACTGTGTCCTTCTAACTAAAATCTGCGTCAAACATACTTTCACCCATTGACACGACACAACTGTCAATTTCATTCATTCTACTGACATAACTTCGTTTTTTTAAACATGTCGTCGTTAATAATTTAAGCAATTTGTTATGGGATGGTGTCTTGTACTTGACTGCAGTTATTATGAAAATTATGACTGAAAAAAGTTTAAATTTCCGACTGAGGAAAAAGCTAAAATAATACCTAGATATCTAATACCTAATTGATGAAAACTTTTTTTATCCTTTTAGCTTCCCCGCCATTGATCTAGCGTAGCTCACTTTTTCAACTCCAAATGGAAAGAACAAACTCAATTTCTAATTATAATTGCTTAAATTATACCTCGACAAACGTCAACGATGTTAAGTTAGGTTATGTTTTGTATAGATGAATAATACTTTTCAAAAAATAATTTTAATAACACAGTAAAAACAGAAAATACATACAATTTATAGATTTTTAACAGAAAGAATTTGAACTTAATTATGTAACAAAAAAAAAGGAATGATATAATAAATAAAAACAATTTTTGATAAACGCCGATTTAGGTCGAGCGATATAATTTTGAACAGGTTAGAATAAACGTCACTGGCTGAATCAAGTTTGAACATTCATTTTTCATAAATTTTTAATTTCAAATAAAAAATTATTTCACACGAAATAATAAAGTTTTGTAGCCAATAATGACGGGATTTATTAATTATTTTTATGAAACAGCCATTGTTTTGGTAAGAAATGTGTTTTAAGAGAATAGTAATGAATATTCCGTTAAACCCCATACATTTTTGAACGCCAATCGACTCCACTTTAAAATTCGCGCTCAAATTAAGACCGTCTACTTCTGTAGACTATTATGTCAATAAAATGTGATATGTTTAGTAATATATTCATTTAAAAAATTTAATAAAATTTCGACATAATAATCCTTTAAAAAGAAACAAAGATATCTAGCTTGTACCAGGGGGTTTGTGGGTTCGTACCTTCTTTTATATAGACACTAATGAATGTTCTCGAGCGTCTATATTTACTCTACAATACATCTCTCTCTCTCTTTCGTAACTTCTTGCTTAGTAAGCGCAGAGTGTGGTATAAACGGCGCCTTCTAACAATCAGGTAACATTAATAAATATCTTCACGTAAACGAATTAAAGGTCATATTGCAATGATACAACAATAAACAGATTTTTGGAATGTTTCCAAATGTTATCAACCTGCATCAATGCATTTACAGTTAATAAATATTAATTACAAAATACCAATAATATATAATTACGGAATAAAACTGAAATTGAAAGTTAGCCGCTTTATAAGTTTCGTTTATGTGCTTATTTAAATAAAATTATTAAACAATTAAGTAGGTAATTCATAATATTATTATTATAAATAAATATAAGCGAAAGTATGACAAATATATATATTTTAATTATTAAATAAACATGTTAGCTTTCAGCGAAAGTGTATAAAATATTATATTTTGTAAAACAATACAATCGTACAAAATTAACTAAGTATTATGTTTATCATTCAGTTATGACATTTTGTATAAAAGAGTTAATGAAAATTTAACCATATATGATATAGCCATTTAAAGTTCTCTGGGGGATTCATTCATTTTTTTATCAATCTATTGTTGATTTAATTTATTTTTACTTCCCACCTCTACTATGGTAGGGAAGTAATGGATTTAGTCCGAAAAAATATTTCGAGATTTTAACAGATCTTCACGTTTTGAAACCCTAGCAATCGTTTAAGATCATTTTCTGACTGATGTCTGTATGTGTATGTGTGTGTGTGTATGTGGTCAATTTTTCGCGTGCGATATCGTAAAAACGGAACAACATACGGCAATGCCGATTGTTCTATTGTGTTTATCAGCCTTTAACTTAGATCTGATTAGATTTTGAGTCAAATCGGTTCAGTGGATCCTGAAATATTAAAAAAAACGTTCTCAATGTCACGTATTAACATAGGTAAAAAAAATATAAATGAATTCTAGATATTATAATATGAAAAAAATGTAAATATTTTTTATCTCTAAAATGTACAGTTTTCGAGAAAATAAATATTTTACTAAAAAAAATAAAAATTGTACCTAAATCAAGGTAACCATGACTTTTGCTATATTAAGCTAGCCATCAGTAGATCACTAAACAAAAAAGAGGGCCATGCTTTTTTTCAAAGAATAAAAAAAGAGTGTTTATTTTTTGCAAATATTTACTAGTTGGGAAGTATAGGACTGGTCATCAGGCAAATTTTTTATCAACAATAGATACTCATTTTGCACCGCCGGACAGGGCCGCTAGTATTAGATAACTTAAATCTGGCCTCGAATATATCTGAAGCATATTATGTCAAAACGTATGCAAATTTTAATTTAGCTATCTGTATTATGATCCTCATTCCTACAATTTTCACCATTACAAATACAATTTAATTAAAAAATACATTAAACATATTTTTTAATTTCTTAACAATGTGCTATATTTATATTACTTCCGATTTAATTTTCTAGAGTTCTGTGCCTCACCATTGAACAAAAAATACATTGAACATTTTTTTTAAATTTCTTAACAATGTGCTATATTTATATTACTTCCGATTTAATTTTCTAGAGTTCTGTGCCTCACCATTGAACAATGTAGGTAGTATATGCGTTTAGATATTTATTGTAAATAAAGGAATTTAATGAAATGAAAACTGTTTTGTTCTACAAACACAGATCAGTATCAGATAATTTCTCTTTTAAACGCTTGGAGTATTTTCTCACGCATAAAACGCATTTATCGCCAATCGCCATCAAACATATACGAATGGCCTTGGCGCAGATATTAAACTGTAAACAGATCTCCATTTAATGCACGTCTAATGTCATAATAATTATGATTTATAAAACCCACAATGAGAAGGTCTGTTCTGACACTACTAATATTCTTAATAAATGTTCGTGAATTTTTCTCTATCCGTCGTACTAATTCAGTAATAGTGTGTGCGTAATAAGAATCTAAACTAATATTATAAAGTTGGTAAATTCTGCACTTTGTACAATAGAAGCACTACTGGGTATCGATCGATGTGTTCGTTTATATAGTAACGCGCCTACAAAGTCCACATCATGAGAGAGTCGTGTTTTTAATGATTTATACAGAAGTTAATAACTTTAGTAAAAATAAACTAAATCGTAACTTAGTTTGTAATTGTAAAGTTCTAAGGACTAGAAAAGCGAATTTTCCGTTTTCATAATTTTTTTCCTGTTTTTCAAATTTCAATCTATCTATATGTATTTGTTTGGTTG
The DNA here is from genome assembly GCA_039654895.1 of Mongoloraphidia duomilia. Lineage (NCBI taxonomy): Eukaryota > Metazoa > Arthropoda > Insecta > Raphidioptera > Raphidiidae > Mongoloraphidia > Mongoloraphidia duomilia. The sequence goes on from CM077524.1 coordinate 6,461,908, forward strand.
AACGCGCTAATCTCAGGAACTACCAGTCCGATTTGAAAATTTTTTTTTGTTAGATAGCCCATTTATCGAGGAAGGCTATAGGCTATATTATATCACGCTATACGATCAATAGGAGCGGAGCATCAATGAAAAATGTTGCAAAAACGGGAAAAAATATTCTTTTTAAGAGCTTCCGTTGCGTGCGCTGCGTAAATGGTTAAAGTTACGCAAAAATCATGTATGACGGAATTGTTCCCGGAAGGTTTATATATACAGTGTGTCCACAGACTCATCCTCAACATGGGGATCTCCGTTGTTATGGGAGATAGAGATTTGGTTAAATGAGACAAAATGTGCAGAATCTCCAGTACTACTACCCTGCGTAGTCACACTTTCCATATTTTGCTTGGTTCGCGACCGACAGTTGAAAAACGAGATTTACCCATTTTCGTTTTTTGTGTATAACTCGCTTATTAAGAAAGTTAGAAAAAAAATATTTTCACTTTCTTAAGGCCCTTTTTTTTGAAGATTTCAAATCTCTTTTCATATTTTTATTTACTTTTATAGTTTTAGAGATACTTGTATTAACTTTGTTTTTTTAAATACACGTCAAAGATGGCCATGACACCATTCGAAAGAGATTTTTTTTCTCTTTAATTTGATATGAGGGTTGATGGATTTATTTTTAAAAATAACAGAGTTATACGTAAAACACTGATTTTTAATAGTAGGCTATGCTAAATTAATTAATAAAACAACAGAAGGCTTAGCAAACAGTTGAAATTCGCGTTGGCTTAGTAAACGGCTGTTTTGTTTTAGTGACTGAATCTTAATGTCTGGAGTTGCTTCCCAAAGATTAGCTAAAACTTTATTTGGGTGATGTTCTTCTTGTAGGACTTCATTACTTTTTCAATTTCTTTTTTGATTGTAGAGTTTTAGAGGCTATTAGACCGAGACCAAGTGACAATTTTTTGGTGTTATTTTTTCAAGGCCTTATTTTTGTGAAGATGTTGAGGGAGGCATATTAAAGGGATTTTGCTAGAAAGCGGTATGGGAGGGATGCAGACCGCCCTCAACATGTAGCAAAAAAAATTGTCACAATTATTATTGCTTCAAGGCTGAAATTGTTTGTATAGCTTGTCTGTGAACCCAATAATGCCATTATAATATTTGCAGATCGATTGGTCAGTATTAAAGGAGTGGCAGGCCACCCTAAACGTGTCATGTACCCGACAAAATTTATATTATTAGTTCAAGGTTCAAATTTTAATATGTTGTTACGACGACTGTTTTAAGCATTGTATATAAACACAAAATAAAATATAGTTACTTCTTACCACAACAGTTTTATTGATGGATGTACATTTCGAAAGCTAAGCTTTCATCTTCAGAGAACACTACATGTAGTGTTCGCTGAAGATGAAAGCTTAGCTTTCGAAATGTATATCCATCAATAAAATTGTTGTGGTAAGAAGTAACTATATTTTATTTTGTTTTTATTCCAACCACAGTGCTCATATATATTTTTATGCATTGTATATAGTTTACATGTAAGCTTTTCTATCTTTTATACCAAACATCACAAATATTCTATGCAGATAGTTTTAATCGGAGACCATCAAATCTTATTTCTTTACAAAAGTTGTAAAAATTTGCATAAAAATTTAATACTACATCTATCAATGACCAGGACATCCTTGTTTTTGGACATGCAAAGTTATTTTATACTAATAATTCACATTTTTGCATATCATTTATGTTAAATTATGCAGAACTTTGATTGTGTGTGTGCCGTCAATGGATATCACCTTTGACATATTACACAAAGACAAAACCAACACCAACTGATAAAACACATGTTAAACAACCAGTTTATCGTATTACGATAAAAGTATAATTTATATAACAATATCGCAGTACAAAATGGATCCACTGTGTCCTACTAAACCCGAAATTGACTTCACATAAAAAAAAAATTTAACAAAAAAAAACCTCCTTCAAAAAACCACTAAAAAGAGGAAAATAATGAAATTTTGAGATCTGCGCCAATTTAATAAAATATGAAGTCGGTTAAAAAGTATAGTATAGTGATTAACATCTTCTTTTTAACCAACTTCATATTTTATTAAATTGGCGCAGACCTCAAAATTTCATTATTTTCCTCTTTTTAGTGGTTTTTTGAAGAAGGTTTTTTTTGTTAAAAAGTTTTTTATTTTTTACTTTTTAGTGTCAAAAAGTGACATTTACCTTAAAAGAATCACACGCCGTTACTCACTTTTATTAAACCGACTTTCTTACGCTGTCTGATATGTCAAAAAATGACATTTACCTTAAAAAATCACACGCCGTTACTCACTTTTATTAAAACCGATTTTGATGAAATTTCTATGGGACCAATCTGAAAGTATATCCTTTCAAATAAAAAAAAATTTCCAAATCGGTTTATAAATGACGGAGTTCTGAGGTAACAAACATAAAAAAAAAATACAACCGAATTGAGAACCACCTCCTTTTTTTGAAGTCGGTTAAAAACATGAAAATCTTCTTCGGGTGACAAGTCGCGTGTTACACGCCGAAATAAGTACGAATAAATATAGGCTTTAATGTGCGTGTACTTTATTGCATTACTATTATATATTTTAGAAAGAATTCGATAGCAGCATGCGTTTGCTCTGTTACAGAAATAGATGAACAGACTAACTAAAATAAACTTATCAATAATTAAATTTTTATTGGTATTTCAGCCAAATTACATAATGGACTCTGCATTATTAGGAAAAAATCATTTTATCAACCATTGTCACAGTCGGGTTTCAAACCCAAACTTTTCCACTATCGCGGCGGATTGAGCTATCATTTACTCAACCGTGACAAGTTTTGATAAACTTATTTCCCCATAGTGTCACGGTTGAGTAAATGATAGCTCAATCTGCCGCGATAGTGGAAAAGTTTGGGTTTGAAACCCGACTGTGACAATGGTTGATAAAATGATTTTTTCTTAAAAATGCAGAGTCCATTATGTAATTTGGCTGAAATGCCAATATAAATTCTACTTATATATTTCACAGTCGTAACTTCACTCTTTAATACTTATCAATAACGCCTTAAACATTGCTAGCAAATTAATGAATACTAATTGAGTGAAATTATTGCTTTTATCTCAATACTTATTTTACAACACGGATGCCCTGCGGCCTGCATTTTCGTTACCATTCATAAAATTTTTGACCGGTACCATCGCATTTGTTTTTCAGAAAATGAAGGATAATTTATATTTGAAATTTGAACAGATTCATTTTGAAAACAACCGTGCAAACTAAATCTGAATTATTTACAAAATTAAAAAATAACATTTATTTTATCAATCTCTTAAAATGAACATTTTTACTTCCCACCTCTACTATGGTAGGGAAGTAATGGATTTAGTCCGAAAAAAATATTTCGAGATTTTAACAGATCTTCACGTTTTGAGACCCTAGCAATCGTTTAAGATCATTTTCTGACTGATGTCTGTATGTGTGTGTGTGTGTGTATGTGTGTGTGTGTATGTGTGTGTGTGTATGTGTGTATGTGGTCAATTTTTCGCCTTCGATATCTTAAGAACGGAACAACATACGGGCATGCCGATTATTCTATTGTGTTTATCAGCCTTTAACTTAGATCTGATTAGATTTTGAGTCAAATCGGTTCAGTGGATCCTGAGATATTCAAAAAAACGTCCTCAATGTCACGCATTAACATAGGTAAAAAAAAATATAAATGAATTCTAGATGTTATAATATGAAAAAAATGTAAATATTTTTTTTCTCTAAAATGTATAGTTTTCGAGAAAAAAAATATTTTACTTAAAAAATAAAAATTGTACATAAATCAAGTTAACCATGATTTTTGCTATATTAACTTAGCTATCAGTAGATCACCAAACAAAAAAGAGGGCCATGTTTTTTTCAAAGAATAAAAATTAAATTGTGTTTTAACGACCACCAACAGCTAAGGTTATTCGGGCCTAGTCAAAGAATAAAAAAAAAGAGTGTTTATTTTTTGCAAATATTTACTAGGTGGGAAGTATAGGACTGGTCATCAGTCGAATTTTTACTTCCCAGTTCCCACCTCTACTATGGTAGGGAATTAATGGATTTAGTCTGAAAAAAATATTTCGAGATTTTAACAGATCTTCACGTTTTGAGACACTAGCAATCGTTTAAGATCATGTGTGTGTGTGTATGTATGTGGTCAGTATGTATGTGGTCAGTTTTTCGCCTTCGATATCGTAAAAAAGGAACAACATACGGCCATGTCGATTGTTCTATTGTGTTTATCAGCCTTTAACTTAGATCTGATTAGATTTTGAGTCAAATCGGCTCAGTGGATCCTGAGATATTAAAAAAAAACGTTCTCAATGTCACGTATTAACATAGGTAAAAAAAATATAAATGAAATCTAGATATTATAATATGAAAAAAATGTAAATATTTTTTTTCTCTAAAATGTATAGTTTTCGAGAAAAAAAATATTTTACTAAAAAAAGAAAATTGTACGTAAATCAAGGTAACCATGATATTTGCTATATTACTAGCCATCAGTAGATCACCAAGCAAAAAAGAGGGCCATGCTTTTTTTCAAAGATTAAAAAAGAGTGTTTTTAGCAAATATTTACTAGGTGGGAAGTATAGGACTGGTCATCAGTCGAATTTTGTATACATTATATTATTCGTAGACGTTATTTTGTATAAAGTAATATAATCTTGAATTAAATTAATATAATTAAATTAATATAATCTTGAATCAAAATTTTACAATAATTATTAAATTCTTTTGATGGATCTATATTTTAAATCTTTTAAAACCGAATTGCCTCTACTAAATCTATTTCAATCTTAATCAAAATCTAAAAAAACCTTAAAAGCATTCTAATTGTACTCTAAAATCCAAACGATTAATAATCTGGCCTACTGTTGCATTAAAATCCTTTTATAATTACTTATTTGACAAGTGCCATTTTATCATAATTAACTGTTGCAGAAGTACGGATGTGGAGCAGAGCAACATTAAAATAAAAGCAGCAATAATTATTCACATTTTTCTGTTACACAATCGGCAATGGCTGGGTGCAGCCAGGGACGTAGTGAACACGATTTCATGTGTGACGAACGCCGTCTTCCTGTTTGTGTCCTTCTCAGTTCTTTGCAATAAAGAAGAGTTCTTAACATTCAAATGAGTTACGCTTAGATGTTTGATGTATACATGAATTTTTATTCTCTAAATATGTAGTGCATTACAGTAGGTATTTAATAAGAGTAGACAGTGTAAATTTCAAATCTGGGGTCACAAGACGAAAAAAAAATTATTATAACATCGTCAGCGGCTAGAGGATTAATAAACCGTTTCAAAATTCAGTTAAAATTTTATATAGAACTAGCCGCTACTCGTGGCTTCGCCCACGTATATTTCGATTTATGATTTATTAGCCCCCCCCGCGAGAAATTCTCCTCCCGCGAAGCGAAGTCGGGCTTGTGGTGTTTATTCGCTCGAATTTTATTGATACATAACTCACTCGCTTCGCTCGTTCGCTCGGATTTTATTTATACATTACTCACTCGCTTCGCTCGTTCGCTCGAATATTATTAATATATTATTCACTGGCTTCGCTCGTTCGCTTGAATATTATTAATACCTTACTCACCCACTTCGCTCGTTTGCTTAAATATTATTAATACATAAATATTATTAATACATAAAGCCGCTAAAATGATGATCGGTTTTTTTTCGGGAAACCGTACCGTTTTAAAATTTATTTATGAATGAACTCCATCACTGTACACATTTAATGACAATTATTTATTGTAACATTTTGATACGCATTTCTTGTATATTATACGCACAGTAAAATGTTAAAATAATTGTTACATGCAGAGTAATTAGTATTTTAAACGTTATGCATGTCTTCCTTACTGGCATTGTTTCGTAAATTAAGAGCAAATTTTAATTATTACATCATATATTTATTAATCAAGCAGGGCCCTTGCAAATCTGAAATATTAATATTCTAATAGTAATTTTGTGTCTTTTTGAGTCAACATTAATATTCTACATAGTCGACCACAACATAGTTTTGTTTTGGAGTTTCTATGAGCTACGCTTTTGAAACAAACAAGAATTCAAAATTATAATTTTGAATTCTTGTTTGTTTCAAAAGCGTAGCTCATAGAAACTCCAAAACAAAACAATGTTGTGGTCGAATATGTAGAGTATTATTGTTGACAGTAACTTTGACTGAAAGACTTCTACTATAATTAAAACTAACCTTTACAGGCGGCTCTGCTCGCGTTAATTTCAGTTTTTAGGGTTCCGTACCTCAGAATGAAAAAACGGAACACTTATAGGAACACTCTCGCGTCTGTCCGTCCGATCTCCCCCCCCCCTTATCTCTGAAACTACTGAGCCTAAAATTTTGAAAAAAATAGGCAATATAGGGCCTCACTCATAGTTTACAGGAAAACCTAAAAGAAAATCCTAAATTCTTAAACTTAGGCGTAGAGCTGTACCAAGTGTATCAAATACACCATTGCATGTACCGTGGTACACGTGGGAGTAGCGGTTAAGCGCTTAATGCGGTCGCATGCTACCACGAAGAACCGGGTTCAAATCTAACTGACGATACGTGATTGTTTGTTTTTCTTCTTTTTTTTGTTTTTTTTTTTATAATGTAAACATTTTTGAATTTTTTACTTTAAAAATTAATTTAATTAAATTTTATTCGAAAAAATTTAGAAACATTAAACAGAACAAAATAAAATATAAGTAAAAAAACTTTTTTGCAGTAATACGGAACCCGCGATGCGCGAGTTTGACTTGCACTTGGCCAGTTTTTTTTCTACTATTACTTACTCAGCCTCATTTAGTAAAAGCGCGATTATATAATATACCTACCTAGCCTGTTGGATTCTCTGATATACAAGACACCATAGTGAAAGTCCGATCAAAATCGGTTCACTAGTTTCTGCGTTAACCTGCAGAACAACCAAACTGGGAAACAGACAGACAGATAAAAATTTGAAAATGACTAATTCGGTCTAGTCATTCTATAAACTGTATATAGGTACTTTACATCTGAGTCGAAATTTTGTTAAAAACTTACAATTACAGACGAATAACAAAACAATTAACAAATAAGCGCCATATATAGCTGAAGCCACATATTACTGTAGTTTTAATCGTATGGAGCCGTAGCTATAGGGGGGTATAAAGGAGCAAATAGCTGACATATAGTAATATCCCACTTTTTGTATAAGTATTTGCGCCCTACTTCAAATTTCTGATGCTCTACCTAAAATTTGGTTCTGAGTACGGACCTGAACAGCATTTTTGTGCATATGCGCAAACATTTTACGAGTAGGCAGATCTGTGTATAAAATTTAAAAAAACGTTGTTTTTAATGCTCATCGAATTGAAATTTCCGTATATTTCCTATCTGCAGTGAAGGTTCATCGCTTGTAACAGCATCGAACTTTCTGAGTATCTATAGTCTATACGTGCAAATATTTTGCAAATTGAGTGTGTTAGAAATAAAATTGTACTATCGCGGTTTACGACCCCCTTTTAGCTCTAGTCTAACATTTTTTTAAGGTGTAGGTATCCAATTGGATATGCCCCCATAAATAGCTAAAGCATAATGCAACGTGCATTACCTATATACATATATCAGTTGGGGGGTGGTTCCACCATATAGATACCTAAGTTATCTGGCCAGTATTATCAAATATTAAAGCTGGGTCTAAACGACATCACAACATATCCGTGAACTGCAGACGTGGGATTCGAACCTATACGACAGTCTGATTCAAAGGCCAACACTGACCATCCCAATAAACATTTCTGGTTACTTGTAGTAACGCTTAAGTTATATAATGGGTTTATAATAGTATTGCTAAAAACCAACGTTTTATATCTGTTATATTGCAGACGCCTGGATTACCTTCTAACATGGTTACCAAAAGATATATAAGTTTAGTGTTGCAAAAGTTTACGTTACTTCTTATATTACTAGAAGTAACGAGAATTTAAAGTTTTATAAAGGGGTTATGTAACAGTTGCTATCACTTCGTTATATAACTGTACTTATATTGTAGTTCGCTACCACTATAAATTTCAAGTTATATAACGGTAGCGTTGACAACAATTATAAAACATTGATTAGTGCGCTTATAAAACCTTTACACAACTTTAGGTAATCATGATTGTGTATATTAGTAACTACGGTAACAACTATATAACTATAGGTGTTGAGATATCCATTATATAACTTAAACGGCACCCTGCTTTCAACTTTTTATAAAACTAACCAGAAATGTTTATCTTGGGATAATTTTCGTTGCTCGAGTTGTGCAGTTTGTTATTGAATGAGTATTGTATATTACACCACACTGCAGTCCTTTGGTTTAGCATTCACTGAAATATTTTTTGACTGCATTATATGAATTATGTTTCTTGGAATGATTTATTTAGGTAAATTAGGTACTTATACTATACATTTGACCTAAAAGACGCATCTGTATCTCACAAGTTACACAGGTAAACACGTCATATATCATAGGTAAATACTAAACATACCTATATATTATTATGTATACAGTTATATATATATTTCCGCATTGCCCATAATTGCGACTAAACAAATATTTCAGAATTTAATGTTTGTGATGTTAAATGGACGTATATATGTGTAAAATATTAACAAATTTAAATATTTGCCAAAAGGAAAAGTGAAACTGCCAACATTTATCTTTGGTTCATCCCATTAATACACACCTGTGTATTACCTGTGTAATATGTAATAAGATAAGTAAATAATATAACAGAATAGTGTGCCATTGACTGCGGAAGCCTCTTGCATATATTAGCGATAATACATCATAATCGATATTTTGCAATAGAAAGAAAATATTACTTCACATTAAATGTTTCTAGAACTTTATGTTCTAATTATGTATGGTCCCATCGTCATTCGACCAACGTCAATAGTGTATGTGCCATATACTATGTATACATATACTAATTAGTCGTGGAAGAAATAATATAATTATGAAATGATACAAGTTGTATTTATTTTATACCGATAAAAATTATTACTCTAATTTTATTGCTGGCAGTTGTTGTCTTCATAACTCAGTAAAAAGAATAGATGAAATTAGTGTTGCCGTCTAGACAAGACAAGACAAGACTTTCAAAGTCTTGTCTTGAAATATCAAGACTTCACTAAGTCTAAGTCTAGATTAACAAACTCTTGTCTTGTCTAATATCAAGACTCTGGATTATTTTCAAGAGTCTAGATTAACCGAGTGGTTTACTTTATCTAATACTTCTTAGTTTATCTAGACTCTTTAAAATTGTCTAGAGTTTTGGCAAGAGTCTTGATCTACATAAAGAAGGTCTTGTTTTGTCTTAAAAATTTCTAGGCAAGACTTTTACAAGTCTTGTCTTGAAAATCTAGACAAGACAAGACAAGAGTCTAGAAAGTCTAGATCTAGATGGCAACACTAAATGAAATTTCTTAATTCCAGGATAAATACTGATTTCTGTGGAATTTATTATTCCGGACACTTTAATATTTCGTTCTTCCAAAATATTTTGCAACATTATTTTATCTTCTAAAAGTGAAATATTTTCTACATATTCTTAAGTTATAGCATTCATACGATACGGTTGAAAACTCGTAGTTACCTACCATAATTTTATGCACCTTGCTCAATACAATTAAATGTGCATTTTTTAAACTGTTGTAACATCAAATCGAGAAAAATTCAGTCCAGTTTCTAACACCTTTATTAGGAAATTCATCATCGTAATATAAAATAACTTTTCTTACAAGAAAAATTGTTAAGAAGTTAAGTCACATTATTTTAGTAAAACAAGAACCCTTAAACATAAATCATATACAGGGTGTTTCATAATATATGCGCAGGACTTCAGGATGTGATGGCTCATCCAAAAATATGAAAAAAAGTTTCTATTAACTTACCCTCTAAAATGCACCATTTTAGAGATACAGGGTGTTGAAATTGAAAAAAAAATTTCGTTTTTTACGAATATCTCCGGAACGTTTATCGTATACAGAAAACAGCTTTTGTAAGCATTTTCTACTCATAATAAGCTATGTTTTGTGCGGAATTTTTTTTTTAAGTCATAATTGGTGAAGGTTTTGAAGAGGTAGTGGGTGTTTTTATGGTGCATTTTAGAGGGTAAGTTAATTGAAACTTTTTTTCATATTTTTGGACGAACTATCACATCCTGAAGTCCTGCGCATATATTATGAAACACCCTGTATAATTATATATATCTGCCAACATACACAAAGATTTATTTTTTCGAGATTAAAAAAATAATTACCAATTTTGTAAAGTTTCAATAGTATGTACTATAAAATTGAAAGAAGCCAAATAAAACTTGTATCGTATAACATAGAGTAATTTAATTTAATTTAATTTCTTTTCTGCACACACCTTAATTGAAGAGTTTGGTACATGTGAACTACATGTATACCTACTTTAGTTATTCAGTAAAAAAACTCGTCAAAAAATTGAAACTTAACATAACAATCACTTCAGATTTTTTTGGAAATCACCCATAATCATGGGTAGGTACCACTAGAAAATTTTCCAGGGAGGACAAAAATAGTAAGTCCTCCTTCGCCGCCAAGGAGGACACTTCGACCGCTGCCACATCGCCTTTGAGAATGTCTACCACAGTTGTAGACGAAACGTCAGGTAGAAATACCACCGGACCACGGCCTACAAGCCCGGAAACCATGAAGACTTGGAAAAATAAAATTATTGTTCTTATTATTTTTTAGTATATTATATTATATTCGGTAATTTATCATGATACTAATTGACTCGGTCATTTTCCGGGGCGAGAGACGACTGTCCCAGATCGCCTCCCCCCGCCCGGCTGCGCCCATGCTCATAATAATTAAGCTACACATTGTGATTCACACCCAACGCCATATTGATTAGAGTGTTAGTAATTTAGATGAATTATTACGCAATACAAATTGTTTTCAATTCATTAAATCTGTCGATCCGAGAATCGGCAACACGTAATAATAAAGAGTTGGAATGTGTAACAGAATTGCGCTTTCTCTTGTCAGACGACGAACCCTCCCTAATATGCAATGTGCATATACAGTGTGTCTTAGTCAGGGTAGACCAAAGATAATTATAATCATGGTCCCATATTTCAGTGTATTTATTTTAAAATCTCAATACTATTAGGCCAGGGGTCGGCAACCTGAGGCTCTTATGATGTCAAGATGCGGCTCTCCAGTTCCATGCGCAAATATTAATAATTATATTATTTTATTTTCAAAACTCATAAAAAATATTATACTGCAAAAAAAACTTTAAACAGGATAAAAACACTCAACAGAGAACAGTGAGAATAGGTGGAGTAGAGAGTATACGGACAGCTGACATTTTTTAAATGTGGCAACACTGTTCTGTTTGTTTAGTTATTGGTGCACTGTGTAGCACTGCATAGCTAGCTAAAATACTTTAACATGTTTTGTGCGAAACATTTGTATGTTTTTATATGAATAAATATTATTTCATATTTACAGCTATTATTTTAAATTAAAAATCAAATTTATATACCTAATCCTAATCAAATAACATAATATTGAAATAAAAATGTTAGTGGCTCTTTAAAAACTGGGAAATTTTGTAAATTGTAACTTTTGGCTCTTCCGTCTAAATAGGTTGCCGACCCCTGTATTAGGCTGATCATACATTTCGTTTTCAACGAGGCGGTACCATTTTTCACTGTTCTATATACCGCGGAGTAAGTATATGTTTAAAAAAAATGTTTGCTTGAAGATGTTGTTTTCTAATTGGCTGAAGGATTCAGAATAAAAACGCAAGTTGCAACTGATGATCCTAACCCCCCAAAGGACGTTGGGTTGGAGACTACTTCTTTCCATTTGGACCTTTCCTGGACAGTACGGATAAGGCTGTTGAAATCCAATTTCGTCCATTTTGTGATGTTATCTAGCCACAACTAACCTAAAACTAAATAACATCACAAAACATCCATGAGCGCAGGTGGGATTATAACCCACGACAGTCTAGTCTAGAGGCTGGTACCAAGTACGCTATCCACTAGGCTACACTGGTCTTAAAGTTTATTGGTTATTAAGTCTTTACCTGAATTTGTGAATGATTTAAAAGAAGGTTAGGTACCTACTCTACGGTTACACAGGAATCTGTCAAAAACTTCAAACCAAAATGATTCATTACTCTAGACTCTAGACCAAGGCCGTAGCTAGAGCTGAATTCAAAGGGCACTGAAAGTTTAAAGTAGGGCTGAAGCAAAAGACTACAATTTATTAATTGGATTGCCCACCTCATCTGGTGATATCAAATTACAAAAGCAAAAAAACGGTGAATGACAATTTAATCAAAAAAAATACAGAACTTGTCATGTTATCAAATTTCTGAAGAACTTCATTTAGATTCAACGAATTTAATCTTGTTTTTCCAAATGTCAGATAGATCAAGTCTGTCATTCTGTCGTGACAGTCTTTGCGGCTTATTTATAATTCCTTAAAGTAGGGCACTGGATGTTTTAAGGTAGGGCATTGCCCCTTAATGCCCCCCCTAGCTACGGCCCTGCTCTAGACTATTTCGGAATGGGGTATAAAATGTTAATTACTTATCTACAGTTGACTCAGTCAAATCAGATAATATAATTATTAGAACAAGCCAATAAACATGACTGAACAGATTGAATAAAAACATTATGTACTTATTTAAAACTGACTTGCAAATGCATTAAGTATTGCATATCTACATTGGGTGACGGTGGAACAATTAAGACTTTGCATTTATGTGAAATCTGACAGTATGAAATTTTGATAAAGTAGACTGTGCATCAAATCGGTTTGTTTCTACTCGACACACTGTATTTTTATTATATTGTATGCAGTGTGGGTTTTCTTGTACGCAGTTCGTATCTACCGATGATTTTGTAACATGTATAGTCCAATGGATGCACAAGCGACTAGACCCTACAGTCAGGGTCCATTCTGAATGATCGAATACCCCATCTTGATGTCGTCTGACACACGCACGCACACCTAAACGAACGTAACAACTAACTAGTGAACTCTGTATACTAATATGGATAGTTGATAGCGATTAAAAATGGGTTTTGTATGTGAAGAATGTTCAAACATATATTTTTCAAGACAGGCATTAATGTTCACAAAATTCGAGAAAGCCTTATCTCGAGTTTTCATTCTAATTTTGTGAACATTAATGCGTCTTGAAGAATATGTATTTGAACATTGTCCACATACAAAACCCATTTTTAATCGCTATCAACTATCCAAATTAGTATACAGAGTTCACTAGTTAGTTGTTACGTTCGTTTAGGTGTGTGTGCGTGTGTCAAACGACATCAAGATGGGGTATTCGACCAATCAGAATGATCCCTGACTGCAGGGTCTAGTCGCTTGTTATGCAGTGTGGGTTTTCTTGTACGCAGTTCGTATCTATACCGATGATTTTGTAACATGTATATTGTACAGTCCAATTGATGCTGTACATAATTATATTATTAGTGAACTCAGATGAAATAACGCGAGGTTAACATGATTAAACCGTATATTATCTATAAATCTAGATTCTAGATCAAACAAGTATCCTAACAGAGAGAGTGTACACTTGGAAGGAAATCTATCGGAGGAGGCAGAGGGTATCTCGGTGTCTTACTGACAATTTTGACAGAAATTTTCTGAATCAAATTGACGTATTTTGTCCTGCATATCTAACAAAAATGGGGCAAAAAAACTATGCAAATACCTTATTCCCGTGGCGGATTTAAATTATTGCCGTTCTTAAATTTTTCTCACCCATCATCCTGTCTTACCCTCCCCAATTCCTCTCCCTCTAATACCCTCCTATACCCTATCACAATAATATCGTTTTCTTTTCCTTTTCCTGGCTTCTCTTATTTTCTTTTTTTTTTTGCCGCTCTGGGCTGTAACCCTCTAAGTCCCCGTAATACACCCCTGCCTTCTTCGATGCTAATAAAATACATTTTGTCAGTACCTAATAGTTTTTTTCGTGAAAACTATTTTTTTAAAAACGGTGTCATTTACTGCGACAATATTTGAAAACAAAACGGTATAAGTCTTTGTAAATAGTCATTATTAAAGTATGTTTTTACAACTCTTTATTAAAGTGTAATATAAATAAAATTTATAATAATGATAGATTGAAACAGATTTCCTTTAACAATAGGACATCTTTCGCAAAACCTGACATAGTTTTCATTCAATGGAATTTGACATGATTTATTATTTTCTGTAATAATGTAGATTGCATAATGCCGTCGCAAAATACGCACTAAAATTTACATAATAATATTTAATTTTACTATTAAATTTACATTCTTTTCAACACCGTTGTACTAAAATTAATTAGAAATCTTTTTGGCACAACTGTATAAAGTATAAACTGTAAATGTGTCTCCTGTATACTTCTATTGTTATATTTTAATTTGTCAACATATTGAAAATATATTGTCGCCACAGTGCGTTATTTTAGTTTCTATAGAGCTATAATTAGGGTTCCCATAATTTGTTAGAGTTAAGTCTGGACGGTCCAGCAGATCTGGGGATAAATCGCGGCGACCATGAAGCGCGAGCCACGAAAAGTTATTTTGTTATTTTAATTCAAATGTCGGTTGTAGAAATTGGGAAAACTAAGAGTAGAACTACTGAAAAGTGTACAAAAGAGGTAAGGTAGGTGGATATTAGTAATTAAAAAACTCAAAATCAACTTAATATGTATTTATTTAAATTTAAAACATACAATAATTATGTCCATGTACTTATTATTATATAAATGGCTACTGACTCGGTCCTTCTTCATCCCCAGTTTTATTTTTGGTCTTCGTTTGGCTCTTTTTGATTGTGTGTACCATTCGTAGGTACTTTTCAGACGTAAGGGCTTTCTTTAATAAAACTTTGTTTGTTTTTATTTATTAAAAATCCGGACGTAAAAATTAAAGGGAGTCCCTACACATAAAACGGAAAAACCTTTTAAAGGCTGTATCTTTGGAACCGTAACATGTATACAGCTGGTTGAAATTTTCACAGAATATGTCTACCTAATATAATTGTTGTAACGGTACGGAACCATCGTAGCGCGAGTTCCACACGCACTTGACTGCTTTTCATATACCGTTCGCGTTGTCCTAATATTTTGTACTAGATGCCTAGAATTGTGTAACTATTAAAAATTATAATTTAACTAAAAAGTAAAAAATAATTAATTTTATTGTAAAAAAGCGTGGGGTGCTTTGTATCATATTTTCATACCACCCCACGCTTTTTTACAATAAAATTAATTATTTTTTACTTTTTAGTTCATTAAAGCGTATTTTTTAGTTTTTTTAAATTATAATTTATTTTTGCTTTTTAGTCCTGGAGATCCTGGTCAGGATAATGGGACAAACTTATGGAATTATTGTATTGTCATCGGTCCTTGATAAGTGTGCAAAGTTTCAGTTCAATCTGAAGTTTTTTGCTTTTTTTTTTTTTTTAGTCCTGGAGATCCTGGTCAGGATAATAGGACAAGCTTATTGAATTATTGTATTGTCGTCGGTCCTTGATAAGTGTGCAAAGTTTAAACTAAATCTGACCGTTCAAAGTTGGTCAAAATCAAGTTCAAAGAAGTCGGTTGCAAACAAGCAAGCAAGCAAACATACAGGTGAAGCTAATAAAAGCGTGTTAAAAAGAAACCATCTATTGTTAATTAATGTAAAGATGAATGATGCTAGAACCGATTATCTTTCAACAAGTTTAAAAATACGATTGGGAGTTTCTTTGACGTTTTTATTTTGACGAAAAGTTGTGGTGTACAGTCTAGTTACAATGCAATCGATATTCGCAACATATTAGTGACCAACGGTCACACTGGTCTATTCAAGAATGAACCATAGGAGCACAATCATTAATCCAACGTACCAACGCACTTGTGAAAGGAGACGCTAAACATGCCACATTCAGTTGATGTGGAGCACTTACCAAGGTGACTTGATATTAACAATCAACACACACTGTTTGATCTCCAATCACCAACTCAAAGTGACCTGCTATACATTCCGCGATCTGCATAACACACCACACGATGCTGTCATATCCGTTATTGTTGTTATTATTGTCAATGTTACACAATAATAAATGATAGGTCTCTCTGGGAATAAATAATTAATGATAGGATCTGCGTTACAGTTTTGTTCTTTCATCAAACACCAATCCGCAACTGTTAATTACTTTACTTGATTAATTGCTGTTATTGTTTAATTATTGTTTTAAGTTTGCTACACAGAAAACGTGAGAGTTTATTAATTTATTACCTATAATTAACCGATTTGATTAATCGTTGAGTAATTAATAAGTGTTGGTTAATTTTAGTTTTATCATATGATCAAAAATTAAGGATAAAGGATGTCTCACCTGTTGTTTCTATCTATAGTAAGCCAACCGCTAGGAACGCTAGTAGCTATATGCTGCTAAAAAGTGATATAAAAAACAGTATGTCGAATTTTGCAGATAGTGCCATCATTCGGATGGATTATTATAGGTACTAATTTCTATTTTTAAAGGCAATTCTAATTATTTATCTTTATGCACAACGGCAAGAGATTTGAATAAACTGTGTTAGCTGATTGTAAAAATAAGTTCAGAATACCTATTTTAAAATTATTTTATATTCTAGGTATTAAAAATGAAAAAAAAAGAACAACTCAACAATAATTCACAACCCATCTTTGATATTCGTTTGATGAATCGTTTTTCCAAATTTCCAATTTTGAATAATTGTTTTAGATTATTTTATACAGGTTGTAACAAAAAAGGTGTCCTCGCCTTTAAGGGATTATCTATAGGTGATGCTAAATGTAGGAAAACATATTGACAAATTCACGTCCGATTCTCAGTTATCTTACTACTAAAAAAATATAGATTGAAACATTGAGTTTAATAAAACTGGAAGATAGTTGGGTTTATTTATGGGTTTATTATTTTTTGCTTATTTTAGCATCACGATCACCCCATAAAGTAATAGTTTTTGCATCCTGTATATACGCAGTAGATCCCGTCTATATTTGGAAAAATTGTGGCCATATTGACGTGTCTAATGGCCACTATCTTTCGAAAAAATAGATATACCTGACAACATTTTCAAGAATCCAAATTATGTGCCAAAAATATG
This sequence comes from Mongoloraphidia duomilia, assembly GCA_039654895.1. Lineage (NCBI taxonomy): Eukaryota > Metazoa > Arthropoda > Insecta > Raphidioptera > Raphidiidae > Mongoloraphidia > Mongoloraphidia duomilia. The sequence continues at coordinate 6,479,163 of CM077524.1, forward strand.
TCTTGTCTATATAAGACACATAATTTCGATTCTTGAAAATTTAAAGTCAACTGTCTATTCATTTGATCATTCCTGAGTGCCATAGAATCTACTGAGTTACACAGGTTGTCGAGCATCTATAATTTACAATTCATTCATTCATCTGAATCACACACGTATTTTTTACACTGTATTAATTTATCTACGTACTGCGGTTATAATTTCAGTCAGATTAGGTAACTTGATATAATTAACAAAAAACTTGCGGTAGCCTAAGTCAAATTAAAATAAAGAAAATAAAAATAAATCTGAACTCCGAAGGCTATTTGTCAATATCAGTCAATGTCATTTATTTAAAAAATTAATAATAAACTAGTACCTACAGATGTTATTCAGATGAAATCAAGTCATTAAATATACTTGCATATTTAATTTATAGTTGACATTTAAAAAAGCGAATACCTTTACAGATTTGTAGCAACGGAAAGAATTAGTAAATCAAATTATTACGTCTTAATCTATACCTGGCGGTTATAATTGACATAACTGCTTATATCAGATTTCCGATAATAGTAGTACCTAGATTCGTAATGGGGTACATTACTGACTAGTGGTGACAGTATGTAAAAAAGAGCGATAGCGAGTTTTTACAGTCACATGAGTCATAATACCATTACGCACGAAATATACTCCGTAGGTACCACTTCAGTTGGCCTACTTACCAAAAAACTCAATTATTAGTCCTCAATTAACAGAAATCGAAACAATAGTGTAATATAGGTATTTTTACTTCCCACCTCTACTATGGTAGGGAAGTAATGGATTTAGTCCGAAAAAAATATTTCAAGATTTTAACAGATTTTCACGTTTTGAGACCCTAGCAATCGTTTAAGATCATTTTCTGACTGATGTCTGTATGTGTGTGTGTGTGTGTGGGGTCAATTTTTCGCCTTCGATATCTTAAGAACGGAACAACATACGGCCATGCCGATTATATTATTATGTTTATCAGCCTTTAACTTAGATCTGATTAGATTTTGAGTCAAATCGGTTCAGTGGATCCTCAGATATTCAAAAAAACGTCCTCAATGTCACGTATTAACATAGGTAAAAAAAATATAAATGAATTCTAGATGTTATAATATGAAAAATATTTTACTAAAAATAATAAAAATTGTACGTAAATCAAGGTAACCATGATTTTTGCTATAAAGTTAGCCATCAGTAGATCACCAAACAAAAAAGAGGGCCATGCTTTTTTCAAAGAATAAAAATTAAATTGTGTTTTAAAGACCACCAACAGCTAAGGTTATTTGGGCCTAATCAAAGAATAAAAAAAGTGTTTATTTTTTGCAAATATTTACTAGGTGGGAAGTATAAGACTGGTCATCAGTCGAATTTTTTATTTTGTACCAAACATTTTACAGACTTTTGTCTAAACCTAAGCCTACTAAGATAACGTATTCCTACTAAGATAATAAATAATTAAATAGAAACGCGAAAAAAATGTACAATCAGAGAAACTAAAACTCGAAACGTATTTCAACTTAGTTAATACTATGCCTCGAAGAATAATGGCCGTTATAACCAATAAAGGTGATGTTACCCTAATTTTTGAAATATTTTTGGAGTTTTTTTTGGAATTTTTTTCGTTTTTCTATTTAATTATTTATTATCTTAGTAGGCTCAGGTTATGACAAAAAGTCCGTAAAATGTTTGGTACAAAATAAAAAATACCTATATTACACTATTGTTTCGATTTCTGTTAATTGAGAATTAATAATTGAGTTTTTTGGTAAGTATAAGGCCAACTGAAGTGTGACGGGGGTATATGGTATTTTTTGCCATACCCACTACAAAATACCTACTTTTCACTTCATTGCGTCGCCATCTTTACAGGTCGTGAAGATCGTGAGTATGTAATCGCAGGCGAATAGAGCGAATAAACAGAAGTTGCTATGGCAACCGTTTACTTACCGCACTTGCTATGTAATGGAAACAACGTTGCACGCCTGCCTGTTAAATGACCCAATACATGCTGGTATGCATGCGTCGAAAGTAACTATTTTGTCGTGGGTATGGCAATAATAAGAATAATTAATCATTCAGTTATGTTTTACGATACAGTTCTCTGTTCTTCATTGCAATGAAATGAGACAACAGTGGCGATCATGCCTTTTAGGAAGCTTCTTTTTATACTTACATGAGCGTCTCGATTGTCAAGTTGAATGGAATATATTATTTACCAACATACCTACATTTTAAATCTAAATGTCTAAAATCTAAAATTTAGGTTAGTAAATTAATTTCGTGCAACTTGTCGCTCGTGATGCACGTGTAGAAGGAAGGTACCTCGAAGCATGAGATCGACAGTTTTGTATCTATTAAATGCAACGAATAATATAGACTACTGGGCGACCCACACACCCACAATGTTTTGAAAAGCAGTATAAATTTAGGGTTTGTATAGAGATGTAATTTTTTTTAGACAATGAAATTTAGAAAAATGTTAATGAAGATATAAGGGAAAAATCAGTGGCGTAACTACAAGAAGCGGGGCTTCAGATTGAACTAGAAAAAGAGGCCCTCAGCATAAATTTTTTAACCACAATCTTCTCTAACCTAAATAAATTTCATTCGCAAAAATTAAGATCTTAAATATTGATGACTCTGAATAACTTTTTGATGTTCGCACGGTTTCGTACCGGCGACGCATCTTTTAAATATCTGCCTTATCAACTGTCGTTCTGCGCCTATTATGGCTTGTAGCGGGTAACGGGGAATCAGGGTTCAATTTCGGAGAGGGAACATGAGAAGATAAAAATTAATGACGCATATAATTTATTAAGATATCGAAAAATATTCATAATTCTATACAGGGTGCCCCAAAAAGAATGGGACATAAAGTAACAGCTGATTCCTTACAAAAAAATATTGCGATAGACTTCAACATGTCTATTCCGAAAGTTGATATTAAAGGAGATACAGGGTGTCAAAGTTTAATTTTTATTTTTATCATTATGACGCGGCATTTTAATAAGAAACATTGAATTTTTAAATAAAACTGTCAAAATTACCATCATAACGCCGCGCCGGCATTTTCAAAGCCACCTATGTTCATTTTCAAAATTTACCATTTAAAACCACGATTGATTGATTGTGTTTTAAAGACCACCAACAGCTAAGGTTATTTGGGCCTAGCACCAATTCATATTTTCAATTCATTATTTTTTTTTTTTTAATATTAAATTGAAAATCCAATTGACACTTTTACCAGCTCTCGGGCTAGAACCCGAGAACTGGAGACTTGTAATAGAGAAACCATATCAACACCATGTAAACAACAGCGCCGCTACACTCTCGGCTATTCTCAAACCACATTGCATCGATTACATTAAGTGCAAATATCTTGAAAAAGGTTACTCCTAGCCACTTTTACAAAATATACCTTTTTTACGTACAAAAAATTTATGACTATTTGAATGAGTGAAAAGGTGACAAGTTGGGGTCTATCGCAATATTTTTTTGTAAGGAATCAGCTGTTACTTTATGTCCAATTTTTTGGGACACCCTGAATAATTCTGGGGTCCCTAAATTGGCGGGGCTCGTAAATCGGACATGTCCGGCCTGTCAATAGTTACGCCACTGAAAAATTACCAGAAATTCGTCATAAATAGTTTTGCCTCATGGCCACAAACATAAAACAAGTTATAATATTATCTATATATATAAAACAGTTCCGTTACTGACTGATTGATTGACTGACAGACAACGCCCAGGTCAAACCGCTGAAGATATAAACTTGAAATTTGGACAGTATGTTCCTTTTGTGACGTAGGCACCCACTAAGAAAGGATTTTTCGAAATTCAACCTCTAAGGGGGTTAAATAGGGGATGAAAGTTTGTATGGAAATTCATCATTTTTGAAGTTAGAAGCATGAAATTTTGCACATGAGTTTCTTATATAACGTAGGTGAGCACTAAGAAATTTTTTTTTGAAAATTCAACCTCTAAGGGGGCTAAAAAGGGGATGAAAGTTTGCATGGAAGTTCGTTATTTTTGAAGTTAGAAGCATGAAATTTTGCACAGGAGTTCCTTATATAACGTAGATGAGTAATAAGAAAGGATTTTTGAAAATTCATCCCTTAAAGGGGTTAAATAGGGGATGAAAGTTTGTATGGAAGTTCGTAATTTTTTAAGTTAGAAGCATGAAATTTTGCATAGGAGTTCCTTATATAACGTAGATGAGTAATAAGAAAGGATTTTTTAAAAAGTATCCCTTAAAGGGGTTAAATAGGGGATGAAATTTTGTATGGAAGTTCATCATTTTTGAAGTTAGAAGCATGAAATTTTGCACAGGAGTTCCTTATATAACGTATAGGTGAGCAATAATGTATTAATAAAATTCGATCGGACGAGCGAAGCGAGTGAGTAATGTATTATTAATATTCGAGTGAACGAGCGAAACGAGTGAGTAATGTATTAATAAAATTCGAGCGAACGAGCGAAGCGAGTGAGTATTGTATTATTAATATTCAAACGAACGAGCAAAGCGAGTGAGTAATGTATAATTAATATTCAAACGAACGAGCGAAGCGAGTGTGTAATGTATTAATAAAATTCGAGCGAACGAGCGAAGCGAGTGAGTAATGTATTAATAAAATCCGAGTGAACGAGCGAAGCGAGTGAGTTATGTATTATAAAATTCGAGCGAATAAACATCACCAGCCCGGCTTCGCTTCGCAGGAGGAGAATTTCTCGCGGGGGGGATAATAAATCATAAATCGAAAAATACGTGGGCGAAGCCACGGGTAACGACTAGTTATGTATATGATGAAAAAAAAACTACAGTTGTAATAACGAAAAAACAAGTAAGGTGTATAGTATTCGGTTAGCTGAGTTAGATTTAAGTGAAGTGCACTGCCAGTACCGTATTAGACAGTCTCCTGCATAACGTATGTCATTAAAATTCTACATACTAACCTACAAAACGATATGTAAAATGGCGTAACAGATAAACCGACTTAACGACGTCACGCCCTAAACAGCACTGAATATACCTCTAACATGCATTTGTTGAGATCACATTTTTGTACAATAGATGAGGGTCTTTCAAAAAGTTTAATACGGCTATCTATAAAATTTTTAGCCAAATGAAAACGGAAAGTTTGTTGAGATGCAACTGCAGGAGAAGTTCGATTACAAAATATTCAAATTTACAGAAAAAGCCTATATTATAATAATAATAATGCGTTTAACGTCCGTTTCTCAACATTATGTCATAACAGACGCCATTCGCACCATAACAATTTTCCATTTTACCACTTCCCGTTGTTTTCTACATTTTTAAAGTTCAACTTTTTTTTATTAATAGAAATGTGCAATGGAGGAATTATAGGAAATTAGGATAAGGTAGGCAATTTTGGGAGCATAGGAGTTTGACAGGTAATCGGCCATGGCCTTGAATAAGGAACCATCTCGATATTCATCTGGAATAATTGAGGGAAACCATGGAAAACCTCAAACAAGATGGCCGGTACAGGAATTACCGTTTCTCGATGTGAGGCAGTAGGAAAAAGTCCTAGCCACATCTGCCCTCGTCTGGATTCGAACCCAGTACCTTCCCAATGCGAGTCTAGTGCTGTACCACTAAGCTACATCGCTGGGTGAAAAAGCCTATATTGTTAGACACATTTAACATCTTCAGGACCTATAAAATAAATTACCCTTGGTAAGTGTGGTAAAATGGAGTCCCATTCTAAACTTACTCAGAGCAAATATCTCTAGGAATGATTCCAAAAATGCAAAATGCTTATGTTGTAAAATGCAATCGTGTTGCAGGTTGCTGCAGGAGAATTTTTCAACTTCAAGGTCACGCATTTTTCAAATAATTCAGAAAATTAGTATTATTTGAATTATTTGAAGATATCAATCAAATAAATTTTTTATGATATTTTTGCTTTTTCCTCTACAGGATTTTCTTTTTTTCGTCTCTAAGGCCCGTATTTACCAAACACTGTTAAAGATAGAAGTTACTAACCTTAGAATAAATTTATTCCTTGGAATAAAATTAACTTTCTATTCACCAAACAATTCATTCGATAGAATAGTAACTTCAGGTAAAAATTTACCATACACCTTGGAGATTTTGTCAAATATTTTGATTCTAAAGGACGTTAACCAAAGATCCGACCGATGGCGCATCGATCGAAAATGTAAAATGGTGAATATTGACATATTTTACTGGCAAAAGCCTTTACCTGATAGATATGAAATTAATATTTACCTGAAAAGGTCGCCAGGCCATAAAGTAGGTAATTTGTGCATTTCGTGCACACCCTATTTTACTAGGCGAATAAATATTTATACCCTTGAAATTGGACAGAATAACTATTCTTACGATTTATACCTGCAGTAAACTTAACTACGTTTGGTGATTTGAATTATCACTATTTATTCCGAGTAATAGTTACCAGGGGAATAAATCAACGGAATAAATAACTAACTAGGCTCGGTGAATACGGGCCTAAGCCACGGGGGTTCAATCGCATTTCCCTCGCAGCACTTATTCTCTATGAAATTATTTAATGCAGTGCGTAAGGCTTCGTTTATTCCTGTGTATTCTAAAAGTTGTAAGTGTTCGGTGCCGTACTGAACTAAGCCTAATCGATTCAGTGGGATTTCTACTTATAAATGTTTTCGTGACCCTTTACTGACTTTACTAAAATGGTTTGTAAGTTATAAGTGGGCTTGTAAGGCATGTGTGTAGTTTGCGCAAACTGTTCTGCAAGCACCTCGTATCTACTAGCACATGCATACCTATATGACTTACGTTTAACGTACAGGTAAGTCAGTGAAAGTAATATAATACTTGAATTTACTTTCTCTGCCCAAACCGGCCAATACATCGCGACGTGTCCGCATCATATACACCAGTTACACTAATCACTTATTGAAGATCAATAATAAACAGAGATCAGATGATCATTTCACATACGTCAAAGTATATTACGTCTCTATTATACAACCTGCTATTTATGATTTTTTTACTTCCCACCTCTACTATGGTAGGGAAGTAATGGATTCAGTCCGAAAACAATATTTCGAGATTTTAACAGATTTTCACGTTTTGAGACCCTAGCAATCGTTTAAGATCATTTTCTGACTGATGTCTGTATGTGTGTGTGGTCAATTTTTCGCCTTCGATATCTTAAGAACGGAACAACATACGGGCATGCCGATTGTTCTATTGTGTTTATCAGCCTTTAACTTAGATCTGATTAGATTTTGAGTCAAATCGGTTCATTGGATCCTGAGATATTCAAAAAAACGTCCTCAATGTCACGTATTAACATAGGTAAAAAAAATATAAATGAATTCTAGATGTTATTATATGAAAAAAATGTAAATATATTTTTTTTCTCTAAAATGTATAGTTTTCGAGAAAAAAAATATTTTATTAAAAAAAATAAAAATTGTACGTAAATCAAGGTAACCATGATTTTTGCTATATTAAGTTAGCCATCAGTAGATCACCAAACAAAAAAGAGGGCCATGCTTTTTTCAAAGAATAAAAATTAAATTGTGTTTTAAAGACCACCAACAGCTAAGGTTATTTGGGCCTAGTCAAAGAATAAAAAAAAGAGTGTTTATTTTTTGCAAATATTTACTAGGTGGGAAGTATAGGACTGGTCATCAGTCGAATTTTTTTACATTACGACGTTATGCAATAAGAGATGACCCATTCAGATTAAACACTTTAAATTTTAATATCAAATAATCAAAGAAAATATGATGATGAGTTTTCATATCAAAACAGTTTGTTTTATTAATTAGATAACATAAACTAGTTTTCGGCGCATTTAAAAAGCATATTTTTGTAATTAAATGTGTATTAATTATTTATTTCTATTTTATTTACTAGATTTTGAAGAGTTCTAAACAGAAACTGTGTAATTAATACATCATTACAATTGTAGTTCATATTGAGTAGCGGTTTTAAATTTTTAGAATTTCTCAAGTAAGTAGGTATATGATTAATTTTATGAAATTTATGTCACCCGATTTTAAACACTTTTTACTTCCCACCTCTACTATGGTAGGGAAGTAATGGATTCAGTCCGAAAACAATATTTCGAGATTTTAACAGATTTTCACGTTTTGAGACCCTAGCAATCGTTTAAGATCATTTTCTGACTGATGTCTGTATGTGTGTGTGTGTGTGTGTATGTGTGTGTGTGTGTATGTGGTCAATTTTTCGCCTTCGATATCTTAAGAACGGAACAACATATGTGTATTTATTGTGCATAACTCTTTACTTTCATCATCGAGCAATAACTGAAGGTATGCTTCAGACAAATCAATTTTTGTAAACTCTACTCCGCCTTGTAGTTGTGCAAATAACTCCTCAATACGAGGTAATGGGTGACGAAATTCCTCTATTTGCGGATTTAGAGTTATTTTAAAATCGCCACATATTCGAATTCCGCCTTTCGGCTTTGCTACTGGAACAATCGGTGTGCTCCAATTTGAATATTCTACCGGAGAAAGTATTTCTGCTGCTATTAATCTGTCAATTTCAGATTCAACAAGTTCTTTTAGCTTAAAAGGTAAAGGGCGAGCTTTAAAGAATTTTGGTTGCGCATCTGCTTTCAATTTTAAATTTATTTTAGCGTAATTGAAAGTGCCCAGTTTAGCTGAAAATACCTCCGGATATTTCATACACAAATCTTTAATATTATCTGTAGAATTTTCCCCAAAATGATTTAATGATTGAATCCCTAAATTTAATTTTTCTAACCAAAATCTACCAATAAGAGGAGGTCCTCCATTTTTAATTACGTAAGCGTCGAGATTTTGTACCGTGTCCTTGTATTGTACTTTTAAATTTATTTTACCAAATAAAGAAATTTTTCTGCCAATATAATCGTGCAAGCTTTTTTTAGTTTTTACAATTTTTACATGAATAAAATTATCAAACCAAAATTTTTCAGATATTACTGCATGTGCAGTGCCTGTGTCAATTTCAAATTCAACATTTTTATTTTCAACATTCAAATTTAATTTCAATGGTCTACTCTTTTCGTCAAAATTATACAGACCGTCATCAGTAGAATTAGAATTACTTACATCACTATCTTCATTTTCTTCTGCATAATAATTCTTCTGTTGCTTTCGCCTGCATGCTGTTGCGATGTGACCCTTTATGTTGCATGCGTAACAAGTAGCGTCCTTAAACTTGCATTGCTCCTTCTTATGGTTTGATTTTCCACATCTTGTACATTTTTTTTTCTTTCCTTGATTAATTTTATTTAATGGTTCTGCCTTAATTTGAACCTCTTCCTGTTCCCTTTCTCTTCGAAATAATGCTGATTCTTTAGTCTGCGCAAGATGAAGTGCCTTTCCAATTGTTAACTTCGTTGCATCTTCTTCATACAAACGCTCCCGTAACGTTTCCGGTTCCAGACCAATAACGAATACGTCAATTATCAACCTCTCCAAAGATTCAGCGGAAAAATTACATAATGTTGCCAAATTCCTTACTCTAGCTAACCATTCTACAACCGACTCATTGGATTGCTTTTTGGCTGCATAAAAATCTTGTCTCGCGACATAATACGATTTCACTGTTTTAAATTGCTTGTCAAAAATTTCTTCTAATTCTTTCAAAGTCTTATCTTCTGGCTTTGATGGATAACACAAATCATAAATCAGCTTATAAGTTTGCTCACTAAATGAATTCAAAAGTATTGCTACTTTTGTTACATCATCTTGAATTTTATTTGCTATGAAATAATTTCTTAAACGAGCAAAAAATATTCCCCAATTTGCATCTTTATGATCAAACTGTCCCAAATGACCAAACGTAGCCATTTTATTCGTTTTCCTCGTCGCCAATTTTGTTCTGTATTTAAATAAATCTACTCTTCACTGTTAGAACTCATTTTTATTAATAATTAAATTTTTAAAAATAAAATACAATTTGTGTTACATTGCATAATTATCAATAGAGACTGTTGAATAACTTAACTAAATACATAACAGTTATAATGAAAGTTTATGCTCTAAAATAGTTATTAGAATTTTTATTTTTATTAATTAAGTTTCGTAAACATATTTAAATAAATAAATAAAATCATGATTTTTAATCTATGTGTCACGTGACTTCAAACACCGTGTGAGAACGTGCGACGTCAATTTTAAGTAAAAAAATGAATGTATTCATAGCAATGGAGCTTTGATTGTTTACATCATGTTCAGGAACAAAACGGTATTTTTCAACACTCTGTTTCTGATGTATTAATTAGCATCGAGTTAGTAGATATAAACGTACATTAATAAAAATATGACGTCATAGGTTCGTAGAACAAAAACGATTATTAGCAGGCGGGGCTAACATAAATATTTCAAAAATTATTTTTGTGCTAATTTGAAATCAGAATGAAGTGATTTAGGTGTCATTTTGTTCAGAATTTACTGCTCTATTAATATAACACAAAAAAAAATTTTAGTCAAATACCCTATTATAATATCACGTATTTTGACTTTTTCGCGAAATTGAGTTATATGTGATACCTACCAAAAGATACCAATGCATAACCGACTTCATAAAAAATCACGATACGTGATTTTAGAATTGAACCATCATTTTAACTTTAGTTCTGAAACAATTACTCCATTCACCTTTCAGTCTTTATACGGGCAGTAAAAATAAAATTTTGATTATACCCAAATTATTATTTTTTCTTTAATAAATAAAACACACAAAAACTGGCTATATAGCTGTCCAACTTTATTTTTCAGTACTACGTTTCGGTCTGTTATAGGAGACCCTTTTCAAGCAGTTTTTGTGTGTTTTATTTATTAACGTAATCTTTTTCGCTGTCGGTAGAAGCTAATAAGTGAATTATTAACTTCCCATTGGAAGTTATTGTAATGGATCCGAAAATCGAAATCAAAATGTATATAACAAATTTTTATGTTTCAAGGTCATTACACTATTTTTAGAAAGATGTACGTGTGTGTGTGTGTACGTATGTACGTACGTACGTATATGTCCATTTCTTTCTAAGACGAAATCTCGAGAATGAAAAATGATATCGACTACGTTAGGGTGCCAATCGACGCGTATTAACGTAAATATGATCTGAAAGAAATTTTTTCAAAATCGGTTCAGCCGTTCTTTTTTCTTAACCAAATAGACTCCAAAAAGTAGATTTTACACAATATCTCGCGAATAAAAAATTATATCGACTTCGTAAGGGTGTCAATCGAGGCGTGTTAACGTCATTTTGATCCGACATAAATTTTATAAAAATCGGTTCAGCCGTTTTTTTTTTTTTTAATTATTGTTAAAAATAAATAATAATTATGTTTTAATGATTAAAATGATTACTTTTCTGTGTAATATCTAATTTAATTATTGTTATTAAATATTTATCAAACTGAGTTCATCGTGTGGACCTTAAGGGTCGAACTTTAGTCCTAATAAACGACCCACCTCACGGCTTGTTTTTTCTTGTATATAGGTACCTAAGTATGCCGAAATAATTCTAAATTATAAGACATAAATTATCAGTATACACATATTAGAGTATACCAAACATTAATTAAGAAATTAACAAATAAAATTAACTATGCTTGCGCACTGCGCAGTGCGCATAACATTTAAAAAACCATGAATTCTAGAAAAAGCATAAATAAGCTCGGATTACGACAATATTAAATTTCATTGTAATAAATTGTCGAGGCATCGAAAGTTTTTTGTAAAATACAATAAAACAACAAACATAAAAAAATAAATTTTGTGACGGGTCAATGAAAAAGTCAAACGCAGGTGTATAAAAACCGTCTGTTCTTTATTTATGTGACATTTTTAAACCGTTAAATTAAATAATTATAGTATATAATTACTTAATGGAGAAAATTATACTCATTAGCGACAATTTTGTATCATAAAAGTGATTCTACAGTTAAAGTAAATACTTTAGCAATAGTAATTTCATTAAAATTTTATTTTATTCAAATAGTATATTTAATTGTAATTTAGAATTAATTGCTTTAGGTATGTTTTATTAATACCTGCAATATTATAACCCAGGGCCGGATTTACCCTAAGTGCCGCCCTGGAGCACCGTGAAAAATACCGCCCCACACTGAAGTTTTTTTCACAATTTTGTAAATAAAACTGCAGTGTTCATAATTTTACACACATTCTTAATAATGAGAAAAAGTATTTTATTTATTTTAATTTATTAATGTTTTCACGTTCCAAATGTTGCCGTCCCTGAAAATTTGCGGCCCTGGGCACTAGCCCCTAGTGCCCCTAGTATAAATCCAGTGCTGTTATAACCCCAGAAAACAACTGGAAATGACAGAAATACGAGCAAAATATATAGATTGTAGATTCTAGACTCTCGACAGCTGAGGTCATTAGCGGCGAGAAAAATAGAAAAGGGATATATTTCTATGCATTAATACGAGTCTTGTGTAGCATATTATAATTTTTTCACATACAAACTCTCTCACACATTTTTGCATTTCACTGTTCAAAAATTTCGAAGTGTATTTTTCGTTCATTTTGGTTACACTTAGTGTAATACATTTGAAATTTTATATATTTAACTCTATGTATTTCCCAGGAAAAACCACTTTTCCTTTCCACACCTGTTACCGCTCATACAAATTACGGCACATTAACTGAGACAGTTGTCATAAAATACAGTTACATCAATTTGCATACATATATTTGTGGCCACAAGACAAAACTGATTATGTTCAATATTATTCAACATTTTTTACTCCGGTTCTGATATTTCAATTAATTCCGGTTTTTTGCCGGGTTTCCAATACAAATATTGCATCGCCGCGCAATCCCGTTTGTCGTTGACGTTATCTACCCACCGCCAGGATTCAGTTTCGGGGGGGGGGTCAAAATATTTTTGTACAAGCACATTATATTGATACTTACCTCACCAAATTAGTTTTTTACACGCGAAAATATAAAAAACAAGCCGTGAGGTGGGTCGTTTATTAGGACTAAAGTGCGACCCTTGAGGTCCACACGACGAACTTCCCAGTTTGATAAATATTTAATAATAATAATTAAATTAGATATTACACAGAAAAAATAATCATTTTAATCATTAAAACATCAATAATAAAAAAAAAAAAAAAAAAAAAAAAAAACGGCTGAACCGATTTTTATAAAATTTATGTCGGATCAAAATGACGTTAACACGCCTCGATTGACACCCTTACGAAGTCGATATAATTTTTTATTCGCGAGATATTGTGTAAAATCTACTTTTTTGGAGGTTATTTGGTTAAGAAAAAAGAACGGCTGAACCGATTTTAAAAAAATTTCTTTCAGATCATATTTACGTTAATACGCGTCGATTGGCACCCCAACGTAGTCGATATCATTTTTCGTTCTCGAGATTTCGTCTTAGAAAGAAATTGACACATACATACGTACGTACGTACGTACGTACATACGTACACACACACACACACACACACACACACAGACATCTTTCTAAAAGTAGTGTAAAAATAGTGTAGTGACCTTGAAACATAAAAATTTTTTTTCCTTTTTGATTTCGATTTTCGGACCCATTACAATAACTTCCAATGGGAAGTTAAAAATATCGAAAATATGCAACGCCCAACGCCGCTAAGATATGAATCGATCATGTGTTTTTCTATGCGTTGCCAAAAATTTCGGGGGGGTTTGAAACCCCTACCCCCCCCCCTGAAACCGAGTTTACTACGACTTTTTTGTTTTTTTTTTGGTCCATACTATTTAAATATTTTACACTCTTTTTTTAACACACTGTATATATTGTTGTTATTTAAACAAGAGACGGCGAGGAGTGGCATTTGTCTCTGTAATAAGTATTATTAAATATTTAAGTATTATATATATTATGTTTACAATTTCATATAAAAAGCAAACAAGCCGTGAGGTGGGTCGTTTATTAGGACTAAAGTGCGACCCTTGAGGTCCACACGACGAACTTCCCAGTTTGATAAATATTTAATAATAATAATTAAATTAGATATTACACAGAAAAGTAATCATTTCAATCATTAAAACATCAATAATTTAAAAAAAAAAAAAAAAAAAAAACGGCTGAACCGATTTTTATAAAATTTATGTCGGATCAAAATGACGTTAACACGCCTCGATTGACACCCTTACGAAGTCGATATAATTTTTTATTCGCGAGATATTGTGTAAAATCTACTTTTTTGGAGGTTATTTGGTTAAGAAAAAAGAACGGCTGAACCGATTTTGAAAAAATTTCTTTCAGATCATATTTACGTTAATACGCGTCGATTGGCACCCTAACGTAGTCGATATCATTTTTCGTTCTCGAGATTTCGTCTTAGAAAGAAATTGACACATACATACGTACGTACGTACGTACGTACATACGTACACACACACACACACACACACACGACATCTTTCTAAAAGTAGTGTAAAAATAGTGTAGTGACCTTGAAACATAAAAATTTTTTTTCCTTTTTGATTTCGATTTTCGGACCCATTACAATAACTTCCAGTGGGAAGTTAATAAAAGATTATGCATATGCGACATAAAAGCATAAAATATATGAAGTTATTTCAAGTGTCTCGTAATAATGAGTAACGACAGCAATGGCAAATACCTAATTTCACTTTTTAATAACGACAATAATTGCAAATTGTCGGAAATAGAATTATTGTATTGACGCAACCTTTTCATTCGGTTGTTGTATGTAGATATTATGTATGTAAAAAATAAGAGGTTAATTGAACAGTAGATATTTCTATTGTTTCCCCAGAGCGATTTCTTAATTTTTCTTAATTAATTAAACGAAATTAATACATGTGTGTTACGTAAAAGAATTAAAAGGGTCGATATTTTTTTACATTTGGTCTTATTTAATATTTAGTGGTCAGCGTCCTAGCCTCTAAAGCATATATGGGCAACGCCCGGCCCGCGGATCGGATGTGGCCCGCCTCGGCTTTTGATCCAACCCGCGGAATATTTTAAAATCGCGCTCGAAAAAGTTCAATGCATTTTTGAATGACTTCTCTTCAGAAAATGGTGATGTGACGTATTATTGCAAAGTAAGGTAGTTAAGCAATGGCAAAATGCTAAAAAGATTTTACGATCTTAAACAGGAAATAGCCGATTTTATGGAAATTAAAGAAAAACCATAGAAATACAAAAACACACAGAATTTCAACCGAAAAGATGAAGGCCTCAATCTCAGTAAAACCTGGACACCAGCACTCCGACATACAAAACCAATGACCAATCTTACAAGGACGGAATACGACCGAGTAGAAAACTCACCCCCACCACTACACACAGCGCAGTTGACCAATTACAGAGATACGGACTACGACCGAACAGAGAACACACTGGTACTAGGCATAAAAGAAGGGAGGACATCAGTCACTGACACACTGACCTGTGAGCCGCCAAGGAGGACACTTTGACCGCTGCCACATCGCCTTTGAGAATGTCTACCGCAGTTGTAGACGAAACGTCAGGTAGAAATACCACCGGACCACGGCCTACAAGCCCGGAAACCATGAAGACTTGGACAAACCATTGCCTGAAGTCAGTTATCAGAAATGGTTATGCATGATTTAGCATTTCTAGTTCACTTAAACGAGTTGAATTTGAAGTTTCAAAAACAAGGTCAGTTGGTAAACGAATTGTACAGCCATCTGAAAGCATTCCAGAACAAAATTCGCTTGTGGGAAACACAAATGCGATCTGGAAGCTGTTATCATTTTTCAACGCTATCAAGTCGCGATAATATTGATTACACTCAATATTCTGAAGAACTAAAATCACTGTCGGAGCAATTTTTTAATACTTATGATTTTCCGACTTCGAAAACATGGATAGCTGCTTTAACCTTTTTGCTACTCCGATGAAAAGTGACGTAGAGAAGGCTCCGACACACCTGCAAATTGAGTTGATCGAGCTTCAGGAAGACACACATTTGAAGTAAAATTTTGAAGACGTGGAGCTAAGTGGTCTCTACAGAATATATCTTCCCGAAGAAAAAAAAAATAAACCGTATCATTATTATTTTTTCACAACTACCTATTATCTACGGCCTGCGACTTCATTAATATCCTAGAGTTTAGCCCGCAACTTTCCAAAGGTTGCCCATACCTGCTCTAAAGTCTGAACAAACTGCCATGGGTTTATCTCACCTCAAAATTTATATTATCTATGAGTATACTCATAGATAATATAAATTTTGTGATGTCGTTTTAATTTAGCTATAATTTGATGACAGAATACATATTATGTTCAAGCCACCCAAAGTAATATCTTTTTGTGTATTTTATATTGTTACGGATCACCCTGTATATGAACGGCGGGCAACAATTCTGAGAAGCGGTGTCTGACGTTGAACACACTGGTGCCTACGCGAAGATTCTAGACAACGCTAGAGAATACGAGGACGCACTGAGCGTACACCGCGTACACCGTATATAAACAGCGAGTGTGTCGTGTTGAAGCAATCAGTAAATGGTGAGTCTGCCATCAAGCAGATCAGTGATATAAATATTAATCAGTCACCGGCGATCAGTCAGTCAGTGAAGTACTGGGCATTTACAAGTACTGAAGTAACTGAGTAAATGACCGACATAAATAAACATTAGAAATAAATCTGATATAAATAGAGTGACATAAATAATTACAAATAAATAATCCTTGTATATATAGTTATTTGTTAAGTGTTATTTAAGTGGCTCGTTTAGTTTAATAATTAAGTTTTTTTTATTGTTAAAATTGACTTTTCGTTGTTGCATTTATTGTTATTGTGTTATTAATTATTGTAAATAAATATTTATTCCGCCAACTCAGAAAACAGTTTTGTAACAATATGCATATAATATGATATAGTAATACCTACATATATTTTTAGAGTCTAAAATATACAAGAGAGCTAATATCTTTTAATAAAAATATATATCTACTTGGCGTGGCTTTAATCTATGAAGGCAGTGTGCAACTTTAAAGGAGACAGGAAAAATTTAGAATGTTGTCATAGAGGGAATAGAAAAATAAAACCGATGTAACTACACTGACGATCCAGATTCAGGTTTCTCAACTAAATTAAATTATATGCTATTATTTACTCATATTTTAATTTTTTTATTAAAGTTTTACATTGCAGTAATTCTTTACTTTATTGCTACATAAATAATACTACCGTTGGTATTTGAGAGATGTAATTTTTTATCCATTGTACAATAATTTCTAGATCTGAATGACTAGCAATTCATATTCCGAAAATAATTATTCTGCTCTCATACAAGGACAACTAGCTGTACTACGACAGTGGCGGATATTGCTCCCTTGAAAGGATGTTCTTTTATTTTATTTTATTAAAATATAGTATTGCTGACTGTTTTTGGGGTATATTTATTCCAAGACTGAAGTGAGTGTAAAAATTGGCCAATACGGTTGTTAATTATTATTAAACAATTGAAAAACAGCTTAATTTTCACTAATTTTGGATCCATTTGAAGCTTGAATTTGAATCACGGGGCTTTTACAAAATCCTGAAAATATCTGTGATAGTTGCAGCCCATAAAAGTCTTTATTATTCCCCGCCTGTGTAACATAGTACCTATGATTGCTTACATTGGAATTTGATAATATATAATTGTAATTAGTGCAAAATTCAGAAAAAATGCATAAATATTTCATAGGTACATATAGATATACCGAAGTTATACAATAATTACGGAGCTTACAAAATAGTCAATATTTATTCTTCAATTAACTGCATTCTTATTTCTTGGCTATTTTCCGCGACAATTATACACTGAAATTATGAATTTTCAAAACGTTTGCACAACTTATAATGTGGTGCACCTGAATTAGTAACGGTTATTAATAATAATAAATGATAGCTAGACATAAAATATAGCTGATATTATAATATAGTTATTTAATTATAAATGTAGGTATTTCAGCAACACATTTAGTAAGTATGACACGGTGTCCATTTCGATTATTGCGTGCCACTAAACGCCTTTATTGTGTCATATGTGGATCACAAGACAACACACTTTAATACGTAGGTCGTAGATATACTTAGTTGTAGTTATTTATTATTTTATTATATATTCAAAACGACTATTGCTGTTCCGAAATGTGTGATTGATTTGTTAATTCATCCGCAATGAATACTGATTGACGCGGAGATTGCACAACGAGAATTGAGACGTACAAATTGTTGGTTAATGACTGATTCGCACGGTCATCGGATACTCAGTGATATTCTACTATTAATATTAATAAATTAACACGTTGAAGGGCACTTCGCCGCATGGCGTCAGGTAAGAATACAAAAAAATTGACACAACGCTACAACGCCGTGCGGCGTTACCACTTTTACTGATCAGTTTGACTGAACGCAAGACGGCGTCTTGTTTTCTATAGGAAATAGTAGTAGGCCAAACTTTTACTGTCACAAAACGTACAAACAAAAGCATCGTAGTGTCACCCAATATTGATTTATCCCTGCATACAGTCAAATTTATCAGTAAAACTGGTGACGTCCTACAGCGTTGTGTTGAAACTTCTCGTGACGCTCTGATGCTTTGTGTCCTTCAACGTCTTAATAAACTAAATTCTCAACGTTGTGTCGGAACAGACGCCACTCGCATCTTTACTGTCTTCAATTTGCCACATTCCTGTTATTTACGTTCTCGTTATTTTCTATTGGTACATTTATCTTAAATTTAAATTTTAGTTAAAACGAGATAATTATAAGAAATTAGGTTACGGTAGCAAACTTTGTGATCTAAATTAAGAATAGGTACCATACCCCACTTGTGGAGTTAGATTAATTAATTAATTGTTGATTATAGACGCGTCGACAACTCAGGTCATTAACGTCTTCAACACAACAAATAAATTAATACTCCATTTGTGTATTTGAATCCGCCAGCCGGCATACACAAACCGGATGGTACGAGCTCGGGTCCCTGGGAGCGCTTTGTGGAATTAGAATGGCAGAATGCTTCTTTGATCATCTACGCTATTTTAAAGATCAGTCCTTATTAAAGCTTACCATCAGACATCCTGGAAACTGTGAACCATAAGGTTCTTTTGCGTATCAAACGAAAATATTCTCATCAAATTATCATTGAATTTACATGAAGCATGATGAAACAATCCCACCTAATAACAAATTAATTAAGTAATTGCTACGTTTAATGAATTTTACTTGCAAAAAGTATGCAACATGAAATATAAGAGTTTCTATAAAAGTATCTCCATTGAATATTAATAAGGCAATTATTTTCAAATCAATAAGAAATAATTTTGTGACAACATTAATAGTCGCGATATACTGTTTATTTCTTAATTAAAATGAATACACGATTCCACAATTTTAAATAAATATAAAAGACAAAATTGCATGATAATTATTATAAAATATGCACATAATATACAAGACTTCTGTTAGGTAATTTATATTTTCATAAAGTAGCTTTATCTAAATTTGTAGAGGACAGAGTGGTGTAACGGTTAGCGTAGCGGCCTTTGGATCACACTGTCGTGGGTTCGAATCCCGCCTCCGCTCATGGATGTTTTGTGATGTTATTTAGTTTTAAGTGAGTTGTTATTTGATGTAAACAAGACGCTAATGACCTAAGTTGTCGCATGCGTCTATAATTTACAATAAATAAATAAATCTAAATTTGTAAATTTTTATGGGATACTTTGGTTTAAAAATCCTTTTTCATATTTTAAAATTCTTTCTGAAATGGTGCCTTTTCATTTTTTATAGTTTCATGCCCAAAAAGCGTAACAATTGATAATTCGCCAAATAAATGATGAACGAATATTCTGGTCGGTGTTAATAAGTCATAAAAGCTGACAGTTGAATAGGACGATGCTCATTTGTCGCTATACTGGAAACAAATGCCTAGCGAATGTTGAGCATTAATATAATCATAGTATAATAATGTTGTACGATTATTATAATTCATCAAGTTACCACGCTTTCCCCTAGCTGAGAGAGGCGCATTGTTAGTCCGTCGGAACAAAGCATACAGACTAATTAGACTGCCACTTAATTAACATACTGTAATCTTGACACAAACCACAATAATATAATATACTTCATTTTTTTATTTGGTGTTAGACTCTTATTCTTGTATTCTTCTTATGAAAAGTAAAAGGTTTTCATTATGTTATTGTACAAAATTCTCAATTATATTTACAGGGAATTTTGTGGTAGATAATAATAGCAATGGTGGGCATAAACGGCACATTTTTAATTGGAAACATTTTGAAAGAATGATTGCTTAAACTTTTTCTTTCTATAATCTGAACTCTAAGCCATAAGCTATTAGATTACATACAGCCGGAACTTGATTCGTAAGTTCATTTTGAGCACCACATTTGGGCTATAATTATTATACAAACCAAAAAATTTATGAAACAAGTTTAACAATTACCGGCAACTGACAGTCGTACGTCAATTATTACTTCCCACCTCTACTATGGTAGGGAAGTAATGGATTTAGTCCGAAAAAAATATTTCGAGATTTTAATAGATCTTCACGTTTTGAGACCCTAGCAATCGTTTAAGATCATTTTTTTACTGATGTCTGTATGTGTGTGTGTGTATGTGGTCAATTTTTCGCCTTCGATATCGTAAAAACGGAACAACATACGGCCATGCCGATTGTTCTATTATGTTTATCAACCTTTAACTTAGATCTGATTAGATTTTGAGTCAAATCGGTTCAGTGGATCCTAAGATATTAAAAAAAATGTTCTCAATGTCACGTATTAACATAGGTAAAAAAATATAAATGAATTCTAGATGTTATAATATGAAAAAAATGTAAATATTTTTTTTCTCTAAAATGTACAGTTTTCGAGAAAAAAAAATAGTTTACTAAAAAAAATAAAAATTGTACGTAAATCAAGGTAACCATGATTTTTGCTGTATTAAGCTAGCCATCAGTAGATCACTAAACAAAAAAGAGGGCCATGCTTTTTTTCAAAGAATAAACAAACAGTGTTTATTTTTTGCAAATATTTACTAGGTGGGAAGTATAGGACTGGTCATCAGTCGAATTTTTTTTCATTTCATAGGCTACTCAAATCTACCGGTACTGATTTCCGGACCTTTTACATTGAGATTTGACTTCTAACTATATGTAAACTGACAGCTTCGACTTTATACTTTATATAGATAGTGATTTTATTATAATAATATGTTTGACAATTGGGATCCGTCAGATAGGTGGAGCTTCAAAAACATGGCGCAGACGGAGGGAAATTTCATATACGGGGTATACTTTTACGTGTAATTTTATGATTTTCAAAGTGATAAAAAATGATAAATATAAGTGCAATTTGTGATTGGGCCGGTACGAATCCTAAACAAAGGAATTTCGTTGAAGGAGAACGGATTCTCAAAGCCGGGCATATTATCAAATGTCGGAAATATAACGAGAAAAATGCATGCAAAATGAACTGTCAAAAGTAGTAATCTTTACGACATATTGCTTAAAAACATCAAAATTAAAAGAAAATCTCCACGAAATTAATCATGCGCGTTCAATGCGCTTTTAAAGCTGGGTTAGGTGAATAATGTAAACACATAACTGCAACATAATAAGTTATATTGTAATAAATACCTAAGTTACTAACCTCAAAATATTTGTATACGAAGTTAATCCTATAAATTTGTTAATCATCAGGGATTCAACTATTTTATTGCAGTATGATAACAAGAACATCTTATTATTACTATAAAATATTTTTTTAATTCATAAATACATTTTTTCCACATTTCATTAGAAAATAATTCTCTGTAAAGTAAGTTTTACAAGGCAATAACTGACAGTGTTTATTGCCATGATATTAGAAAACTTCGCGAATTCCATTTTCAATAAACTTTTTGTTTATTTTACTTGTTTTATTTTTGTAATAAACAATTTCATGATTAATTTGCACTGTTAGCATGTAAAATTTTCCCTCGTTTGAGTACAATTTTCTGCCACCAGATGTCAGTTGCTCATTTGACGGACCCCAATAGGATTATACAGAACGAAAATCAGTAGCTATATTTCAAACTCAGGTGATTATGGATTTCAGTCACATAATATATAAGTAACCTATAATTTTAGAAATGCATAATATACAAATCTGACAGGCAAATAATTTTCACAATCATCTATTGTTATACGTTTAATTTCACAATAATTGTATTAATCAGGCACATGGAACGTGACCTTCACTTTAATAAATAAAGATTAACAATATTTACCTAAAATATATGAAGGCGTGACAACTAACAATTGCCAGTGCAGTTTGCACGTTATTTATCCAGCACGTATCTGTGTTAACGAAGTGTCATCTTGTATATGCATTAATATTGTATAATCATATACCACTCACCTCTACAACAATCAAAACAAACGATTTCCACACGCCATTGTGTTGTTTTCTCGCAATGGCCGTCATATTAACAGGTTATCAACATTATCAGCACATTGGACAAAAAAGTATTGCGGCATTGTGTACTATGACATGCCTTGCCAAATGAAATTGCACAAACAATCGTAATGTATATCACAACGATTTTTTAACACAATAAGAATTATACTCTATAAAGGTGAATATGGCTATACTATCCCACAATCTAGAAAATCAGTACCTACTATTTGGTCCAGAACTAACTTTGAACTTCAAAAATTAATAGTTTTAAATCACGTCACATGTCGTTTAAATTCTTTCAATTGCTGCCTTGACATTTTGTTTTCATAATAAATTCTTTATGAAATAAAAAACTTTTTAACAAAAAAAAACCTCCTTCAAAATGGCACTAAAAAGAGGAAAATAATGAAATTTGAGGTCTGTGCCAATTAAAATATGAAGTTGGTAAAAAGAAGATATTAATCACTATACTATACTTTTTAACCGACTTCATATTTTAATTGGCACAGACCTCAAAATTTCATTATTTTCCTCTTTTTAGTGCCTTTTTGAAGGAGGTTTTTTTTTTGTTAAAAAGTTTTTTATTTTTTACTTTTTCGTGTCAAAAAGTAACATTTACCTTAAAGAATCACACGCCGTTACTTACTTTTATATTAAAATCAGCCGAACTACTGCACCGATTTTGATGAAATTTCTATGAGACCAATCTGAAAGTATATCCTTTCAAATAAAAAAAATGTTTCAAAATCGATTCATAAACGACGAAGTTATCCGCGAACACACATAAAACATATAAAACATATAAAACATAAAAAATATATACGGTCGAATTGAGAAACCTCCTTTTTTTGAAGTCGGTTAAAAAGGAGAAATGGGCGACGCAGTGACAGCGCGCCAGTGAAAGTAAGGCAGGTGCCACCTTTCTTTAAAATCGAACAATAGTACTGTTTTTTAAAATGCGCATATTTTTAAATAGTTTATCAATCATCGTTTATAATAGGTACCATTAATATTTTTGAACAAATACGAGCCGCCACTGATGTACGATAGTCCATTTTAATTTGTAATTTCTTAATTCAACAAGATAATTTAGCCAACATTATGAACAGTTAAATATATGTTGAAATAAGCCAACTGTTTAAAGTTCACATCGAGTGAACGAAAAAACTTTATAATGACGATAATGGCAGTATATTAAGATAATATAATGACATCATTTTAGAAATGAAGAGGCGTAATCGTTCCTCAAAAATTATAAACGAAATATGTTGCCGTAAAGTTTATACAGAGCTCAGCCCCCTTTACTAGAAGTGCGATGATTTAATATAAAATTTAAATTTAATTTAAAGTCATATAATTGTCTAATTACAGTGTGCCTGAAGAAGCGAACAAACGTTCGCGAAACGTCGCAGCTATTAAAAAATTTAGCGTTTGAGAATTTTATTTGTCCAAGTTCCCACTATTTTATACATCATACTTAATCCATCATGGACGATACCAATGGTAATAAAATTTAATGTTGAAGAACTCTATGATATAGAGAAATGGTGATCCGTAGATGATGTAGAAATTAGAAAGAGAAAAACGCAGTGGCAAAAGGATCAAATAAAATTTGTAATACTGATGATTAAATTTGCATTTATAAGCTTACGTTTCGGTGCTCATTGCACCATCCTCAGAGCATCAATGCTGTCAAAGATTCAATATATTGTACAATATAATTAAACATCATGAAATTTTTTTGTGATTTTTTTAAAAACGATATAAAATGGTCACTGGATAAAAATCTTAAATTGGACTTCTTTCTAATGATCGGTTATTCTAACTAAAAACTAAAAAAGTTTACCACTTTACCACTTACCCACTTGATTTGCCATATTTTCGAAATAGTCCCCGCTTTTCAAATTACATTATCGCACAATAATTTCGCAATAACTTTCAAATATTAAAATACAATAATAACGGGCTTTCTTTGATGACCAAAATTGGTCTCATATCTTTATTTAAGGTACGCAAATGACACTAACATTTCAAAGCATAATGCGACACACCATCAATTACATGTATATCGTTAGTAATTACTAATTACTTAGTTACTTAACAATATGCAGTATTCGCGATACGTACGCATTAAAGATTACAGACGGAAGTTTATATGTTACCATACTACGCCCTTTTTGGACGTATGACCATAATTTTCCATACGCATGTCATGTAGAGATAATTGCAGGTTAATTTATGTATATTATGTGCAATATTTTTGCACAATCAAGACTATATTTTCTGGAAAAAAAATGGCAATTCCTTACACGTTGAAACATGCCTTCAAATTTTTCGTTTGCTTTTAAGGTAGTTGTCGTGCTATGGGCATAGTGTCAGAAAATTCTAAATTTTCGTCTACTCATTGAGGATACTATAATACAAATACCATTAAAAGTTGAAGTTGATTGACCATCTCTAACTCGAGATAAACTTAATTAAAGTTCGGATAATTAACACGGAAAGCATAGGAAAGGTTGTGTTTTTGACAAGTTTTTTAATTAAAAAAAAAAGTAACAGTCAGAAATTTTCAAAAAACTAACTGTTCATTGATGTTTTTGTTCTGAGTTTAAAAAAGAAAATCCAAAAATTATTGACCTTTTTATTATTGAGATATAATAACGCAAAGTTCAACAATTTACGAGAAAAGATTGACATTTTTATATAATCCAAGCGAACAAACTAAGTGAAATATGTGTTACTATGTGAACAACAGTTTAGGTACAATCTCTAACAAATTTTTTTTACATTTAACACTATGATACTTATTTATTGTTTTACAGCGTATTATGAACGAAACTTTTGGATGTTATTGTAGCACAACTACCTTAATTCAAAATTTACTATTTATCATGAACACGTAAAAGTATAAAAACAGTGAATTATACTTTCTTTGATTGTTTGATTAGTAATCTTGTCACGGTTGAGCAAATGTAAGCTCATTCCGCCGCGAAAGTGGAAAGGTTCAGGTTAGAATCCTGACTGTGACTATGGTTGGTAAAATGATTTTTTCCAATATGTTTCGAATCAATATTATACAATCGGCTGCTTTCCAACGAAAAAAATTTCAATTGCAATTCAGCCGTATAAATCTTATTAATTTATACTTTCTTTATATTAATTTTTTGTTTTTGTTTCAGAGATGGCCCCCGATTGGTTCGGGGCAAACAATATGGCTAATCGCAGTCACCATTTTACTGACTCTTATTCAAGCTGGTATGTGAAACTTTTAAATTATTCTGTTTATCCCAGAAGTTATGTTTAGGTATATTTTAAAACACTACCCTTTCATGTCCAGCATTATTTTTGATTTGCTTTACCTATATTTCGTTTTGGAAAGTTCCATTTGTTAAGCTGTGACATATGTCAATATAATAATTATGATAAAACGAAACGTTTCCGCTCAATATGACTAGAACATTATACATATTGCTACAAAACAATTTAAATCCAGCTCTCGGAAATATTATACGTTTAGTAAACAAACACTTTCTGAAACTATCGATCATATTCAAATACAAATCAACTCTTAATTCATTCTTTTCTAACTCGAATCTTTCTCTAAATCCAGTTATCCAAATGGCAATAACGTTGTATTGTCAAGCGTCTATAATGTGCAATATCTATCAACAACGTTGAGATAATAACGAGTGTCCAAAATGTATTTTTACAAGCTTTTATTTAACTTGCAATGTATGTTAGTTTGTGTGTCTGTTTGTGGGTTTGTGTGTTTGTTTAGGTCAAAACTTGCAAGTCAATTTTGAACGACTTCCACGTATCCGATCGATTTGAAATTTTGTACACATATGTATTCCCGATACATGAATAAATCGTTTTTAGAAATAAATTCAACCCCTAAGTGGTTCAAACGGGGATGTAGGTTTTTTTTTACTAATCAACGCCCAAACCAAATCGCTGAAGCTAGAAACTTGAAAATTGGACAGTTGGTTCCTTTTCTGACGTAAACAATGAAGCATCCACTAAGAAAGGATTTCAACCCCTACGGGTGTCAAAGGGGGGTAAAATTTTAAAAGACTAAAATGAACAAAATAAATAGTACATATTAGTAAAAAAAACTTTTTAGAGACAAGCTTTTATTTAAATGCACTAAAAGGGAAAACATATTTTTTAATAATTAAGGTTCATAATTATTAAAGCGCGGGTCGTGACTAATAAGCTATCATAGAGTTCACGACTCACGCTTTTATAATTATGAACCTAAATTATTAAAAATTATTTTCTCCTTTTTAGTGCATTTCGGTGCATTTAAATAAAAGCTTGTCTCTAAAAAGTTTTTTTTACTAATATTTATTAAGTCCTAGGTAGCTATATATGAATTGTGAAACGCATGTCGGCAAGCGAGATCAATTCCTTGATCAACTCGACTAAACCCGGAATCTTCCGGTATCCAATGATCACGTTTCTCTATCAGTGCGAATATTATTGTATAAGATCTGACCAAGCGAATCCATTCTATACAACAGGTAGCCCCAGATACGTACGTGTTTGCACGGTAGCTGTCAGCACGTCAGCCGCTATGTATAACAATCACACCCAGTGTATCACGCACTGCGGGCCACGTGCTACGAACCGGTAGTCACAGATCGCAAATACTTACACCTAAACAATACAGAACGTTTGTTTTAATAAATAATATGACGTCAATTACTTAACACCCTGTATAAGAAACACTATAGTCATTGAAATAGTATATTTCTGAAATTTATGAAGGGCTTGAGAAGGGCCGAACGTATAGCAATGCTGTTGTTTACATGGCGTTGCTATGGTTCCTCTGTTTACACTTAATTATATACAATTGACTATACTAATATTTATTTTATCAGGTGTATTTATATCGCGAAACTATTTATATCACTGATCCACTTGATTGCACGACTCACCATTGACTGATTAACTGATCGCTTCACTCACTCGTTTATATACGCTGCGTGGCTGAAGCCCAGTGCTTCTCGCGTTCTCTGGAAACTTCGCGTAGTTACTCGTTGTTCAGCAAGCAGACACCGCTTCTCAGAATTCTTGCCTGACGTTTATATACAGGGTGATCCGTAACAATATATATGTGTGTGTGTACGCGATAACTCTCGACAGACTTAATCTATTTAAACGAAATTTGGTATCTACACACATTGGAACCCATCACCGCACGAAGCCTATTTAAAATAAACCCGATTGGACCATTTTAAGGGTAGTTTTTAGGGGTTAAAAAAAGTTTTTGGGCCCAAAATACCGAAAAAAGTGTCAATTAAATTTTCATTTTATTATTCAAAAAATAATGAATTAAAAATATGAATTGGTGCTAGGCTCAAATAACCTTAGCTTTTGGTGGTTTTTAAAACACAATTTTGAAATTTATGAAATCGTATCTAGTTAATGTATAGTAGAAATCGTGTCCATCGTGATTATAATAAAATTAAGCAAAATCGCAGGATAGTGGACAAAATTTAAGTAGTCAGTACAATTATATTATGAAATTATACTAATTTTTGTATTATTATTATTATTGATTGTTAAAATTTATAGTCAACATAATTTGTTATCATGTTACCATGTTTTTGTCTTATGTACCCTATCTTATGTTAATTGCTATGGTTAGTAATTAATATTAATTTTCATAAATATTGTTATTTTTATGATTGTACTTGAAAAAGTCTAAATCTATAGACGAAACGTCGTACATTTAATTTAATAAATCAAATTATTTTGTCCACTATCCTGCGATTTTGCTTAATTTTGTTAATGTATAGATTTTTCGTTCAGCGCTAGATTTTTACAATAACCCGCTGACTTTCCGTCGGGGTCCACCTTTAAAAAAATATTGTGGGTATAAATTTTAGATAAGTTTATGAAGATAGAAAAGTAATATAACTATGAGGAAAATTATTTTAGATCTTCCACATGTTGTGGTGTAGTCCCCCAAATTTGCCGCCCCCGAAATTTGCCACCCTAGGCGACGAGCTACTCGGTCAATTGGTAAATCCAGCACTGTCTTCATTATGTGTCTTATGCGAGCATTAATAATTAAAAATTGTTTTGTATAATGCAAACATTATTTTTAGCATGTTTCCTGTGTGATCATTGATGTCTCCTCTTTTCTCTTATGCAGAAATTGAAATTACGAGGAAGTATTTTCTAAAAATTATTTAAACTTATTTCTTATGCGAGTATTGAATTCTCCAACGTATTTTGTTGTGCAAACATTATCTTTAGTATGTTTCTTATCTAAGCATTGCTGTCTCTTGTCTATTTTTACACGAAAATCGCCAGCTTGTTAAGTTGTTTCTTATACAAGCACACATTTATCTATTTTATATCTGATATGCACATTGATATTTCAAGGTTTTCATGTGACCGTTGATGTCTCCTACCTATTTCTTTTGAGAAAATTAAAATCTCTGGTTTATTTCTTATACTAACACACTAGCAGCTCGGTCCAGTTTCACCCGGGTGCAAACCTCCCTTTTTCGCTCACTGCTCGTTCCCGTTTCGTAGTAATATATAGCTTGTGTCCCTGCGGAAAATGTAGGACTATTTGTCACTGAAAGAATTATGTAAATCGGTTTAGTGGTTCTCGAATTTTGAGGTAACGTAACATTGTACATACACGGTAACAAACATCTTCCTTTATAATATATTAGTTATAGGTATAGACCAGGGGTCGGCAACCTGCGGCTCGCGAGCCGCATGCGGCTCTTATGATGTCAAGATGCGGCTCTCCAGTTCCATGCGCAAATATTAATAATTATATGATTTTATTTTCAAAACTCATAAAAAATGTTATACTGCAAAAAAAAACTTTAAACAGGATAAAAACACTCAACAGAGAACAGTGAGAATAGGTGGAGTAGAGAGTATACGGACAGCTGACATTTTTTAAATGTGGCAACACTGTTTTGTTTGTTTAGTTATAATCCTAATCAAATACCATAATATTGAAATAAAAATGTTAGTGGCTCTTTAAAAACTGGGAAAGTTTGTAAATTGTAACTTTTGGCTCTTCCGTCTCAAAAGGTTGCCGACCCCTGGTATAGACTATAGAGTATAGACTATAGATGAATTCAACTTGTTTCTAGTGTATAAAAAACAAAAAAAATAAGTTCAACTAAATAGGTAACTAAAACTTACCTTCAGCAGAAGAAACTGCTTTAGCTTGAGTTAAATATCCGATTAACTATAATATTCAACAGTACAAATTATTTTTAACTCTACACCCTGTATTTGCACCATGAGCGAAGGAGGTTCATAATATTATGTAACTAGGTAGGCACCAAATGTTTACAGTTTCTAGTTTCTTGGGTAACTCCGATCGCAACGATACATTTATAATGACAAATTCATTATGAATCACAAATGTTGATGCGTCTCGTACGTCCCGTAAAAATACTTGATGTATTATGCTTGATATAGCACTGATTTCTATAATAATTATTGAAGCCTCTTTCAATATTTTTTTTATATATGAATGACACGCAAACATTAATACAAGATAATAATTAATAAATATAAATAACTTCATATAAAAAAGTGAGTGTGTGCTTATGACCACACGACAGAAGTGAAAACTTGATGATAAATAATAGTTTTATACGGCTGAAATGCAATTGAAAAATTTTTCGTTGGAAAGCAGCCAATTATATAATTGTTTCGAAACATATTAGAAAAAATCAATTTTACCAACCAGTGGTCACAGTCAGGATTCTAACCTGAACCTTTCCACTTTCGCGGCGGAATGAGCTTACAATACTCAACCGTGACATGATTGCTAAATTGATATTCTCCTTATATACTTCAGAATCAATAGAATTTTACTACATGCGAGTGTCAATAGCTATTGAATTAGCATATATGAATTAACACTCGCATGTAGTGAAAATCTATTGATTCTGAAAGATATAAGGAGAATATTAATTTAGCAATCATGTCACGGTTCAGTATTGTAAGCTCATTCCGCCGCGAAAGTGGAAAGGTTCAGGTTAGAATCCTGACTGTGACCACTGGTTGGTAAAATTGATTTTTTCCAATATGTTTCGAAACAATTATATAATTGGCTGCTTTCCAACGAAAAATTTTTGGAAACTTGATATTAGTACAGAGTTCACTAGTTAGTTGTTACGTTCGTTTAAGTGTGTGTGTCAAACGATATTAAGATGAAGTATTCGACCAATCAGAATGGACCCTGACTGCACGACCTAGTCACTTGTGGCTTAAGAGAGCCTAAATATGAAATATGAATATATCTACGAATGTTTGTATAAAAAGAAATTCAATACATGATAAAAAAGATACGTTTAAAGAGAATATTTTAACTGCATACGCTTTAAGAGAAAATTTATGACCGTATAAAAATTATGTATCCGTCAATGACTATGCAGAAAGATGTGGGATACAATAATAGATGAAGAAGAGTTTCGGTTATTAACCAAGTGACCTTAACTACAAAATTACAATCTTTTACAGTAAAAAGTATGTTAAATTGTACAATAAAACTGCATTTTCTACTTTTCCACCGCACCTCTGTTTGTTAATTTGAAATTTGATTCACGCCTACTAACTTTTTTTCAAAGAATATCACATTTATTCGAAAAAAGAAATGAAAGTACAAATTAATTTACAAATCATAAAAAGAAAACTAGTCTAACGCCCGATTTTACAAACTACAGTTAACATTTTATTAGCAAATCAAATATTAGGTTGATATAAAGGGTTTTTCAATAAGGACATAACAATTTTGTATTTAAATAAAACACAGAATAATTGAAATATCGGGCTGAAATTTATTCCAGGTGTAGTACACATGTTACAATTATGTATGGAATTCGACGTCGTTCATATGACCACCACGAGCACTTCTTTGGATCCAATTTTCAATCACTCTTTCACACATATCAGCTGGAATGTTGGCAATTTCGCGTTTGATATTGTTCCTGAGCTCCTCTAACGTTGTTGGAATGTTAGCATAAACCTTCGACTTAAGGTAACCCCATAAGAAAAAATCCAACGGCGTCAAATCGCATGAGCGAGGTGGCCATTCGACTGGACCATTTCTCGAGATTAAACTATTACCAAATTTTCCTTTCAATAAATTAATTGTTTGACCAGCTGTGTGGCTTGTGGCACCATCTTGTTGGAACCACATATCGTTGATGTCAAGTCCATCCAATTCTGGCCAAAAATAGTCTTCCAACATGGCACGATAGCGAACTCCACTTACCATAACATGGCGATTTTAACGATTTCCAAACGTTGCTCGTTCGTGAACTTCACCATGATAAAAATGTAAGCCTTGACTGACATTTTGATTTTGACAGATCATAAAAAAATTGTAGGTTATGTTCCGTATTATAAAACAAAATTGTTATGTCCCTATTGAAAAACCCTTTACTTAAATAAACAATAAACAAAGGTTAGAGTTTCTGTGGACAGTAATATTAGGTAAATGATAAAATAATCAAAAAAGAGTATTTGTGTACTTATGTACGCACGTCAGTAGTTATAATGCTTTGGCGTAACAAAACAAAAATAACTCCAAAAATTTTATCCCGCGTACCAGTACTAAACGTTTGTAAAAAAGACGATAAAATAATAAAATAAAGATATTAAATAAATTAATTTAATTTAATAAATTATTAATTTATTAAATATATTTATTTATTATATTTATATCTAATTAATAGGGTATTATAATCATGAAAAATAATAATGTAAACAGCACGAGTGTTGGAGTACGGACTCTTATTTAACGAAAGCGGCATAAACGAGCGTTTTTTATAGCAATAACTTTTATTAATGTTATTCAAAACTGAAAACGCTCTTGTCATATTGTTACTGGTGATAATAGGATATTATAATCATGAACTTCCGACTAATGGTGTTACATGGTGTTACTTTCGACTAGCTTCATGGTGTTAACACGTAAAAATTCCCTCTCATCATTTTTCCATAACGCGCCAAAAGAGGTATAACTTCAAAAAATCGGTTGATTTTATCATTTACCTGATATACTTAGTTAAATTTTTATTTAATGCAAAAAATTGTTACATTAGCCTTAATTATCTTAAAGTACCGAATCATAAAAGTGCTCATACATAAAAATTCTTATGGATGCGTGAGTACCGGAGGACCCACGTGGTCGCCGTTTATGATGGTGATATACACCAACGGTAGCCAAACTGTGACTCGCGGACGCATGTAGCTCTTCAAGACTCTTATTGTGGCTCAGCTAATTTGTTATTTTTTTAAATTTCTAAATCTTCCAAATACAAATACACCTTTTCCAAAAGGGAATAATAGAAAAGACATTCAATCACTTTCTTCGCTTAAATAAAGCTGTTTCAGTTTTATTTATTGTAGATTATAGACGCGTCGACAACTTAGGTTATTAGCGTCTTAAAGCTGTTTCAGAATCTGATATTCCTCCTGCAGTCATCATTAACCATTAATTGTCAAAATAAATACATTTTGATTCATATTTTTTTTTATTTGTATACCAAGAACCTTACTTGTGGTTCCCAATATTTACAGATAGATAACTAGGGCTCTCGCTGCAAAATTTCTGGCCACCCCTGATATAGGTACACTATCAGTCAAGTTTTGGGCTTGAGAATAGCCGAGCATGTAGCAATGCTGTACCAATACTTACCAATCGATCTGCAAATATTATAATGTCATTATTGGGTCACTGACAAGCTATATACAAACAATTTCAGCCTTGAAGCAATAATAATTGTGATCATTTTTTTGTTACATGTTGGGGGCGGTCTGCATCCCTCCCATATCGCCATCCAGCAAAATCCCTTACTCAGGGCACTTTAATATGCATCCCTCAACATCTTCACAAAAATAAGGCCTTGAATAAATAACACCAAAAAAATGTCACTAGCTCTCGGTCTATAGGTACACTATCAGCCAAGTTTAAATTTTAACTATCGTTAATAATACCACCCCAAAGTGGGTGAATAACTTCGCGGAATAAAATCTGCTGTCATTCATAAATCAAGTTCAGTTGCAGTTTGTTGACCTTATCGCTTCTATCAATCCGATTTGCTTTTACCGGTAGATGCGGGTGATTTGTTAGATGCACTTGTTTATTTATTTTTGCTATGTGCATATTTGTGATTGCATTTTTAGCACATGACATCACAATTGCATTTTATTTATTTTTATTAAACGCTGTATCAAATCAATTATATATAAACATGTTTGTTGAAGAATGTAGGACCAGGGCGCCTTTCTCCGTTCAAATTTGCATATTATGTAGGTACTCATACATTTAAGTCGCGTTAATCTGACACTTTATGAGGTTTTATTACAATGCGCAACAACTGTATGCAGCCGGGAAGAAAATTAGTATTATTTTTAAGGACAAAAAATAATAGCTATTAACAGTGACAGTTATTAACAGAAACAAAAATAAATATAGTTACTTCTTGTACGAAGTTGGCATCAACAGGAGATGATTCAAACTCTCCTGATGATGATGCCAACTTGGTTGGCGAAACGTACGTCGAGTATTAAATTACTATGGTTTGGTGTTTGTGGTTAATTCTGTTTTTAATTATATTCACACCAAAGATTGCAGCAACATTCTTGGACGTAATGAATTGATAATAAGATTCTGAATAGAATATGTAATTAATAAAATATTCTATGTAAAAGAAAAAGTGAACAGAAATATAAAATGTTTTATTACACCCGCCTAACAACGAATGCATCTATTAAATTTAAATACGGATTACGGATATACACATTTTGTTATTATAATTATTAACTAATGAATAGGTAATAAAAATGAGGAAGTTTCCGATGTTTCCATTTGATAATTAACGAGAATATGAAAACATATTAAATAAACTTCACGCTAATTAATACGATATTATGATTTTAGTAATAATTGTTAATTTATAAAAAGAAAGTAATTTTTCAATAATAACAATTATAAATTTCACTGTCTACGTCTCACTGTCATCTGACCTGTAAATTGACGTGCAAATATTAAGTTCTTTCAAAAAAATTATAATGCATTTACATTCATATTTGTTATATTAATCTCTAGTTTTTTAAGTTAAATTGTGTTTTAAAGACCACCAACAGCTAGGTTATTTGGGCCTAGCACCAATTCATATTTTCAATTCATTATTTTTTTTATATAATAATAAATTGAAAATCTAATTGACACTTGTACCAGCTCTCGGGCTAGAACCCGGGAACTGGGGACTTGTAATAGAGGAACCATAGCAACGCCATGTAAACAACAGCATT
This sequence comes from Mongoloraphidia duomilia, assembly GCA_039654895.1. Taxonomy (NCBI): domain Eukaryota; kingdom Metazoa; phylum Arthropoda; class Insecta; order Raphidioptera; family Raphidiidae; genus Mongoloraphidia; species Mongoloraphidia duomilia. The sequence goes on from CM077524.1 coordinate 6,513,959, forward strand.
GCTAAACGCTCGGCTATTCTCAAGCCCTAGTTTTTAAGATCAATAATATAATTTTTTTAAGATTAACCAGGTGTAGACTTTGATAGCTTATACAAACAAGCTAATTAATTCAAAAGATATTTCAAATTCTAAACAACGGTTTAAAAACGCTTTGTACGCCATATTCATAACCAGCTAAAAGACCGTTCAAGTATTACGTAACGCAGTTTTTGAAGATTTTTGACCCCACCTCCCCCCTGTAACGCGCCGTAACGTTTCGCTTTACCCCTCCCCCCAAACGTTTCAAAACACCCAAATGACCATTTTTACCTAAAAATGTCAATTATGTCGCGCAAAATACCGGAAAATCACTAAAATACCGTTACGTAACGCGCTGCTTGATCCTCCCTCCCCTCATTTTAACGCACCGTAACGTTTCACAAGACCCCCCCAAACGTTACGTAAGACCCAAGTGACTATTTTTACCTAAAAATGTCAAATATGTCGCGCAAAATACTGGAAAATCACTAAAATACCGTTACGTACCGCGCTGCTTGAAACCCCCCTCCCCCCATTGTAACGCACCATAACGTTTCACAAGATCCCCTCCCCCCCAAACTGCGTTACGTAATACTTGAACGGCCCTTAAACATTCGTTCTTCGCACAAGTTTTATAACCCCTACTTAACATTCTTTGGGTAAAAAATTTTGAACTTTTCTCGTTAGTTTATTTACAGGCCACTAACTATAAATATACCAAATTACAACTCTTAGCTCATATAGAAGTGGGCTAGAACCTTCCCACTTCAAATATTAAAATTGATTTTTTTTTACAGGCATTGCAGAGATCAGGGTGGTATGCTATTATACAAACTGGTCGATATACAGACCCGGCACTGCCAAATTCAGCCCACAAAACATAAACCCGTACCTGTGCACTCATTTGATTTACGCATTCGGAGGATTTACCAAAGAAAATAACCTGAAACCGTTTGACAAATATCAGGACATCGAGAAAGGTATGTTCTGAATAAAATAACTCAAGCAGAATTCATGAAAAGTTACACAACAAAAGCTTCTTTGAAAATTGTATAATAAATTTGCCCAAATCTTTGAAATAGAATAAAATGTTTGTTAATGTGTTTTCACAAGGTGGTTACGCCAAATTCACCGGTCTGAAGACATACAACAAGAACTTGAAGACTATGTTGGCGATCGGTGGTTGGAATGAAGGTTCGACAAGGTTCAGCCCGTTGGTTGCGAGTGCCGAAAGACGTAAAGAATTGGTTAAAAATACGATCAAGTTTTTGAGAATTAATCATTTTGACGGACTTGATCTCGATTGGGAATACCCGAGCTTCAGGGATGGCGGCAAGCCCAGAGATAAAGACAACTATGCTCAGCTTGTCCAGGTGATTATAACAATTCTTTGCTAGAAGTTGTATTCCAGAAATACTCTATACTTATATATAACTATTTTTTTTAACTTCAGAGTAGATTTATATCCTGAATATACTGAAATACTGAATGCCAAATAGGTTCATAATATTGTCAAACTATAAGATTCTATAAGTGAATGTATAACTAAATCTCGGATTTGGTACAATATAGATAAAATATTCTAAGAGCGTTGCATTTTTTTACTCGTAAAAACTACGGGTCATTTGGTTTGACTATGCGAGCGTTTCGGGAGAGCATGCTTTGCGATAAAAAAACAAGCTCTATTTCCTGAGAATAAACGACTCAAATTTGTGCAGATACTATTTGCAAAGCTATGACAGGGTAAGAAAAAATAAACAGAAGTAATTCCCATTAAAGCAATGTTTTCTTCCCGAACAGCATTGGCGTAACTAGAATTCGAAGCTGGTGGGACCGGGTCCAAGTATGTCTGCTTGTTTGTCTGATCAGTTTTTGTTGAGAACACATTGAAAAATAATCTCGAAAAAAACTCCTTATTATTTTTAATTAATCTTTATTTCCAGAAACTACCTGGTTCCCCTTTAGTTACGCTTATGTTGAACAGCTTCGTAGGTACTGAGTTAAGAAAGTCTGCTGTACTAATCTATCGCTTAATCGAACCTTGTAATCCTAATTTGTATTTAACTTCAATTGTTACCACTTACCAGGAACTCCGCGAAGAATTCGAACGAGAATCATCCAAAACAGGAAGACCAAGGCTACTGCTAACGATGGCTGTACCGGCTGGCATCGAATATGTCGATAAAGGATATGACATTCCAAAACTAAACAAGTACGAAAATCATTTTTTTAAATCGTACATTTTCAGAATAGTTTTTTTATTAGGATTACTCGCTTGTCTGTTGCAGATATTTGGATTGGATGAACATTTTGAGTTACGATTATCATTCTGCTTTTGAACCAGCAGTTAATCATCATTCTCCATTATATCCTTTAGAAGAGGACAATGAATACAACTTTGATGCTGATTTAAATATTGTAAGTCATTCATATTGAATCAAATTAATAATAAATTGAAAAATATAATAATAAATAAATATCAACAGCGATTATGACAGTATTTCATTCATCTCCATAATGTGCCTTTTAATTTTACACGGTAAAACAAAACAATATCTTTGCTGAGTCAAATATCACTTTATTCGATGAAAATTTATCTAGATATAAAGCCAATGGAATAATTATTATCTACAAGGGGATAATTGGGTGAACGTGCCGGCTATTCGATGTCACCTCGGAGTTTTGGCTTCATGATGTTTTTTTCTACTTTTCTGATACTGAATGTAAATTTCCACTCTTCTCTTTACAATAATAAAAAAAATAGGCAGTCATGGGGATTGCCGACAAAAGTGAAAAATTATTAACATTAGTCTGGTTTTCACATCTATCGGCACTCCGAGCAACAATTATTATACATTTTTATGTGGTTTATTCAACGCGCCTAAAGAATTATTTTTCACTTCAAAAATTATAATTAATGTCAAGAAAGAATATAAAAAATAAAAATATATAAATAAATATCATGTAGAATTTAGAACAAAAAAAGACGCAAAAATTTCGCGGTGCCAGTGGGTTTCGAACCGGGGACGTTATGCATACAACGCACAGTCCCACTGCTATCGTCGCCATTGACACAACTGAATGCAGACGGCATGCCGTTTTTATTGTATATGCGCGCGGATACAGTTGTGACAGAGGCATTCTAGCCCATAGCATGTCGGTGACGCGAACACATAAAATTTTCCCGTACCAAAAATCGCTCAACGCGCCTAAAGAAGTTTTCACTTCAAAAAATTATGAAAAAATTTCAAAAACTTATTTATTTATCTCATTTACATAACCGTCAGGTGTCACTGGCGGACCCTGTATTTGTTATAAAGATCCGTAACAAAAGAATAACCGTGAGCAATAATTTCAACTGACTTCCTCTGCTATCAATTGGATTACATATCTACAAATACTACCAAACATATACTCTTAAAAAGTAATAATTATTATCCAGGTGTGGTAACTTTCACGGCCGGCATTGTTCCAAATCTTCATGGTTTCCGGGCTTGTAGGTCGTGGTCCGGTGGTATTTCTACCTGACGTTTCGTCTACAACTGCGGTAGACATTCTCAAAGGCGATGTGGTAGCGGTCGAAGTGTCCTCCTTGGCGGCTCACAGGTCAGTGTGTCAGTGACTGGTGTCCTCCACGAAACGTCAGGTAGAAATACCACCGGACCACGGCCTACCAGCCCGGAAACCATGAAGATTTGGAGTAATAATTATTGTTCGAACACAAATCTGTAGATATTATGCTTTTTGTACAAGCTGTTATCCTATATATAGTGCAAATTGGAAATAAAAGAATAGGAAAACTTATACAATTTGGTCTCTAGTCATGTCATTATTGGGCACTTTTTTATTTAAATAACAATATATGAGTTAGGTTATTGTGGACAACAATATAATAATTATTAATTAATTCAACAATGAATTTTTAATCCACAAGGCATCCACTAGGTAGTGAATAGTATTTCTTAACAAATCAGTCAGCATATTATGCCATCATGATTGTTAAACGTCAAACGATTGTTATAAGATATATAAGGAAAAAATCAGAAGCCACTGTCAGGACTTGAACCTGAAATTCCCAGTTTCCGGCTGGTTGAGTTGCCATTTACTCACACAGTGCCCCGAAAGTGAAATCTGTTCCTTGAAATAGGTATATATGGGAAGGAACAGATTTAACTTTCGGGGCACTGTGTGAGTAAATGGCAACTCAACCAGCCGGAAACTGGGAATTTCAGGTTCAAGTCCTGACAGTGGCTTCTGATTTTTTCCTTATATATCTTATAACAATCGTTTGACGTTTAACAATCATGATGGCATAATATGCTGACTGATTTGTTAAGAAATACTATTCACTACCTAGTGGATGCCTTGTGGATTAAAAATTCATTGTTGAATTAATTAATAATTATTACTTTTTTATTTGTTCATCTGTAATTTTTTTTATAACAAATTTATTTATTTCGGCAAAGAAATGTATCACAGTTTGAAACTGTATGGCATTATTTCAATAATAATTAATTATAGCATTTATAAATCGTTACAAAGAGATAAATCACCGACTCTTTTGTAGGATCACACAATCAAGCATTATCTAGAATCTGGAGCAGAAAGAAGTAAATTAGTTCTGGGTATCCCAACCTATGGGCGGTCGTACACGCTGTTCAATCCTGATGCCACTGAAATCGGCGCACCGGCTGATGGTCCTGGAGAAATGGGAGACGCTACCAGAGAGAAGGGATACTTGGCTTATTATGAGGTAAAGAGTTGCAGCTGTTTGTTGTTTTTAATCTACTATAGCACAATTAAAATTTCGCGAAAGGTAGGTATTTTGTTGTGGGTATGACAAAAAATATCATATATATCTCGTGCGTAATGGTATTATGACTCGTGGGACTGTAAAAATTCGCTATCGCACGTTTTTACATATACCCCATTACGCATCTAGATATACAATCTACTATTAATACTGATAATGCAGTAAAAACATTGTAATATTAAATTATTTTGTACACTAAACAGAGTGTCCAAGACTTGTCGGCCGATATATTGATTTTGGGTGAAGATAGAAAAAAAGTTTAAATACAAAAGTTTTATAAATTTTAATGGTATATAACATAAAAATATTTTCAATTATACAGCCTGTCCCATTTAAGCGTGGCAGACCAAAGTTATGTTTTTTTAACCTAGCACCCTGTTTTTATTTGTTTTTTCAATTCTGCACCTAAATGTGAATATAAATTGTAAGGGAAGCCATGCTCTAAAATTCAGTAATTTTTGAGTTATTCAAGTTTTTAGAAATTTTTGTCACGTCTTGCAGACCTTTACCTAAAATTTGACATAGCCAGAACAGAAACCTTTATCAAACTGAAATTTTGAGGATCACTAGATAATAGACGGGAAAATCAATGTCTATCCTAAAAAAATGAATTTATTATACAGGGTGTTCAAAATAATGTACTTCTTTTACCTAACTTCAATCACGTGTAACTTTTGATTGTTAAATACAACGAGGTTATTTTTTTGCTGGAATTGTATTGTTTAGGATATTTACTAACACTTTTATTAAGGGTTCTCCATGCCTAAACCTAATATTTTAATACGAAAATATTTGGTAAACTATTTTGCTAAAATTGTCTAAAGGAAACGTATAATTCTGAAAGATGGGTAATCTAAAATTCTAAACAATGATTAGAAAATAGTCTAACGTGACGTCATTCACAGATATGCGAATCGCTGAAGACGAACCCAGACGATTGGACGGTGGTACAACCGAACCCGTCGGCGATGGGTCCTTACGCATATCACGAAAATCAATGGGTGGGTTACGATGACGAAGCGATAGTGAAACGCAAAGCGCAGTACGTGGCGCAGAATCAGCTTGGTGGTATCATGTTCTGGGCAATCGACAACGACGACTTCCGCGGCAACTGCCACGGAAGGCCCTATCCTCTCATTGAAGCAGCCAAAGAAGCACTCGTCGAAAGCATTGGGTTAGCATTTTTACATAAATACAAATATAATAATAATGATGATATATCTAGGTACTTATTTAATGTATTCCATTTAAAGGTGTTTGAAATAATTTTCACTTTCATGATGAGCTCTCGCTAATACGAAGATTCACACCTACAACCTAGTTATAATGAATTAACACTCGCATGTAGTGAAAATCAATTGATTCCGAAGCATATAAGGAGAATGTTAGATTAGTAATCATGTCACTGTTGGGTATTTGTAAGCTCATTCCGCCGCGAAAGTGGAAAGGTTCAGGTTAGAATCCTGACTGTGACTATGGTTGGTAAAATGATTTTTTCCGATATGTCTGGAATCAGTTATATAATTGGCTGCTTTCCAACAAAATGTTCAATTACAAATCATATATATCTCAGTGTCTTAGATGCTGCTGGCCTTAACTGTTAAACGTCTATAATCTATCTATCTTATCTCAATGGCATATTAGGTATCAGTTCCCTTTTTTCAAAGGAAAAATTATAGTATAATCATAATAATGCGATTAGCATCAGCTTCTAGATTTTATGTTATAACAGCTGACACCACTCGCACACTTACTATCTTCAGTTCACCACATATTCCCTTAATTTAACATTTATAGACTTTTATAATGCAAGTGAAGGGTGCCTTTGTTAACACAAGAATTGAGCAGGCCATGTTGAGTTTTTCATGATTCTTTTGAAATATTTTGAAAATTGATATTCATATGTATTGCTTTTCAAAAAAAAGTGTTTTTATTAAATGTTTGTTTTAGAAATACTGATAACGCGATATCGGAGCCTAGGAAACCTAGCAAACCGCTTCGCTCACGCACAAGAAGTAGAATATCCAACAAAGCGACCATCGAGAACGACAGCAAATCAAATATCAAGACGTCGAACAGTGGCGGACGACAGAGCTTTAACGATGAAAACAGTTATGCTTCCTCGAGTAGCAGCAGGAAACGCATTGCAGCAAGGTATTATTACCTTCTTCACAAACTGCTAATTTGCAACAAACAACTTTATCTTAAAAAAAATTCGACTGATGACCAGTTCTATACTTCCCACCTAGTAAATATTTGCAAAAAATAAACACCCTTTTTTTATTCTTTGAAAAAAAGCATGGCCCTCTTTTTTGTTTGGTGGCTAGCTTAATATAGCAAAAATCATGGTTACCTTGATTTACGTACCTACAATTTTCTTTTTTTAGTAAAATATTTTTTTTCTCGAAAACTATAAGTTTACCTTTTTTTTGATATTATAACATCTAGAATTCATTTATATTTTTTTTTACCTATGTTAATACGTGACATTGAGAACGTTTTTTTAATATCTCAGGATCCACTGAACCGATTTGACTCAAAATCTAATCAGATCTAAGTTAAACGCTGATAAACACAATAGAACAATCGGCATGGCCGTATGTTATTCCGTTTTTACGATATCGAAGGCGAAAAATTGACCACATACACACACACACACATACATACACACATACAGACATCAGTCAGAAAATGATTTTAAACGATTGCTAGGGTCTCAAAACGTGAAGATCTGTTAAAATCTCGAAATATTTTTTTCGGACTAAATCCATTACTTCCCTACCATAGTAGAGGTGGGAAGTAAAAACTAGGGTGCGGTTTATGAAATCACGATGCAAGAGAAACTTTATTGCCATAACTCTAAACGCTTTTAACTCGAAATCGCCTAAAGTATATAATTTTGTTTGAATGGTTTTGGTAATGCAATTTGACCCCTGATCAGTATGGAGACGAACGTAAGAATCCAGATTCTATCGTTGGTGGTCAGTGGGTATTTGATGTGCTGCTGGACTGAATATTCGTACGATATCAGTTATGTAGACGTACAATACAGTTATGAACGGAAACGTCGCTGCTTTTCTATAAGTACTGGTCTGGTCGATCGCTTCTATGTGTTACCGAACGAAAAAAAAACGGAGCTAATAAAGTTTCTCTCTAATAACATCTGTTATTAATACAAAGTAAAGTCTCCTTTTTGCGTCTATCTGCATGTTCACGATAAAATTGAAAACCACTGGACTGATTTCAATTTGATTTTCTCATTTGTATAGAGCATTACCCTGAGAATGCTTCAAAAAAATCTCTGCCAAATACAAAATGGGCACGGCATTGCCTTGTTTAACAGCTATAGCTATTTATAGAATAATATATTTTTAGCCGATTCAAGATTAAACCAGTTGAAGAGACTGAAGAGGATGAAGAAGAAGATGATGTACCACTCCAACGAACAACATCCAGACGTCGCGTAACTTCTAACAATAAAAAGCAACAACAGTTGGATAGCGAAGATAATGTTGTAAAACAATCGTCAGTTAGCAACAGTCGACGCAGAATTAACGGCCGACGTTCAACAACCACCACTACGACAACGACCCCTACGCCGTCGTCGCTACTGCATACGCCTGCATATAATACGCCCGAACCACCAACCACGCCTGATCCAGGAAGTGGTTAGTATAAAAAAAAGTTCATAAACTAATTTTTTTCACATTACAAAGTGCTAAATACTTTTATAATTAATACGATACAATGTTTACCTATGTTGATTTTAAATATTTTTTCAACAGTTAGGAAAAATAGGAAAAATATCTTCGAATAAAAGTTTTAGAACATAAAATTCTGCACCTAAATCATTAAATAAAATTAATTTTGCATGCTTTGTAACGGCAGAAATTTGACAAGAAAATTTCAAAATTACCTTAAAAACAAATAGCGATAGCCATGGAATTTGAACAAAATGATTAGAAATTATTCTGACAGCTAAAACGTCATCATTTTGTTCAAATTCCATGGCTATCGCTATCTGTTTTTGAGGTAATTTTCACATTTTCATATCAAATTTCTGCCGTTACAAAGCATGCAAAATTAATTTTGTTTAATGATTTAGATGCTGAATTTTATGTTCTAAAACTTTTAATCGAAGATATTTTTCCTAAAATAATTAGGGAAGCAGGAAATCGCAAAAGTTTGATTTTACGGGTTAAATCCCTATTATCCGCAAAGCAATTCAGCACCCTGTATAGATAACTATGTACTTAATATACCTATAATCAATAATTAATGAATGCGTAATTTATTTCAGATTTCAAATGTGAAGACGAAGGTTTCTTCCCTCATCCAAGAGACTGCAAAAAATATTTCTGGTGTTTGAGCAGTGGGCCGTCTGATTTGGGAATTGTCGCTCACCAATTCACATGTCCATCAGGTATTTATTTAATATAAAAGTTTGGGGGGCAAAAAAGTTTTCACATATTATCAAATACCTACTGTTTCTCATGTTTTCTCATAATGTATTCAGTAGATTGGTTTTTAAGTTTTTTTCAATTTTCCCGCGTAGCTAAGTAAAATAACTTAGACAGTATTACATATTTAGAGAAAAAGAGAAATAATGTATAGTTAATGAGCCATTTTCCTGAAAGTAGTTCTTTCAATTATCCACCAGCACTTGTGGTAGGTACAAACATTATTTATTCTCCATAGTGTCGTGTCATTTTAGTGGCATAACTTAATTATTAAATTATTATTATCATTAAATTAATTAAATAATTAAGTTATAATATTAAAATGACACGACACTAATGGGGAATAAATAATGTTTGTACCTACCACAAGTGCTACCTCACTTGGATAATTGAAGGAACTACTCTCAGGAAAATGGCTCATTGTTGCTGCATCGTTGACTAGACGGCACTGTTTTTGACTGTCGTAGGAATGTATACGAACTGTCAAGAATTGCACGTATTTACTTGTATATACCCATAAGTATTTGCTATAATCAGGAAATTGGATTTGAAATAATTTTTTAATCAACCGAAATTTCTTATTTATTTATTTATGTAAATAACCTAGAAACAGGCCAAGGCCTAATTATATGTAGGTAAAATATAATTATAAATCCAAAATATTCATACTCTAACATAATTAACCATTATATTGTGTATATGGATACACTGTGTGAGCTTACGTATCAGAATAGTTAGGATATAATGCATCCTTAAGAATTTTTTTAAATTTACTCAAATTCATATTCAAGTCAATATGAGGAGATGAAAGTAGTGTGTTGGCGAGTTTAAGCATTCTCAATAGAGGTGAGTTAGGATAATGCGTAGTGTTAGCCTTAGGGACAATAAGCCATTCATGTGAACGCGCACAAATGCGTGGTACTCTTAGTTGCAGTCTACTTCTTAAATCAGTTACGCCAGTTAGCCCATTGAAAATTTTAAAAATAAATAAAATGCTATAATAATCTCTCTTTAGAGACAACTTAACAATTTTAAACTCTTCCCTTAAAGAGTTTGTACTTACATTACGAAAGTCAGGATACGAAGAATATTTTTTCAATACCCTCCACAAATAAGGAGACCATATTATGGATGCATACTCTATTTTCGGTCTCATTAACGTTTTGTAAAGTTTAATAACGGTACTGATATTTTGAAAATATAAAGAATTTCTAATAATAAATCCCAGAAGTCGTTGTGAGTTATTTATAACATTTTAGACATGCACCTTAAACGATAAAGTAATTTTATTGTTCAGGCTTGTTCTTCAATAAGGCAGCAGATTCATGCGATTACGCGCGCAATGTCCTCTGTAAAAAGAAATCGGCCGCAACAACAACGACGACGACAACGAAAGCTCCGAGTACCACACAGGCAACCACTACCAAATCACCATTTACAACACAGAGAGTGCCTCCGAAAATCACAGCTGCCACTGCCAAAAATACATACAGATACACAACTTCAACAACGCCTTCGCCTGCTTTCGAGGTAATGAAAATATTAATTTTATTCTCTACTAATATCTCTACTATAATTTTATAAATGCGAAAGTTTGTATGTGTGTGTGTGTATGTCTGTTACCACTCAGCTCCGTAACGGCTGAACGGATTTTCATGAAATTAGGTATATAGTTACTTTAGGTCCTGAAATAGGACACAGGGTACTTTGCATCCCGGAAAAATGTATAGTTCCTGTGGGATAGTAACAAAACGTAATTTTCTTGCATTTTAGCGTATTGGCGGAATCCTACTAATATTATAAACAGGGTCGCAGGGGGAGAATTTGGGGGGGGGGGAATAAATCATCAATTCATAGCACCCGGGCGAAGTTTCTGTAGGCTAAACAATGCGAGTAACCAGTGGCGGATTTAAGGAAACATGTCCAGGCGGCAAACGTTCCAAGGGGGTCCATTTTTATGTAGATACTTAAGAGTCCATTTTTTAAAAACATGTTTTATAAATCTATAAACAGAGTCCCCACTTTTCCAATTCCAAGGTGTCTGGCTAATATATCCCCAGTAGAAGTGGTGAATCGCCCTTGGAAATTTATTTACATCATATAAGCCTTAAAAAAATGGCGTTTTTAAATCATCCTTGACTCCTGTAAATAAAAGATAAAATAAGAAACATGTGTAAAATTTCGCTAAATTCAATTATTAATTATTTGGATTATTAATTCCATCAAAACTAACCTTGATGAGAGCTTCGGGGACCCTTTTGAACAGGTGCCAACTGTCCACTTTTCCCTTAAATCCGATATTGCTAATAACTAAACGTTATATTCTTGGTACAAGTGTTTCCGGGCTAGGTAGCCGTGGTTTAACGGATTTTACTCCGTACGTTCCGCCCAAAGCTCCGTTGGGTCGACTGGTGACCAGTCGACCGGCAAGAAGATCAAATCGTGTTGCCAATCGCCGCTGAAGATGCCCAACGGAGTTTTGGGCGAAACGTACGGAGTAAAATCCATTAGACCACGGCTACCTATCCCGGAAACACTTACTACCAAGATGTCTACTGGTCGTGAAAGCATGAAACTCCAAACGTTATATTATAACTATCAAACTGATATAATGAATTGCGCACATTATTATCGGAAAAAAGGAAAAAAAGAATTCTGTGGTCTCTGCATTTTATTATTACTTACATTCTCAAATGAATTAATTTTAAATCATAGGAGGAGTACGAATACGAAGACGATTTGGATGACCCAGAAAAAGTATCCGATCGCGAGTTTGATCCCGAAGAAGACCCAAGAGTGATCAAAGAACTCATAGAATTGATAAAAAAGGTCGGCGGCGTCGAGGAACTTGAAAAACAGCTTCATCTTCAAGAGGACGGCACCGCAACAGTTCCGGGATCGGGCAGCACGACGCCTCCTACAATCAGCAAGAGTTTATACGAACGTGTGCTTAGCGTCAGAACACAGACCAATGGTCGAGTCAACGGACTTGCAACTAGTAAACCTTTACGACAGGCCAACGTCAAGTAAGTTAGAATTTCAAACACTAAAAAACAACAACGGTTTTTCTTTTATAATAATACCGTTAGCTCAGTAGGTATTCGCTATTCTTTGATTCTTAACTGGCATTGTGGGCAAAGTTGTGCTCAGATTTAGATTTGTACTGACCCTTCAGTGGGAAGTTGTGGTCCACAATAGTAATATGAATAGGGGGCTACAATTATTCTTTGGCCTCTAGGTACTGTCGTAGTCATAAACGGATAAATAAACACTTTACGATCCACGGAAACTTCCCTTAAAGTAAAACACCTAATATCCGACGTAATTAGCCGAATAAGTTTTTCAGCAATAAAGTAATATATTGGAAAGTTACCAAAACATTCTCGAGGAGTACCTACACTGTGCAGATGCACCCTTTGTAACTCCTTGGAGACGCTATAAGCTCATAGAGATAGATAATAAATTCAATAACATAATAAAGAAATCAGAAAATGTCCGCATAGGATAAGCAACAAAATAAATATCATATTTTGTTATTATTTATTAAATTAATATTCAATTTGTTTCAGATACTCTTCATTAAACAGAAATAGCAGACCAGGTCCTCAAAACGAAGGAATTGAAAAATCTGCTGATACCGATTCTTATAAAAAAGATAAACCAAAATACGTCACTATTAGTCGACAGAGGTATGTTATGAAGCTACCATAACAGTAAATTATTTTGCATTTAAATTTCGGTTGTCATAAAACAATAAAAGTAATTTAAAAAGAAAGGAAATGAAGCATCAAATGTCATAAATAAAGATAACTTTTTTCAACAGAAATCTAAACTTGATAGACGCTCTTAAATAGATAATAAATAATTAGCATTAATTTCACTCCACTGTTAACAATTTAAATTTCTCAAGAGATACTTCATAATATAAATGTTTTCTATTTTTTTTTTGTATGTATAATTTTATGTAACTGCTTTTTCGACCGAACGTAATAGACCCCCGACTAGGTAGCGTGGTAGGTTCTTGTTCTCCCGGCTGGTATGCTATATAGACTTCCAAGATTGGGGAGGTTTTATTCAATTACTGACGCTAAACACAAGTTACTAACTAATATAATTTATTTTATAAATATAAGCATAAGAGAAATAAAAGAAACAATAAATTCTGAAAAAAAACTTAGTTGGATAACATTTTAAATCCTACCTTGAGGATTCTGGATTGCCCACTGATCAAACCCCGCCAGCACCAACACACACCACACAACCTCACACCTCATAGACGTATAATCACAGATTTCCCGAAGCATCAAGCAACCCGTGTCCACTCTTGTTAATTATTATGCGTTCGTTATTATCAGTGCGCAATCCAGTGCTCCCCAATAAGGGAGGTGACTCGACTTGTAACACTTTTTTATCATAAAAACAATGTCTTATATTAATATTTATATATTTTTGTAATTTTTTATTTATTTTGTTTAACTGTTGGTATTTTTCAGGCCTACCTCTAGTAGGACAGATGATGAAGAAACTGCAAACTCAGACGACGACGAAACAGCAATTGCGGACGAAGCGTCTGGGAACACCGCATCAAAATCATCATACAGTACAAAGCCAGAGTACGTTACAATCAGAAGAAGCAGACCCTCCACAACTGAATCTGCTGAAGATATTCAACAATCCAGGTTTGTGTAAAATATATATTAAAAAGTATTAGGTAGACTTGAATACCCGATTGATATTTCATTATACAATTATGATTAATGATTATATTAAAATAATAGTTTTATGGAAGTATAACACATTAACAAAAGTAAATTTATTTTGCAGAAGTGCTTCATTTGAAGACAGCCATCTTGATGATGATGACAATGATGAGATTGATTATCAAGTAACTCAGGGTCCTGAATATGTAACAATTCGTAGGTCAAGACCTATTTTTGAAGAATCTGCTACTTCAAAGTATGTATAGACGATTATTTGTATCTAGAATATAGCTATACCTGCCAGATTACACATAGTAGGACCAGAATATCTTAGAGTGTTCTGAACGTTACATGTTGGGTACAGTTGTTATGCAAGTAATTTTCCAAAAATCATTTTGGTGACACTGTATAAGGATCACAGTCCATAAGTTCTCTCAAGAGGAAACAATTAAATACTGAAATTTGAAAGGCTGTACCTAAATTAATAATCTGCTTCTGTATCCTTTGTAATAGTTATTTCTTTATTAATAATGCCTGTTTCTGTTTGATCATTTTCTCAGTTTTTGCTTACTGTAATGACTCGGTTTGGCATGGCACGGAATATTCTGGAAATTTTAAAAACAAACAATAAACAAAAATCCAGGCACTGCATCGGACCGATTCTAATACGATGCAGTGCGTTTCTTCTTGTTTTCTAAAAACTCCGTTTCATTGTGTGTTCTGCTTAATTTTATTAATAAGCAAAATAATTGTTTACAAATTGGTAAATAAAATGTTTTTTGTAGATATAAAACTATACAGCGATCACGTTCAACAACTGAGAACAGTTTATCGAAACCTGAAGTTGAAACCGAACGCGCCAAATCACCATCAACTTCAACAACATCGTCTACAACCACCACCAGTACTAGCAGCAGCACCAGCACCAGTACCAGCACCAGCACTAGCACCACAACAGCGGCCAATAACATTAAGACCACTACTGACGCTCAAACGACGGTTAGTGCTGACAGTGACCTAACTTTACAACAATCCAAACTAGAGACAAATGATACACAAGAAGAGACAAATGACATCACCGACAAATTATTAACAACAACTGTCATAGACGAACTGATTAAACCACTCATAACAATACAAAACGTAAACGATAACAAAGAAAGTAACGAAAACTTCGGTGTATCGCCGTTGAATAGTTTTAGATCAACCACTGACTCAATACTCACTTCCAACGAACAGAACACTACATCTACAACATCAACACCTTCAGATGTTTATAACAAAACAACGCCGATATTGTCACAACCGAGACCGTTCTCATTTAATAAGAGGACACGACCTAGCACAACCACAACTTCTACGACAACTCCAGTCACTCCGTCGACTGACGACGCTCAAATAAAGGTGAGTCCCAAAAATGAAGTTAGTTATTTATCGTCAAGGCGAAGAAGACCAACTTTCAGTGAAGCAAATTCTGTTCCCTCTCGTGATTTCTCTAATAATAACAATTTAAATAATAATATTGACAGTCTTGATGGTAAAAATAGTGTTCAAAATGAAATAGAAACCCAACAACAAGTTATACGTAACCGTGGTCGGTCGAGATTTAGAGTTCAAAATAACACGCCGAACTTAGGTAATCAGTTGCCCGCAGAAGCTCAATACAATGCAAACACACGTAAGAGACCGGAACAGGAAGATACTGCTGGCAGAGCACGTCTCATTCGTAGATATCGTCCGGCTGTAAATGCGCAAAATAATGATAACAATAATATTAAAGAAAAAGAACAGAGGAACTTTAGACCTACACCAATATTCGAAGACCTGTCATCTCTCACTTCTGTCGATATGAATCTAAACGGTGAACAGAATCAAAGGACAAAATCTCGCAGAATTTATCCTCAAAGAAAACCCGATATCACAACCGAAACAACTACAAAATCGAGTTTCCCAACGAGAGGAAGACTTTTACCCAGATATGGTAGTTCAACTCCTTCCACATTAACTACGAATGATTTAATTTTAAGTGAAAATCCAATTAAAACTACTAAGGGTTTTAAAACGTTTTCTTCGGGTGGTGTGAGTCGTTTTAGAATTGGTACATCTTTCCCTGTTGAAGACACTTATTCCGACGGTACAGCAGATCACCCGGACTCATTGATTCAAATTGTTGGAACAACTCCATCAACATTTTCAACCTATTATGATGAACTTTACAGTGATTATTCTGATTATCCAGAAAGTTCCAGCTCGACTACTAAATTGTTTACATCTCCATCAAAACGATCCAAATTTGGGAGCACAGTTTCAGATGATTATTCTGTTGCACCTGAAAGCTCAACACCTAAATTATACACTTCAAGACGTTCAAAATACACATTGCTTAATGATGTTTCCTCATCTACAGAACCGAATGAACCAAATCTATCTACTAGACTATACACATTCCCATCCAGATATTCTAAACAAGGGACTGACAATGCAGCTTCTTTAACACGCTCTAGGACAAATAGCGAACAATTTGTGGGGCGTTCTAGCATTTCTCCGTTGGAAAGTGAAAAGCCGTCAAGGCGTATTCGTTTCAGAACAACTACTTCTGGAGAACCAACCCACACTACACCTAGAAACTACCTATCTAGAGGTAGACTTATACCTGTATATGCTAGTTCCATAGTTCCAGAACCTACGACAGAAATTCTTACAACTGATTACGATCAATACACTACTGACAATGACTTTGAAGAATTGCGATTATCGACGGCGTCATTAGAAACATCTACCAACAACTTCTATGAAACTACAACTGATTCATTTAACAGTGAAAATGAAATAAATACAAGATCGACTGTACAGTCTCTTGCATCTAGTTTATTAGCAAGAGGCAAACCATTTAATACAACACCAAAACCAGAAATAGAAGCAACAACCAAATCACGACCAAACAGAGGTCGAAAGTTTTATGGTACAAATAATAATGCTTTTGGAAATCGTAATACAGGTGAAAAGATTAAAGACGGAAGAACTTTGGATGATACTATAACAGACACAAGTAATTCTAAAGAAAATATTAAAATACATCGTTTCAAACCAGTGAATTCAGAAAATGAATCGAAACAACTAAACCGAACCAGAAATATTTACTCCGTTAATGAAAGAAATCTGAATAAATTTCGGCCTAATATAGAGACAAGAAAAGTTAGCGTGAAATTCAATGAAGACAATAATGCAAATGAAACAAATGAAACTAGCACAAACAATCAAACAAAAGTCAATGAAGCTGATGTAAAAATAAATAAAACTATCATAGAAATAAACGAATCTAATAATAAAACGAATGAAAATGATAATCAAACTGAAATAAATAAACTGCAAAACGTAGTGAGACGTTTCCGACCCGTAAAATTTTCTCCGAAGGAAGATCAAGAGGAAAGTTTTAACTTATCAGAAACAATTATTCAAGAAACCGGCGCTCAGGTTATTCATTTAGATGACAAAGATGCAGCGGCCAACGGAAAACATAGGAGACGCAAGATAATCAAACGAATACGTCCAATTTCAGCCAGTCTTCCTGAAATATCGACTGAACAAGATTATATGGTGGATAGCATCGATCCTAAAGTCGCATCTGATCAAACTCTCGGCAAAACAGAACCTAGCATAGTTGTAAGAACGAGAAAGATAGTTCGAAAATTAAAAGCCACCACAGAGTCAAGCTTTTCCGAAGATGAAAATCAAATGTCTAAAACTGACGTTAAAATCGATGTTGATAGCTTAGAATTTGGAAATAATAATGGAACAAATAGGCGTAGAAAAATTATTCGTCGGCTTCGACCATCTTCAAGTACTACTACAAGCACAACCGTGACTACAAGTTCTCCTTCAAGTATATCATTTGCTAATACTGAATCCGAAGAATTATTGTCAACTATAGGAGAAGACTTCACTACTTCCACTGAAAATGATGTAGCATTAACTACTGCATTAAAAGTGGGAAAAAATGAAGATGAAGTAACTAGTTCAACTGAAATTTTAAAAGATGATAGCGAAGGACAGACAACTGAATTTACATTGAACGAATCAACGCTTCTCGATAATGATAATAACCGAACAATCTCAAACAACAATGCTACAACGGTGTCGGCGGTTTCTAGTACAACAGAAATAAGTAGTGTTAAACCATTAAGACCATCTCGATTGGGCTATAAACCACGCAGACCATCGTTAAACCTTATTTCTGGTGGTAGTAGTAGTAGTACGACTGAGATACCATCACTAACGTCAGAAAGATCATACAAACGAAAGTTCAGTTTCGTGACTTCAACTACAGGAAGAACCGATCCAAAACCAGCAGTGCGTCCGTCATTTAAACCTACCCGATTAAAAACTATATATCGACCATCTTCAACAGAAGCTCCCAAAATAGATGAAGACGAAAATGTTGAGTTGGATGATAACGAAGAAAAAGTTCTTATTGAAAGTGGCACGAAAGAAAAGGTTGAAAATGAAGATACCTCGGAAAGATTTTCACTTCTAGGAGATAACATTAATGAGGAAGATGACAGGGATGAAAATAAAGAGGATGAAGAAAGTAGTCAAAAATATCAAGATAGTGAAACTGAAAATGAAGACGAAGAAGATAATGATAATGAACGACCTTCTTTCAGACCTGTCCTAAAACGTCCTATTTTCAATCGAGGTGATTCTACAATTAATTTGCATGAATCTGAAGACACTAATGAAAATAAAGATAAACCATTTAAATCACTTTTGAAACGACCAAGTTTCAGTCGTCCTGATACACAAATTCGTGTTGCAAATCGACCGGACTTAAGTCCTAAGAAACCATTAAGAAAATATGTGCAAAATAAAGAAACCAAATCTGATTTGCCAGAAAAAGATTTAAGCGGTATAAATATCGAAGCTGTAAATGCCAGAAACAAAAATCTATTCAATAAATCTAGGAAGATGAACGTCCCAGTCGGTACACTCAGTTCTACAGATAAACAAATTGTAACTGAAGAAAATAATGATCCAACTGCTAATGAATCATACGATACTACTTCTTCGATGACCGGTTTGACAGATTTTACTACTGACCTATCATTCAGTTCAACTGACAGTTCTAATGATAGTACGACTTTAAGTCCACTCATTCATGTCTTCGCTGAAATTGAGGACGCGTTAAACGACTCAATAAACGGTGTTGTTGGAATGACTAAACACGACGAACCGGAAACGACAACAAATTACCCGGTTTATGTAAGAAATGGTACAACTCCATTACCATATTTACGGTTCAACGTATCAGAAAGCGACGCAGCTGAAAAAGAAAGGAAGGGGATAGAAAAAATTGTTGAAGTGAACAGAATAGCTGAAGTAGTCGTTAAAGATGAAATGGATAAAGAACATAATGCAACTAACAAAATTGGCACGAAATATATGGACAAGATCGGTGAAGTTAATAGAGTGACGGTTATTAAAGTTGTTGATGGTGAATTAGTTAATAACACAAACACAATAGAAGGGTATGACGAAAGATTAGAAACAACGACTGATTATGTAAACAAACAAAATCATATTACAGAACAATCTAAAAAGGCTGATCAATCGAAAAATTCTTTCCAAATATTCAGTAAAGGCAACGTTGTTGATTACGGTAAAAATAACGAAGGAGTAAAAATTTACGATACAACTGAATCAATAACATCGACATTGCCTATCGAAAATGAATTTTTAATATACAACAAGAAGGGCAAAAAAATCAGTTCTGATTCACAGGCGAATCAAAACACACAATTTAATTTGAGCAGTTATACTGTTAGACCGATTTACTTTAGTACTGAAGCATCAACTATTGCTTTGGAAGGATTATTTATAACTGAATCTCCAAAAACATATCCATTTTTGCCAATTACTTCAAATCCAATCAGTGCCACAAAAACTCCAGAAGTAGGTCTTCCAACTCTCAAGGAAGTTGTGAATGTAAACCAAGAAGTAAAAGTTCCACTTACGTCCAGTCAACCAAATGTATTGGATATTCGGGTTTTAGAGCAAGATAAGTCATTAAATAAGTCAAGTCCAAATGCAGATACTGTTATTTTACCGGTAAGAATTTTAGAACAAGATTCAAATTCATTGAGTAATGTACAGAACCCAGAAAGTACAACTTTAGCTGATTTGTCATATTTGACTGTAAAGCCATTGAGCGTCCAAAATAAAGGAGATTACATTCAAGTCATACCGTTGAAAAAATCCGCACAGCAAGCGTCTAAAAAAGTGCCAGTAATTGTAGAACCTGTTAATTCAAAGAAAAACAAACAGTCCGATCAAGAAGCGGTTGAATCTCGGAAGTTTCATCACATTCAAGGAGCTTCAATTGTATCCAGAATCGTAGAAAACCCGGACGGAAGTCGACTGGCTATTGTTGTACCTGACAACAGTGATTCAATATTCATAAACAATAAGGAATCAAGTGGAATTAGAAGAAGGCAGGTGAATAACAGTGAGGTTAGTGCGGTTAAAATTGTTACCGCGACACCTTAACGCTTATAAAAATTCAAAAAATGAATGAAAAGGAATTGTGTGGAAAAATATGGTTTTGATATGCATATTTGGAAAAGAAATAACAACTAATATGTTGTGCGGGCATATTATTTTATAAGAACTGATATAAAATTAATTTAATTACTAAAATTAATTCTACGTATTTTTAGTAGAATTCCATATACTAATTGTCAAACAGACAGTTTTCTGTATATATTAAAATTTTTATTACAGATACAAACGCATAGAATATAAAATTATTTTTGTTGTTGTTAGTTTGGCTTATGATAAACTACAACGTGAAATTACTTTGTAGTTTATTGTGAACCAAGCTTTATTTGTATATATTTAATTTTTTTGTTTTTTAGCGTTTTGTCAAAAAAGATACATTTTGTTGTGATGAATTCAAAAACTATTTATGAATTATAAAATCGCAAATGTTACAAAAACGTTGAAATTGATCACAACAAAAATCATCAATATTGTTTTATGTTTGTTAGTCAATAAAGCATGCTAGTTAGCTAAATGGATTACAATATTGTTGTTAAATAATTGTTATTGATATAATTTTGGTTATTGTTCTGTAAATTATTTATAGACAGAGGTAATTCCAAAGGTACCGCCATAATTTTAAATACTATAAACTTGCATAAGCCATGTTTTCATTGACATAAAATTAGTGTTAAACAACGAAAATTTTGAGATGGAAATACTTAGTCGATAAACCCAGGAGGTTTAGTGATCTATAGCTTAAATAGCAATAAAAACGTGCAACTCCGGTGTAAGTAAACATAATAATCCATCTTTAACCCAGTTGGCATCGATGAACACATGGCTTTATATAACTTTATAAATTTATAGACTTATAGGGCGTTAAAGATTCATATAAAAATAAAACCAGAGCATAAATTTCTGATTGGAAATTATCTGTGATCTTCAAAATTAGGACAAGATTTTAATCTTAGAATTGCCATAAGAAATTAAAAAGCATAATATAGTACTGGTTTCAGTCTTGCTCCTCTGTATTTTTTCTTTTTGAAATATGGTAGATATACGCAATGAGCCATTTTCCTGAGTGTAGTTCCTTCAATTATCCACGAGAGGCAGTGCTTGTAGTAGGTACAAACATTATTTATTCCCCATTAGTGTCGTGTCATTTTAGTGGTATAACTTAATTATTAAATTATTATTATTATTAAATTAATTAAACAAGCCGTGAGGTGGGTCGTTTATTAGAACTAAAGTGCGACCCTTGAGGTCCACACGACGAACTTCCCAGTTTGATAAATATTTAATAATAATAATTAAATTAGATATTACACAGAAAAGTAATCATTTTAATCATTAAAACATAATTATTATTTATTTTTAACAATAATTAAAAAAATAAACGGCTGAACCGATTTTTATAAAATTTATGTCGGATCAAAACGACGTTAACACGCCTCGATTGACACCCTTACGAAGTCGATATAATTTTTGATTCGCGAGATATTGTGTAAAATCTACTTTTTTGGAGGTTATTTGGTTAAGAAAAAAGAACGGCTGAACCGATTTTGAAAAAATTTCTTTCAGATCATATTTACGTTAATACGCGTCGATTGGCACCCTAACGTAGTCGATACCATTTTTCATTCTCGAGATTTCGTCTTAGAAAGAAATGGACACATACCTACGTACGTACACACACACACACACACAGACATCTTTCTAAAAATAGTGTAAAAATAGTGTGGTGACCTTGAAACATAAAATTTTTTTTCTCCATTTTGATTTCGATTTTCGGACCCATTACAATAACTTTCAATGGGAAGTTAAACATTAAAATGGTACGACACTAATGAGGAATAAAAAATGTTTATACCTACGACAAGTGCTGCCTCTCGTGGATAATTGAAGGAACTACTCTCAGGAAAATGGCTCATTAAAAGTGTTCTTAATTTTAATTGAGTCATACACAAAATTGAACAATATGTAATAAATAATAATTGGCGTAAAAATGTGTTATGGTAATACTTTGGAACAAATATCATAAAGTATGAAAAGATACTGTATTTATAGAATAAAATTTTCAAAAGAATATAATGTCCATTTAGCTATTCCTCGGAAATATGTGTACAAAGCTTTTGATAGCGAAGGTATAAATGTTTCCGATGATTTTTATATATTTTTGTTTATTATTTTGATAAAGAATGTTATTTGTGTATATATGTTTAAGAAAACAATACACTATTTTGTACATATACGTGCACCACTTTTTCTATTTTATAAAACACAATTTCAGCTCAACGCCAGTGTTTAAAGTTTAAACAAAAAAGTTTTCTATTGTTTTATAAACAAAAGAAATAAAGTAAGCGCTTCCCAAAAAAAAAATTAATGCGTTGGCACAAAGAAGAAATAATTCACGTGTAATTTTTTAAATCCAAGATAACAGTCGTACGTAATAATAACGTAAGGCAAGCGTATTGAAGTTAGTTAATCGTTAATTTTAAAATTCAAATTCTAAGAAAAATGTAGGTACTAATACTAGATTAATATATGTCTTCTGGGACTTGAGAATAGCCGAGGGTGTAGCAGTGCTGTTGTTTAGATGGCGTTGCTATGGTTCTTCTATTACAAGTCCCCAGTTCCCGAGTTCTAACCCGAGAGCTGGTAAAAGTGTCAATTGGATTTTCAATTTATTATTAAAAAAAAAAAATAATGAATTGAAAATATGAATTGGTGCTAGGCCCAAATAGCCTTAGCTGTTGGTGGTCTTTAAAACACAATTTAATTTTATATGTCTTCTGACAGGACAGGTACGTAATTTCGATACGGTAAATTCTATTAAACAATCTGTTATCAAGTACCTCAATTTTAGTTCACCTGCACAGATAAAAAACTGCTGGTGAAATTAAAAACTAGTTGCGGTTTTATGAAACCACGATGCAAATGAATATTTATTTAATAAATGAACAAAAAATTCACAGATTTCGCAATCCTTGCAACCATCGAGGACATTGGAAATGATAACAGCATATATGAAACATAATTAACTGTTTATTATACACACAATATTTATCAATGCACTGTTTAGTTTTGTCAGGAATAACCCTATTATTCTTCTGTTATATACGCGTTCACTTTTGCTTGATTACTTAACTTTTAAATGGATTTTTCTACAGTATTTATTAACATTTGGTCAAAAATAACACCGCAGATCGTCGCAAATACCTCTCAATCAACTAGACATGATATAAAACACATTTCGAAAAAATTGCACTTGTTCAATTTTGCATGATTGCTCCTCACTTGATCGCGACACCGTTGTCTTTTGGCCTTGAATGAAAACTCGTAACTCTGCCCCCATATACGAACATAAACATTTCCAATGTTAAAAATTTATTGTAGATTATAGACGCGTAGACAACTTAGGTCATTAGCGTCTTAAATTACATTAAATAACAACTAACTTAAAACTAAATAACATCACAAAACATCCATGAGCGCAGGTGGGATTCGAACCCACGACAGTCTAGTCTAGAGGCTGGTACCAAGTACACTATCCACTAGGCTACACTGCCCTCTGCCGAAAGTATATACCTTTGTTACGTGGTAATGTAATTTGAACGCTGATCTACTATGGACACGAACGTAAGAATCCAGATTCTATCGTTGGTGGTCAATGGCTATTAGTTATGTTAACTAATATTAGTTATGTTAACGATATTAGTTATGTTAACGACCAATATAGTTATGAACATAAACGTCGCTGCTTTTCGATGAGTACTGGTCTGGTCAATCGCTTCAATTGGACGTGACGTGACCTCGACATCGTAACTGAACGAAAAATATCTTACTTAATTAATTAATAAATTGTAGATTATAGACGCGTCGACAACTCAGGTCATTAGCGTCTTCAACACAACAAATAATCCATTTGTGTATTAGAATCCGCCAGCCGGCATACACAAACCGACTGGTATGAGCTCGGGTCCCTGGGAGCGCTAATTCTCAAAGAACATTGGAATGCAATTTGCGATAGCAACCACATTCCAATGTCCCCCCTGGGGGGAAAATGTCTTACTTAAAACGTGTGTGATCTACATTTGAATTTTATCCTGGTAGCCATAAAAAACTTTTTAACAAAAAAAAAACCTCCTTCAAAAAGCCACTAAAAAGAGGAAAATAATGAAATTTTGAGGTCTGCGCCAATTTAATAAAATATGAAGTCGATTAAAAAGTTTAGTATAGTGATTAATATCTTCTTTTTAACCAACTTCATATTTTATTAAATTGACGCAGACCTCAAAATTTCATTATTTTCCTCTTTTTAGTGGCTTTTTGAAGGTTTTTTTTTGTTAAAAAGTTTTTTATTTTTTACTTTTTAGTGTCAAAAAGTGACATTTACCTTAAAGGAATCACATGGCACGCCGTTTCTCACTTTTATTAAACCGACTTTCTTACGCTGTCTGATGTGTCAAAAAGTGACATTTATCTTAAGGAATCACACGCCGTTACTAACTTTTATTAAAATCAGCCGAACTACTGAACCGATTTTGATGAAATTTCTATGTGACCAATCTAAAAGTATATCCTTTCAAATAAAAAAAAAATTCCAAATCGGTTCATAAATGACGGAGTTCTGTGGTAACAAATATAAAAAAAAAAAAAAATACAACCGAATTGAGAACCACCTCCTTTTTTTGAAGTCGGTTAATAAAATAATAAACGAACAATATTATTCATTTCTGAAAGTTTATACTCTAGCAATAAAACATATCGAAACTGTGAAATGTGAAGCCTTGACTTATTTAGCGGATTTTTTTTATCAAACTCATAAAGTAATGAATTAAGTCTGTCGACAATTAATATTACGCAACACGTTTCTTGTTATAAACAAGGCTGACCCAAGTCGATCTAAATAATTTCGGTCAATGCTGACCGCGACAATGAA
Organism: Mongoloraphidia duomilia; assembly: GCA_039654895.1. NCBI lineage: Eukaryota > Metazoa > Arthropoda > Insecta > Raphidioptera > Raphidiidae > Mongoloraphidia > Mongoloraphidia duomilia. The sequence goes on from CM077524.1 coordinate 6,539,429, forward strand.
TCAAATTTGTCCCAGAGGTAACTCGTCACCCTTCAATAATTTCATTCATATGACTCACACGATTCATTAAGTATTTACAATCGGTGACAGAATCTATAGGGCGCGGTTTTGAGTTATTCCATCTGGATTTTACATCGCAATTATTAATTACTTTTTTCGGTAAATACGATTTTATTTATTTATTGTAGATCATTAGCGTCTTAAATTACATTAAATTAAACAACTAATTTAAAATAATTAACAATGAAAGATAAACAATCAATATGATTAATTTCCCTAGACCGTAACTAAATACATAAGAATATCAGACGACACTACATTCAAATATATTGCCATGATATTTATATAGAAGGCTGTATAGGAAAAATGTAATTGCACCGCCGGGATTCGAACCCAGAACTCCCGATTTCGCGTCAGGAAAGTTTCCACTTACTACACAGTGCCCGACAGTGAACATTCAATCTTTACTATATATAGCGACGATACTCGTATATAGGAAAGATTAAATGTTCACTGTCGGGCACTTATTATGAGCCGAAATAAAATTGGTAGGTAGTTTTATTTAAAAAGCACCTTTTTAATCAATTTACTTAACGAGTCGCTTATGGTGATATGACAACAATCAGAATTGGTAAAACTAGCACTTGTTTTTGTCAACATCAACAGGTGTGCCAATTACCACACATTCAACAAAATTTTTGTTTGTATTGAATGTTACTTAAAAAAAGTGAATTAATTAATATAGTAAGTAATATCCTTTTGATGTACGTCAACAAAATATTTACATAAACTTAATTAATTATGATAATTAATATATTATATCACATACCTAATATAAAACTGAAGGTTTTCGCAAACGATGATAATTGGACAGTTGTGACAAATATTGAATTCAATTGTAAATTATAGACACTCGATAACTGAGGTCATTAGCGTTATTGAATTCAAATTGAATTATATATAGGTACAGCGTGTCTCAGATCAATCGCCTACGAACATAGTAAAATAGAGAAAAAAATTCTTAGCAGAAAAGTTCTTAGATATTTTTTGATCCGATGTACCTATACCGTAATTATCTTTATCACCAATAGTGGTTTAATAATATTCTTTTGTGTTCAGCTTAACTTATTGGTGATAATTAATTAAATTAACGGTTCATCTGATCAAATATTGTCTAAAGACTTTTCTGCTCAGAATTTTTTTCTCAATTTCACTGCACTGTCCCTAAGCGATCGATCTGAGACACCCTGTAGACTTTACTATAATGTCTTGCGAACATATTTTTATAATATCTATCTCCACTATGAATTCATCATACAATCACGCGTATCACATTTTTGCAAAGAAATATAATTACCGTATACCGGGTGTTTCAATTAAACTTACTTGAAAACATAGTCATCGTAGCGGTTAAAAACACGTTCACTATCAATACACACCTACTTATATAGAAAATCGTAAGGAGACCTCTGTCTGTCTTCTTGCGGTATTTTTAACTTCCCATTGAAAGTTGTTGTAATGCGAGTCCAATTTTGCGAATGAAAAATTTGGACATATCTGCACGATTTGAGGTTCCTATATAGTCCGAATCTACTGTTTTTGGAGATATGTCTGTCTGTGTGTGTGTGTACGTACGTTCGTTCGTACGTTGCTCGCGTATCTCAAGAACAAATAATAAAATTTAGGTAATAACTTTGAAAGTATTTTTTTTTATTTACAAGTGACAGCGAATATGATAGACATCATGAAGCGCATTGCAGCTTTAGAAAATTCACTCAGTATAACAGATTGGCTACACATAACAACAGATATTTGAAATACTGTCTTGTCAAAGCCATATAATATATGATAGAGGCATAATAATAATCATCAATATAACTTTCTAATCATGTGAACAGGCGTTACCTTGACTAAATTCCCAAATCGTAGACCGTGTCATATGTGTCGATCCACTCAGCAATAAGGTGTATAGGTTAGGTCATGCTCGTGATACACTTGTATATTAAATTTCATTCATTTTCATCATGCAAATACGTGACTTTTTAAACCACAAACGCATATCAAATATCAATAAATATCATGACTTGTAAAAATTATTATTGGACAGGTATATTAAAGGATATGTTCACGTAAAAAAGTACGAAACAAGAATTACAAGGCGTGACAATTCTTTTTACAAGCTTTTATTTAACTTACAATGTATGTTACTTAGTGTGTTTGTTGGTTTGTGTGTTTGTTTAGGTCAAATCTTGCTAGTCAATTTTGAACGACTTCCACGTATCTGATCGATTTGAAATTTTGTACACATATGTATTCCCGATGACAATATATGAATAAATCGTTTTTAGAAATAAATTTAACCACTAAGGGGTTCAAACGGGGATGTAGGGTTTTTTTGACTAATCAACGCCCAGGCCAAATCGCTGAAGCTAGAAACTTGAAATTTGGACAGTAAGCATCCACTAAGAAAGGATTTTTCGAAATTCAACCCCTACGGGTGTCAAAGGGGGTAAAATTTTGAAAAAATGTGAAGCATTCGAATTACTTCCGTAAGAATTTCAACTACTTCTGTAAGAATTCGTAACCCGACCGTAAGAATTCGCAACATACTTATATCATAAAAACGACCGTACACAACTGTTCCACTCGTAGCGCAGAGGTTACGTCGCAGCACTCTATACACAGGGACCCGGGTTCGGCAACTGATGGCATCGTAGAATTTTTGACGTTTTTTTTTCTAAATTCTACATGATATTTATTTATATATTACTTATTTTATTTTTGTTATATTCTTTCTTTGACAATAATTATAATTTTTTTGAAATTCCATGACACCAAAAATTAGAAAATCTGAAGTATTTACTTCTGTCGTGTGGTCATAAGCACATACCCATTTTTGTTTGTCATTTCAACAATGTTGACATTCTCATACAAGAAAAGGCATAATATGAAATAGACTCAAACGTCCAATAAATTTAATTGTGACATGTTGCAAAATAGGAAATATTCGATGGCACACTTACCGAGCCTATACTATACTGACCATTATATTGTTGTTAAATCTACTGTATGTTCATGAAATCATGGAACATGTAAAAATATACTACATGGTAACATGTCATTACCAATAATATCAAATTTAAAATAGTTTTCTCAAAAAACATTTTGTTGAAAACTGCCTCCTAATTTTTTTAAGCTTTGCAAAGTGTAAGGAACCATAACAGTTATGAACATATAAATAAAGTATTACAAAAAGCATATATGCGTTTAAAATATCTTTATCAATTTCGTTTACATCTTAGTCTATCAATCAAACTCACGTTATCTAAAACCTTAGTTCTTTCTATTGCACAATATTGCGATACTGTGTTTGTGCCACAATTAAAAACTACAGATTTAAATAGGTTAAGAATCCTTCAAAATTCTTGTGTTCGATTCTCATGTGGACTTAGAAAATTTGATCACATAACACAGTATAGAAAGGTTTGCAATATGATTAGCATACATCATTGTATGGTCATCAACTTTCTATGTCTCTTACACAAGGTCATCATCACAGGTCAACCTGAGTATTTGTTCGAAAAAATAACTTGGCGTGATGATCATTTGTACTCCACCAAACTCCGTGCTAAAGGCATGTTAGAAATCCCGAGACATAGAACAACTAAGTACAAAGGGAGTTTTTCGTATTTGGCTGCCAATCTCTATAATAAAGTACCACCGGAATATAAAGTCCTTAAAATAAATTCATTTCGAAAAAAAATTGAGGGGTGGGTTATCTCAAATATAATATAATTATTGAGCTTATTCAATTTACTTAGGTAGGTATATAATTTGATATGAACTGACACAGTGCAATAATAACTTTGCTGACACATACTTGCAATATTAAAATTTATAACCCATATGTATGTATATGTTGATGTTTTGTTTTGTTATTGTTGTTTTTTTTTTCTCTATTTTGTATTTACTTTGTAAATGAAATGAAAAACTTGTTAGGTACAACTATGCTGTTATATGTATAACTGAGAATTTACAATTTTTGTTAGGTTAAGTTGTAAAACAGCTTTATAAGCTGAACTTTGCCTTTTAGTGTTTAACTAATAAAAAAAAATATTATTATTATTATTATTATTAAGAGTATACTATAATGGCGGAAGTTACCCCCTGCACTCTTCACCTCAAATTCTTTCCCCTCGCCTATAAAACGATTCCCGCTCTCCCTTTAAAGCTAAATAATTCAGGTAAACGCCAAATGAAGGACCAAGAATCACACTACAGATCCTACAAGCGAAAAATTGAAAAAAAATGTCTGAAAAAACTTAAAACTTTTTAAAAAATTACGTAATCTTTCTCACGTATCCAAAACTTTTTTTCAAAAAATTCGCCTGTGAGATCTGTAGTGTGATTCTCGGTCCTTCATTTGACGTTTACCTGAACCCTTTAGCTTTAAAAATAGCGTTGGGAGAGCAGGAACCGTTTTATAGGCGAGGGGAAAGGATTTGAGGTGTAGTGCAGGGGGTAACTTCCGCTATTATAGTATACTCTTAAAATATATATAATATGATCTAACTATAAGTAGTATTTCCGTCTCGACTCGTTATTTTCTCAATGGTGTTTTTCTCGTCTCTATAGATAAAATACTCGAAAAATCTTGTCTCGATAATGTCTCTGCGATTAAAACGACGCAAGTTTTTCCTAAAAAACTTCAGACGTCGGGAATTCACATAGTTACCGCGGATTCATGGTTACGTCCCACCAACTACCAGGGTAGTACCGATTCATATTTTCATATTTTTTATAATAAATTGCTCATCTAAATCATACTTTCACTAGTTCTCGTTTTATTATTTTATTAGCCATTGAATAATAAAGAATAACGCAACAACTTTTCTTTTTATCATTATAACTGATCAGGGCCGTAGCTAGGGGGGGGCATTAAGGGGCAATGCCCTACCTTAAAACATCCAGTGCCCTACTTTAAGGAATTATAAACAAGCCGCAAAGACTGTCACGACAGAATGACAGACTTGATCTATCTGGCATTTGGAAAAACAAGATTAAATTCGTTGGACTAAATGAAGTTCTTCGGAAATTTAATAACATGGCAAGTTCTGTATTTTTTTTTTTTTTTTGAATAAATTGTCATTTACCGTTTTCTTGCTTTTGTAATTTGATATATCACCAGATGAGGTGGGCAATTCAATTAAAAAATTGTAGTCTTTTGCTTCAGCCCTACTTTAAACTTTCAGTACCCTATCTTGAATTCAGGTCTAGCTACGGCCCTGTAACTGATTCTATAATTATTTCGATATTTCACAATTTTGTCAAGATTTTACGAAAAAGTTTAATCCTTGTTCATATGTATTTCTCAAAAATTAAGAGAAAATTTCAGCAAACTTCCTGTATATAAATTATAAGCAATCATAATATTATCACCGTTAGTGTCCACCTGTACAGGTAGTATTAAATAACAAATTCTTATAGGCGGTGTATCGACTACAGACACACTTTCTTCTGATAACAACACTAGACCGTATCACTTATATCTAATTATGCGATAACTAATACTATATAAACCTGTTATTTTACGCATAGCTAATTTGGAAACACAAACAACTATTATACATAAATAGATACATTATGTAAACCTGGAAGTACAAATATGAGAAAAACTCAATGTTGCGTGATAAAAAATGTCTCTTATTACTTCCCACCTCTACTATGGTAGGGAAGTAATGGATTCAGTCCGAAAAAAATATTTCGAGATTTTAACAGATTTTCACGTTTTGAGACCCTAGCGATCGTTTAAGATCATTTTCTGACTGATGTCTGTATGTGTGTGTGTGTGTGTGTGTGTGTGTATGTGTATGTGTGTGTGTGTGTATGTGTGTGTGTATGTGGTCAATTTTTCGCCTTCGATATCTTAAGAACGGAACAACATACGGGCATGCCGATTGTTCTATTGTGTTTATCAGCCTTTAACTTAGATCTGATTAGATTTTGAGTCAAATCGGTTCAGTGGATCCTGAGATATTCAAAAAAACGTCCTCAATGTCACGTATTAACATAGGTAAAAAAAAATATAAATGAATTATAGATGTTATAATATGAAAAAAATGTAAATATTTTTTTCTTTAAAATGTATAGTTTTCGAGAAAAAAAATATTTTACTAAAAAAAATAAAAATTGTACGTAAATCAAGGTAACCATGATTTTTGCTATATTAAGTTAGCCATCAGTAAATCACCAAACAAAAAAGAGGGCCATGCTTTCTTCAAAGAATAAAAATTAAATTGTGTTTTAAAGACCACCAACAGCTAAGGTTAATTGGGCCTAGTCAAAGAATAAAAAAAAAGAGTGTTTATTTTTTGCAAATATTTACTAGGTGGGAAGTATAGGACTGGTCATCAGTCGAATTTTTTTAAAAATGCGATATATCTAATCTACGACAAAAGACTTACAAAAATAGCAATACAATTTTCGAGATTACGTAAACATATATTTTATGTGAGAATATGAGAAAAACATTGTAGGCAGTCAAAAATACATAACACTTTTGTATTGATTATAAATGCAGTAGGTACCAGATAAAAATTAAGAGACAAATTTATTGTATAGGTATTACACAACTCCAGAAATATAAGTGTGACAAGCATATTTCAACAATGACGAAAATATTTTTCTTGAAAACAGAAAACAATTATTCGTATTTGTAACTTTCTCAAGTAGTCCTAACTAATTGATATTTTAAATCACTCTAGTTCAGGGGTCGGCAACCTTTTGAGACGGAAGAGCTGAAAGTTACAATTTACAAAATTTCCCAGTTTTTAAAGAGCCACTAACATTTTTATTTCAATACTATGGATTTGATTAGGATTAGGTATATAAAAAAAAAGTTCTGACTGCGACCGTTGACGACACAGTGAACCAATAACTAAACAAACAGAACAGTGTTGCCACATTTAAAAAATGTCAGCTGTCCGTATACTCTCTACTCCACTTATTCTCACTGTTCTCTGTTGAGTGTTTTTATCCTGTTTAAAGTTTTTTTTGCAGTATAATATTTTTTATGAGTTTTGAAAATAAAATAATATAATTATTAATATTTGCGCATGGAACTGGAGACTTGACATGATAAGAGCCGCATGCGGCTCGTGAGCCGCAGGTTGCCGACCCCTGCTCTAGTTGAACAAACGTTTGCGGTAAAATTAAAATAAAAAAAATGAACTGTTTTGTCTACTTTTTAATTTGACTTAAATAAGTAATTTGATCAATTATACAAGAAACCCGTCTATTATAAATGTTACATCTCGTGTTTCATCAAACTTTTTAATAATGTACACAAAAGAACAAATTTACCAATAGGTAATGTACAATTAGAGCTTACGGAGATCTTTTCAGGGGGTGGTAAATTTTTAATAAAAGTTAAAAAGAATAGAACGCATCAGACTTGACATTTAAAATTTTTGGAACCAATGTTTATGGTTTTCAAAATATTTGTTATCCTAGAGGCGCCAGAACTTTATTCGCCAGTGTATCCCTTTGAAAAATGCCATAACAAAACAAGCCGTGAGGTGGGTCGTTTATTAGGACTAAAGTTCGACCCTTGAGGTCCACACGACGAACTTCCCAGTTTGATAAATATTTAATAATAATAATTAAATTAGATATTACACAGAAAAGTAATCATTTTAATCATTAAAACATAACTATTATTTATTTTTAACAACAATTAAAAAAAAACGGCTGAATCGATTTTTATAAAATTTATGTCAGATCAAAATGACGTTAACACGCCTCGATTGACACCCTTACGAAGTCGATATAATTTTTTATTCGCGAGATATTGTGTAAAATCTACTTTTTTGGAGTCTATTTGGTTAAGAAAAAAGAACGGCTGAACCGATTTTGAAAAAATTTCTTTCAGATCATATTTACGTTAATACGCGTCTATTGGCAGCCTAACATAGTCGATATAATTTTTCATTCTCGAGATTTCGTCTTAGAAAGAAATGGACACATGCGTACGTACGTACGTACATACGTACACACACACAGAGACATCTTTCTAAAAATAGTGTAAAAATAGTGTAGTGACCTTGAAACATAAAAATTTGTTATACATTTTGATTTCGATTTTCGGACCCATTACAATAACTTCCAATGGGAAGTTAAAAATATCACTACCTAATTATTGGTTGGCGTTTTAGATCAGCGTTATATCGACAAAACGTGCATCTTGGGTTGTAACTTGTAATAGTTGTAGCGATTAATTATCATAGTGCATTATTTATAAAATATAAAACTCGTATATTGGTACCGAATATCAATTTTATTATTACTATCATTAAACTACACTTCAATTCCTATAATAAAATTATTTACACACTTTCTACATCCCAAAGCGATATACACATATTTTATACAAATTATAGATTAAAATCACTTACTATATTATACATAAGTATTATAATAAGTAAATGATATTCGTGCCTTGATATTCCAACAATTATGAAAACCGATTGTTGAAAATTTCTCCTCAATTAATTAAACAAAAAGCGACCAAAACTACATAAATAACTTCCGACTTATCTCACCATTTTCCGCATTCGCAAATTCATTGTACAAAAATTTATTAAATTTAATAAACATTTATTCAAAATATACTAATTTCGCTTACGAATTATATTAAATTAATATCGGTTTCCGGTACGCGTTGGTAAATAATAAATTTAATGTGAAGAAATTAGCAAAAATATTTCCCATTGCGTAAAAAATGTATAGGTACATATTTACGATCGTATAAGAGTAGAGACATCAATGCTACATTAAGAAACGAACCCGGAAACGGACCGGTACAAAAAACAATGACATGATTACGAAATCAAATTCCAGAGATCTAGAGCAAATATTTTACAATATTTGCGTGCATCCAGTTCATTTACCTGAATAATGCCAGACGATTTGATTTTAAACATTCAATTTCAATATAACTGCAATCATTCTTAAATAAGTATACGATTATAATTAGATATAAAAAAAATTTCAATTTTCTTAGCGGGAAGTTAATAATGGATTTGGCAATAAAAACAAAAATATTACAAAATAATATTTTTCATACCGAATTTGAAATTGGACGCTATTATATCTGGTGACAGAAAAATAATGTACTTATAGCAAAATGTGACTGTTCCACCTCAATTTCAAAAACGGATTCTCAAAGCCGGACATATTATCAAATGTGTGAAATAAACAAGATAACTGAGCTGTCAAAAGTAGTAATCTTTACGGCATATTGCTTAAAAACATCAAAGTTAAAAGAAAATCTCCACGAAATTAATCATCCGTTCAATGCTCCTTTAAGGCTTTTGAGTACAATTTTGTGCTACCAGATGTCATATGTTGATTTGACGGATCCCAATAGAGATAAAATTATTAATATTGTCACAGCGAACAAATCAAAGATTAAATCAATCTTTCATAATTCATATACGAAACTGATTAAATACTTATGATGAACTCAGTGGAAATACCGGTATCACACAAAGAAAAAATCAAAATGCAAATTAAAAGATTTAGCTTAGCAATAACATTGTTATAGGAACGCCTTCGTGAGTTCGACATAACATCGGAGGAAACAATAGAGGTCAGGACGCCTTATAAGGCAACGCTGTCGAAGACAAATTGAATATGTCCATTGCTGTAATATGTGTGGTTGGTGCAGCTAGATATGTTAAATAAAAATGCTATTTGTTACCAGAGAACTTCGCTCACGTTAATATCGGTTTTGACACGAACATTATCTCAGTTGTAGGCTGTAGCGTAGCTATATACAAAATTCGACTGATGACCAGTCCTATACTTCCCTGCACCTATAAGTAAATATTTGCAAAAAATAAACACTCTTTTTTTATTCTTTGAAAAAAAGCATGGCCCTCTTTTTTGTTTGGTGATCTACTGATGGCTAGTAATATAGCAAAAATCATGGTCACCTTGATTTACGTACAATTTTCTTTTTTTAGTAAAATATTTTTTTTCTCGAAAACTATACATTTTAGAGAAAAAAAATATTTACATTTTTTTCATATTATAACATCTAGAATTCATTTATATTTTTTTTTACCTATGTTAATACGTGACATTGAGAACGTTTTTTTTAATATCTCAGGATCCACTGAACCGATTTGACTCAAAATCTAATCAGATCTAAGTTAAAGGCTGATAAACACAATAGAACAATCGGCATGGCCGTATATTGTTCCGTTTTTACGATATCGAAGGCGAAAAATTGACCACATACACACACACACATACAGACATCAGTAAGAAAATGATCTTAAACGATTGCTAGGGTCTCAAAACGTGAAAATCTGTTAAAATCTCGAAATATTTTTTTCGAACTAAATCCATTACTTCCCAACCATAATAGAGGTGGGAAGTAAAAATATCTTATATATTAAGTTTTGATATAGCGTACACATTTTTATCAAAATCGATCCAATATAGTTCTTGATTTTTTATTTATTGTAGATTATAGACGCGTCGACAACTTAGATCATTAGCGTCTTAATTACATTAAATAACAACTTCCTTAAAACTAAATGACATCACAAAACATCCATGAGCGGAGGTGGGATTCGAACCCACGACAGTGTGATCCAAAAGCCGGCTGCGCTAACCGTTACACCACACTGTTCTATATAGTTGCCGATACAAACAGACAAAAATTTATGTGTTCCCGTTTAGGCACCTACATCAAATCAAAAATTAGCAGTGTTGTTGTACTAGGCATCTACTTCTGATAACTCACGACTCTGAAAGTATCTTTTGGTAGACATATTTTTCAATAATGTTTTAAAAGTTATATTTCTCGTTAACCGGAAATATAAAAGATAGTGGCGAGTCACCTATCCAAAAGTTAAAAATAAAACTATATTTTTTCAGAATTTGGTTAATTTCTGTTAAATTTAGAATTCTTGGAAGTGGAAATTAACATCGAATTGCACTGGAGGGTCTCTAAATGCTTGATCCGACACAGAATGTAAAGCAACCTGTTGATAACAAACGCTTGCTTTATTTATTTATTGTAAATTATAGACGCGTCGACAACTTAGGTTATTAGCGTCTTGTTTACATCAAATAACAACTCATTTAAAACTAAATAACATCACAAAACATGCATGAGCGCAGGTGGGATTCCAACCTACGACAGTGTGATCCAAAGGCCGCTACGCTAACCGTTACACCACTCTGTCCTCAACAAACGCTTGCGTTTTTAAAACAAAAGTCTTAATGCGAGTTATCTTGAACATAAATTTTAGTAAGCAGCAGATGACAAACCTGTTCCACGATGATGTTGATTGCTTTTAGCAATTTCCTTGCTTTTTACATAAAACCACGTAATAAATAACGGTGGCTGCGTTAAACATCCCAGACAATTTACAGTAATGTCGCGCGGTGAGTGTTTGACTTTGGTGAACCTGTTTGAAGGACAAACAGGTGCCAGTCTTGCCATACATTTAAAATCATAACAGATTTATAAGCATTCAAATAATTCTTTTATGTGAAATAACATTGGTATTACTTTTGTTTTTAATTTTAATAAAGGCCATCAACTGCCAGGGTTAAAAATTAAATGGGACAAGTATATCAATTAAAAAAAAGTCAAGAGGTGTCATGGGACAACCGACTGAAGCTATGCTTTTTACACATTGCATATAAAACCGAATTTATCAAAGCTATAGAGTATAGACAATACAATTGAACAGTTATTATTTGATCGCAATTTTGAAATCTGATGCAATTTTATTTTTTTGTGTCCTATAAAACTCTTAAATATCAATTTTCAAAAAGATCGGATAATTTTTACAAAAGTACATATGGCCGCCATTTTTAATTCTGACGCCATTTGATTTTTTTATGTCCTATAAAACCTTTAAATAACAATTTTCAAAAAGATCAAATAATTTTTACAAAAGTACATATCGCCGCCATTTTGAAATCTGACGCCATTTTATTTTTTTGTGTCCTATAAAACTTAAATATCAATTTTCAAAAAGATCGGATAATTTTTACAAAAGTACATACGGCCGCCATTTTGAAATCTGACGCCATTTTATTTTTTTATGTCCTATAATAAAACTCTTAAAATATATCAATTTTCAAAAAGATCGGATAATTTTTACAAAAGTACATATGGCCGCCATTTTATTTTTTTATGTCCTATAAAAAAACTCTTAAATATCAATTTTCAAAAAGATCGGATAATTTTTACAAAAGTACATATGGTCGCCATTTTGAAATCTGACGCCATTTTATTTTTTTGTTTTCTATAAAACTCTCAGATATTAATTTTACATAGGCCACTGCGCGTGCGCCAGTATATTACTTTCACCGCTGGCCATAACTATAGATATACTTTTAATAACATGAGCGTGACGGCTTACACCGTGACGAGCGTGACGGTCACACCATGACGCGAACCTATAAGTTTTCCCCCAGCCAGAAATCGTCTAACGCGCCTATAGAAGCATAGCTTCAAAAAAATTTGGCCTGTATTGTCTCAGGAGAGACTCTTTAACTTCAAAAATACGATCGGGACTCGGGAGCGCGTAATAAAATTTTAGGCGAGAGGAAGGCGGCTGTATCCCTGTTAATAATAAATTCAAACATGCATATGACACTCTTATCAAAAATAAGACAGTAAAATTGATAACCGTTAGATAGTGTCAAAAAATTGTAGACTCGACAATTCAAAATACCACAGGATTATAACAGCAATCTAGATAAAAAGCATCTAGACGGAAAATATGTAAAGTGCTGCATAATAGTGGTTTATTGAGTCAGCGTAATTATGTGAACGATGTCGATAAATTTAAATTCCACAATAAATAATAATATATCAATGAAATTACTCATTCATGATGCAAATGAAAACAAAACAAGTACATAATGGAAGAGTTTTAACTGAACCATGAAAAATCCTTGAGTTGAAAATGGACCACGAACTGATAAACTGATCTGAAAATAGACAAGACAATTGATTTTTAACCAGGAAGTTGTTGATGGAAAGATATTCCACAAAGAAGAATTTAATTACACACTAATTTTGTTTTTTAACCTCGCGATTGTTTAAATAATATTACCTATTATTAAAGATGTCTGCAAATAGGTCACAATAATTCCTATATATCCCTAAATATTCCAGTTTTTGGTAGCAAGTGTTTCCGGGCTAGGTAACCGTCGTCTAAAGGATTTTACTCCGAACGTTTCGCCCAAAGCTCCGTTGGGCATCTTCAGCGGCGATTGGCAATACGATTCGATCTTCTTGCCGGTCAGTGACAGTCACCAGTCGACCGGCAAGAAGATCGAATCGTATTGCCAATCGCCGCTGAAGATGCCCAACGGAGCTTTGGGCGAAACGTTCGGAGTAAAATCCATTAGACCACGGCTACCTAGCCCGGAAACATTTGCTACCAAGATGTCTACCGGCCGTGAAAGCATGATACTTCAATTCCAGTTTTTGTTACTCAGATAACGTGTATCTAATACATTTTTCCTTCAAACCAACTGGTACAACATTTTTGATAATCAATACATTAATGATAACACCGTTAATTTTATATTACAATACGAATTCACTTACTACAGTGAATTCTTATTAAATTAAAGGTGTTATCCTTAATTAATTGTTATTGTGGTCAATAATCAATGCATTAATGATAACACCCTTAATTTAATACGAATTCACTGTAGTAAGTGAATTCGTATTGTGGTATAAAATTAAGGGTGTTATCATTAACGTATTGATTATTGACCACGATGACAATTGACACAGCTAATTCTTATGGAATTTTTTAATGTGTAGGACGTTTATTCAAATTTTTAAGTCGATCAAACCAATTTTTTATTAGAATCTCTCTTTAATCTATTGCTGGTTTCCATAACATAAAACAATTCCCGGCTTGAAATTTGCAGACAAAGTCATCTAACGTTTTTAGAGTGACATTTCTTTATGATATTGTTGAAAATAATCTAACATCTAACCTAATTATTTATTTAATTATGTATAAATAATTATTATAATATAAAATATCGTTATTAAAAATCCAAAAGTATTTGAATTCAGCTTGCATTACTTTCTAGTTTCTACTACATCCGTGTATATTATAAATAAATAAGATAATTTGAACAAACCGGAAATTTATTATTTTAATTTCACAATTCCATTAGGGTAAATGCGGGAGAGATGCCGCGGTAGGAGAGACGCCGCATGGCTATTAACTTACCTATTTACCATTAATGGATGGTGCTACAAGTACGTATGTTCGTTCATCTTATCTTGACAAGATAAGATGAACGAACATACGACGTCTCTCCTACCGCGGCATCTCTCCCGCATTTACCCTATTATTGAATATTTGAATTTTCTAATTACGCACTGTAAATGAGTATCTATTTATTGTTTTCTAAAAAAACATTAATAATCAGTGTTAACAAGAATTGTGTTGCTAAATAGATCCAATTAGTGTTTCCATTTTTGTTAATTAAGAAATTTGCATACAACAATAGAAATAGAATTGTTGTTCGTATTTTAGACAATTAATGATGCACAATGCACATGGACAATAAAGTTTTGCATACATTTTAAAAGTGTTTACAGACCTTTTAACAAACAAAATGAGAAATTGTTACATTGCAATTTCATGCTTTAAGTGGCAGCTCAATCTTTTGTAGTTTAATTTCTCAACAGGTGCACTTTTGTTGTACAATATTAGGTATTTATCAGCAGATAAAGACATTACAAACCAATGTCACAGAGCCAGACATATAAATCACATTTTTATTAAGACTAAAAAGTTTCATAAAAATCATTCTTCACTATCTATAAATATAAGCGATTCCTATTTTATTAAAAATCAATTTTTGAAGAACAAACAAATCAAAATATTTTCATTTTTAAACAGCTCTCCTGCGTTATTTTAGACTGTGACTTAATTCTTAAGCAGACTGGCTCTGAGTCTCTGAGGTACCTACAGAGTTAGAAATGTATTAAACGAAATTCGCGTAAACGCATTTTTCAAAGAAAACAAAACGAAGTCTCAAAAACTAAAACTTGTGAATTCTCCACAGAACAGATTTTTTAATTATCCCCTTTCAAAATTCGGATGTTTATTAAACGTAACTAAATTTGTCATATTGGTTGTAAAACATGCTCTAAATAACAAATCAGAGTTTAAACACCGACAAATTTTTATTTGAATTAAATAGCAAATTAATATAGATAATAATGGAGGTTGAGAATAGCCGAGCATGTAGCGACGCCGTTGTTTATATGACGTTTCCATGGTTCCTCTATTACAAGCTCGCAGTTCCCAGGTTCTAAATTCTAATTCGAAAATTGTGCTTTTAAAGACCACCAACAGCTAAGGTTATTTGGGCCTAGCACCAATTCATATTTTCAAATCATTATTTTTTTTTTAATAATAAATTGAAAATCCAATTGACATTTTTACCAGCTCTCGGACTAGAACCCGGCAACGCCATGTAAACAACAGCATTGCTACACTCTCGGCTATTCTCAAGCCCAATTCTAATTCGAGAATCGGTAAAAGTATACGATTGGATTTTCAAAGTATTATTAAGAAATGATACCTAAATTAAAAATATGGATTTGTACTAGACCCAAATAGTCCTAGCTGTTGGTGGTCAAAAAATAAATATAATAATGGAAATCGCAAAACAAAACTAAAAATGGCAATATCTCAAAACAGACTTGTTCTAGCCCGAGAGCTGGTAAAAGTGTCAATTGGATTTTCAATTTATTATTAAAAAAAAATAATGAATTGAAAATATGAATTGGTGCTAGGCCCAAATAACGTTAGCTGTTGGTGGTCTTTAAAACACAATTTAACAATCAAAACAGACTTCAATCAAATCTATAAATAAATAAAATTTCGTGTAGAATGCATCGTATTATTATAATCATATTATAAGTGAATTTTTCACGGCTAGGTCACATTTAATTACAAACATAGCGTGCGATATGTATTGCAACTTCATTTGCCTCCAGTCAAATTATGTACAGATGACATTTAAAGAACAAAGAAACGTAAACTTGATCTCCAAAAACTGTATACAATTACCGAAATGAGTGTAAATCTTTTATAGCATCTATAAAATTTTAACCCAGTTCTCGGGTTCTAGCCAGAGAGCTGGTAAAAGTGTCAATTGGATTTTCAATTTATTATTTAAAAAAATAATGAATTGAAAATGAATTGGTGCTAGGCCCAAATAACCTTAGCTGTTGGTGGTCTTTAAAACACACACAACTATTTTTCAACGCTTATTTAAAACTCTATGTTATTATTTTGCATAAATCAAATCTGAAGAATTCTTTATCTAGCACTATAGAAGATAGGTACCTATATTTTTCGAAATTTTGTCGTGATATAATGTAAAAATGCTTTTTTTTGTGTACAATCAAGTTATCAACAAAGCGTTAATTACAGATTACGACGACTGTTGATGGAAAAAAAAGGGTGTGGGTCTCGGAACCCCCGACAGATGTAAAACATCAAAGAAAACGTTATTGAACTCGGTGGTATTCTCTATGTAGTAGTATATATTTTTTCAAAAGCAGCAACGAACTGTTATGCTGACATAATCCTATATACTGCACTGTAACACACGCGGTTGCGGCGTTTGAGCACGCCTGAGCCAGAAACGCAACTAAATACACAGCGAAGTATCTATATTACATACCTAAACGTGTATACATATACTTTTGCTTTACAGTACGTTCGTATGTATACTCTCTCTCTCTCTCTCTCCCGTGCCCGATCGCGCGGAAGCCGAGAGAGAGAGAGAGAGAGAGAGTGCCGCAGTGGTGGGGAGAACAGCAGCGAAGGAGCGGACCATAAATTTCGTTGCATATTCCCCTCACGCGGCTGTTCACAGCCCGACATAAGATGTTTCACATCAAAAAAATTGATAGTTTGAAAAAACGGCGCATGTTTAGTCATCAGGCGTTAAAATTAAATTTAGAGAAAAGAATCCATTTTCAAAATACGTTGTAGAATAAAAATTAAGTTTCAGCTTAGTGCCCGTTAATTTATTTCAAAATTAGTAACTGAAATTTAATGGTTATAAAATCAAAAATGTCAAACGGAAAGAAGGCAAAATTCATATTCATGGTTAATTAAACATGTAAAATAGACATCGTTGATGCACGAAAGTAAACTATTAAAAAATGTAAATTTGTAAATAATTCTTTGCAGAAATAAAATTGTTATTACAAAATAATTGATGTTATTTATAACAGCTTGTCGTTGGAAAACTATAGCAGGTGCGGGGGAAAAATAAAAACAAACAACTACTCAGATATTTTATTATACAATATTAGTGACACAAAAAGTGTATTATTATTTATTGTTAAAATAACTTATAATATAAAAAATATGTTAATTAATATAACCTTAGATATTCTTATTTTTTTATTTTGTTTTATTATTTAAGTATCTGAAAAATTATAATTACGTGACAACAAAATTATATCTACTATTTGAAATACCATAAAACAAAACATCAAGCAAGCAACGAATTATCATTGTTTAAACAAGAAAAAAAATCATGAAATTTTAAATTATAACACAAAAATGTACATATTACAAAATAATTACACGCAAAGAGAAAAATGCAGCAAAAATACTGCAATTTTATTTTTCATCAAAATAAATTTAAATTTGTTAAAAATTTAATAAAAAAAATTATAAAACTGAAAAATTTGAATATTTTAGGCAGACAATTCCTAAGACATTACTTATAAGAGTCGATAATTTCATTTTGTTATTCAAATTAACCGCAACCGCATCTTGGCTGAAAAAAATAATAAAAAACTTCGACACGGCTACTGGTTAAATCTGTTTTATTTATTAAAGACACCAAATCAATAAACAAAACACAAAAACAAGCACTTGTTTATGTAAATAGTTGACGCACGAATAGTTTCTTTTTTCGGAAATACACAAGAATTCACTGATTTTAAAAAGTGTAGAAAAAATAGGAAAATAAAAGTTATATTATATTAATTTATAGAAAAATTAAATAAAAAATATATTTTTTATGACTAATTTAAAATGATGCACGCTAGGTTAATTTAAAGTTAAGCAATTATTTAAACTTATAATTCATTTTTCCAAAAGAAAAATTTTTATGTTTTCACTAAACATTTCATGTATTAAATTTTTTACTTTGAAATCGTCACAAAACAAAAAAAAAAATTAAATGCAAACATTTTACAATTGGAAAAATAAATTACAAAAAAATATAACACACACACTTATTTCCATCACAACTCACAAAAACACTAATATCTGTATTAAAACTTTCCAGGCTACCGAGGCGTCGAAGAAGCCGCTATTCTTGCGACGACCATCGCGACGCCCTACAATTACAAGCAGGACGACAACAGCGTCAACAGTTAATCTGACGTCTACTGCGGCACCGCCAAGGCCGACCAAAATTGTTCGAAGAAAATTCTTGCAGAGTAGACCGCGGACACCGACTAACTGTGAGTATATTAAAAGTTAGTTGTGCGTCTTGCACGATCAGAACGCGGGCTGCGGCTCTTGTAAAAGAAATAGGATGTGGGGACCCCACCACTGTCTGCATAACTATTTTAATACATAAGTAAATATTCTTACGTCAGCAGTTATTAACTGGTGGCTTCTAAACAAGTTAAGCTTTCATAGAAACGAAGACAAGATATAAAGGCGACTCCGAAGAATATCTTCTAATGAAGTCGGCTAAAAATTAATGCCTAGCCCAAGGTTATTAGAGTACAGGTTGCCTCGTTCCATCTGACCAATCAGCGTAAGCGCGGGAATGACGTCAGCTGGAATTTAGTTTAAATCAAGTACAAAAATTGTTGAAGATTATGCTTATTTATATTAAGTGCTTGGTGCAGATTTTTTCTTAAAATTAGCAGGAGACAATAAATAGAAGAATAAATGTTAAAAAATAGGATAATTTTTATCTTTATTACAAAATTTAGGTTTTAATATCTATAAAATAAACAAACAAAAAATTAAATAATGCTCAAGAAATGGCAGATAATTACCTATTTTTTTAAATTTAAGAAATGAATAGAATTAACTAACAAATTGATAAATTATTATTTTATCTTTTATATTCACAAAATATTAAAAATAATCACCTCTGTTGTCGAGCGTCTATAATCTACAATTCATTCATTCAAAAATAATCACAAAACACAATAACACTTAATATAACAGCTATCGCAAAATTGACAAATTATCATATTTTTTTCACGGTATTGAAAAAACATATCACACTACCCTGGTTACTGTAATTTTTATTTCCAAAAATTAGCAGCGTCCATGGGCTGGTCTTTTCTATTGAAGTGAGCAAGCATGGTATATTCCGAGTGACGTCATCCCTCCCACTACTATCTATCGGAACGAGGCAACCTATTTGACCAATCAAAATGGACCCTGACTGCAGGGCCTAGTCGCTTATCCTTTTTTCGTAGTCGACTAAAAATATGTACCCAAATACCCAATCAACAAACGACAGTCTGTAGATAACATAATAATGATATTACTACTACCGTTTTGAGGACTGAATGAGTGAAAGTTGATCTGTTCACATTATCGGCACGAACAATAATTGTAGGCAATACAAGTGAACGATACACAATAAGTATGTTCAAGAGAATTTATACAAGCCAAGCCGGTCTGCATTCTTAGTTAACGAAGAGGAAGTACCAAAGCGTTATACAAGTCTGTCATACAAGTCGCAGATAAATAATAAATTGAAAGCTATACTATTATAGTTATCAACTTATCTCTCTGTAACGTATTTATGATCTCAGAGTCTTGGAATCTAATGGGTCTATTCTATAAATTTAATATACAGAATGTACTTCAACAATGGACGTCTCTAATTCAAGAAGTATTTGAAAAGACTGATGACTGTTAAATTTTGACAGCTACGCGTTCATTGGTTGCTGCGTTTCGTTACCATAGCAACCCGTCATTTAACAGTGTGAAAAAAAATCGTGTTAAAATAAAAAAATATATAAATAAATATCATGTAAAATTTAGAAAAAAATACGCCAAAAATTTTACGCTGCCATCAGGTCTCGAACCCAGGTTCCTTTGCATACAACGCAAAGACGTTACCAACTGCGCTATGAGTGCTAGTACACTGCTTACCGTTTTTATGATATAGGTATGTCAGTCGCGTCACATTTCGGATTGCGAACGGTTCACTTTATTTTAACTACCCAGGAAAAGAGTGCCTAACGCGCCTAAGGAAGTTTTCACTTCAAAAAGCATTTATTTGTATTTTAAAATCAATAAAATAATTTTTTACACATCATAAAAACAATAATTTTAAAAAAATGTTAATATGTTTTTTTAATTATTTGACAATTTTTCTGTTACTGTTGACGGCATTTGAGCTCTGATGATGAAAAAATATATTTAGAAACGTTAGCGAATAAATGCAATAAAACAGTATTTGCTTCTTAATTGGATCCTTAAGCCACTTTTGAGTCGTTTTCTTCCAATTTCATCAGGATCACCACATATTCTGTTTTTTCAATCAAAAACAGATTCTTATCATACATGTATTTTAATAGTTTGCGAAACTTGATCGCAAATATTTAACATTAGAAATAAAATAAAAGTAATGAAAATGTTAAATATCACTGTCTTTCAGCATCCGCAAAAAGACAAACGTGATTCACTGTACGCCTCTCATATGTTATTAAAACGCAGTTGGCCATGGAATCTGCGATTCTGCATTTAACACATACAATCAAGTTAATAGTCTATTATCTCTATAAGAGCAATGCTGTTTTTTTTTTTATTCCGGAGGCAAAGGTAAAGAGATGAGCAAACAACAAGCAGTCAGTTGTTATTATACGACTTTCTAATGTTTTATGGCACACCTTGATCATGTTCTATGTATGTTACGTATCTGTGAATACGATGGGCGCATCTCAATTCGATTATTATCATCATCGACAAATCAGCGAACGAATATTAATTAAAAAATAAAAAGTGAAAATGCGCTATTAACGTGTAGAAAATTTTTATTGGAAGAGCAGCCAATTACATAATTGATTTCTGCAAATATCGAAAAAAATCATTTTGACAACCATAGTCACAGTCAGGACTCTAACCTGAACCAGGTGTTTACTTATTCGAGGGAGAACAATAATATAGATTGAAGATCATCTATTTTATTTTTTCTCGTTGACTTTTGAGTTAGAAAAAGTGTGAAAAATGTTTATTTATGTCGTTACTTAAAAACGTTTATCACGTCTTATAAACTCACCTTTACGTGAAAATTTTGTTACTACCGTTAACTTTACTTAATCGTAACCCAAAATTTAGTTTTTTGTAAATTGTCCATATTTTTAACCATAATGGAACTAGAAAACACTATATTATGATGGTAAAATTTATATGTACAGTCGCGGACTTAAAAAAGTTTACACCTGTATCATCTAGTTACCGGTTTTTTTAATGTTTGCATATTATTGTAATTTGGCTTTTGATAGTAATGTATCAATTACTAAGGTTACATCCTAAAAATTCTATAAAAAAATATTTTCAAAACACCTCATTTGTTTACTATACAATCCAAATTACTCAATATTATTCAATTAAAACATAAAAAGATTTGATAATATTTGATACTTGCAAATTCCTTCCTCCAATCTTGCAATGATTCTTCTTTTTTGTTCATCGTTTTAATAATTTCGAGGCATTTAAAACGACAATTATTTCTTTTAATTTTTGACATTTACATTTACTTATTAAAAACTAAATATGTTGCTAAGCTACTGACTTTTTGTGAACTCACACTGAAAAACTCAAGTGTAAACTTTATTAAGTCCGCGACTGTACAGTGAAGACTTCAACAGTTGATAAGGAAAGGAATCTGAAATAATTGTACGGAATATCGCATAGTTTGAATAATTCTCTTGTAGGTAGTGGATTTTTATCTTTCAACGAACGTTAAAACTCGTGATCCGTAATTAATTAATTGAGATCGTTTAAGCGGTGATGCATCTTAACAGACCGCCTATAAATTTCACGTGAATATACTACTGCATTCATTTCACAATAAACTCAATTCGTGATCTACATTTTTAGATAGATATTAATTATGTAATACGCTAAGAACCACGTCACACATTTATATGCCATTTAAATTACAAATTAAAATTCGCCGGTCGATCTGTATAACTTCATCCGCTCACAAACTTGGGTTCCAAATACAAAACTATATGAAACACTGTAGTCTGACAGACAGTGTTCATACAATTCGCATCAAAAGTTTCTCGTATTCTTAGACAATCGCGTTACCACGATTAATCCTTTGCTAATCCTCAATTTTTACATTCTGATTTAGCCCTCTGATAATCGTTATATTTTTTGGGAATAGAGAACTGCGCCAGTCAGTTTTTTTAATGGTCTTTAAGACCTGTAACCACAATTTGGTGAATCGATGTCAACCATGCACCCGGACAAGTTTTTGAAATACGACCGATAATTCAAATACCTTGTGGTGGAATAATTTTTATGCTGTCGACAATTACAAATTATAACTGAATTTGGATGTTCGAGTTTTATCAGCATAAAGGTAGGGTTGGGTTCCCCACATTAATTTATCTTTGGATGTTTACTCGTCCAAAGTGTTGAAAGAAAGGGGTGGAACTTCAATTGAGGGTCCTTGTTATCGAGACAAAGTGAAATATGTTTTCTACAAAGGTTATACTTATTTTAACGAAGTCCACTGTTCTAATATTAACAGTGAGAGATGCTTAGTTGAACAAAAATGTCTTAGATTGATTCGAACAATCTTCACTAAACTTATTCAGATCCAAAGGTTCTCATCAATTAATTCATTCATACATGAAAAAAAACAATTTTTATGTATCTTTAACAATCATAATATATTAACTTGCTATAAATTTAACAAGAATTTTACAAATCACAAACGTTACTGCAATAACAATTTAAATCAGTTAAGCAGACATACTGCTTAACTCAACACATTAAAAAGTTGAAAACCGCTGAAGAGCATTATAATTTACAAATCTCTATCTGTATCAAAATCTTAGATTGGTACTGAACAATTTTTATCAATTATGAAGATGCACAATTAGAGTTAATATGTAACCTAGTGTATAAAGAAGAAGGCAAATAATAAGAAGTTACTGACAAAGTAGTTAATAAAGAGTAATACGTTAAAAATCGATAGTATAAATCTGTCAAGCTGTCTGTTAAAGTGATAGTAGTCCGTGATATGGTATAAATATGGTTAACGAAGTGAAGTGAAACAACCGTCAAAGAAAAGGTGTAGTCACGTCTGATAGTCAAAAAACCACTACAGGATTATAAGATTGTTAATAAGGAACCGAAAGAAACTCAAATTCATTTATTTGAGTAAATCAGTTATCTTGTTAATTGTTAATATGCTATTTTCTATGACCATTAAGTGTTAACATAGGTAAGGAAATAATTCGCAGGAACTACCGTCTGTGGTCGCTGTCAATAAGAAAATTGTCCATACAAAAATGTATAAAATTTAAGTGAAAAAAGAATTAATATGATGTCTACCGAAATTATAATAAGCGGTAGGCAACCAAAGTTACATGAAAAATTAATCAAAAAATAGTGCAATCTCTTTATAAACACACTAGATCACAATAGAAATCAAATTTAGTTAATAATAATGATAAATTACCTTAGTTAAACACAGGTGAGCATAACCCATCTGTGACATAAGAAAAAAAAACAGATGATTTTTACAGGTTAGAATTATCGATCAAAGGAACAGTACAATCTTATTTCAATTAATTCATTAACAAATTCCACCAATTTGTAAAGATTGGTGATATACCAAATTGGTGATACTTCATTCTACTATACATTGGTTTGTTAAGGCCATATTATTTTGATTATCAAATCGCGTGTGCGAATCAAAATATCTTTGATTAATTTTATATTAAATTCAATTCTGTTAAAATACAACTATGCCATGAATTGATTGTATATGATTGGCAAAATATATCCAGATTTTATTCCACAATTATTATCATACACGTGGTCGGTGTATTTTTAAAATACAACACTGATCAACAGGTTATATTAAAATATTAAATTTTATATATTAAATTTTATCTGTAATTAAACGTAATATCGTAAATGACGCTGCTGACAGCATTAATCATTTATTTTACCTTTATGAAATTTTTATTCTAAAATGGCAGACGGCCATGTTATAAACTCATGCTTATAATTTTCACGCAACATTCATTCATCACTTATATTAGTTTTAAATTATTTACAAATATCTACTTAGCTGTTTTTGATTAATTGAAGATAATTAAAGCTCTGGAGGACTCCGATGGGCGATAATTATCCATAAAACCCCAGCTCGTCCCGAGATATGTGATTCCGTCTCGGCGATACTGGCTGCGAGCTGCGGTTCAAGCAAACTAGAAAGAATCGACATCAAGCCGATCACAAGAGGCACTTGGCAATGATAATGAATTACGTCGCACCGGAATTAAAACGAGCGCGCAACCATAGAGTATGAATATAAATTAGCATTAGCAACCTTAGATAAAGAATATTATCTGTTGTCATGAGCTGTTCCATGACAACCTTAGATTTTAGAAACTTAAGCAAATTCGTAGATTAATTGTCACTATTCTATTTATTCTATTGTCACCTCTATTTATACCTAGATTCCCACTCCAATCAGAATTCTAAACCGCCGTACGTACATAATTTGCATAAGCAAAAGACAAAATGGAAAAATGTCCAAAGCTTGCCACCACCGCATCAGTCTTTCACAAGGTAAGTCTCAGAAATCAAAGTTGAAAATCAACTTTGCGTTTCTGAAACTTACCTCGTATCTACTGCAATTTGAGAACATTTGAACAGACGCTAATGACCCTTGTTGTCGAGCATCTATAATCCACAATTCATTCATTCTTCGAGAACATTTGACGAGTTTTTGTCGGTCATCAAAAATCGATAATTTTGCTTTAACCCAATTTTTACTTCCCATACCTCTACTATGGTAGGGAAGTAATGGATTTAGTCCGAAAAAAATATTTCGATATTTTAACAGATCTTCACGTTTTGAGACCCTAGCAAACGTTTAAGATCATATTCTGACTGATGTCTGTATGTGTGTGTGTGTGTGGTCAATTTTTCGCCTTCGATATCGTAAAAACGGAACAACATACGGCCATGCCGATTGTTCTATTGTGTTTATCACCCTTTAACTTAGATCTGATTGGATTTTAAGTCAAATCGGTTCAGTGGATCCTAAGATATTAAAAAAAACGGTCTCAATGTCACGTATTAACATAGGTAAAAAAAAATATAAATGAATTCTAGATATTATAATATGATAAAAATGTAAATATTTTTTTCTCTAAAATGTACAGTTTTCGAGAAATAAAAATATTTTACTAAAAAAAATAAAAATTGTACGTAAATCAAGCTAACCATGATTTTTGTTATATTAAGCTAGCCATCAGTAGATCACCAAACAAAAAAGATGGCCATGCTTTTTTTCAAAGAATAAGTACAGTGTTTATTTTTTGCAAATATTTACTACTTAGGTGGGAAGTATAGGACTGGTCATCAGTCGAATTTTTTTACTTAGTGTGATAAATTTTAAATTTTCAGCAACTGAAAATGTTACAACGACTGAAAAACCCACAGGCACATCGATACGACCAGCGACAAACAGGTTCAGATTCGCGTCTAGAAAACCACCATTAGCGATTCTGCGGAATCAATCCACTTCAACAATCGTTCCAGATGTCACAACGGATGACGTTGATGATCAAACGTTAGAATCGAGCAACAGACAAACGTTATCGCATGACGACGACAACTTACAGGTAAGTCTTACAAAAAGAAAAGGCGGATCTAGGTTTTTCGGGGCCCCATTTAAAATTAAACAAATAATACTATAAATTATCATAATTATTAATATAAAGAGATACTTTTATCTAATTTGATTTAATAGAACTATTTTGAATTTTAACTATTATATTATTATAATATTCATAATACTAATATACTATTTTGCAAATTGTATAAATTGTATTTTAAAGACCACCAACAGCTAAGGTTATTTGGGCCTAGCACCAATTCATATTTTCAATTCATTATTTTTTTTTTTTTTTTAATAATAAATTGAAAATCCAATTGACACTTTTACCAGCTCTCGGGCTAGAACTCGGGAACTGGGGACTTGTAATAGAGGAACCATAGCAACGCCATGTAAACAACAGCGCCGCTACACTCTCGGCTATTCTCAAGCCCTACTATTTTGCAATACATCGTCCATCAGAGATGCGTAAAATGTATTTACTATTTAGGAATATGTATATTTATTTCCAAACGTTTACTTGAGTTATCAGTTATCAACATCACCGAACGAATTTATCCGAATTTCAAGTTTCACAATTTATCATTTTTCAGGAAATTAATATGCAAATGATTGTAAATTTTAGTAATACAAATCACGAACTCATTACATTATTAATTGGTATATGATAAAATCAATCAATTTAAAACCCCTTATATCCACACCATATTATTCACATAACAATTAGAGGTGAAAATAATAAAAATAAAAAATATCTCAGACAGCTAGGCTGCCATGATTTTTGAGCTATATCTAAGAAAAAATCAAATGACCACTGTCGGGATTTGAACCCGAAACCCCCAGTTTCCGGCTAGGTGAGTTATCGATTTCTCCACAGTGCCCGAGAGTGGAAACCGATCTCTTCGTATATTACATTATTAATTAGTAAAAATATTCGTCAAAATGTGTCAATAAAATGAAAATCGAAGATCCTAAAACGGCAATTAAAATTTTAGTTAGTCAAAACATATGCTAAATAATGCCAATGTTTTTTATAATTTTAATAATATTTTCAAAACAGAAAAATATTGGAAGCGGAGAAGAAGTCGATGATGGCGATACAACAGAATTAAGCGATCTTGCTTTAGCGCTGCACAACTTGCAGAAAGCTCCGCTGCCGACGCCGTCCGGTCTGAGATACAACGACAAAAGTGAATCGCTAAAACAACCGCAAGAAAGTGATGAATATAGTGATTATTATAGCTCGAGTATCGGCAGTTCAACATCAACTACTTATCGAACTCCTATTACTGTAATTACTTACAGCACTCCCAAAGGTACATTAAGAAAATTAGAAATTTATTGACTTAACTATATGTCTAAAACTTAACATTCAATATACTATTGCTCGGTTTCTGGTAAGACTTTTAACGCTAAAATTATTAACTTCCCATTGGAAATTATTGTAATGGGTTCGAAAATCGAAATCAAAATGTATAACAAATTTTTATGTATCAAGGTCACTACACTATTTTTACACTCTTTTTAGAAAGATGTCTGTGTGTGTATTTGAGTGTGTGTATATGTGTGTGTGTACGTATGTACGTACGTACGTATGTGTTCATTTCTTTCTAAGACGAAATCTCGAGAATGAAAAATGATATCGGTTACGTTAGGGTGCCAATCGACGCGTATTAACGTAAATATGATCTGAAAGAAATTTTTTCAAAATCGGTTCAGCCGTTCTTTTTTCTTAACCAAATAGACTCCAAAAAAGTAGATTTTACACAATATCTCGCGAATAAAAAATTATATCGACTTCGTAAGGGTGTCAATCGAGGCGTGTTAACGTTATTTTGATCCGACATACATTTTATAAAAATCGGTTCAGCCGTTTTTCTTTTTTTTTTTTAATTCTTGTTAAAAATAAATAATAATTATGTTTTAATGATTACTTTTCTGTGTAATATCTAATTTAATTATTATTATTAAATATTTATCAAACTGGGAAGTTCGTTGTGTGGACCTCAAGGGTCGCACTTTAGTCCTAATAAACGACCCACCTCACGGCTTGTTTTCAAAGTAGATTTAGCATTGACTTTCGCCGGTTTAACTTTCAAAGTATAGTACGGTTCGGAAATAATGAAGAGTGAGTCATTCATAGTTCGTGAGAAGGTTAATGAAGCGGTAAAGCAATGAAACAATGTAAGCATAAGCGTCCCATGTATAAAAACTGTTCCGCTTATCTAACTATTACTTCCGATTTAATTTTTTTCCACAATTTTGATATGCTGTAATAAGAAACATTTGAAATAGTAGATTGTATGTCTAGATACGTAATGGGGCATATTACGGTAAGTGATGACAGTATTTTTTGCCATACACACTACAACATACCTATACTTTTCACATTATTTTTAAAAAAAATCTGACAATTCATTTGAGTCGCCATCTTTCCTTCCAGTGTGCCGCGAAGTTCGTGCAAGTAATGACAGGCGCACGCAAGCGTACGCAGGCGTATAGAGCGAATAAACAGAAGTTGCTACGGCAACCGTTATTTTCTGCGCTAGTGCAGAAAGTAAACCATTTTCCACACACCTGCCTGTTAAATGGGTCATTAATGGCCGCTATACATACATCGAAAGTAGTTATTTTGTAGTGGGTATATGGCAAAAAATATATTTCGATTTCGAAAAAATTGTGTGTTTTAAAGACCACCAACAGCTAAGGTTATTTGGGCCTAGCACCAATTCATATTTTCAATTCATTATTTTTTTTTTAATAATAAATTGAAAATTCAATTGACACTTTTACCAGTTCTCGGGCTAGAACCCGGGAACTGGGGACTTGTAATAGAGAAATCGATTTCGATTCCAAATAAACTTTTTTAGGTATATATGAACAGAAATGACATCGAGCTTTTTTCACAAATATTCTATACTAGCTGACTTAACTGATTGCCATTTTTGAATGGTCAATGTCAAAATAAAGTAACAGCGGTTAAATGCTAAGTTGAAAGTTGAGACCTTGTAATAAATTCCGTCCGAAGTCGCAAAGTCGCTCGGGAAGAATTAAACTTTTGAACAATGAAATCGGTTCAGTAGATTTTTTTGCTTATTAGTGTCCAAGGATATACATGCATACTACAGTTTTTTAATACCTATTATGTTAAGAAGATGTGTTATCATGTGATAGAGGTCAACATTAAATATCCGCATAGAAAAAGTTAAATCAAGTTAAAATATTTATTAAATAACTTTGTTCAACACCCGCAAGAAATATGTAATTTCGTGGCTCTACTGAGAGTGGGCGTAATAATGAATTCTCTGACTGTAGACGTAGAGAGTGGGCGAAATAGCATTTCACCCACGCTCCTGTAGGCGTAGAGAGTGGGCGAAATACCATTTCGCCCACGCTCATTACGGGGAACGTTTACGCAAGTGTTGATAGTTTCGTCAATCAATCAGGTCACCCATTATTTCGCCCACGCTCAGCAGATCCACGAAATGACATATTTCTTGCGGTAGTTGAACAAAATATTGTGTGCGACTATTGTTTTTTGATGTGTTGTTTTAAAAAGATAATTACTATTATTTATGTATTCTGTTCTTGAAATTGAGCATTAAATGAGAAGGTACGGAACTAAGTGAAACTAACATTTTTTTGGGTAACAAGAAACAATAGATAATAAATTAAGTGCAATTTTTTGCATGTAAAATGTCATTTTTAAGTAAATGTCCTCACTTTCCCTGTCTAAAAAATCTCTGTAATCAATTAATTAAAATACTGTCTTAAACTTGAAAATTATACAATTATAATATTTGAATACAATAGAGATAATACCGTGAGAAATGTCACAGAAAGTGGTTAATTAATGTATTATTTTTAACGAGCATTCAGTTATTCAGAGAAAGTTTTTATTTTTTTATAATAATTAAAATATTTTATATTCAAGTACATATTACACAATTATGAGACCTTTTCAAATATTAGAAATACTTAAATGTCATTGGTGCCATACTGGGGCCGATGGGCCGTCAAAAAACTCATTATTGTTATTGTGACTAAGCCTGGTAAAAGGTAATCCTCAGTAGCAAAATGGTGGAAGGCTTTTTTTCGCAAATTTTAACACCCCGTATTTTCGTAACGGAACATTTTTGGACCATAGTTTATAAAGCAAACTACCATTAATTTTTCATGTAGAATCACACCCTTAAATATTCGCATATCATTAAGGAACACCCTATAGGTACCTGTGTTGTAAGACTCGTGGTTACAAGATCAATCAAAAAACTATTACAGCCTTCTTTTGATGATGGCGAGCAAATGAGGGTACCTCCCGTCCCGAAACCTCAGATTTAAACTCACCACCGACCCCCCTACGAATCTAAAAAAATGCCGCCTACCCTAAATGCACGGTTAAATGGCGAATTAACTGCACTAATTCATTTTTCCGCGTTCCGTCAAATATGTAAATATAGACCGAGAGCTAGTGACAATTTTTTGGTGTTATTTATTCAAGGTCTTATTTTTGTGAAGATGTTAAGAGAGGCATATTAAAGCGCCCTGAGTAAGGGATTTTGCTAGATAGCGGTATGGGAGGGATGCAGACCGCCCCCAACATGTAACAAAAAAAAATGATCACAATTATTATTGCTTCAAGGCTGAAATTGTTTGTATAGCTTGTCGGTGACCCAATAATGCCATTATAATATTTGCAGAGCGGATGGTCGGTATTAAAAGGGTGGCAGATCACGCCAAACGTGTCATGTACCCGACGAATTTTTTATTATTAGTTCAAGGTTCAAATTTTAATATGTTGTTACGGCGACTGTTTTAAGCATATATTTCAATTTGCAGAACAAAATGTCGGTATTAACCCCCTCTCTTAGAGGGAAACTTGCTCTCCTAGGTGTTTACATCGTTCTGCAAGGGGGTTAATCCCGATATTTTGTTCTGCAAATTGAAATACATGCTTACAACAGTCGCCGTAACAACATATTAAAATTTGAACCTTGAATTAATAATATAAATTTCATCGGATACATGACACGTTTAGAGTGATCTGCCTTTAATACTAACCGATCGATCTGCAAATATTATAATAGTATTATTGTGTCACCGACAAGCTATACAAACAATTTCAGCCTTGAAGCAATAATAACTGTGACCATTTTTTTTTGTTGCATGTTGGGGGCGGTCTGCATCCCTCCCATACCGCTGTCTAGCAAAATCCCTTACTCAGGGCGCTTTAATATGCCTCACTCAACATCTTCACAAAAATAAGGCCTTGAATAAATAACACCAAAAAATTGTCACTAGCTCTCGGTCTAACAGATAATGCCTTGTATTTTACATTTTATTTATAATATTTTACCATCCTTACGCTTAAACAGTTGTAATAATACGTCAGCTATAACTGCAACGCTTCAAGCCATGCCGTCTCAACTTCGGAATCCGAATGTTTCTAGCTCATCCAATGTTATTACTATTAGACATGATTTTGCACATAGTTTTAGACGCTTACCAAAGCCGTAGTTAGGAAGGAACACAGAAGGACAATGACCAACATTAAAATGACAATGCCCTACTTTACAAATAGGAAATATACAGTAACATTCCACCTTTTAAAATTTGCGCCCTATTAATTTCTGATGTCCTACCTAAAAATTGGTTTTAACTACGACCATGACGCTTACATGGATGCGAAATTTTACTGGATTAATTCCTTGCATAATAACAATTTTAATTTTACAGTTCAATATTTTAAAAACCGCCAAAGAACTCGTCTGACGACGCTGACAACAACCGTATCTCCACCTTCATCAACAACTTATATTTTACGCAGACGCCGACCAGAAGAATTTGCCAAAATAACAACAGGTCATCCGATCATACCAGGCCATACTTATCGTCCAGTCGTTGATTACGATTATTATGATGACGGTGATGCAACGATTATTGATCAGACTCCAGTAAGAGGCAAAGTGCTTATTCACAGTACGGGAAGAATACAGTGTTTGGATCAAGGCAACTTCCCTCATCCAGTTTCGTGTAAGAAGTTCATATCATGTGCGAAAATTGAAAATGGAGCTGTCATCGGTTGGGAATACACTTGCCCAAAGAACCTGAGCTTTGATCCAATCGGAGGAATATGTAACTGGTCCGCTGGATTAGGATGCAAGGAGATTAGTTAATTTAATGTACATAATATGCCAGATTTTGAGTAGGTGTATGTTCTTGTAAACTTTACATTAAAATAACAGAGGGAAATGTACCATAAAATTGAAAGTCATAGTTTGATTACAGAATGATCTACGATCTTAAGAAATTAATTTCAGATATCTCTTCATCCTTAGTAATTAGTTTGAGTTAAGAATTTGCGAATTGTAATATTTTTAGTCAAGGGGCACTATCTATGGATACCCGGGTGCAAATTGCCATTAACTCCTCAAGAAGTATGCGTTTAAACATTGAAACAATTTTTTTAAATCGATTCAGTGGTTTTTGAATTTTGCGATAACAAATACAAACTTCTTCTTTTGCGTCTTAGAATATAAGCTGTTAAAAGCATTTCCCGTGATCATTTTGTATTAATTGGCAGAAGACATTTTTATAATAATGCTCTATAGTCTATACAATCGTGAAAACCAAACTGAAATCGGTCCAGTGATTTACAAGTTTATCGGGAACACACAATTAGTCAGACGCGAAAAGAGAACTTTGTAAGAAATATTAGAATTTTTTGCACAACATAGAACTAAAGTTCCGAAGATCTAAAAAGACGTAGGCCTTTGTTTTGTGGTCACGAAATTATTGTTTGTCGCATTCATAAAAAACGTACCTCTGCATTTCGTAAAGAAAAACAGGAAGGTCTCGTTTAATATAAAATTTAACCTTCAGGGAGCAGTTGAAATACTTCTTACAATCATTTACTTATCTTCTTCATTCAGGGCCGTAGCTAGGGGGGGCATTAAGGGGCAATGCCCTACCTTAAAACATCCAGTGCCCTACTTTAAGGAATTATAAACAAGCCGCAAAGACTGTCACGACAGAATGACAGACTTGATCTATCTGGCATTTGGAAAAACAAGATTAAATTCGTTGGACTAAATGAAGTTCTTCGGAAATTTGATAACATGGCAAGTTCTGTATTTTTTTTTTTTTTGAATAAATTGTCATTTACCGTTTTCTTGCTTTTGTAATTTGATATCACCAGATGAGGTGGGCAATCCAATTAAAAAATTGTAGTCTTTTGCTTCAGCCCTACTTTAAACTTTCAGTGCCCTATCTTGAATTCAGCTCTAGCTACGGCCCTGTCTTCATTCAATTCAAGCATTATGATTACGTACGTTCCCAAGATTTTATAAAAATATCTAAATCGCCAACAAAAAAGAGAGTATGTGCTTAAAACATAGACATAGCAGTCCAAGCGAATGGGTAGGTTGCTGCTAAGGAGGGGGGGGGGGCGGTGAGGAAGCAAGTGTGCCCACATTCTATTGGTCGCTTCAGTTGCGCAAGCGCTGTACGAGCAATTGAGCATGCGCAAAGACGCGACAAATAGAACGTGGACACATGCATAGCATGAACATGTCCATAAGACAGGCATGCACCCTCCCCTGAATGGCTCCCCCCTTTGTCTAAAGTAGCACTTTATACTACATCCCCAGATTTCTATATCTATGGCTTAAGATCACACGGTAGATGTGAAACTTTCAGACTATTTTGTCTATCTAACCATAGATGGCAGTGCCAACCAAACGCGTTGTTGTTCATAAATAGTGCGTCAGTTGTTGATTGTGCTAGCCTCTATCTCTTAATATATCTATCTTGTCGCTTTTTCGTTTTAATTCATTGTAGACGTAATTTTATTCGATTTATTTATAGTATTTTAATTCTAGATATTTATTTACATCATCTTATGTCCCAAATAGGTTGATAAAAAATGATAAACTGTGAAAATGTGTTTTTGAAAGTTACAAATGTTTTAAGAATTAACGACGTAACAAAATACAAAGTTTTAATGATTTTAGATAAGTTTCATATATCTATTTTAAGTTTTTATTTAATACATTTCATAAATGTATAAAATATAAATCATAAGAAAAAATGTGAGAATTTAAAATTAACCTATAAATTGTGCCACTTTTATTTCGTATTAAATTTTAAAAAAAAAGTCGGAGACGCAAACAACAAAGAAACTATTTAATAGTAAATAAATATGTACTTGAAGGCCCCGAATGTCTCACAAATAATGCTGTGAATCTAATATAACGATCATTTAAAAACAGAACTAGATGCAAAATAACAATTAAAAAAAAACAATTTCTTTTAAAATTAGTCACTGTTGAAAAATTAAAAAGATCTAATAACAGTGCCTAATTAAATTCCGTGGAGGCCTCTAGACAATCGAAATCTCGGGGTCTCCGCCTCTCGCAAATTATCTTAATAGTAAATGAAATTCCAGGGAATTTGCGCTGTATTCAAATAAATATCGGTGCGCGAAAAAAATTGTTGTTTGGATAGCGGCCCAGGCGGAAAAACGTCTCTTCCCTGTCGCGGAGCCCTAAAAGGCATGGGCCCATAAGCCAGTGCCTATACTTTGTCTATTTGATAATTTGACACTGTCTAATAGCATATTCCTCTTATTACCCTTTTCTGCGCTGAATATACAGGGTGTCCCAAAATTGCTGGGACACAGAGCTACCACGTGTAGTAGAGGTCAAAATAAATCGATTGGACCCAATTTATTTATATACCAAAATGTACCGTTTGCCCGTGAGAAGAGTTCAAAGTTTACATAAAATTTTGTATATAAAATTTTGTATTACAATTTTATTAAACTTGTACTAGGAATATCTGTTAGCATTATTTAAGAAAACTTTTTTTTCCTTCGGAACTATACGGAATACGAAATTTTTACAAGAGTAACAAAATGAAGATAATTAATCAGTCTTCTCGCTAAAAAAATTTGAGAACCGTATTACCACCCCTAAGAAAGTTCTGAAAAAAATGTCAGGGGGTGAGGGTGGTTTTAACCCTTCTACAATTTCTTTTGCGTTTCTTTGATTACCGAAAGGAGAGTAATCCTTTAAAATGCACTTTTGTCAAATTTCATTCAATTTGTTTCACTCATTTCTGAACAACGTACAAAAATGTGTTTTTTTATGTAAACTTTGAACTCTTCTCACGGGCAAACGGTACATTTTGATATATAAATAAATTGGGTCCAATCGACTTATTTTGACCTCTACTACACGTGGTAGCTCTGTGTCCCAGCAATTTTGGGACACCTGTATATTTATCCTTTGTTATCAAACGTCCGAAATTGATTCAGAGCATAAAAATGTAATAAGTGGAAAACGCCATAAATATTCGTTTAAGCTTGGCCACACGAAGCAATTTCACTCGCCGCGAGTAGTTGACTTGTGTAACACAGGCTTAAGACGAAATACTGATAAATTGTTATTTTTTATCTTTATTCTGTTACATTTAGTAGTAGAAAAATTATTATTTTAAAAAATCAAATAAGTTAATTTAAGTTTATAAAATAAATATTTGCGTTAAATTTATTTTATGAAACGTGTGTACATATTTTTTTAATAAATGGAACATGTTTTTCAGTTAGTCATTTTAATTTTTATTTCAATGTTTCAAAAATGTATAATATACAAAAAAATAAT
This sequence comes from Mongoloraphidia duomilia, assembly GCA_039654895.1. Taxonomy (NCBI): domain Eukaryota; kingdom Metazoa; phylum Arthropoda; class Insecta; order Raphidioptera; family Raphidiidae; genus Mongoloraphidia; species Mongoloraphidia duomilia. Next base: position 6,575,053 of record CM077524.1, read on the forward strand.
AAACATTTTTTTCGTAACTTTTTTTTTTAAATAAATTAATTTCTTATTGTCGCACAATGAATAAAGAAGTATGTCAAGCATTTATCCAAAGTAACAATCGCCAATTTTGTATTTGCAAAATCGTTCAAAAACCCTTGATTCTTATTAACTTCCCATTGGAAGTTATTGTAATGGGTCTGAAAATCGAAATCAAAATGTATAACAAATTTTTATGTTTCAAGGTCACTACACTATTTTTACAAAGATGTACGTATGTGTCCATTTCTTTCTAAGACGAAATCTCGAGAATGAAAAATGATATCGACTAAGTTAGGATTCCAATCGACGCATATTAACGTAAATATGATCTGAAAGAAATTTTTACAAAATCGGTTCAGCCGTTCTTTTTTCTTAACCAAATAGACTCCAAAAAAGTAGATTTTACACAATATCTCGCGAATAAAAAATTATATCGACTTCATAAGGGTGTCAATCGAGGCGTGTTAACGTCATTTTGATCCGACATAAATTTTATAAAAATCGGTTCAGCCGTTTTTTTTTTTTTTTACTTATTGTTAAAAATAAATAATAATTATGTTTTAATGATTAAAATGATTACTTTTCTGTGTAATATCTAATTTAATTATTATTATTAAATATTTATCAAACTGGGAAGTTCGTCGTGTGGACCTCAAGGGTCGCACTTTAGTCCTAATAAACGACCCACCTCGCGGCTTGTTTCTTTAGGTTTAAGTAATCATTTTTTGACTTTACTGAAAAATAGCTGCAGCTTCAGAGTAAATTGACGGCACAAAAAGATAATAATTATTTCTAAATATAAAATTTATTTATTTATAAATTGAGCTTTACAAAAATCCATTATATACATTGAAAACAAATTTTCCAAATTGAAAAAAAAATCTTATAGACATCTTTTGTTAATATTTGAATATCCAATTCCAACACACATTAGATTAATTTTTCCAGCTCCTGCCACAATATCGTCTTCATTTTCCGACTGCGCGTGTTCCACTTTAAATGTTATACCAAAAAATTCTTTTAAATGTCTTAAAAAATTTATAGTATATTCCGACAATGGCCCGGTAACATATTTTGACACATCTTTTGGCCCCAATGCCATAAACAAAACTGCTACAGATTGATATGTTGAATCAACACAACCACCACGATAAATTTCATCGAGTAGCTTGTGTGCGCAAGCAGTACCCAAATCTTCAGGAACAGACGGGTCCTGCCCTTCAGACACTACATTCGATACTTGCTCAGCCGAATAAAAAACACCTTTAGTGGTTTCCGCTACCAAATGTATTCCGAATCCTGGACTCTTACCGGACTGTTTACCTCGACACTGGTCAGTATTTATGTATACGTCCGGAATAAATTTCAATAGCACACCTACAAAAAAGTACACTATTAGAATTGATTACTAGACCCAGATAATCCTCAAAGTTGTAGGAGAACGCAATTGCTCCAATTTTTCTTAAACTAGAGAATGCCAGAATTAAGACAAAGTTTCCATAACAGAAACATATAGTCCGGAAGTTTGCGTTGCATTAAAGGAAGTGTTTTTACGCCGACCGATTGTTATCTTTTTCAGATAGATCTGGTGTGACTAATAAGTAAACCAAGCGTAACAGCTGGCGCATCCCACGGTGGGTGTGGGTGTGCGAGGCTGCGACAGCGGCTAAGACAAAATTACGTTACGTAGGAGTTACCTAGGATTATGATAGCGATATAATCATAATCCTAGTTAACAAAATTGTCTCAGCTGCTGTCAGTGCAAAAAAGTGAAATGCGCAATATTTTACGTGTTTTTTTACAAGTTCATGCGACCAGCTGACGCACAATCCCCCTTCCACAATGCAGCTGACGATTATTTTTCAACTCATAATGATGTCAACTATTTATAAAAACAAGTTTCAGCCGGCGTACTATTACTTAAAATTTTTTTTTACCACTTTCGCAGCCTCTCACACCTAAACCCACCGCTACTTGAGCAGCTGACGGTCGATTTACTGATTAGTTGTACGAGATCAACTATCGATATCAAAATCAGCCGGCTTACTAACACTTTTTCATTTGCAACGCAAACTCCCGGACTAATACAAAATCATACTCTGTAACCAATTAATTAAAAAAAAAATGATTTACCTTTAGCTGCATCGACCATTCGATTAGCAATAGCAGGTGATACTCGTAATGCATATACAGTGCCCCGTATTCGTTTAATCATCCCTGACTCAGATATTTGGACAGGTCTTAATTGTTTTCTGACAGGGCATTTGAAAATAACTTGACCGCCTCCCAACGGGCACATTCCACGTTTAGCTATTTTGAATTCCAATTCGTGATCATCATCATCCACTAAAATGAACTGTCTTAGAGCTGCTAGTGCCGATGCTTTAAAATGGTCAACTGATGGGTCAATACTATTGCTTGAAACACCGTTAAGTGTCGCATTTATAGGTTTTTTACAAAATGGTCCAAGACATAACAGTACTTCTAGATAGTATCCTAAAACAAAAGATCACTCAATTTAATTTAATGCATTTCAGAAAACATAAAAAGATAAGATATTTGAGTACGCAAGTAATTAAGAATTACAAGGCGCGACAATTCATGGCCGAATTTATTTTATTTTTTTAATACTACCTATGAAATTGTGAGATATTGATTTTGTATTATTTTCTCAGAAGGCTGAATATAGCACAATTCCAGAATAAATTTATTTTCGCCATTAGTTTTTTTTATTTTCCACACTAAACCTCACACAACAACCGATCTTCAAAGAGATTTAATATCAAATGTTGTTGTAATGATGCCATTTACACATTTGGCACGCTATTTCTCACTGCCCGTCAAATGCCGGGATTGCTGTGTTTTAACTCTATGCGACAGCATTTCTTCTCTGTCAAGCCTTATACCGCTCCCTGCAAATTTGCGCGTCTACTATCTCGGTCAACCGTCATGGGCTGGTTGAAGATCTGCCATTGACCGTGCCTTTTGTCGTTTCCAACTGTGCAAAAACCGTCTTCTTCACGCAACTGCACCGGAAAGATCAACAGCTTCAAATACACACTAAACATTCTGGCGCGGTGTTTTCGACCCCGGCAGTGCCAGTCGTGTTCAGCATTTAGCACTCTATCCACATTCTTAAGCCCCGCCAAAATACCGATTACTTTCTAGCGACCAGTAGGTGAAAAAAGTCTGTGTAGTGGTGAAAAAATCACTTTCGAGATTTCGACGGATTTAGACGTTTCATGGTTCGTCCGTTAGACTGTATGTGCAGAAGCCTAACAACTTACTGTTCAACAGATCGAAACCAAATTTTGAATTGAAAGTTTAAAAAGGATTTCTCGGGGGGGGGGTTCCTTATTTTTTCCCTATTCCTCCAAATAAGGGTTGTTTACTGATGAACGAAATTCCACTGTAAATGAAAAGTCAATGCGGTGGAGCCGGTAAAATTCTACAGAATGGGCACACGATTTTTGGTGAATTTTTAGACGAACCGTCGTGGGGAAGGGGTAGAGTTTCTCGTGGGGAGGCTGTTGGTGCAATGCCGTTTTTCGCGGGGTGGAAGGGGGGTTGTGGGGTGCGGAGTTCTTTAAAAATCATATTATGTGACAATCTATAGAATATCGTATATGCTCAATCTGTAGAATGTTTACTTTTATTTCCTTATGTTGTCAATCTTAACTACCCCCCGTAAATTTATTATTTGGCCGCTATTTTGAAATCTGTCGCCTCTTTTTTTTTTGCATAGTACTGAAAAAATCGTAATAACCGTATTTCAAAGGAAATCACATCTTTTGAAACTGACGTCATTAATCAGCAAATTATTTTTTTTACAAAGTTTATCAGTTCTGAGGTTTAGCCAAACCAAATTTTAGATGCGCCAATAACAAGCTTAGTATAAGACAAAGAATCATTCAAAATATACAAGACGAACTTCTTAAACGTTCAAATTAAAACGAAATGTTAAAAATTAAAAATGGAGATTTAATGAAAATTTTACATACCTAAGCTACGTTGAAGTGAACATTCATGCTCCGCGATAGTTCCTCCAATAAGTAGTCCCGGTGAAAAATACAGCGATGTGCCAGTTTCATTTAATTCAACTGTTGTACCATTTGTCACTTTATCGATCAATCTAATCAAACTGACTTCATATTCTCTTAAGCCTGGTTCATCTTCCAAACTTCTTATTTCAATTATATTCACGGGTTTTCCACTTAACGTTGATAAAATCAAACGTTGTTTTAAGAAATTGCTTCCTTTATAAATTAACACATTATTTCTTTGAGCTATCGCAGGCATGTTTAACAAAGTTTAAAAACTTATGCTCTTAGGTTAGGTTTCTGTCAAAAACTGGTTATGACAGTATCCTTATAAAACCAGAACAGGTGCAGGAAAAGAATTTAAACTGTTACACTTTTAAATAATTATATTATACGTTGTAAATTGTAATCACAAAATTGAATTTTAATAAAGCACATGACAATTAACGTCAAAATTATACTTTCAGTTGTTCTAACCTAACTGTTGCCCAGACAACGTGGTTATAAAATACAAACATAGAATACGCACTACGCATGCGCGAACCTTCAAAGTTATTAATTACAGTACCGTACCAAAATAGTGGAATCAACCAACTAAACAAGTCAAGCCTAAAAAGTATTCACTTTCTAGAGTTGCTAAAACCATAATATCAAATTAAAATTGTAGGTAAAATTATGCTTTTGTATGGATACACTAATAATATATTTTATGTAGGCATAATAGTTAAGAGTAGTCTCCTTATTACGTAACATTAAAATGATATAGGACGTCAAGCGTCACATGAAAATGCACCTTAGGTAGTAATTTGCTATCAATCAAAGAAATTAAAATTATATATATAAAATAAGGGGAACTGGTAAACTGAAGATAGATTAATTAATTAATTGTCTGAGTAGGTACCTTACCTACAATAGTTTCTTAACGAAATACAATGTAAATGATTTTTTTTATAATAAAGAATCAAAATGTAAGCGTATTATAAAAAATTCGACTGATGACCAGTCCTATACTTCCCACCTAGTAAATATTTGCAAAAAATAAACACTCTTTTTTTTTATTCTTTGACTAGGCCCAATTAACCTTAGCTGTTGGTGGTCTTTAAAACACAATTTAATTTTTATTCTTTGAAGAAAGCATGGCCCTCTTTTTTGTTTGGTGATCTACTGATGGCTAACTTAATATAGCAAAAATCATGGTTACAATAAAATTAAGGAAAATCGCAGGATAGTGGACAAATATTTGATTTATTAAATTAAATGTTAATTTAATAAATCAAATATTTGTCCACTATCCTGCGATTTTCCTTAATTTTATTATAATCACGATGGACACGATTTCTAATATAAATCATGGTTACCTTGATTTACGTACAATTTTTATTTTTTTTAGTAAAATATTTTTTTTCTCGAAAACTATACATTTTAGAGAAAAAAAATATTTACATTTTTTTCATATTATAACATCTATAATTCATTTATATTTTTTTTTACCTATGTTAATACGTGACATTGAGGTCGTTTTTTTGAATATATCAGGATCCACTGAACCGATTTGACTCAAAATCTAATCAGATCTAAGTTAAAGGCTGATAAACACAATAGAACAATCGGCATGCCCGTATGTTGTTCCGTTCTTAAGATATCGAAGGCGAAAAATTGACCACATACACACACACATACACACACACATACACACACACACACACACACACACACATACAGACATCAGTCGGAAAATGATTTTAAACGATTGCTAGGGTCTCAAAACGTGAAAATCTGTTAAAATCTCGAAATATTGTTTTCGGACTTCCCTACCATAGTAGAGGTGGGAAGTAAAAACGTAAAGGAAATAATATATAGATACTGTTTTCACTTTTCAGTGTTCCATTCCAATCCGATTGGCCCGCGGAATGTTTACAAATTATTAATGTGGCCCGTGAGCCGAATAAGGTTGTTCAGTGCCCAACATATTGTACTAGTAACTGTAGTCAAGTTTTAAATTTAAGATAGTGAGTCATGTACTTATACTTCACAATTTATATAAGCGGCACAGTTTTTATGCATGGGACGCGTATGCTTACATATTGTTTCATTACTTTATCGATCAATTAACCGTGTTACAAACTATGCATGACTCACTATCTTAAATTTTTTAACTTAACTGTAGTGTATTGAAAAAATCGTAGTGTAGTTACACAAAAAAATGAAAAGATTTTTGCGGTCCGTCTTAGTTAATAGTCTCAGGTCAATCATACGCACCTATAACATAACAGCTAATATTGAAGTTGAAGCAAATTTTGAAAGTTTAGCCTCCTCTACGCAAGTTAAAAAATACCGGTAATGTTTTTACTATATTTTTATTATTTCTTTAAAAAAAAGTTAAATATACTCTACATATAATTTATTGTTTCACATTAAATTTCTATTTTTCAGCCTGGAGTCCGCAACTATTAAATAATTAGCTCAAATGGTCAGGGCCGGATTTAGGGGAGAGCAACAGGGGCTGAAACACAGGGGCTTCCACATGAGAGAGTCCTCCACAATTTTTTATATTTTTTGCAAATTATTTCTTTAATGAAAATACAAAATTTTGCATAAAGGAATAACAGACAGTGTTGGGATTAATATTGAAATCAGAGAAAAAGCTCTCGTTATGTTTCGTTATGCGTTTTCTTTCCCAAACAGACTCCTAGGACTTGAAAATATACTGTTCAGTGTTTCTTAGAATTAGGATTAGGCAGACTGCTGAAAATTAACACGGAAGACAGATTTCTATCGACTCGGCTTCCCACAATCCCAAATCCGCCACTGTAAATGGTCCTTTGAAGTTACGAGACTCCGCATCATCAATTTGCTATTTCAACCGGAAAACTTTATTTGTTATCGGTCATTTTTGGCAGGCAACTGTATTAGAATGTTTAAAAGCCATTGAAAGTATTCACAGTGGACATAGGTCTGCGGTCGCTAGCAGTTTTGTTGTCTATATTTGTGTTGAACAAAAAGTTCTTGCGAAACGCGTACAAATAATGTTGAATTATTTTTATAAAATGACCACTTAACAGTAAATAAATCAAATTTATAGTGGTAATTAAAATTAAGTGCTCTATAAAATAGAAGAAAACTACAAGAAAGGTAGATAATACGGAAAATAATAGATTATTGTACACAAATTTCCTATCATATAATACTGCGTGTTCGTATATCCGCACACCGATTAATAAATTTACATTTCCTTATTATAAGTTTCCATTAGAGTTATTTTCGTTCAGAATCCCCTGCTGTTTTCTATAAATACATTTTGTTTTGGACAAGTGCAAGGAAAGATTGAAAGCAAAAAAAACAATAAAAATGCATGATTATTTATTTTATTTTTATAAATCCAACTATTCCACCTCAATCATTACCATGAAGCACAAAAGATGTTCAAAAACCATTGAAACTCGCTGCAAATATGTCTATCTAAAAACAATAAAAAAAAACAAATGACTGCTGATTTTGTATTTGTAAACAAAAAAAAAATTATTTCAGGAACATAAAGTGTTTTCCAATTATTGAGCTGTATACCTACAGCTTTGTTTCTTATGAATCTACAATTCGACTCTTGTTACCTACCACAAAAAAATCAAAAACCACCGCGCACTTTGGAGTTTACCTACCTATTAGAATTAGATATTGTATAGGTACAGGGATAGGTATAATTAAATCTATCTAAAAACAAGATATCAAAGTCCGATTTTGTTTTGTTTTTTTATAAACAAAAATAAACAATTTCGGAAATAAATATTTCCTGTTATCCTTATCTGTATATTTTTTTTAAATTTTGGATAAAATTTACAATTCACAAATTTATGTACGAGTTGGGCCCCCCATCTCCCGACCTTGAAAGTTTAATATTGCATCCAACGGGAATATGGAAAATTGACACATGTGAGTTGTAAACATGTGCTTTTGATACATTTTTCAACACTTAAATATATGTAGATATATTATACGTCCTACAGATGAATGCTGATCTTAATAAACATGGTAGAAAATAAAAATATACCAATGGTACCTAATTTTATTTATTTTTAAAGAACTAATTACTATAATTTCCTGCAAAAAAATGTAACATAGGTAGGTACATACATGGTGCTGAATTGCTTTGCGGCTAATAGGGATTTAACCCGTAAAATTAAACTTTTGAGATTTCCTGCTTCCCTAATTATTTTAGGAAAAATATCTTTGAATAAAAAGTTTTAGAACATAAAATTCAGCATCTAAATCATTAAACAAAATTAATTTTGCATGCTTTTTAATGTAAGTACCTACTATACAAATTCGAAAAGTACTCAAAATTTCAAGTACCTACTATGTTATTAAAGTACTTGAAGGTACTTACTAATTATGTTTGGCCATAGCTGTCCACAATATTCTGTTTTCAACAGGCAATTAAGCTATGAAGTTCATTTAAAAGTTATGCAATACCTAGTAGATTGTATATCTAGATGTGTAATGGGGTATATTACTAACGAGTGATGATACTATGACAGTATGTCAAAACGAGCGATAGCGAATTTTTACAGTCACACGAGTCATAATACCATTACGCTAGATATATATATATGGTATTTTTTGCCATACCCACTACAAAATACCTACTTTTCACTTCATTTTCAAAAAATGTTGACAGTTCATTTGCGTCGCCATCTTTATATTCACAGTAGGCAGTGAGTATGTAATACATTGTAATAGCAGGCGGGTAGAGCGAATAAACAGAAGTTGCTGTGGCAACCGTTTACTTACTGCACTAGTGCAGTAAGTAAAACACATTCGGCACATCTGCCTGCTAAATGATCCATTGCAGGCATCGAAAGTACTAGCTATTTTGTAGTGGGTATGGCAAAAAAAAGTATTATTTACAATTTTCGCACATATTATACTGTTGCACGTGTGAGTTGTGACATCTACAATCTACATAATTATATCTATCAGTGTACGTGTACCAGAAATAAATACTAATTAACTGCACCATTTTATTTACTACTAGCGGCCCCCGTCCAGCTTCGCCCGGGTGCTAAGAAAGCCCGGGTGTAATACACTATTCACTCGCTTCGCTCGTTCGCTTGAATATTATAAATACACTATACTCACTCGCTTCACTCGTTCGCTTGAATATTATAATTACATTATACAATATATATAAACCTTCCGTGAAAAATTATGTAACTGATGGTGAAAACCGCATCAAAATCGGTTGCGTGGTTTAGGAATTACATTACTCACTCGCTACGCTCGTTCGCTATATATATATATATAAACCTTCCGGGAACAATTCCGTCATGCATGATTTTTGCGTAACTTTAACCGTTTACGCAGCGCACGCAACGGAAGCTTTCAAAAGGAATAATTTTTCCCGTTTTTGCAACATTTTTCATTGATGCTCCGCTCTTCATCCGTTAGATGATTTTTCACGGAAGGTTTATATATAGCGAACGAGCGAAGCGAGTGAGTAATGTATTTATAATATTCAAGCGAACGAGCGAAGCGAGTGAATAGTGTATTTATAACATTCAAGCGAACGAGCGAAGCGAGTAAGTAGTGTATTGCACCCGGGCTTTCTTAGCGCCCGAGCGAAGCCGGACGGGGCTTTATATGGGTTTATAATTATATATGGGTTTATAATTATATCGAATTTAGATATTAGATTTGACTATATCTACACTCCCTAAAACCCCCAAATGTTGGTGAAATTTTTTTTTAGTAATTTTCAATTAATTGGGACTCCATTATCGATGGATTCCGAAATTGCGAAATTGCGAAATCGGTTTCTCTGTGCATTGCTTTGTACTAATTTTAACATTTTAAATACCATTTGGCAGGCTTGTTAGTTCCTATATACGTGTTATTTCATAATTGATATTACTAAAACGAATTAATAAAACAAGAACAATGAATATGACAATGAAATAATTCAATCAGCGTTAATTATAAAGCGCATTTAGCCGCATCCGCATTTATTGAATCACTCCGATAAATATGTGTGTGTCTACACCACATTTTATGCAGTTAAATGTTATTATCATATCTGATGTAATGAAAACCACGCGCATTTGTTCATAATATTACACAGTGTATTGACGTTGATAGGGTTCCATATAGGGTTGCCAACTGTTCCGGATTTTGCGGGACGTCCCGTTTCTAGGACTATTTTTAGCCGTACCTTTCAAAATCCTTGCGAAACGCAGTTTGTCCCGAAAATAAAATAGAAAGAGTTTCTCATTGCAAAAAAATAATGCGTCAGCAGCGATATGCAAGTATAGTCAAACTAACCAAAGAGGGACCGTTCAAGTATTACGTAAGCAGGTTTTTTGCAATTATTAACCCCCCCCCTCCCCCTCGTCAGCAAAAGTAAGCAAAGCTCTTAACCCCCCCCCATGCTTACGTAAACATTGGTACATGCATTTTTCAATGTGTTCTGGTTTCTTTATTGATTCATGAGCAGCAGTTATAAGTCTAGAAATAAGGAATAGGCTTGGAATAGAGGACTTTGATATTTATTTAAGCAAATTTTATTGACATGGTATTCAGTTATTTATAATCTTAATATATTAACGAACCAAACAAACTTCTTTTAAAATGTTGGTATATTAATTCAAATTCACAGTCCTCAGTCCATGACACACGAATCCATGATTCTAAGTCTTCGATGACATTGGATGTTTGCTGCTCAATGAATAGCGCGCGGTAATTCCCCTACTCGGTTCTTTTACTCGGTTCTAAGCGAGTAAACGTATCCATTATTTTCGGGAATCCCTGAAAATGCGTTTCGTTTTCAAGCATAGACAAGTATAGGGTTGCCATATGTGTTCAAACCAAAATCGACTAAATTTTGTAGAAAATCCGAAAAAGTAAAAAATTGTAAGACCTCGTTTTTTTTTCGCGCATAAACGCATACAAGCATACTTACAATAAGTATAAACAATATAAATATATTGATCTAGATGCATATAATAAGATCATATACACACTGCATTGGGTCTTACGGTCAATGCAGTACAATTAGGTAATAGTTTGTCACATACCAGCGGATCTGTCAGGATTCCGTGCGTTTGCCAAGACGTGAGGTTAGCAGTCATACTCCAGTGGACATCAACATGTTCCTGTCATAAAACGCATATGAGTATTCATAAATTCAAACAGCACATCATATCATCATATTCAGTTGGTAATTCAGTCCATAATAACATGGTTCATTAGAACCGTTGTCAACAAACATTCGTGACAAGACCCCTTTAAGCCTTATGCCACCATACACCCATGACAAAGCTCCTTAAAGCCTTATGTCATTGGCATGGTCCCTTTAAACCATATGCCAAACACACATTCATGACAAGGTACCTTAAAACCTTATGTCATTGGCATGGTCCCTTTAAACCATATGCCAAACACACATTCATGACAAGGCTGCTCATTTAAGCCTTATGCCAGCATACATTTTTCTCATCCCTAACATAGACAGTCACATAGGCCAATGATCATGTAATAGTACGTACATACAAAATACCTCTACGGTATGTATTACTTAGTGGTTTCCCACATCCTTAAATCTATGAATTCTCAGTAAGTCTCTAGCGACTTACCTATGTATTGTTAATCCTTGAAAATACTGGCACATAATCACCACAATATAATTACACAGATTAATTACAATTATTATTATTGGAATATAATTCAACATTCTCAATAAAAAGATATTCACAAGACAGACCACCACTTCTCATAACTGTCCACATTCAAATCTGATCAACAACTGTAAAGCATCCACCCCGAATGCCTTCTTCTCACTGTATTTTGTTAATATTGCTCAGCTATTGGTTACATTTTAAGAAATATCTAATTTATTACTTCTGGCGACGCTTCTTCGGTTGGCACCACACATTCGAAGTCGCTCGTCCCCTGCTTAATGTCTGTCAACGGTGGCCCTTTTATTTACATCGTACGTTATTCTACATTTTTAGTTCTAGGAACATTTTGTATTTATGGCAAACCTTAATTTCTCAACCCATTAAAATAACATCGTCTTACAAAATAAATACTGCTGACGTAATCACCATCCAGACCCCCCCCCCATCCCCCATGTCATCAAAAATAAGCAAAGCAAAGACCCCTCCGCCCCCCTGTAGTGCTTACGTAATACTTGAATGGCTCCAGAGTAGTTACGAAAATTTGCTCTATCCCAGCTTTTTCACAGGTTCATATTTCTTAAAATATTTCCGCTGTTAGGAATCGAGTGAAAAATTCAGTATCCGTTTGTGTATGAAACGAAACCATGTAAGGAATCTCCACTTGGCATCATAAGTAAAATTTTTATATAGATGTGTATATTAAAATATGTATATGTAAATATTTTTACCTACGCCCCTCGAAAAAACTTTGAGTCTTGCTTCTACATACAAGAAATTCTGGAAAATCATTTTTTACGGTTGACAAGTCTGGTTCCATTCCTCCGAACCCTATACTTAGCCTACGATGTCCATCCTTGCGTCTGTCACAAGGCTCTATCTCACAAACGGTAAGAGATAGCTATTTGAAATTTCCGCAGATTGTGTGTTGTGTGGCATAAATCCTGGCAAATAATAATTAGAATTCAATAATCAATTAATATTTTTTTTGTAAAAACGGTAAAATATTCTACAATTTAGTTAAAATCTATAGATTTTTTTAAGAATATTGTAAGTTGTTAAGATTATCCATTATAATTAAGTTTATATTTCAACAAGGCTGTAGCCAGAAAAAAAACTTTGGGGAGATTGTGAGTTCAACGTTTGTTACTACTTCGTTTTCCGGGTTCCGTCATTAATTTTTAACAATCTAGTAGGTAAACGACGTTTTTACTCTAACCATGGTGACCCCCCCCTGCCTACGACCTTGTTGAAGTTATACTTCTTTTGACGCGTTATGGAAAAATTATGAGAGTGAATTTTTTGGAAGCGCGCGCATCGCGTCACGAAAATGTAATAGTAATAACTAGTCATTACACCAGTCTTAATGTGACAAGAGCGTTTTCAGTTTTGAATAAAATTAATAAAAGCTTTTGCCATACAAATGCTCGTTTGTGCCGCTTTCGTTAAATATGAGTTCATACTCCAAACCGTACTGATTTCACATTATTATTTTTCTTCATTATAATATCCTATTATATAGCATTGCTATATAAGACGTTTCGTGGTCTAACGATAACGTCGTGGCGTCGTACGCAACAGGTCCCGTGTTCGAATCTCAACACAAACATGCATTTTTTTTTTAATAAATAATTAGATATAAATATAATAAATAAATATATTTAATAAATTAGTAATTTATTAAATTAAATTAATTTATTTAGTATCTTTATTTTATTATTTTATCGTCTTTTTTACAAACGTTGAGTACTGGCACGCGGGATAAAATTTTTGGAGTTATTTTTGTTTTGTTACGTAAAAGAAGTATAACTTGTGACGTGCGTACATAGTACACACACACTCTTTTTTTTAATAATATGACGTTAATTTTATTTTGTTTAGTTCAAATTGTTTCTCCGACCACTATTTGAGTTTATATTTTTGGTCGCGGCCTTCATTTATTAACTATATTACTCTGCAATGCGCAGATAAATAAATCGCGAGGCCATTTAATAAAGTTTTGGATAGATGTAGTGCAACGCTCTTAAATATTTCAGAGTTCTTTAATTAATTAATGAAGAAAAATATCTTCCTTCTGTTATAATTGCAATATTATAGTCTCGTTAATAGGGCCAACTTATTAAGTAGGCACAGTGCCATAAGGGCCACGAGGCTGCCTATCCCAAAAATATACGACATATATCTAGTAATAAATAAAGTACAAACTACAAAATTACAAATAAACTCTCAAAGGGAAATTAGAAAGTGACAAGATTATTTAGTTCAATTTCTAAACATCAATTAATTCAACGTAACATTTGGTATATAGTCCAGTCACGAGAGGAAGTCCACCTTGCGTTTTCTGCAGCAAATGATTTTATTTTTTTGTGTCCTCAAGAGATATCAAATCCAAGTTTGCGACCTCTAAAACAGGGCGGGGGAGTTTTGGTGGGCTAAAAACCACGATTTTTTTGCACTTTTTTCGGTTTCTTGCTTATAACATGGAAACGGCTGGTCCTATCGAAAAAATGGTCTTATTCAAAATTAAAGGGCACAAAATTTACTTCAAAATGCACTAGTCATATATGTTTATGTTCCCATTTTTACCGGCTCTACAGAACTTAGAAAATTTACCAAAATGAAAAAAAGCATTTTTTCAAACTTTTAAGTATTGAAAAACTCGAACAGCCTATAACCTTCCTTAATAAACGGGCTATCTAACAAAAACATTTTTTTTTAATCGGACTTGTAGTTTCTGAGATTAGGTTCAAACAAAAAAAGAGTTTATTTTTTTCTGTTTGAACGCGCTAATCTCAGGAACTACCAGTCCGATTTGAAAAATTTTTTTTTTGTTAGATAGCCCGTTTATTAAGGAAGGTTATAGGCTATTCGATTTTTTTTTTAATTCAATCCCAAAGGGGGTAAAACGTGGGTGTAGGATTTCTTGTTATTACAATAAATCCTACACTCCCGTTTTCACCCTGTGGGATTGAATTTTTAAAAAAACTCGTATAGGGTCTCAATGATGACTACTTTGCTTCTTTTACAGACTAGTAGTTCCTGAGATTAGCGCCTTCAAATAAAAAAAGAGTTTATTTTTTTTGTTTTTCTAAGTTCTGTAGAGTTTGTAAAAATCGGAACAAAAACATATTTGACTAGTGCATTTTGATGTAAATTTTGTGCCCTTTAATTTTGAATAGAACCATTTTTTCGATAGGACCAGCTGTTTTTATGTTATAAGCAAAAAACTGAAAAAAGTGCAAAAAAATAGTGGTTTTTAGCCCACCAAAACTCCCCCGCCCTGTTTTAGAGGGCGCAAACTTGGATTTGACATCTCCTAAACTTGCTTGAGGACACAAAAAAATAAAATCATTTGCTGCACAAAACGCAAGGTGGACCTACCTTTTTAAGCTCTCGTGACTGGACTAATAACCAATGTGTGAAGATTAAATAAACTGATGTTGATATATCTAGGATCCATGGAGATGCTAAAATAGCCCTTCTCTGTCATCTCTTTCTTAATTGTGGTCTATATCTAGTCCACATTTCTCATTGTTTTGCAATGCAGTCTTGTATTTGATTTTCTAAAAATCTGATTCACTTCTAAATTAACTAAATAAAAATGTCAAGAGGTGTCATATGGGACACCCGACAGAAGCTATGCTTTTTACGCATTGTATATAAAACCGAATTTATCAAAGCTATAGACAATACAATTGAAAAGTTATTATTTGACCGCCATTTTGAAATCTGATGCAATTTTATTTTTTGTGACCTATAAAACTCTTAAATATCAATTTTCAAAAAGATCGGATAATTTTTACAAAAGTACCTACATAATATGGCCGTCATTTTGAAATCTGACGCCATTTTATTTTTTTGTGTCCTATAAAACTCTCAGATATTAATTTTCAAAAGGATCGGATAATTTTTACAAAAGTACATATGGCCGCCATTTTGAAATCTGACGCCATTTTATTTTTTTGTGTCCTATAAAACTTAAATATCAGTTTTCAAAAAGATCGGATAATTTTTACAAAAGTACCTACTTATGGGCGCCATTTTTAAATCTGATGCAATTTTATTTTTTTGTGTCCTATAAAACTCTTAAATGTCAATTTTCAAAATGATTGGATAATTTTTACAAAAGTACATATGGCCGCCATTTTGAAATCTGATGCCATTTTATTTTTTTGTGTTATATTGAACTCTCAGATATTAATTTTCAAAAGGATCGGACAGTAGATATACTTTTAACATGAGCACGTCGGTGACGTGACGGTGACATGACGCGAAACCATAAGTTTTTCCCCTCCCAGAAATCGTCTAACGCGCCTATAGAAGCATAGCTTCATAAAAACTTAATGGTATCACTGAAACCAAAGAGAAATATACAGAACCTGAATTTGATTCCAACTGTCTGTTTAGAACGCGAAATTCACTAGGCACTATACTCTGATTATGGTAATCTACTGGATTTCCTGAGGATTTTTGAGAGTTTTGGGTATTTTGTATGGAACTTAGACTGAAGAGCTTGTTTCCAAAATGTATCACTCCAGAATAACTAGCTCGAATTCAATCAGGCTTGATATACTTAAACCCAAACTTAAAGTATGGGGTATTTGTTATTCGAATATTCACGGTTTAAGAAAGGTTCCTGCCAAAACCGACACAACGCGAGCAAAGTAAAAACTAAAACATAATATAGGTATGACTTCTGGTGCTATTCTGTATTGTCAATGTAAGAATTTACAGTGCTATTAATTTTTTGTCACTTTCTAACTTTAACATTTTATACATTACATAATGAGACAAAAATTTAACAGCGCTGTAAATTCTGACATTATGCCCATACAGAATAGTGGGATTAATGTAAGCGAAGGTGAGCAAATTTATAAAATGTCTTCTTCTTCATTTCGATTTGTAAAATGATTGAAATGATGTTGGCATAAGTCACCGCTCATTTTAGGACCGTAATCCAAATATAATTCTTACGTGACGAAACTAATAATTAGTAAATTACTGGAAGGTGCGTTGAGATGCATCTGTGATGATGATGATGAGTGACTACCTTTATTACAGAGAGCTGCATGTATAAATCGGGGCAGAGGCCAAAGGTCAATAGAGTGTCGTGTGGTTATCTAATTGATGGTGTCTGTGAACTATGATCCTCATGAGTGGGCATGATTGCTTTGATTAATGGGAACATGAATGCACTGTGAGGTATATAATAGTACTAGCTTTTGCCCGTGGTTTTGCTTGCCTTAATGACAATTTTGCCAGAAACCTTATGTTAATACGATCGTAACCTATCAATCAATTCATTGACCCATTCCTGTATACACTGAAGGTCGAATTGAAAACTTTAAAATATTTTTTGTGGATAAATGGATCGTACCTATAATAGGTTTAGAATAAATACGAAAGAACACCAATTGTTAAGTGTTTAAAACATGAATAATGAGGTTAATCAATTAAATCAGTTCGAAGGAATACGCCTCAAGAAATCCTAAACACGCAAGCACGCAATGGCGTTGAATTATTTTTAGCATCTGGAATATTATGGAGTCCACGCCTTACTAGTTACAAATTACAATCCCCTTCGGTACGACTAGACTGCGGTATTTGATTATACAGGTGTGTTATATGTACATTTAATTTTATTTGCATAAACAGAAACATAAATATGAGTGAAAACGTTTTATATCGACAGATATTTGAAGAACTGCGTCGATTAATTAAAAGTGGATTCGCACTATAGCTACATATCTAGTCTAGGGTTTCCCAAACTTATTTTGTGGGAAAATCCTTGCATTTTATTTATTTATTGTGGATTATAGACGCGTCGACAACTTAGGTCATTAGCGTCTTAAATACAACAAATATCATATTATATCACTTAAAACTAAATAACATCACAAAACATCCATGAGCAGAGGTGGGATTCGAACCCACGACAGTCTGATTCAGAGGCCGCGACGCTACCAACTGAGCCATACTGTCCTCAAAATCCTTGTACAATCTTGGAAGTTGGAATATAGAATATTTTACGGACCTCCTCCAATTTTCAAAAATTTTAGACCTTTGAGTTTTTTTCTGTTTTTTAGAAATTGATTTAAAATATTGTATTTTTTTTCAAATTTTCCTATTAATTTATTCTCATTTGCCCTATAACATGAGTCGTAGGCATCCTGTTTTAAATACTTTTAAATTCGTTCTTATAGTTATGTAAGAGTAGATCTCGCTGTGTCCGTAAAATTTAGGAATTTAATGTAACATAATTTAGGATCTTCCTTTGACGTTTTTATCTAGTTATTATTGGGTAGGTACTATTGTCGACCCAGAATTCGAATAAAACATCATTTTTGTTTATTAGTTTTCTTACCATTTTCTAGACTATAAAGATTTTTATTCAACACATGCACGCTTTTAGTGTTTTTTCGTATCTGTTTTGCGGACTTTCAATAGCCGTTTATTGACTAGTGACCATTATGTAACGCTTTTCAGTACTATAATGGTTCATAATGTAACTAGTTACATAATGATCCATTATGCAACGCTTTTCAGTGCTATAATGAAAAACAGTTACATAGTGTAACTGTTTTTTTAATAGAATTAAAGTCTAAAACCATGCATGTATTGAATAAAGTAAAGCGTGCAACGCGTGTGCTAAATCTTTATGCATCAGACGCGATGTTTTCAGCACTCGTATGCGATGCACATTCGCCAAGGCTCGTGTGCGCTCGACTACCACTCGTGCTAAAAACATCAGCACTCGTATTCGGCGCTCGATGCACACTCGCCAAGACTCGTGCGCGCTCGCCAAGACTCGTGCGCGCTCGCCTACTACTTGTGCCTGACCTATAAAGATGTATTTAGCACACTAGTTACACAATATACTATTTGAGCACATCTCCAACCCATGATGAGTGTTTTGATCTCCAAACAATTATGTAATTCGGTCTAGGTTCAAAAATTGTCTATATCAAATCGAGTTGAAATTGGTCCTCAAATTTGGCCGTAATCGCGAAACAACAGAACAAACAGAACCAAATGTCGAACGATCGAGTTAAAACGGGACATCACTCGCTTCGCTTGCTTCAATAATAATAATTATTATTCACGAGTCACCCATGTACATTAAAACATCTGTGTAATCATATTCGGTACACTACATATATATTTACTCTATTATTATACAACAGTGCTAAAAATGACAGTTTGCTATTAATTCACAAGAGTATTTTGCAATTGTAATGAATCAATTAACATACCTCTACTATCTTGTAGAATAATAACAGAACAACAATTATTATTAACGCCTGCATAACAGCCAGAATAATATTTGTTTATTTACATATTTTTATAATTATTTACATATTTTTTTCTTTAGTCTTTTGAACGGTCAGCGTCGTTTAGTATACACACTCACGTAACTACAAAAAATAAGAAAATCAAAGATTCGTTTCCATACTCTTTTTTTAATCCCACGCTCATCCCCCAATAAAAATGACTAATATTTCATTCTATTTATCTTTTTATTTGTTTTAGAAATAACTTTATATATTGTTACTTAATATTTTTATAATTATTGTCATTTTAATATTTTATTTTTCTTGCAAATGTTGAAATTTTCATGGGGAATAGGAGAGGGCAGAGGCGCAAATATTAAAGTAACTCGAGGGGAGGAGATTGAAGTAACTTTATGGGTTATGGTATAAAACGAGTTGTATATTATCGTCTTTATTTTCATGGTAGGTACGCATATTTCAAAATCGCTTTTTATTTTTGTTATGTCACCTTGCATCTTAATCCACGATAAATGGCGCCTTAACGTGTTGTTAATGAGCATTATTTGACTAACGAAGTATATAATATTATACTGTACATAAATATGAAATATGTCATATGATAGTAGCGTTACGGATCATCCTGTATATAACCGGCAAGCAAGAGTTCTGAGAAACGGGGGTCCGCTTACTGTAACAACTGGTACCTGCACGAAAGTTCTAGAGAAAGCGTGAACACACTAGGCTTCTGCTACGCCGCCTACATAAACAGCAGTCAACGGTGAGTCAGAGTAGTGTCGAATACGCAGTCAATGGAGAATGCTGAGCGACAAATAGTGCGTCTGATAGAAATACAGTGAATATAAATATTTGAAACATAAATAACTAGAAATAAATATAGTCCTGGTATATAGTTAAGTGTTAATTACCGTTTAGTTATTGTTTACTTGTGTTGATTGTTAGAACTGACTTTTCGTTGTTGCATTCATTAATATTGTATTTATAATTATTGTAAATAAATATTTATTCCGCCAACTCAGAAAACAGTTTTGTAACAGTAGTATGTATCAATGTAGGGTGTATAGCATTGGCCGTTGGTGTGAAGCAAATACGGCAATTATTATGTACACTAGCCCGGGTGAAATGAAATTATGATTTAATGGCGGTCACCCATTGTTCCCCTCACGTACCTACTTATATTTAGTATATTATTAATTTGTTATCCCCTGCGTAGCTTTTTATTAGTGAAATTTTTAGAATCGGTTTAGTATAGTTCCAGAGATAAGAATTCATGATTTATTAGCCCCCCCGCAAGAATTTCTCCCCCTATCCCCCGCGAGAATCTCTCCCCCTGCGTACCTTTTTATTAGTGAAAGAATTTTTAGAATCAGTTTAGTAGGTATAATTCCAGAGATAAGAATTTATGATTTATTAGCCTCCCCCACAAGAGTTTCTCCCCCTTCCCCCCGCGAGAATTTCTCCTCCTACGTAGCTTTCTATTAGTGAAAGAATTTTTAGAATAGGCTCAGTATAAGAATAGTTTCAGAGATAAGGATTTGATTTATTACCCCATCCCCCCCTTCGAGAATCAAAATAAAATATTGCCCATATCACTCAGGGATAGTGTAGCTTTCTATTAGTGAAATAATTTTTAGAATCGGTTCAGTAGTTCCAGGGATTACTTTTGTCACTCGGACGAAGCCGGTTTCTTTTTAGACAAAAAGTAGCCACGTCCTTCCTCAGGATGCAATCTATCTCCTTGCCAAATTTGATCGAAATCTGTTCAGCGGTTTAAGCGTGAAAAGGTAACAGCGTGACAGACAGAGTTACTTTCGCATGTATAATATTAGTAAGGATAATATGTTACAATCACCCTCGGCTTATCGGTTTTTAACTTTTTACAGAAGCGCGATGATAATAATAACATATGTAGGTACCTATTGTATTCCTTGATGTATGGTATAGAATTGGTCCGATCAAAATCGGCTCTATAGTTTTTGAGTTCACCCGGAACAAACAGACCTAGAATGGCTAGTTTGATCTAGGTATCCGGATCCCATCATAAAAATAATATGTACCTGTGGTATATTTAAAATATGGTTAAAATTGACCTTATTATATTGCATAACTTTAACTTCTTATATAAAGTGAATGAATATTGTTTTAAAATGTTAATAAATTATCATTCTGTTAATAGACGCTTCTAGAGAAACATAATTAATTTGTAAATTATACTTGTATTATTTTCTGTTAAATATATTTTTTGTTCAATTAAAATAAATTCTTATTCAAATCATAAAAAAACATTACAATTGGCGACGAGTTTATCTACGTGAATAGCATAAAAATAAAAATGATCGGCAGTGTTTCTAAATTCAGTCATTCTGAGAATGATTGGACTATTCACTGTAAAATTCTGGAACAATTTTTCATATCCAATAAAATTGAAGACGACTCTATTAAACGTGCAGTACTATTGAGCTCGCTAGAAGAAAAAACCTACAAATTGCTGGATGACCTGTGTTATCCAAACGAACCAGAAGAAATGGCATACCGCGAGATAGTGAAAAGATTGAAAGGTCATTTTCAACCGGTAAAGGCAACATTTGCAGAAAGGTTAAAATTTTACGCGGCAAATAAGGAAAGTACTGAAACTTTTAGAGATTGGGCTGTACGTTTACGTAATCTTGCAAGTACCTGCGAATTTGGTGTAAATCTAGAAAGCGCCTTAAGAGACAAATTGGTCATTGGATGCGACAAAGGCTTAATAAAAGAAAAACTTTTTCAAGAAAAAGTTGACACATTAACCTTCGAGAAAGCTCTTGAAATTGCAAATGCAATTGAGTGTTCAAGTTGTCAATTCGGTGAAGAGTCAGTTTCGGTTAAGCAAGAACCCGCATTCAATGTTAAATTGAAAAACAGGAATCAAAGTTCCTCGACTCAGGCTGGTAACAAGCGCAAATGTAAAGTATGCGGATACACGAATCATACTCACGAACAGTGTAGATTTCGGAAGTATAAATGCAAGCGCTGCCATCAAGAGGGACATTTAAGAAAAATGTGTCCAAATAAGACGAAGAACACAGAAAATGTTGGGAACGTCGGTGTGGAAAGTGACACGGAAAATGAAAAGTCAGTCAATTTTCAAGGTGCAGGTCAAGATTTACCGATGTACATCTTAAAGACTGACGAAGAATTGAAACCTATCAACGTCGAAGTCACATTAAACGACATTCCTGTTAAGATGGAAGTAGACAGCGAAGCATCGATATCTGCACTTCCAAGAACGGTTTGGCAACAATATTTTAGTAAGTATAAATTGCTTTCCACAAATGATGCATTGGTGAACTATAATGGTAGTCGCTTTAAGCCTCTTGGTATTTGTTATTTAAATGTCAGCTATGAAAATAAAGTAAAAACGCTAAAATTTTATATTGTCGAAAATGCGGGACCGCCCATTTTAGGTCGAAACTGGATGCTAGAATTTGACATCGGGTTAAAAAAATTTAATTTTGTATCGGAAAATGATGTAGGTACAATAATTAATAAATTTTCAAAAGTTTTTGATAATTCATTGGGCACTTTTAATAAAGCTGTTGTCAGTTTAAAATTGAAGGAAAATTCGGTTCCAAAATTTTTCAAACCAAGACCGCTGCCGTTAGTTCTAAAACAAAAGGTTGAAGATGAACTCGAGAGATTAGTTTCATTGAATGTGTTAGAACCGGTGGAATATAGCGAATGGGGTACACCGATCGTGCCTGTTCTGAAAAAGAACGGAACTGTACGTTTGTGCGGAGATTTTAAAGTTACGCTAAACCCCAACTTAATTGTGGAAAAGTATCCTATTCCAAGAATAGAAGAACTTTTTTCCAAACTAGCAGGGGGAAAAGAATTTTCAAAGCTAGATTTGTCGATGGCGTATCAACAACTGAAATTAGACGAACCGTCGAAAGTTCTAACAACGATATCAACAACTAAAGGGTTATTTAAATATACGAGGTTAGTTTACGGGTTGTCATCCGCCCCTGCAATTTTCCAAAGAGTTATTGATTCGTTATTAGCTGGTATCGAAGGGGTAGTCTGTTTCATGGATGATATTCTTATCACCGCTGGGAGTCGATCTGAGCATATAAAACGTTTAGACAAAGTACTGACTATTTTACAAAATAGCGGTTTAAAATTGCAAAAAGAAAAATGTAAATTTTTTCAAAAAATGATAATGTATTTGGGTCATGTAATCGATGAATTTGGTTTGCATACTAATGCTGAAAAAGTAGATGCACTGATTAAAGTTAAAACTCCGGGTAATGTTACCGAATTACAGTCTTTTCTGGGGATGGTAAATTTCTATAGGAAATTTATACCAAATGCTTCCACAGTATTAGCTACTTTGTATAATCTTTTACATAAAGACGTAATATTTGAATGGGGTAGCGATCACGAGCGCAGTTTTCAAAGTATTAAAACTTTACTAAGTTCGAATAATGTGTTAGCTCACTATGATTCGGAGCTTCCCATCAAGTTAACGGTAGATGCCAGCTCAGTCGGACTTGCAGCGGTGTTAAGCCATATTTATCCAAACGGTAATGAACGCCCTATTTCGTTTGCTTCGAGAACACTTTTATCAAGCGAGAAAAATTATTCTCAAATCGACAAGGAGGCAACAGCGATAATTTTTGGTATTCGAAAATTTCATCAATATTTATATGGAAGGAAATTCACGCTCGAAACAGATCATCAACCACTTATTTCAATTCTTGGGCCAAAAAAGGGTATACCACAAATGGTTGCCAATCGCCTTCAGCGATACGCGATAATATTATCCGCCTACACCTATGATATTGTCTATACTAAATCAAAAGATAACGTAGCAGATTATTTTTCGCGCGCACCCTTAGAAAATAATTTAAACATGGATAATGATTTGAATGAGCACATTTCATATTTAAATTATATGAACGAAATAAGTTCGTTGCCTGTAACAGTTAAAGAGATAAAATTAGAGACACAAAAAGATAATGTACTTTTAAAAGTATTTAATTTTATAAAAAGTAATTGGAAAAACATTAATATTGAACCGGAATTAAAACCTTATAGCAATAAGCGCAAGGAATTGTACATAGAAGACGAATGTATTATGTGGGGTCATCGAATTGTTATACCTACATCTTTTCGCAAATACATTCTAAAAGAACTTCACGTTGGGCATATGGGAATCTGTAAGATGAAAAGTTACGCGAGATCTTTTTGTTGGTGGCCTAATATCGACGCTGATATTGAGTCTATCACCAAATCTTGTGACCAATGCCTTATGAGTGCTAATAACCCGGTCCATAGCCAACTCATTTCTTGGCCTTGGCCGGAAGAACCATGGTCAAGAATACATTTAGATTTCTTGGGGCCATTTTTAAATAAATTTTTCTTAATCATAGTGGATTCACACAGTAAATGGGTTGAGTGCATCGATATGAATAAAAATTTTACAGCTGAAGCGACTATTGATAAATTACGAAACGTGTTTGCTTGCTTTGGATTACCAAAAGTTGTTGTGTCTGACAACGGAACTCAGTTCACCAGCGCATTATTTGCAAATTTTCTAAAAGAAAATGGTATAAAGCATTGTACAACGCCCGTTGGCCACCCAGCTACAAACGGCTTAGCCGAAAATGCTGTAAAATTAATAAAAAATTGTTTACGACGCTCTCTTGAAAAAGATAAAAAAATCTCTATTAATACTGCTATATGTCAATTTTT
The DNA here is from genome assembly GCA_039654895.1 of Mongoloraphidia duomilia. NCBI lineage: Eukaryota > Metazoa > Arthropoda > Insecta > Raphidioptera > Raphidiidae > Mongoloraphidia > Mongoloraphidia duomilia. The sequence goes on from CM077524.1 coordinate 6,599,797, forward strand.
ATTGAGATATAGAAACACTATTCATGGAACAACTGGTGCTTCACCAGCCCAACTTTTATTTAATCGAAATTTGAGAGAAAGATTAGACTTAATTAAGCTTAAATTAAACGAAAACATAGATTTAAATAAAATAAAAAACAATGTTCAAAAAAATCAAATAATTCAAACTAAAAATTATAGAGGGAAGAAAAATGTTAAGTTTAACATAAATGAAATAGTATTTACAAAAAATTATTCTGTTCCTGGCAAAGTTACTTGGATTAAAGGTAAAATTTTTAAAGTTTTAGGATTCAGAACATACCAAGTAAAAATTCTGGAATCTGGAAAAATTTGGAAAAGGCATACTAATCAGTTAATTAAATGTAACCCAAATGAGGCTGAACCGATTCCAAATTCTTCCGAAACCAGCTCAGTAAATATGGATCATACTCAATTTAGATATAATTTAAGAAACAGGCAAATTTGATTGACTTGTCCATAAATTATAAAATTTCAATTTGTGTTATTTTGAAGGAAGGAGTATTGTGGTATATTTAAAATATGGTTAAAATTGACCTTATTATATTGCATAACTTTAACTTCTTATATAAAGTGAATGAATATTGTTTTAAAATGTTAATAAATTATCATTCTGTTAATAGACGCTTCTAGAGAAACATAATTAATTTGTAAATTATACTTGTATTATTTTCTGTTAAATATATTTTTTGTTCAATTAAAATAAATTCTTATTCAAATCATAAAAAAACATTACAGTACCTAAATTTAAATCGAAATTTCGAAAAGTTACGGTTTTATAGTTGAGGTTTGTATTGATAATAATAACATTGATGATACTAAAAAGATGATTCGTTACCAAAAAAAAAACATATGGTTTCACAGGAAACAGGAATATTTCGTATTTATCAACATTTATTAGTTCAATCGACAATCGGCGTATTATTGGAACAGTATCTTATCTATATATAGGATTACAAATCCCACAGTGACCAATTGATTTGAAATTAGACGCATTTCTCTATCTATACAGGGTGTCCAAGACTTCCGTTGTCGGCCGATATATTGATTCTGGGTGAAGATAGAAAAGAAGTTTAAATACAAAAGTTGTAAAAATTTTAATGGTGTATAACCTAAAAATATTTTCAATTATACAGCCTGTCCCATTTAAGCGTGGCAGATCTAAGTTATGTTTTTTTTAACCTAGTACCCTGTTTTTATTTGTTTTTTCAATTCTGCACCTAAATGTGAATAGAATTTGTAAGGGAAGCCATGCTCGATAATTCAGTAATTTTTGAGTTATTCAAGTTTTTTAGAAATTTTTGATATACGTGCAGACTTTTACCTAAATTTCGACATAACCAAAACAGAAACCTTCATCAAACTGAAATTTTGAGGATTACTAGATAATAGACGGACAAATCAATGTCTGTCCTAAAAAAGTGAATTTATTATACCGGGTGTTCAAAATAATGTACTTCTTTTACCTAACTTCAATCACGTATAACTTTTGATTGTTAAATATAACGAGGTTATTTTTTTGCTGGAATTATATTCTTTAGGACCGATTTTAATTTTTTTTTATTTATCATGTAACTGGATTTATCAGAGGATTCCCGAACAACCACGAATCATCTTTCGCATGTCAGTAGATCCGTGGTGGAACTTCCTAACTGCACTACGAGTATAACCAGTCCATGTGGCGAGCGATTGCGTGTATTGTATAGACTTATAGGTACTTAATATGCTCATTTAAATTTTATTCTCTCCGTCCATATGATTTTTAAGGTGCTCCTATGTCCACACGGATGGAGCCGCGGGCGAAAGCTATAGTATTTACTATATTGTGTTTTTAAAGACCACCAACAGCTAAGGTTATTTGGACCTAACACCAATTCATATTTTCAATTCATTATTTTTTTTTTTAATAATAAATTGAAAATCCAATTGACACTTTTACCAGCTCTCGGACTAGAACCCGGGAACTGGGAACTTGTAATAGAGGAACCATAGCAACGCAATGTAAACAACAGCATTGCTAAACGCTCGGCCATTCTCAAGTCCTATAGTATCTATACCTACTATATAAAAATACATTAATATCCCCAATGTAAACAACTTAATATTAAATTATTAATCTAATCACTAAAGTTAATGTACTGTATCATCTTTCACTGTATATACACAACGTTTTGTGTACTTGAATAAATTTTTAACAATGTTATAAATTATTACAATAATGCAATATTATAGTATTAGCCTAAGAGCCAGTGGCCGGCAGACAGAAAGTATTTTACCAAAGTTTAAATTTTTCTCAGCGACTCTCCTATAGCTACTATACATGAGATGGGGAGTCACTAAGCCGAGCGAAGGTAGCGATGACGTCACTCAGGTAAGATAGGTATAAAAATCAGACCAACTTCAAAAGTATTTTACCAAAGCTGCCGCTTGGATATTTTAAAGAATACAACTATTGTTATTAAAAAATGCAATGGCAGACAATTTGGCCGGTTATAACCTCATGGCAGACGTCATTGAAAATTTGAAAAAAAAAAAAAATTCAAAAGTATTTTACCAAATCTGATTTTTATATATGTTGTTTATAATAATATTAAAAGTTTAAATTTAAGACGGCAGACGTTTTCTCCGGTTGTAACTTCCCGGCAGACGGTAAAATCTTACCTATAGTGCGAGTATAAGTACCTACTGTAATCTCTCTTACTTGTATAATATCTGCATGCAAATGGATAATCAAGTAAAAATGAATAATAAACTATGAAAATTATAAAAAAATACTTACTATTTTAGAGTAATAAGTAGAAAAGATGGGTCGCTTATAAAATAACAATAATTATAACAATATAATGACAATAATGGAAATATGATCAAAGTTTTTAATGATACTATTTTTTTGTTTACATTTTCGTTTATAATTCGTCAACTTCATGTTCGGAATCATTTTCAACATGATACGACTCATCATTTTGCTCATCATCGACTGGATCATTATCTGTAAAAATGCAATTAAAATTTGTAAATTGAATCAAGAAAATTTAAAATAGATTTTATTATAATAAAATTACCGGATATATCCTGGATAAAATCGCTAAAATAGTATCATTAAAAACTTTGATCATATTTCCATTATTTATATTGTTATAATTATTGTTATTTTATAAGTGACCCATCTTCCCTACTTATTACTTTAAAATAGTAAGTATTTTTTTATAATTTTCATAGTTTATTATTCATTTTTACTTGATTATCCATTTGCATGCAGATATTATACAAGTAAGAGAGATTACAGTAGGTACTTATACTCGCACTATAGGTAAGATTTTACCGTCTGCCGGGAAGTTACAACCGGAGAAAACGCCTGCCGTCTTAAATTTAAACTTTTAATATTATTATAAACAACATATATAAAAATCAGATTTGGTAAAATACTTTTGAATTTTTTTTTTTTTTTCAAATTTTCAATGACGTCTGCCATGAGGTTATAACCGGCCAAATTGTCTGCCATTGCATTTTTTAATAACAATAGTTGTATTCTTCAAAATATCCAAGCGGCAGCTTTGGTAAAATACTTTTGAAGTTGGTCTGATTTTTATACCTATCTTACCTGAGTGACGTCATCGGTACCTTCGCTCGGCTTAGTGACTCCCCATCTCATGTATAGTAGCTATAGGAGAGTCGCTGAGAAAAATTTAAACTTTGGTAAAATACTTTCTGTCTGCCGGCCACTGGCTCTTAAACTATATTAATAATGCATGTATGCTTTTGATATAGGTAATGTAAATGTTTGTTCTATACTTAATACTTAAATTTCGTATTGATATATTTTTTATTTGTCTTTTCAACGCTTATTTTTAGCAATAACACTAGACGTTATAGGTATCTACTCGTACATATCTAAATGTGATAATTATATTCATAACTAGCTTTTTACCGCAGCTACGTTCGCATTTATGTTAATTTTGATAAAAAATAATATTCAGTTAATAGAGGAAACACATTTTTCGATCTTAGGTATCAATATCATATATACGTTCCCGTCCGGCTATGCCCGGGTGCTAAGAATTAATGATTTATTATCCCCCCCCAGCGAGAAATTCTCCCCCTATGAAGCGAAACCGGGCTGTGATGTTTATAATATTAGTAGGATTCCGGCAATATCCTAAAATGCAAAAAATGCAGAGTTACCATCCTACAGGAATTATCCCCACCCGCGAGAAATTCTCCCCCTGCAAAGCGAAGCCGGGCTGGTGGTAAAATATTTTGAATGTTTAATTTTATCCGTGACACATAAAAACCGTTATTTAATTTTGAATTAAACAAAAATTTTAATACATGAGTACCTACATACTTTGTTTGTATTTCTTTACAAAAATATGGAGTACCTTCACATTTCTAATAATGAGAACATGGACAAGTGTTTGCTAACATTTTTTTAATTATAAAAATATAAACGCAATAAAATCACAAACCATGAATGTTTATCTTACTTTATCGTACACTGTGAAATTGTATTATTAGATATACCGAATGTCTCAAATACAATGGGAACAAGCCGTGAGGTGGGTCGTTTATTAGGACTAAAGTGCGACCCTTGAGGTCCACACGACGAACTTCCCAGTTTGATAAATATTTAATAATAATAATTAAATTAGATATTACACAGAAAGGTAATCATTTTAATCATTAAAACATAATTATTATTTATTTTTAACAATAATTAAAAAAAATCGGCTGAACCGATTTTTATAAAATTTATATCGGATCAAAATGACGTTAACACGCCTCGATTGACACCCTTACGAAGTCGATATAATTTTTTATTCACGAGATATTGTGTAAAATCTACTTTTTTGGAGTCTATTTGGTTAAGAAAAAAGAACGGCTGAACCGATTTTGAAAAAATTTCTTTCAGATCATATTTACGTTAATACGCGTCAATTGGCACCCTAACGTAATCGATATCATTTTTCATTCTCGAGATTTCGTCTTAGAAAGAAATGGACACATACATACGTACACACACACACACACACACACATCATCTTTCTAAAATAGTGTAGTGACTTTGAAACATTCCCCCAGGGGGAACATTGGAATGTAGTTGTTTTCGCAATTGCATTCCAATATTCTTTGGGAATTGGCGGTCCCAGGAGCCCGAGCTCGTACCAGTCGGTTTGTGTATGCCGGCTGGCAGATTCTAATACACAAATGGATTATTATTTGTGTTGAAGACGCTAATGACCTGAGTTGTCGACGCGTCTATAATCTACAATAATAATAATAATAATAACCTTGAAACATAAAAATTTGTTATACATTTTGATTTCGATTTTCGGACCCATTACAAAAACTTCCAATGGGAAGTTAATAACTGGGGACTGCCGACTGGGGTATCTATATATGTATCAATTTGTAAAACACGATGTATATGAACAAAATCAATAACTGGAGACTGGGGTATATATATTAGTAAAACATCAAATTGAAACTGATAACTGATAAAACAATATTAATTGAAGCAAATATTAATGAAAAGTATAAGGTAGGTAATCGTTGGTGTTTTTATTAGAAGGCACATCAGATGAACGAAGTATTTCTGGAAAAATAGTAAACCCTGATCTGCCGCAATTCGCAAAACACGTTGTGCGTGTATTGTGTTGTTTATTACGTAAATGTCGTAAACCAACACTTTTTATCGACCTGCAAATGTTTGATCAATGCTAACTGTTTATTTATTGGGCCTCGCCCCGCAAGCGGCGCCTATTGTACTTGAACGTCAGAATTTAATACCTTATAATAAGTTAATTAACACGCTTATATTAGCTTCACCTGTATGCTTGCTTGCTTGTGTGCTTGCTTGTTTGTCAGTTTGTAACCGACTTCTTTGAACTTGATTTTGACCAACTTTGAACGGTCAGATTTAGTTTAAACTTTGCACACTTATCAAGGACCGACGACAATACAATAATTCCATAAGTTTGTCCCATTATCCTGACCAGGATCTCCAGGACTAAAAAAAAAGCAAAAAACTTCAGATTGAACTGAAACTTTGCACACTTATCAAGGACCGATTACAATACAATAATTCCTTTGTCCCATTATCCTGACCAGGATCTCCAGGACTAAAAAGCAAAAATAAATTATAATTTAAAAAAACTAAAAAACACGCTTTAATGAACTAAAAAGTAAAAAATAATTAATTTTATTGTAAAAAAGCGTGGGGTAGTATGAAACTATAATACAAAGCACCCCACGCATTTTTACAATAAAATTAATTATTTAGTACTTTTTAGTTCATTAAAGCGTGTTTTTTAGTTTTTTAAATTATAATTTATTTTTACTTCTCACCTCTACTATGGTAGGGAAGTAATGGATTTAGTCCGAAAAAAATATTTCGAGATTTTAACAGATCTTCACGTTTTGAGACCCTATAGCAATCGTTTAAGATCATTTTCTGACTGATGTCTGTATGTGTGTGTGTGTGTGTGTGTATGTGGTCAATTTTTCGCCTTCGATTATTCGATATCGTAAAAACGGAACAACATACGGCCATGCCGATTGTTCTATTGTGTTTATCAGCCTTTAACTTAGATCTGATTAGATTTTGAGTCAAATCGGTTCAGTGGATCCTGAGATATTAAAAAAAACGTTCTCAATGTCACGTATTAACATAGGTAAAAAAAATATAAATGAATTCTAGATGTTATAATATGAAAAAAATGTAAATATTTTTTTTCTCTAAAATGTATAGTTTTCGAGAAAAAAAATATTTTACTAAAAAAAGAAAATTGTACGTAAATCAAGGTAGCCATGATTTTTGCTATATTACCTACTAGTCATCAGTAGATCACCAAACAAAAAAGACGGCCATGCTTTTTTTCAAAGAATAAAAAAAGAGTTCATTTTTTGCAAATATTTACTAGGTGGGAAGTATAGGACTGGTCATTAGACGAATTTTTTATCCCCGTAAACAGAGATGAATTTAAAAGTTAGACACGGGTACGATTTACACGAACTGTAAGTTTAGTAGATAGTACCTATAGACATGAAAAAATTGCTTATAAATAAACATTCAAAATTTGAGCGTAATTCGACAGCAATTCGAAATCGACACTGTATGAATACCTTTGATATACAATAATATATTCAGTTCTCCCGTAGAACACGCTCTTTTTGATCGCGCTTAATAGTATCGTTGTAGAGTTGATACATTTAAAGAAAACCAAATCCTAACGGAAACTTGCGCACAAAAACTGGTGTGAGAAGTAGTCAGTGGTGTACGCAAAACAGATTCTGACGCACAGACGTAGGTGCTGGGGGCTTAATTAAATCCGATTTTTTCTTGTGAATTGGGTAATAAAACGAACTTTTAATAGTTCTTTTGTTGAAATAAGATAAAGGAAATAAAATTGTTAATAAACATGCATCACTTCAAACACAATTCAATACTCGATTTTTAACATCATGTAAGCACAGGAATGACAAGTAAATAGTGCACTGACATGTACACATAAACTGGCCCACCCCTTCAAAAATAGAATAGACCAAATTTGGTTTCTGCGCATGAGGCGGTTAAGTTTTCTCTAAATGCATGAACTCTACCTATTTTTAATTGTATAGTCTGGTATACATTTTTTGTTTTGTGTATTTTATAAGAGACAATATATTATTTCTTCTTCTTCAGGTATCTCTCTAAAGTTCATGTTTTACATATAAATGAAGGGAATGGGGAAAGAACAGGGTATGTCATATTTTTTTGAGTTTTGAGCTGTTAGTGCCATCTGATAGACCGTAACGGTATTCAGCACTGGGTAAATTGTGGGGTAAAAGAAATAGGTAGATCACTGTGTATTTTAAAACTTAAAATTATTGGATGGCAAAAGAACAAGGAATGTAAATAACTTTAAATTCAATTTACTCAGCAGGACATAACTTATTTTTTCCACATTCCCTTCAAATATGGAAATGGAAAATACTCAGCATTGTTATTAATCGATACATTAATAATAATAATCACTTCACACCCCTTTATTTTTTTCACAATATGAATCCACTGTAATCAGTGAATTTTTGTTACAAATACAATTTGTTTGTTACAAATACACATTGCTGTCTTAATGTTACGATGTGTATTTGTAACAAAAATTCAGTGACTAAGTGAAATCGTATTGTGGTAAAAATAAAGGATGAAATTTATTAATGTATTGATTATTATTAGTCAAGATGACGTTATTAATGTTAGCATTTGCTTCAGATGCATACCATGACAACAAAACTCTTCATCGTGACAACAACTTGGGCATTATCTTTGACGCACATTTATGGTTTGGTATTCGATCCAACGGAGGAGGTACCCCTTCAACAACTTCAACCGTCCATCCAAGTGTTACCAAGTACGGAACCTCCAACACCACCACCAACCACAACAATAAAACCGGAAATAGATATGCGATGCTTTCATCAGTCTCCTGAAATGTGTCCAACCGACAAAACAAACTGCAAATGTCGGAAACTTGATCCACATTATCCGCAGGCAGTTATTTGTTGCCACGTCAATAACTATTTTTTGTTGAAGGAGGGCCTCATGTGTGCTGGTGTAGGTACGTTGAATAACATCGAATGTATTTTTCTATAGTTCAGTAAATAAAGGGTGTCTCAGCAAGAACTTGAATTTTGAATCGCGCGCCATTTTCGACTGTTAATTGTTGAGTCAGCCATATTTGGTATTTGTTTAATTAAAACATTGACATTTACGAAAATGGTGAGTTACAGATCAGAAGAACGTTTGTTAATAGTGAAAACCCATTACAAAGAAATTGCACGCCAAATTCGTGAAATCCAGCAGCCCTTACTGCAAAATGTTCTGCAAAGTTTCGTCAAAAGAGTATATTCCTACTATCGGAGCAACGATGGTCATTTAACCGATATTTTGTTTCATGTGTAAATGTATCTACATATGAAGAAAAAAAAATGTAAATAAATCATTAAATTAACATCATATTTTTTAAGTTTTTAAAATTCAATTTCTTGCTGAAACAAAATATCGGTTAAATGACCACCATTGCTCCGATGGTAGGAATATACTCTTTTGACGAAACTTTGCAGTACATTTTGCAGTAAGGGCTGCTGGATTTCACGAATTTGGCGTGCAATTTCTTTGTAATGGGTTTTCACTATTAAGAAACGTTCTTCTGACCTGTAACTCACCATTTTCGTAAATGTCAATGTTTTAATTCAACAAATACCAAATATGGCTGACTCAACAATTAACAGTTGAAAATGGCGCGCGATTCAAAATTCAAGTTCTTGCTGAGACACCCTTTAGTTATTTAAATGACTAATGCAGCACCCATAGTCAGAAAATCTTATTTGACAATGACCTTAGATTGTGATCATATATATATTCAAGTTTTTTTACATGCAGGAACAGTCTAATGTCGTCAAACTTTTTATTATGAAGAACATTAGACTGAACTCGCAGAAAAACAAATGACTAATCTACATAGAAAAAGCTTGTAAAAAATCGTTTTTCAAGTCAAATTTTTATCACAATACCTAGGAAAATGTTTCGAAAGGGAACTTCTACAAATTATGTAGAAATATCCTTACTGAATATGGAAGTAGACCTCGCGCGGCGAAAGATGAAGCCACCGCGTCATAGTAACGTGAATGCATTGCGCCCGCTTTCTAGCTTGCTATTGGATGTTTATTGTCATGAATAGCAGTTTGCCAAAATTGTACCTAACGTCATAAAACCCAATGTGTAGTTTTGTGTACACGGCACTGTCTGCGGGCAAGCAGGCGTTCACTAGCATATTATTGATGACGTGCCTGGCTTCATCTCTCACCGCGGGCACTCTAAGAGTTGCAACTTGCAACCCTGTATGCAACAAAACTCTGATGTTTCAGGTGCTACAGACAACGTCCAGGTGCTACATATTTATAACGCAACTTTAGATACTTTAAATGTATCTCAGTCAACATGGAAGCGGTTAACATCAATGTCAGTAACGGACGGTCAGATTGGAAGAGTTGTTGGAGAGTTTCCTAAATGGGCATCAATTAGTTGTTTTAATTTATCGAACAACAACATCAGTGATATTTCCAATAGGGCGTTAGTCAATCTGCATAACTTGAGTACTCTAGATCTCTCGCATAATAATTTCGACAGTATACCGCAGTTTATTAAAGGCACGAAATTGTTGCTAGATATATCGGGTAAATTTAATTTATAAAAAAAATAATGGGATCTTTTCATTAAGACTAAACTGAGGACATATCACATTGACGTTCGGAATTAAACTATCTTGCTAAATAAAAAAAGGGTGTGGGTCTCGGGACCCCCGACAGATGTGAAACATCAAAGAAAACGTTATTGAACTCGGTGGTATTCTCTATGTAGTAGTATATATTTTTACAAAAGCAGCAACTAACTGTTATGCTGACGTAATCCTATATACTGCACTGTAACACCGCGTGTGTTACAGTGCACGCCTGAGCCAAGAGAGAGAGAGAGTGCCGCAGTGGTGGGGAGAACAGCAGCGAAGGAGCGGACCAAACATTTCGTTGCATATTTCCCCTCACGCGGCTGTTCACAGCCCGACATACGATGTTTCACATCAAAAATTATAACAACGATCAAATTACACTGGATTTTGTATGAAAACCTTTTAATTTAAGACCGATTCGACGCGATGCGACAAAATACTGCGTCCAAAAATGTACATGTTTTAAAATACAGACATTTTCAAAAGAGTGGCGCGACGCAAGAGCAGCGCGGCGCGTCAAAATTCAACGCTTCGGAGAGTGCTGTATGTCGCTTTGTCCCGCCTAGTGAGAAATTTCCAACTGCCAAGGCAAAGCTACGCTTCGTCGTATTTAGAGAAACTCATTTCTCTATTGACATTTCTTTTCATTCGAAGCAACACGTCCGTCGCTGCCGTTCATTTCACAAAATCACCCTAGCAGAAATGGGGAGGGGTAAAGATTACACATCAAATAATCAAAGCAGTGAAAGGATCCCATTAATGCAGATAAATAGGTACCTAGCTATATTCAAAAAAATTTAATTATTATTTTTTTGTAGATAATAAACCATTACAATGCTATAACGTAATAGAAACGATAACAAAATATAACATAACATTTTTACATCGAAATCAGACGTATTGCCTTTCTTCAAAATCGTTCCATTGGTTCAATTCAACTGAACGTTTACCACTTGAACAAGTTGAACAACTTGTAGAGGTAATCTTATGTAATTGTAAATATTATTTATACAATAATTGTAGACGGGACCTTAGACAAAACTGCTGGATTTGGATGAAACTATTATACAGATTGTATCAAATTAAACCTTTGCTTAGGGCATTCTGTGTGTAAGACAGAGATTGATACATAAAGCAATAAGTAAGAATGAGATAAATGATCGCTAATAGAATGTTACGTGGTTACTGTAAATTAAACTGATAAAAGATTTACATTTTTACAGCATAGAAGGAGCGAAAAAACAAAGATGACGCTATTAGGTTGTATAAATATTATTTATTTACAGTAACCACGTAACATCCTAGCGATCATTTATCTCATTCTTACTTATTGCTTTATGTACCGATCTCTGTCTTACACACAGAATGCCCTATGCACAGGTTTAATTTGATACAATCTGTATGACGAAGGACAAACGTTGTAATTTATAAACGGATTAATCGATTTTTATGAAACTTTTTGAACTGTTACAATCTCCTTCCCTACATACATTTAATTTGAAGTCAACGCAAATAATTACTAAATAATATTCAAACAGTCAGTGGCGTAACGTACATAAAATTTATAAGTTCCTTTGATTTTCAGTTAGAGGAACAGTGTCCAGAAGTAAACAATCAAAAATGTACTTGTATACCTGATAGACTTGATATTGTGCCTGGTAAACCACCAACTTTTGCAGTCAAAGTTGATTGTTCCAATAGAAATCTTACTAAGCTACCTGAAAACATACCTCCAAATACAAATGTTCTAAATGTGTCAAACAATCATGTAAGTTGGAAAATAGTATTTATAATTTTACACAGTAATGTTTCCTAGCCCGAATTTCAAGAATACGTTTAGTTCTGTTGTCAATAGCTTTGTTCCAACCACTCTGAATATCGTAATATTACCGTCACGCTCATGCGCAGTGGATAGAATGCGTTCCAACCGAACAGGTGATCGTGTGTGAACGGTTCTTAAAGCGTTCCAACCCAATTTGTGATAGTTTGTGAACGGTTTCCGAACGATCATTTCAATACATGTAATATGTTAGCAACTCCTACCAAAAGCTTTGCATTCCCTATGTCCATGAGCTTACCATAAACCACTGATTTCTATACTAACTGGATTGAAGGGCTGAATACGGCAAATGCATTCTGAATTAAAGACAATTCCATCGCCTCAAAGTGGTGTAGAAGATATAAAGCAATAACGGAATCTCTATTGCTATGTTTTTAATTTTATATTAATTGATTTATCTTTTATAGATCGAATCATTAGCTCCTTTTAGTGTAAATCAAAGCTATCAAGATATTCGACAATTGTATGCCGACAATAATGAGATAAAATCTATACTAGCATTAGAAGGCACAAAATTTATAGACAATTTTGCTGTATTGAGTTTAAAGGGCAACAAACTCGAAAGCGTAAGTATTCAAATATAAAGCACTGTTACCTAATAAATAGATATGTCCAGAAACCAGGACATACGGACAAAGGCAATGTTCGTATATCGTAATGAGTGCAAGAGAGAACTATATCTACTTCTCTCTCGCACGCATGACGGTATACAGATTGTATCAAATTAAAGCTGTGCATAGGGCGTTCTGTGTGTAAGATAGAGATCGATATAAAGCAATAAGTAAGAACGAGATAAATGATCGCTAATAGGAAGTTTCTGTAGTTACTGACTATTGAAATAAGAAATTATTGATAAAATCACAAAACAAAGATGACTATCGGGTTGTATGGGTATTATTTATTTACAGTAACTACAGAAACTTCCTATTAGCGATCATTTATCTCGTTCTTACTTATTGCTTTATATATCGATCTCTGTCTTACACACAGAACTCCCTATGCATAGCTTTAATTTGATACAATCTGTATACAAATTGCTGTTATTAGTGTATTTTTTATATTTTTATAACGATTTGGAATCATTCCTATACACAGATCATGTTTTCTGGTCTGTAGTCCTATAAGTTTGGATCTAGTGACAATGTATTATAATAAAAAAAAAATTATAAATAGAAAATTCTCCCTTTTTTTATCATTTTTCAGGCGATGTTGTGATCATAAGCGTTTTTTATTTTGTATTGTAATAAACATGAATTTTGTTGTTTTTGTTTTAGTTACCCACTTATTTCCTGTCGAATATGTTTGACAGAAATTCAATTTATCGATACGTATATCTTGGCCACAACAAATTAATCTGTGACTGCAATACTGTCAAAGTGCTGAAGGTATTATATTATTTTACTCATTTTATTTGACTAGGGTACAAAAAAACAATGAGTCCCCGATACTGTTGAGAGATAGGTATACGTAAACATTCAGATTAGCTATAACCTCAAAAAATTGCAGTTGAGCAACGAGGTTTTAATATAGTTGACAGTGAACCTTTGCGTCACTTCCGTGATTCCTACTGGATTTGACGCAAATTTTAATATAATATTACTTTCGCATAGAAATAGAATCACATAAAAAAAATGTGAGCCGTCGCGGGACGCCTGGCAGATGTGAAACATTTTTATAGCTTGAATCTTTTATTTATTGAACTTGACAAATTTATCAAAATAAAATCTAGCCTATATCACTTAGGGATAGTGTAGCTTTCTATTAGTAAAAAAATTTTTTTAAATCGGTTCAATAGTTCCAGATATAATAATTTATGATTTATTACAACGCCGCGAGACATTCTCCCCCTGCGAAGATAATAAGTGAAAGAATTTTTAGAATCGGTTCAGTAGTTCGAAAGATAAGAATTTACAATTTAACACAATTTACCCTAATTTTCCCTAATTTCTTGAATTTACCTTAGTTTTCCCTAAATACCCTAATTTACTCTTATTTAGCCCCCTTTGCCTTAAGTTACCCCAGTTTACCCTAATTTACTCTAATTTATCCAAATTTTCGTTTTTTTTAAAAAAACAAAAAAATTAATTTTTGGTGTCATGAAATTTCAAAAAATTATAATTATTGTCAAAGAAAGAATATAACAAAAATAAAAAAATTTATAAATAAATATCATGTAGAATTTAGAAAAAAAAACGTCAAAAATTGTACGATGCCATGAGTTTCCGAACCCAAGTCCCCATGCATAGAAGGCTAAAGTCGTACCACTACTCTACGGATGAACTTGTCTAGACAGCCGTTGTATATGTATAACTTAATATGCCTGGACAATTAATTTATATATTATTTATCCAGTACAATATAAGTGCCGCAGTGGTGGGGAGAACAGCAGCGAAGGAGAACATTTCGTTGCATTATTTCGTTGTATTATTTCGTTGCATATTTCCCCTCACGCGGCTGTTCACAGCCCGACATAAGATGTTTCACATCAAAAATAGGTTGAATAAATTATTCATTTAGGTTTCAGAGCGTATTTTACAGTAATTTTATTTAGTTTATGTTTGAAAAACTGGATGATAATTTAAAAAAAAAATTTATTTGCAGGTTTGGTTATTAACAAAACAAAAGAATATACCCGATTATAATGAAATTTTATGCAGAAATCTACCTCAGAAAGTAATGGATCTCGATCAAACAAAAGTGTGTCAATATCCCCGCGATTGGACAGATTATATTTATTACATAATAGCTTTAGAAGTGCTTCTACTCTTAGGATTAATATTTAAAGTGTCTTATGATTACTGGATCTTCAAAACAGCTGGCTATTTACCATGGCCAGCAAACAAAATGCCCAAACTTCCATGTGATTGGCTGTGTGAAACGTAGAAAATGTATTACCAAGCTTGTTTACTGTCTTTACCTAAAAAAGATGGCGACTTCTGTATATGGTCTTCGTTGCCATAATCACTCGTAACCTATCTGCCAATACCATAAATATTTTGAGGATTTTTATGAATTGAAAATCTCGTTGATAAGGATTTTAAAATGAGATATACTTAGTTCCTAAAACGTTACAGTCGATGAGTAACGCTTACTCATCCTAGCAGCTCTTCGTAAAACAAATGCTAGCTGCACAAAATTTACGAAATACCTGTTAAACATTTCTGTAATGAAAAACGTGATGCATACTCAGAAAATACAAATTTATCAAAAATATTCTTTTCATTTAAAAAATCTTAAAATTTTAGTTATGGTTGTTTTTTTGTTTCGCTTAAAAAAAGCACCGAAGCGTAAGATAGTAAACAGGGTCTGCTTCGTTAAAAGAAATGTTCATTATTCAACATCAATTATAATTATTTTTATAATTAATTGAAAATATGTTACGGTAAAGATCAGAACTTAGAATTACAAAACAAATTGCTAATCTGATTTTTAATAGGGACTAGGGCAGGGGTCGGCAACCTGCGGCTCGCGAGCCGCATGTGGCTCTTATGATGTCAAGATGCGGCTCTCCAGTTCCATGCGCAAATATTAATAATTATATTATTTTATTTTCAAAACTCATAAAAAATATTATACTGCAAAAAAAGCTTTAAACAGGATAAAAACACTCAACAGAGAACAGTGATAATAGGTGGAGTAGAGATTATACGGACAGCTGACATTTTTTAAATGTGGCAACACTGTTCTGTTTGTTTAGTTATAATCCTAATCAAATACCATAATATTGAAATAAAAATGTTAGTGGCTCTTTAAAAACTGGGAAATTTTGTAAATTGTAACTTTTGGCTCTTCCGTCTCAAAAGGTTGCTGACCCCTGGACTAGGGTAATTTAAAATCAAGGATGAACATAATCATTCTTCATCAAATCTAAAGCAGTGGTACATATTTTATCTATGATTCAAGACTGAGCCTTTTCACTGTGATGACTTATAGCGTTCTCAGCTGGTATGCATTTTTTGACACTAGTGGCGCGTAGTTTTGCACACTAGCACCGTGCCAGTACTGAGTAGTGCACACTCTCTTTGTGTAGGCCATTACTCTGTCACAATTCACTAGGAATAAAGATTGCTTAGTCTTGCCGCTGCACAGACTAAATACAGAACAAAATAGCTATAATTATCTAGCAATAAAACTTTTTAATAAGCTTCCTAATCATATGCAAAGCTTGCCTTTGGAGAAATTAAAAAAAAAAACTGAAAATGTTTTTAACCTGTAATTGTTTTTATGACACAGAGGAATTTTTTAAATCTATTTGATAATTTTTTAGTCATAACTTGTACAGTAATTTTGTATGACGTCACTTTTCAAAATTGTTTTGTATAGTGCAAAATAAATCTATCTATCGATCTATTATCGCTATCATGTTGCACTTTCTTTACACAACCTCCCTGCGACGGTGGTAAAAGTGTAACACTAAAGGTCACACCAGCATCCCACCGACGCCCAGCCAAACACGATACACTGTACCGCTGCTTTCTACACTGACTAGTCGAACACGATTCTTGGTGAAACTTTACACTAGTGCGGCCTAGTGTAAGCAGCTGAAAACGCTATTAGTGATAATAAAGCCATTGATGGGCATGTGTTAATGTTTTGTTTGTTTCTTTTTTAGGGTTTCGTTCATCTGATAAAAAAACGGAACCCTTAATAGGATCACTCTCGTGTCTGTCTGTCAAAGCTTATTTTCTCCGAATCTACTGGACGAAAAAGTTGAAATTTATTACATACACTTGCGTGCATAGAAATCGGCCCACTGTAAACTTTTGACTTAACTAGATTTTTTTTAGAAACTATTCATCAGATCAAAAAATTCACAGATTTCGCAATCCTTGCAACCATCGAGGACATTGGAAATGATAACAGCATATATGAAACATAATTAACTGTTTATTATACACACAATATTTATCAATGCACTGTTTAGTTTTGTCAGGATTAACCCTATTATTCTTCTGTTATATACGCGTTCACTTTTGCTTGATTACTTAACTTTTAAATGGATTTTTCTACAGTATTTATTAACATTTGCTCAAAAATAACACCGCAGATCGTCGGAAATACCTCTCAATTAACTAGACATGATATAAAACACATTTCGAAAAAATTGCACTTGTTCAATTTTGCATGATTGCTCCTCACTTGATCGCGACACCGTTGTCTTTTGGCCTTGAACGAAAACTCGTAACTCTGCCCCCATATACGAACATAAACATTTCCAATGTTAAAAACCTGTTATGCTGTTTGAAAGACGATTTAATATGCTTTGATACGGTTTAAATTTATTAGAACCTTAAATTAAAATTAAGTTTCTAAACGTAATATATTTGTGGTGCCAACGTGTCTTTAAAAATATTTATTTTACTCTGTACAAAAATAAACGTTAAACTTTATTATATTATTAATTTGCAATGTTTCCAAAAATATTTCTTTGGAAATTTCTTGCTTGATAATTAATTTTATTTGCTCATTATTGCTCATTTTGTTATAATTGTTGTACAATTTATTGTTAAAAGACTGATTATTATTAATATAATTCTAAAATAAAGTACTATGTTTGTAAATAATTTGTTTTTATTTTAAGAAGCAATTAGGAAAAACTCCTAGCCACAACTGCCCCCGCCGGGCTTCGAACCCAGTACCTTCCAAATGCGAGTCTAGTGCTCTACCACTAAGCTGCATCCCTTGGTGTGAGTAAATGACGACAGTGATCATACTTGTGTTCAGTTGAACTACTATACTTGACCTTGTAGACCGAGAGCTAGTGACAATTTTTTGGTGTTATTTATTCAGGGCCTTATTTTTGTGAAGGTGTTGAGGGAGACATTAAAGTGCCCTGAGTAAGGTATTTTGTTGGATAGCGGTATGGGAGGGATGCCGACCGCCCCCAACATGTAACAAAAAAAATGGTCACAATTATTATTGCTTCAAGGCTGAAATTGTTTGTATAGCTTGTCGGTGACCCAGTAATGCCATTATAATATTTGCAGATCGATTGGTCAGTATTAAAGGGGTGGCAGATTACCCTAAACGTGTCATGTACCCGACGAAATTTATATTATTAGTTCAAGGTTCAAATTTAAATATGTTGTTACGGCGACTGTTTTAAGCATATATTTCAATTTGCTGAACAAAATGTCGGTATTAACCCCGTTGCAGAACGATATAAACACCTAGGCGAGCAAGTTTCCCTTTAAGAAAGTGTGTTAATACCGACATGTTGTTCTGCAAATTGAAATATATGCTTAAAACAGTTGCTGTAACAACATATTAAAATTTGAACCTTGAACTAATAATATACAAACAATTTCAGCCTTGAAGCAATAATAATTGTGACCATTTTTTTTGTTACATGTTTCTGCATCCCTCCCATACCGCTATCTAGCAAAATTCCTTACTCAGGGCACTTTAATATGCCTCCCTCTACATCGTCACAAAAAATAAGGCCTTGAATAAATGACACCAAAAAACTGCCACTAGCTCTCGGTCTATTGTGTACTATTTGACAAATAAAAAAAACCTGATAATATATGGGTTAAAATAAAAATTCACTAACAAATTCTAGGAAAAAACATTTATTTGCTTTTAGCTAATTTTAAACTTACAAAAATCTACGTAAAAACAACTTTAATCGGCAACTTTCTTTTTTTTATTTTTGTTTTCTTTTTCAAAATCATTTTTTCGTTTAAATGTTTTCTTACCTTTCGAATTCTTCAACTTTTTTTTATCCATATTAAAAGTTACTTTTTTCGACATTTTTTTATTCGGAGTCTTCTTTGTCCGTTTTACTACTTTTGCGACCTTGGTAACTTTCTTATTTTTATCTTTTTTTTGCTGGATTTCAGAGTCCTTTTGTTGACCTAACTTCTTCAATCTAGCTTGTTTGATTTTTTCTCTTCTTTTCGCCCGTCTCTGAAGTTCAAACGCTGGTATAGTCGTAATATCTTCACGTTCAGGCGCACTTACTTCGAGTTTTTTCCTATGCCTCTTAGCTCTCTTAGGCAATCTGAGCATATAATCAGGGACTTCGCAACCCGACTGTCTCATTACTTGAGCAATTCTGTAACAAATGGCAAACATAACCTCACAAATATTTATTCATAAATACACAAGAAAACAGATATAATCTACAAGATCTAAATGCTAAGTAGAGAAGTCTCTTAACAATACTATAAAAAAAAAACTCGGGTCGCAGTGCCAAAACCCTGCCGACAATATAGTGTATTTGCTAATACAGGCATTGTGGCATTATTATGTGAACAGTAAACTTAAGTTTGTTTTTTGACAAAATAAAAAATTGAACCCCTTAATACATCCCTTAAAATAATTAAAATTTTCTAAATTTCAATATTAGACATGGATTTTATCAGTACACCCAATTAAATACACCCTTCCATAAGTAAATCCGTATCAACAAACTAGTGTTTTCATAAAATTTGAAAGTCCGGTCCTGTCGGACCGATTTTATTAAAATTTTAGCAGCACATTTTAATCTTTACCAAAGAGTTAAATTTCAATTTTGAAACGATTCTGACAAATTTTTCGGTATTTTTGGGCCCAAAAACTTTTTGGAACCCCTAAATACAACCCTGAAAATGGTCCGATCGGGCCCATTTTAAATAGGCTTCTTGCGGTGATGGGTTCCAATGTGTGTACCAAATTTCGTTTCAATCGATTAAGTCTGTCGAGAGTTATCGTGTACACACACACACACACACATATATATAAACATTTTTAAAAATGGTGCCAAATTGTTCAGGAGGCTATGAAACGTCGAGAAATTTTGGTCCGACCCCTAGGTCCCGCCATCCGACCGACGCCAATAGTGTATGTGCCATATTATGGCAAATACACTAATAAATACAAATTTAGCACGTAAGTCGTGACCAAATACATAATTAAATGAATGCATAATGACTGCAAACCGTATATGTAACACCTGTTGTAAGAACAATGAAGCAGTGGTATTGGATTATTGACTCTCGCGTGTAGTGGTTTTTCAGTGACAGAATGCTTCAATGGGATAAAGTCGATCGTTTGAAAATGTGTCACTGTGTGAGTAATGTCATCTCAGTCCGCCGCGATAGTGGAAAGTTTAGGGTTAAAATCCCTACGGTGACATAGGTTTGAATTAATGAATTTTTCCTGATTACAGCATTGTGTTACTTCATTGTTCTTACAACAGGTGTTACATATACTGTTTGCAGTCATTATGCATTCATTTAATTAAGTACTATAGAAAGTTGCTATTTCCGCCGGCATGTAAAACCCACCGCTGGTTCTTTGCCATAATAGTGTTTTGATGAAGCCTTCTAGCGATATTTACAATCACGCATTCCTCAGCAGTCGTCGTTAAGTGTACTTTTACGTTGAAGCTGCTATAAACAATAAGAGCAACGATGAGAGCGAAGATAATTTATTCTTTCTTTGTTGTGTTTATATTGGAGATATGATAGAAGCAAAGCAACACTCAACGCACTTAGTAGTTTACTAATTGTACGTAGTTAGTAAACTTCAAGTCTTCAGTATTTTAAGACATGGAAATTTATTCTAATGAAAAAATACTTATTTCGTCGAGTGCTGTGAAGTGGTATTTTTTTTAAAATAATCACGATACACACCAATATTATGTGCATCTAATAAATAAAAGAGTTGCATTGCTTTTAAAGCCACTTCATCTCACAACTTATTTAAAATGAACCTGTTATGGCGGTTACAATTTTTTTGCTTCCATAATGCCGCTCTTACAAAAATTTCATTAATTAATAACTCAATATCCATCTTGCACGACTGACGTCACAGTTCTGAGTAGACCTCGCGCGGCGAAAGATGAAGCCACCGCGTCATAGTAACGTGAATGCATTGCGCCCGCCTTCTAGCTTGCTATTGGCTGTTTTTTGTCATGAATAGCAGTTTGCCAAAATTGTACCTAACGTCATAAAACCCAATGTGCAGTTTTGTGTACACGGCACTGTCTGCGGGCAAGCAGACGTTCACTAGCATATTATTGATGACGTGACTGGCTTCATCTCTCGCCGCGGGCACTCTACCAGCAAATGCTTTGGTATCAGCGATAAATACCAAAGAAATACAAACCAACCTTTCTAGTCGCGTTTATCGTTGTTCGATAAGCAAAGATAGATTTAATGCTCTCTTCGACATAAACAGTCCGATATGAAATAATGGTTTGTTTTTCGCAGATTTGCTCTAATCGTTTATCACAGCTCCAACATCAACATACTCTTAGAGGCGTTTCCAAGTATAGTCAATAGGGTTTCCTATCTTATATTTATTTTCTGGTCACTCTTTAGAAGTTTTTATCTAATTAAAATTTACACATAGCATAAGACGGATTTATAAAGGGAAAAAAAATATTTTACTCACATTCTTAAATTAATTGTGTCATCTGTTGTGAAAAATGTTACAGCTTTCCCAGTTTTGCCAGCTCTACCAGCTCTGCCTATTCTGTGAACATAAGAAATAGCTGATGGTGGGAAGTCATAGTTGATCACTAAATTCACACCCTTGAAATCAATACCGCGAGCCATTAATTCAGTACAAATTAAAAACCAGACTCGGCCCTCACGAAATGCACGAACTGTATTATCTCTCTGAAAAAGAAGAAATGCAAAGAATTAATATTTTACAAAAGCCTTTTCAAAAAATATTAAAATCGAACTGTATTTTTTTATTTTATACCTGCAACTGTGTTCTGTCAGCATGAATAACATCAATGTTGAGTCCATCATAAATCAGTTCAGTGAAAAGTTGTTGCGCTCGCTCCTTACTTTGAACAAAAACTAACACTGGAGGAGTCACGCCTTTTCTTACTAGGTCTCTAATCGCTAATAATTTCCCTGCCTCATTTCCTACAAACAGTAATTTTTGTTCTACTGTTTCGGTTGCTGCGTTTCTAAAAATATTCAAAATAATTACGTATAAACAATTGTGGAGTTTTGCAGAATATGTAAACATGTGTAGTAATTTAAAGTCTAGCGCTGAAAAATATATTAAATGACCATATGCATTTTTAACACTCTGATCACATCTAAAGGTACGTGCAGTATGGAGCTGGGATTCTAGATGGTAGCGTAGATCATAGCAGGGCTTGCTTAAATGAATGCATTGTTATATTATGCGAGCGTACACAACGAAGCAGTGAGTGTAGCAGGTATAAGCGCTGTTACAAGAGCTGGTAGATTCATGAATGTATCTCACCATTCTTTCAGCGCGCTGACTACTACAATCAACGTGTGACAACTGTCAAATGACCGTTACAAGTTTCGCAATGGATGTGACTAGTATAATAAGTGAAATTTTGCCAGTTTTTATTTAATTTGTTTTGAGTTTTTTCTAAGCCGTATTTAAAAGTGTTAGGTTCCATACGTAAATATTGAAAAAACCGGTTTGGGTAAAATTTTAATTCTTGGTATAAATGATGAAATTCGCCATGTTTAGATCGTTTTCTATATGATAGCTCCTACCCAAATTTGTATTTAAAATATACCACTTTGTAGCAGAAGAACACAAATATTCGTCTTCGCTATCTGACATTTCAAACGCGATTTAAGCTTGTATCAATGCTAGTATCAAAGTTTCGTTGTGCAAACCTATAAGCGCTTATAATTTCAGCCACCATCTACCATACATGCTACCATCTAGAATCCCAGCTGCGTACTGCACGTACCTTTAGGTGTGGGGACACACTAGCATTTTTTTGACTGACAAAAACTTCTCTGGTAATAAAGGTGGGTTTGCTAAGTAGTTTTCAGAGATCTGAAAAATATCTTAAGTTCCCGGAGTCAATCTACTTTTGAATTTTTTAACACATGACTTCAGATACACTTGTACCAACGAAAATTTTAAATACTTATGTAATTAAAACATACCTGGCTCCAACAGTCAAAGTTACATAGTTTTTTATGTTTCTTCGACACCATTTTCCAACATCCACAGTATGCGTAGCACTAAACATTGCAATTTTACGATTTGGATTTGAACAAGCTGTCAAAATATCTGTTAGCTGATCACGAAAACCACGAACTCCAGTTTCGAATAATTTATCTGCTTCATCTATGATTAGCCATTCGACACTGAAAAACAAAACAAAAATTATTCTAAATAAACATAATAGTCATAAAACGTGTATTTATGAAAGAAAAATGACTTGATAAGTTTAATACTTTACAAAAAAAAGTATTTTATGAAGTAGTGCTGGTACTTTAAGTTCTGAATCTAAAAAACTAAATAGCTGACGACTCTGTATTATTAAAATTAAGTAAATTCTGTACTACCTTGATAAATTTATAACAGGAGGTTCTTGTTTTAGTAAATAACATAATCTGTTCGGTGTTGTTACAAGGATATCTGAAAAAATAAGAAAAAAAAAGTAATAAAAACTTTATACAAACAATATTAATCTACATATACAATATTTATATTCTAAAATTATATTTTGCTTTTGCTTACCGCATTTCTGTGAAGATTTTGGACCAAATTTTTCCACAGCCTTATTAATTTTACTAATGATATGAGTTCTAAGTCCTCGACTAGCCGAAAGACGGAAACATTCTCTGTGAATTTGTTTGGCTAATTCCCTTGTCGGGACAACTATAACTGCCCGAAAACCTTGTCTTTGAGGACCTCCCAAAGAATGAATTATAGGCACAAGAAAAGCAGCTGTCTTACCCGAGCCTGTAGGTGCACATGCTAATAACTGAGTCTTCTGAAAAAAAAATATGTTTCACAAAAAATTACAAAAAAAATATATGTATAGTTTATCACACTGATGTAGTAATTACCTACTTTTAATAACACTGGTATAGCTTGTTTTTGAACAGCAGTTGGTTTAGTATAACCACATTGATTTATATTGTCTATCAAATCTTGTCCGATCTCTAATTCACTGAAATTCTTTATAGGTGCAGGTACTTCCGAGCCAATCACCGAGATACGATTAACATTACGATAGTGGTTAATTTCTTCTTGTTCAAGCATTTGTTTTTTTGCGTTATTATCTTGCTTCTGTTTCTTTTTCTTGCGTTTCCCTGTTGTCATCGAACCCAATAATGTAAGTTCTTCATCCGTATCATTTTTAATTTCAGACTTGACAGAGACAGTTTTAAAAGTCTCTTCATTATCAGCGTCATTTTTTACTTCAGTAAGTAACTTAACAGAATTATTGTTTCGCCTTAAGACCTATAAAATCAATATTTCATCATTAATAGTTAAATATGTATATTAATTAATGTAATTAAAACTAAGGTTAAGTTGTAATATTACGTTAAATTTAACAGCATCACTCTCGAATTTGCGCACATTAAATTTGGCTCCCAGAGTTAACTTTTTAAATATATCATGGGAATCCATTATTTAAAAAAAATAGAAACTCCGGAATAATGAACATTGGCAGTTCACAACCATGTGCTATCTTGACAGCTGAATTTGTAGTAAGGTTAGGTGTAACATTCGTAGCAATTGTAACCTTTTAATATTATAAATACACTGGAAACTCAAAATAGTAACTGTTATCGTAATAAAACTTTAATAAATCGTTGTCAAATGTCCTTAAAACTAATTTTAAATTACAAAAACAATATGTGCCCTCAAAAAATCTGTCACTAAGCTCGTAGACTAATGTGATTCGCTGTCTTTGTCGTAGCTTTCCATTTCAACAAATAAAAATTCCGGGTTTAGTTTGGCAGAAAACATTTTATCCACCATTTAATTTTTGCGCCATATTGCCATATCGTTATCGCGAGAAATTGCTGTTAGATTAAATTCAGTGTAAAAAAATAAGATAACTTTTAAAAAAAATGTCTGAAAATCAGGTAAATTAGCAGCCGTAATTTCATTGCTTTAATAATTATTGATAACTAGTGGGTGAACTGTGTGTGTAAAATTAAAATCATTTTCTTTGCTTTAAGGAACAAAAACCCGACGCCGGCACTGGCGACGCAAATTCAGAGTATATCAAGCTAAAAGTCGTTGGAAATGTATGTTGGATATTAATTGCTGTTTTCAATTTTTAATTACATTATTAATTATTATATTCTGATAAGCAATGCTTTTCTTTTTGTAAATATTGCATCATTGTAAGGTTATGTTTTCCAAAATGCTAATGCAGTAGACTTGTCAAACAATTGAGAGAATCGCTTATGCTGGGTTGTACAATGCCTTGTCAGAGAATCATAGTTCACGATGCCCTTACAAATGTACTATTATCTGTTCGCAAGTTTTTGCCTGTAAAAACCTTTATCAGGACAACCACCCCCCGCCCTAAAAAAAACATTAATAATAAACGGGCACGTAACCTCTCAAGAGCTTAAATAAACTCGTTATTTTAATTTTCAGGATAGCAATGAAATTCATTTTCGAGTTAAAATGACAACCCAAATGGGGAAACTAAAAAAATCATACAGTGATCGGGTGGTAATGTATTTTTTTTTGCATATTTTATAGAAACAACTAATGAAATTTTAGGGAATTAAATACATTTTAAACACGATAATTGAATGTAAATTTGAACACTGACTGCTTGGCTGAATCTGCCTACTTTGCTCCCGGATACGGTCTGGACATACCGGCAATAAGATACAGGGTAAGTTCGGTTTTGCACTCAATTGATCGAGCCGAGCGAACAGATTTTTGGTCAAGTGACAAGCGAGCAAATCGAGCCATCTAAACAATTCCGAACGTAATCTAGCAGATTTTTCCAAACATGAGAATAAAATGGCCCCAGCAAGTTAAATTCTTATTACTAAAGCCGAAATATATTCTTTATTGCTCCTCATTTTGATTTAATTCAACATTGTTATAATAATAAATCATGATTCACAATTTTTTTCGTTTTATTCCTTTATTTTAAAATTAATAGTACTACCGGTTGTTGATTTTTTCGACCTATAGATATAATAAATATTTTATTTAATCATTCTGTGCGAATAGACTTATTGGTTATTACTATTCTTTGAATAAATATTATTCGTGTATTTTACCTATAGAAAAATTACCTCATATAAATAAACTTCGAAATTTATCCATTCTCACAACAAGTGTTTCCGCTCATTTTTAAAATGAATACTCTGAAGATGGTTAAATCTGCTTGCTCGCTCGCTTTCTTCGGAGCTCATAGAGCGTGCTCGATCTCCTCCAGATTTTAAATCCGAACGCAGGATAGAGATCTTTCAAAGCATATAAATGTTAAATTCGAACGCATAAGAGCAATCAGATCGATCTGAGCTCAAAACCGAACTTACCCACAATAACGCGCCACGCGCGTTTTGCAGGGAAAATGTAAAAATAAATTTGACTCATTACATTTGCGACAGTAATTTACGTTTTTTAAATCAGCACATTGGTCACATACTCCATATCAGTTTGAAGAATGTGTATACGAGATCTTTAATTAAAAAAATTATGTATATGAATGTGTTTCAGGGCGTTCCAGTGAGTTCTCTAAGGTTTCTTTTAGAAGGTAAAAGGATAAACGATGATGATACACCAAAATCCTTGGACATGGAAAACGACGACATAATTGAAGTGTACCAGGAACAAACGGGTGGATGTGAATAAGATATACACGTATGAAAATGTGTTTGTGAGAAAAACTAAACATTCGTTAAAACTTTTCAGTCTGAAATCAATGAATAAATATTGTTTGCCCGATTAAAATAAATTCTCTTTATTTTATAAAATATTGTAATTTTCAGTGTATTAGTAGGAGTATTGTAAGAAGTTAAATAGTAAGGTGTTCTGTGCGGATGAGTTCTTATGTTGGAAAGTGTATATATATTAAACATAATTTTTGTTACATCTTTAATAGTTCTTGCTTTTACAGCAGTGCCTATATTGAAATAATTATAATTTTTGTGCCACTGAAAATTTTCGATTACTACTTATCAGCGAAAATAAGTTTATTTTAAATTTGTAAACACATGTAACATTTGCCAGGACTGTCATTGAAAATAATTGATCTGTAATTAGTAAATCATTTATATGTATCTACCTCAACCGAATTTATAAATGAATCGAACAGCTATTAGTAATTGCCTATCTTAATATATCCCTATTCACAGTCAGTCACGTTAGTTTATCAACCAATTTAATGTATTTTTGTATGATAAATTAATTCACTTTTGTATTGGGTTACATAAGGGTGTTACGTATTTGAAATACCACAATAGAGATACTTGTAAAGAAGGAGTAAATTGCTGTAAATTTGTGTAAATTGAGTAATGTGCTTTCTAGTGGTCAACTTTGAAAGGCAGCCAGCTTGTAAGAACATACAAATTGTATCAAATTAAACCTGTGCATAGGGCATTCTGTGTGTAAGACAGAGATTGATACATAAAGCAATAAGTAAGAATGAGATAAATGATTGCTAATAGGATGTTATGTGGTTACTGTAAATAAATATGTAATACCGAACAACTGTCATCGTTGTTTTCTACAGTAAATTAGTCACTACTGAAATTATTGATAAAATGGCATTTTATACTGTTCGGGAAAAAATTCAAATAATTAAATGGTTTTATGGTGGTAATTCAACCGCCGACAATAAAATTATTTGTAGCTGCCTTTGAAAATAGGATAGAAGGAGCGAAAAAACAAAGATGACGCTATTAGGTTGTATAAATATTATTTATTTACAGTAACCACGTAACATCCTATTAGCGATCATTTTATCTCATTCTTACTTATTGCTTTATGTATCAATCTCTGTCTTACACACAGAATGCCTTATGCACAGGTTTAATTGATACAATCCGTACATAAGCTTTTAATAATTTTGTCAAAGCATGATCAACTCAGATAAACGATCTGGTTACAAAAATAGCTATTATAACAGATTGTAATGTATAGAGATTTGTTTCGATGATAGTCCTGTGAAACTATTCCACAGAAACTCCATTTGAAAATTCTGCACATAAAATATCTGAATAGATGTTCAATTTTGTATACATGGTTCTTAGAGAATATTAAGATTTTATGTTAGTATATACTATTTAACAATCGTTAGGAAATACAAATACAGTTTTGTTAATATTAATATTATAATGTAATTCTGATTATGTACCTTATAGGTGCCACTTTCAAATTGACCTTTGTCCATAACGAAATATTTTCTAAAAAAACATTTGATTTATAATAAGTGCACGCTGATGAAAATTTAAATATGTAATTTTTTTCTTGTACCTATGATAATTTAAATCAGTGGATAAAATATATTTCTTTTTTAAGTAAGTTTTTGTGTATTTATTAAGACCATGGTTCGAAGGATATATATCGCGGATAAATATCATGATATATCTATACTAATATTATAAAGCTGAAGAATTTGTTTGGTTTAACGCGCTAATTTCAGGAACTACCAGTCCGATTTGAAAAAAAAAATTTTGTTAGCCCATTTATTGAGGAAAACTATAGGCTATATAATATCACGCTACGACCAATAGGAGCGGAGCATCAATGAAAAATGTTTGCAAAAACGGGAAAAATTATTCCTTTTGAGAGCTTCCGTTGTATGCGCAGCGTAAACGGTTACAAGTTACGCAAAAATCATGTATGACGGAATTGTTCCCCTTTTAAAAGTTCTAAAAAAAGTCCGCGACAGCATACGTCTATCTTTTAAGGTTGACTCACTATAACTTTTTTTATGGTAATCAAATTTGTTCGTAATTATAATATTCAAGCGAAGCGAGTGAGTAATGTAATTATAATATGCAAGCGAAGCGAGTGAGTAATGTAATTATAATATTCAAGCGAAGCGAGTGAGTAGTGTATTTATAATATTCAAGCGAAGCGAGTGAGTAGTGTATTGCACCCGGGCGAAGCCGGACTAGTACCGCTAGTATCACAATATTTATGTGTCGATATATTATATCATGGATATTTATAAAAAAATCCTTAAAATTTTTTATGGTTCCGAGTAAGATTGTAACGACTCTAACATGGCACAGAAGTTAAAACAAGGTATCGACAGAGACCAGTATGTAACATATTTATTATTATCTGATTTTCATTTCTGGTGTCTGATTTTTAGCTTTAAAGTAGAAAACTGTTCTAAGTATGGGCACTTTTGTTTATAATATACTAGCTGAAGACGTTAATGACCTCTGTTGTCGAGCGTCTATAATCCACAATTCAATACTAGCTGAGCCCGGCGCGCGTTGCTACGCCTCTACAAAGTAGTAGTGTACAAAGAGTAGTGTATTAATAAAAAGCGAGTGAGAAATGTATTACATATTAATACATTTCTCACTCGCTTTTTATTAATACACTACTCACTCGCTTCGCTCGTTTGCTCGAATTTTATTAATACATTACCCACTCGCTTCGCTCGAATGCCGCTAAATTATAATATGAAATATACTCATTTGTTGCAACGACTCGCACGCCACTTATTGTAAATGTTTATACTAATTCAGAAACCTTCGCAGGCGTGCGCACAACAACTTACCGAAGTTTCATCGCGATCGGATGAGCGGTTTCGGAGATTATTTTTTTCACTCGTGCGAAGCCGGACCGGGTAATTTTATAATTCAGAAACCTTCGCAGGTGTGCGCACAACTTACCAAAGTTTCATAGCAATCGGATGAGTGGTATTGAAGATCGCTTTTTTCACTTGGGCGAAGCCGGACCGGCAATTTTATAATTCAGAAAACTTTGCGAGCGTGCGCACAACAACTCACGAAAGTTTCATTACGATCAGATGAGTGATTTCGGAGGTAGGTAACTTTTTTCACTCGAGCGAAGCCGGACCGCAAATTATATAATTTAGAAACCTTCACGGGCGTGCGCACAACAACTCACCAAAGTTTCATCGCGATCGGATGAGTGGTTCCGGAGATCACTTTTTTCACTCGGGCGAAGCCGGACCGGGCAATTTTATAATTCAGAAACCTTCCCCGGCGTGCGCACAAAAACTCACCAAAGTTTCATCGCAATTGGTTGAGGAGTCCATAAACAACATACAAACATTGACTTTTATCTATTATATAGATATTTTTTTCGTTCACTATTATTTTAATTACAAAAATGTATCATGATAGGTACTATAATATTATTTCTAATTTATCATTTCCCTTGGACCACCAATTATCTCTCTCTTGAGTCTTGACAGTTGTCGAGTCGAATGTCTATAATTTACTATACAGTAATGTTTGAATAATCCGAACAGAAAGTTACCAGGACCCGTTCGGTTTACTAAAACGTTCGGATTATAGATATCTTATTAAAACATAAAACGGTTCCAATACACAGATAAAATTATATGCAATGCATTGTATGTACATATAATTATTATAATAGTATATTGTGTAACTAGTGTGCTAAATACATTTTTATACATCAGGCGCGATGTTTTCAGCACAAGTAGTAGGCGAACGCGCACGAGCCTTGGCGAGTGTGCATTGCGAGCCGAATACGAGTGCTGATGTTTTTAGCATGAATAGTAGGCGAGCGCATACGAGCCTTGGCAAGTGTGCATCGCGAGCCACATACGAGTGCTGAAAACATCGCGCCTGACGTGAACGAGTGAGTAATGTACCACCCGGGAGCGAACGAGCGAAGCGCGTGAGTAATGTACCACCCGGGAGCGAACGAGCAAAGCGAGTGAGTAATGTACCACCCAGGAGCGAACGAGCGAAGCGAGTGACACATCCGAGAAATTCCTAGCACACGGGCTTTCTTAGCATCCGGGCGAAGCCGGACTGGGCCGCTAGTATAAAATAATATGAGTATTTATGTACAAAATAAAGAAAGACCTGAGATAAATAAGTAGTAGTTCGAATTATGGATATCACTTGACACTATTGGCGTACTGAGCAGATAATGCGCATGTTCAAGTATGTTGTTCTCAACCATTTCAGTTGATAATTATCTTCATGCCGGCGCTAATGACCTCTGTTGTCGAGCGTTTATAATCCACAATTCATTCATTCATCTTCATGCATATATTATTGTAGGTACACGTAAAACGCACAATGACCTTGAAGTACACAAACTTGCAAATATATCTCATTCTGGCCGTGCGCGATCACTGTACATGGAAGACAGGCGGCCTACTTTTATAGGAGTATAATATATTTGGTATACTATGAATAATTAGTACTGAAACTTTAATAATTTTTAAAGTAAGCATCTGTATCGGATGGACTGCACGCATCGGATTTACTTCTAGGTGCTAGCATGTGCTAGTCTGGACCTACTTTTGCAGGTAAGTAATAGTAGTTTCACAATAGCGATAAAATAATCATACTTGACTAAATGTATAAGTAATTCGATTATTATTTCAAAATTTCTTCCATTTTTTTAATTGATAAAATGCTTTATTGGTTGAATTAATATTACGTGACATAAAAACAACAGTTGATATATTAAACAATTTATTCAAAGGAATGTAAATTTAATAATATATATTATAATACAATAGAGAGCATTTAATTGTACATATGTAATTAAACAAACAAATAAATAACACTTTTATGTCCGTCTTCTGAAAGGACAGGCACGCAACTCCACGACACTGCCGGTGCTGTTATAGTTTTATTAGAATAGGTTAGTTTTATGAATGGTAACAGCTCCTGTATCGTTGCGAAGTTACGTAAGTGTCCTTTTAGAAGACTCAAGACTGGCATTAATCTTTTAACTTGTTCATTACTGCACCTCTGAGTAATTTTTAATTTACTTATAAATTCAATTAATATTTTTAAAGCTGAAATCAAAATAGGATCTAGGTGCAATTTACAAATACTTTTTTATAAAATTAGAGACGATATCCTCTACTTTCAAAACGGTTTAACATTTTTTTAAAATTGTTTTCAGTAAATTGGACTAATTAGTATAATTTGCTAAAAGATTTGATATTTTTAACAAGGCCTGTTAAATTTTAAATCTAGGGATGTTTGCAATCCAGTGATATTCAAAACAAAAGATGTTTTCTGAGCTGCTAAAGTGTGTTGGCAATACAGAACTCTTCGGACACAACTGCGTTTGCTGGTAGAATTCTCGAACTGCTAGTCGTCCGAACTCCGAAGAGTCCAAGAATTTGATCTACAAACACGCATTTGTGTCCAAAGAGTTCTGTATTGCCGACAGACGCTTTAGGAGTTCAGAACTTGCCAACAAACACACCTAGGGTAAGTTCGTTTTTACGCTCAGATTGATCGGAGTGCTCTAATACGTTCGAATTTAACATTTATATGCTCTGAAAGATCTCTATCCTGCGTTCGGTTTTAAGATCTGGATCAGATCGAGCGCGCTCGATTTGCTCCGAGGAAAGCGAGCGAGCAAGCAGATTTAACCAACTTCAGAGCATTCATTTTAAAAATGAGCGGAAACACTTGTTGTGAGAATGAATAAATTTCGAAGTTTATTTATATGAGGTAATTTTTCAATAGGTAAAAATACACGAATAATATTTATTCAAAGAATAGTAATAACCAATAAGTCTATATCGCACAGAATGATTAAATAAAATATTTATTATATCTATGGGTCGAAAAAATCAACAACCGGTAGTACTATTGATTTTAAAATAAAGGAATAAAAAGAAAAAAATTGTGAATCATGATTTATTATTATAACAATGTTGAATTAAATCAACATGAGGAGCAATAAAGAATGTATTTTGGCTTTAGTAATAAGAATTTAACTTGCTGGGGCCATTTTATTCTGACGTTTGGAAAAATCTGCTAGATTACGTTCGGAATTGTTTAGATGGCTCGATTTGCTCGCTTGTCACGTGACCAAAAATCTGTTCGCTCGGCTCGATCAATCGAGCGTAAAACCGAACTTACCCCTAATAATCGTAATAACGCAGCAACACACAATTATTATTATAAAATATTTCAATCATGGTTAATTAGTTTTTGTACTAGATCAAAAACCTTTGTTTTAAGAAACCAACTAATAATTTTTTCCCCAAAATAATTTTTTTGTTTTTTGTGTAAATTTGTAAGGTTAATTTACCTCAGCTATCGAGCGTTTAGGGCTAAATTCATACTTTTACTGGAGTGACCTTTACAATTTTTAAGGTCCAGATTTCTCCCAGTTAGTGAATGGTTTAACGTTGAAACTGGAGTAATATTGTTTTAATAAAAAAAAAGAAATAAACCGAAACAATTAAAATAATTTAAGTTAACAATATGCCTAGTAATATATTTTTTGTCCTACCCCCTTAAAATAGCTGCTTTTCATACATGTATACGGTTGTAAAATGACTCATTTCAGGCCAGTAAAGTGACTTTACCGCCCGCTGGACGCTAAAGTAAATTTCAATAATAATTTAGTATTTATCAATTTATTATTTTTAATAGTAAATGAAGAAAAAAATCAATCATTTTAATATTTCATAATACTCTAGCTGGAGGCGAACGTACGATCTTGTGAGCAGTACACAATAAAGATAACAAGGCACGGTGCTACCTGCACGGCAAGGACGCTGTAGAGAGGCTACGTGTGATGTATACAGTTTATTTATTTGATTACTTCTCACAGACTATAAAAGTCCAGTTGTTGTCATCTACTATTCATTATTGAAGTTAAGTTTGCTACACAAGTTAAATGTCAAAAATGTTGAAAATTAAGACAAAAGCCGCTTTTATAGGGTGTAGGACAAAAAATGCAGGGTGTATCAGGGCTTAATGCTATTTTGACTCGTGTGATTGTTAAACTCGCTTTTAACAATGTCACAACTCATCAAAAATATGTCTTTACGTCACACAATCTATTATTGTAGGGCTTTTTGGAGCTACAAAAAATGAATCCAATATGAATATGGGATTTCACATTTGATGCTATAGCGTCCAGTGGCAGAAAATGAAAGTGTAGCAAAATGCGATTGTCACGTTATAGGGATTTATCATTTGTAAGCGACATCTGATTGCAGAAAACAAAAGTACAGCAAAATGTGGTTCCCACGCCTTAATGTTAAATCCCATATAAGACCTTTATATAATTTTCCTTTGTTAATTTGGAACAAGATTTACTGAATAAAAATACTTAGACTAAAATGTTACGTTGTGATTAAAAATACTTTTTAAGTAAAACGTTTTTATTAATCTTGAATACATGTACTAAAAAGAAAAAAAAAGGGTGTGGGTCTCGGGACCCTTGACAGATGTGAAACATCAAAGAAAACGTTATTGAACTCGGTGGTATTCTCTATGTAGTAATATATATTTTTTCAAAAGCAGCAACTAACTGTTATCCTGACGTAATCCTATATACTGCACTGTAACACACGCCGTTACGGCGTTTGAGCACGCCTGAGCCAGAAACGCAAGTAAATACACAGCGAAGTATCTATATTACAAACCTAAACGTGTATACATATACTTTTACTTTATAGTACGCTCGTATGTATACTCTCTCTCTCTTCTCGTGCCCGAGCGCGCGGAAGCCGAGAGAGAGAGAGTGCCGCAGTGGTGGGGAGAACAGCAGCGAAGGAGCGGACCATAAATTTCGTTGCATATTTCCCCTCACGCGGCTGTTCACATCAAAAATAAAATTTAATTTAGGTTCATAAGTATAAAAGCGTGGATCGTGACTGTAATAAATTATCATGGAGTTTACGACCCACGCTTTTATACTTATGAGCCTAAATTAAATATTATTTTTACTTCCCACCTCTACTATGGTAGGGAAGTAATGGATTCAGTCCGAAAACAATATTTCGAGATTTTAACAGATTTTCACGTTTTGAGACCCTAGCAATCGTTTAAGATCATTTTCTGACTGATGTCTGTATGTGTGTGTGTGTGTGTGTGTATGTGTGTGTGTGTGTATGTGGTCAATTTTTCGCCTTCGATATCTTAAGAACGGAACAACATACGGGCATGCCGATTGTTCTATTGTGTTTATCAGCCTTTAACTTAGATCTGATTAGATTTTGAGTCAAATCGGTTCAGTGGATCCTGAGATATTCAAAAAAACGTCCTCAATGTCACGTATTAACATAGGTAAAAAAAAATATAAATGAATTCTAGATGTTATAATATGAAAAAAATGTAAATATTTTTTTTCTCTAAAATGTATAGTTTTCGAGAAAAAAAATATTTTACTAAAAAAAATAAAAATTGTACGTAAATCAAGGTAACCATGATTTTTGCTATATTAAGCTAGCCATCAATAGATCACCAAACAAAAAAGAGGGCCATGCTTTTTTCAAAGAATAAAAATTAAATTGTGTTTTAAAGACCACCAACAGCTAAGGTTATTTGGGCCTAGTCAAAGAATAAAAAAAAGAGTGTTTATTTTTTGCAAATATTTACTAGGTGGGAAGTATAGGACTGGTCATCAGTCGAATTTTTTTTCTTTTTAGTACATTTATGTAAGACTATTAAAAGCGTCTTACTTAAAAAGTTTTCTTATTTATTTCATTTTTTACTTTTTAGTTTCTAAATACAAGATTTGATTGTTAGTTAGCTGTGAAACTAAAAAAAATCGTTTAAAAATACTGTTTTCACAACGCCGCTATTGAAAATTCGATTTTCGGTACCTGTTTAAAATTTTCAGTTGTCGGTTTTCTCTGTTTTTTAACATTGTTAAGAGGGAGATAGAGCGATTGACTCGCGCCAACTTCAATTTGCATTGTAACGATGCCGGTCCTGTACAGTGACATAACGCCATTTTTACAAAGATTATTAAATAGACTGTTATGCAAGGTCGCTGGCATCCTTACATTCATTTCTCGTCAATTTTAAAATTCATAAGAAAAATTTTTATTCAGTTCAAATATATAATATTCAACACACCAAGATAAATTAAAATATTATTCTGACCAGCCGTCGCCAGAATAAAATTAATCTTGCAAAGAGAATTCAGATAAATTATAATTAACAAATTATAAATTATATTACAGTTACAGTTATTTTACAATAAATACTTTTATTAAAATAATATCTACCAATTTTATTAATCACAAACAACTAACAAAATA
This sequence comes from Mongoloraphidia duomilia, assembly GCA_039654895.1. Lineage (NCBI taxonomy): Eukaryota > Metazoa > Arthropoda > Insecta > Raphidioptera > Raphidiidae > Mongoloraphidia > Mongoloraphidia duomilia. Next base: position 6,635,861 of record CM077524.1, read on the forward strand.
TTCCACTGCGCTACATTGTGGTAGCAGAGCGTAGTTCAATGTAGCGCAGTGGAATATTTTGTTAGTTGTTTGTGATTAATAAAATTGGTAGATATTATTTTAATAAAAGTATTTATTGTAAAATAACTGTAACTGTAATATAATTTATAATTTGTTAATTATAATTTATCTGAATTCTCTTTGCAAGATTAATTTTATTCTGGCGACGGCTGGTCAGAATAATATTTTAATTTATCTTGGTGTGTTGAATATTATATATTTGAACTGAATAAAAATGTTTCTTATGAATTTTAAAATTGACGAGAAATGAATGTAAGGATGCCAGCGACCTTGCATAACAGTCTATTTAATAATCTTTGTAAAAATGGCGTTATGTCACTGTACAGGACCGGCATCGTTACTGCATAATATACTATTCGAAAACGTCAAAATGTCACAGACATAACCCCACATAAATTTAACATTGATCTGACAGATCTAATATTTTTGCGGCTTTTTTGCGCGCCCAAATTGCAGGTACCTCAAACCGAATTATCAATAGTTGTTGTGAAAAATAATATGTAATTACTCGGAACGAAACATGATTGCTGCCCTCGTACCCCGGGCAGCAAACTTCACACTGGTTGCAAACGTTATGTTTCGACCCTTGTAATGCAATATACTATTTGTACTTATGTAAATTAAAAACAATCTAAGCTATGTTTCTGTGGAAACACTAATAGAAATACAATTGATTTGAAACAAACATAATATACAGTGCGTTTGATTTGAACCAACATATTGACTTCACATGTTTAATTTCTCCATTTGAATTACATTGAATTCAAGTTACATCAAATAGTAGGCCTGAAATCTATCTAAAAGAACGGCAAAAATAACGTTTCCACGGTTTTTATGAGTTGAGCCTACTATTTGATAACTTAATTCAATGTATTAAAATCAAATACCCTGTATTCACTGTAAGCAGATGCCTGGTCCTGCCGTCTGGTGAGTGATAGCGTAAATCGACGGAGCTAAAGTTACAATTAAATCATTCAATGATTCTGTTGAATTTAAAAATAGCAACGTGAAAAGTGTGTTTTGTGAAATCTGTGAACAATATAAATCATAAACCTCCTTTTCCATGATTCGCAAAGCAATTTCGGTAAGTACATTTTATCAAATCTATGCGCAAAACCGAAAACTCAGCTGTCAAAACTCAAATTAGAGAATTAATGTCAAATATTATGTAGTTAATTATTAAATATCTAAGTAAAAAAGTAATAAGTTATGTTATAATAATTCTAAAAGCAAATGAACATTTTGCATATTATTTTTTCTGCATAAAAATTAAAACTTTATTTCAACAAGAAGTTACACATTCACGGTATTTATATATTTTATTATTTACTATGACGTATTTATGCTAAATGCTCAGCAGTTACCATAGAGAAAGGCGAGTTAGGTACCCCTGACTGTTTCTCTATTTATCCGTTGTGCGCTAACAGTCACTTTGAAATCTCTTCCCCTCACCTGCTCACAGCGAATACGAAGTGAAGCTAAATAAAACCGTTTAAAAAATCATAAAAACTTAAAAATTACGATAACAAACTGTAAAAAAATAACGGTGGGATATTTTTTCCTATACAAACATTACACCATTGGTTTGGAGGGCTTGAGAATAGCCGAGCGTTTAGCAATGATGTTGTTTACATGGCGTTGCTATGGTTCCTCTATTGCAAGTCCTCAGTTTCCGGGTTCTAGCCCGAGAGCTGGTAAAAGTGTCAATTAGATTTTCAATTTATTATTAAAAAAAAAAAAAAAAAATTGAAAATATGAGTTGGTGCTAGGCTCAAATAACCTTAGCTGTTGGTGGTCTTTAAAACACACACCATTGTTTGGAATAGCCAGTGTGTTATATTAAATAATTTCAATAAAGAAACAAATACTGGCCATAACGTACTATTGTAACCTTGTTTCTTCTGTTGTATGTAAAAAATATTGTTGCTATATTTTTTTAAACTAAAAGAATAGGTACGTTATAATATCTTATATTATTTATCTAATTTTTGCACTTTTAATTTTGTATTCAAATAATTTTTTTCTAAAATTTATAATATTTTCAACTAGTTTTTAACAATGTAAAATAATCTCGTATATAAAATATCACTTTTAAATCATTAAATAAAAATTTGTAAAATAAAAGGCATAACACTAACATTTAACAATAACAATCACCAAATAGTAATCAAAGAAAACTTTGCTAATATCGGATCATTGAATAGACTGCAACGCTTTTTTTTCAATGTATAAATGTAGATGAGAAAATTTTGGAAGTGGAAGAAAAGAGATTGCAATAGCAAGATCATATGAGAAGAAAGAAAGAGATGGTCAAGAAAAAAACAACAGTTGTTTAGAAGAAGTAGAGGAAGCCATGACAAACAAAGGTTTGAAGGAGGAAGATTAGAGAAAAAGAAAATATTGTGTGAAGCGGTGACAAATCACCTAAAATCCATCCATAGATAGGTCAAAAAAGATATTAAATAATAAACGAACATTGCCTTTTTATACACTAAAATTTAAAAACATTCAATAAATTTGATCCATCCGATATTATGCAGAATTTTGTAAAATATTCCTATTATTATTTAATTAATCCACATATTATCCACAAAATCACATTTCATTAGCTAAAATTTTAATAAATATACCTCAATCATTGAGTATTGTATAATATTTTGTACTGTCGTCTGTCACGACAATTTTATATCGATTCGATATAAACTGAATTCTTATTGACAAAACTCTCTGTACGCATACCATTTTCAAAAGTCATGGCTACATTGCGTTTCAAATTCATACAGATTGTATCAAATTAAACCTGTGCATAGGGCATTCTGTGTGTAAGACAGAGATTGATACATAAAGCAATAAGAATGAGATAAATGATCGCTAATAGGATGTTACGTGGTTACTGTAAATAAATAATATTTATACAACCTAATAGCGTCATCTTTGTTTTTTCGCTACTTCTATGCGATTTTCAAAGGCAGCTACAAATAATTTTATTATGTCGGCGGTTGAATTACCACCATAAAACCATTTAGTTATTTGAATTTTTTCCCGAACAGTATAAATTGCCATTTTATCAATAATTTCAGTAGTGACTATTTTTACTGTAGAAAACAACGATGACAATTGTTCGGTATTACATATTTACTCACAGTAACCATGTAATATCCTATTAGCGATCATTTATCTTATTCTTACTTATTGCTTTATGTATCAATCTCTGTCTTACACACAGAATGCCCTATGCACAGGTTTAATTTGATACAATCTGTATAATCCCTTGTCAATGACAGTACAATGTTGCAAAAGCCTAAACAGTTGATATTTCATCTAATTATATAATAATTTATAAATATTTTTAACTTCCAATTAATTAATATTGTAAATATTATCTTTTGACAACACATCTTACAAAAACAGGAACAATGTTTTGTGCTTTTATTTTAAACAACATTTTTTCAAAATAATACATATATGTATAAATTCTTATAAATATAAGCTAAATATATTTAGATAAATTGTAATATACACTGCGTCTCCCGGACTTACTGATTTTACCAAACTGTTCAAAATCAGTGGACTGTAACACAGTCCAAATAAAATGAATTTAATTTAATTCTCTTTATTAAAAAAAATCTAATAATGCTTTATTATTTTTAAAAACGCATTCTTGTTGATCAGTTGCAGGGGACACTCTGTATATTTAAAACAATTGCTAGCTTGAACACAATTTGAACCTTTGTTATAAGTAACTAGGATTGTAATTATGACAATTTATACTATCATTTTCTATATACAAGCTATTTTCATTATATGAATCGGTTATATTATGTTCTGTATACGGAGACAAATTCTGAATTGGAAAGTTGCTATATGAAACATTTGTTTCATAGTTTTGACCGATTCCATAATCAGCTATTCGATTATTCTCACTATAAGGAAGGTACTCAGTTTCTGATTTTATGTTGCTACTATCCAAACTAGGGTTTCCCAAAGGATTGTTATCAGATGGCGGACAAGTTGTCTCAATATTTGTATCCGGTACAACACCGTATTGATTTAAAAGTTGTGCCAAAACAGCTGAAAATTCTTGAGTATCCGTTAAACCTAATCGGCGACATAATTCTAAATCAGATTCTAAGGAAGGATCATAGTTTTCTGAATCCTCTGGATTTGGCTGTGAAATCGGTGTATATTCAGATGCATAGGATGAGGCTGGAATTGGACCATTACTCCAATCACCACTATTACTACTGCATTCAGGACTATATGGCGAAGTCTACAAAAATTAACGTTTATTAATCAGTATCAAACAAAAGTTTTTTTAACACGCTTATATTAGTTCCACCTGTATGTATGTATGTAACAGATTCTTTGAACGCGATTTTTACCCACTTCAAAACTTCAGATTGAACTGAAACTTTGCACACTTATCAAGGACCCATGACAATACAATAATTCAATAAGTTTGTCCCATTATCCTGACCAGGATCTCCAGGACTAAAAAGCAAAAATAAATTATAATTTAAAAAAATTAAAAAACACGGTTTAATGGTAAACTGAACTAAAAAGTAAAAAATAATTTTTATTGTAAAAAAGCGTGGGGTGCTTTGTATATATTTTCATACTTTATAACAACTGATATCGTGCACCCCACGCTTTTTTACAATAAAAAATATTTTTTACTTTTTAGTTCAGTTTACCATTAAAGCGTGTTTTTTAGTTTTTTTAAATTATAATTTATATTGACAAGTCTTATGTAATAAATTTTTAATTCAGTTTAACTATACATATTCTGATACAATCCTATTTAGTGATAGCTTGTAGATTATAAACGCTTGACAGCTAAGACCATTAGCGACTATTATTCAATGAGCCATTTTCCTAAGAGTAGTTCTTTCAATTATCCACGAGAGGCAGCACTTGTGGTAGGTACAAACTAAGGCTGCGCACGAAAACCAGTAAACCGACGATCGGTTAAAATTTGATTCGAAAACCGCGGTTATGAATATGTAAAAACTGGTCGATCGGTTAAAAACCGGTTAACCGATCGATCGAATAAAAATCGGTTAACTGGTAGATCGGTTCAAAACCGATTAACCGATCAATCGGTTAAAAACCGGTTAACTGATCGACCGGTTAAAATAAGATGTGAAAACCGATCAATCGGTTAAAAACCGGTTAACCGGTAGATTTCTACGTAATGTACCTACTGATCGAATATGGTGCCACAGTGAACTTGTACTGCCCGAATATTTAAGCAATTTCTCGCAAATATTACAAGTCACTTCGTTTTTCGTTGATTCTTTCTTTTAAAAATACTTTCACACTTCCGACATTTTTAATTTCCGTCAAGGCGTAAGACACCACTAGGAATAATAGGAACTCAATAAGAACAATTTACAAGTGTCTATTCTTTGGGACACAAGATGGTGTTGTGAAACAAATCAATAACAAGCGCGCGGCAGTATACAAAAGCAGTTTAAAATTTAAATCAAACTTCAAAATTAAAAATTCCTTGGAGATCAGCAGTTTTAATAACAACATTAAATATGTTACTTGTACTAGTCATCAAATTTTAGGAACCTAGATAGATATGTTATCACAATTTGCAACAAAATATAACAAATAACATCAACGGTCGATCAGTCGAACGGATTTAGTTTAAACTTTAACGGTCATATAACAGACTGAACGGTTGGTCTGCAGTCGATCGATTTTCGGTCATATAGCCTACTGAATGATTGGTCAGTCGATCGGTTTTCGGCCATATAACCGACTGAACGGCCAGTTAACCGGTTTTCGGTCATATAACCGACTGAAGGACCGGTTAACCGGTTTTCGGTCATATAACCGACTGAACGACCGGTTAATCGGCCGGTTTTCGGTCATCATTTTGGTTGAATGCCGGTTTTTTCGATCCGGTTATTATTTTTGATAACCGGTAACCGACCAAAAAATTAAAAAGTCCCAGCACTAGTATAAACATTATTTATACCCCATTAGTGTCGTGTCATTTTAGTGGTATAACTTTATTATTTATTTAATTTAATAATAATAATAATTTAATAATTAAGTTTTACTATTAAAATGACACGACACAATGGGGAATAAATAATGTTTGTACCTACCACAAGTGCTGCCTCTCGTGGATAATTGAAAAAACTATTCTCAGGAAAATGGGTCATTCATAAGCCGTTTTTGACTGGCACTTAAAGAGTGATTTGGATAGATTAGATAAGTGATCTATCTGAGTTCTATTCACAACATCAGCCTTAAATCACGTTTCTTCTCCATCTTACCTATAATTACATTGTGCGTCTGTACACATTGGGTTGGCAGAATGATAAGTTCCACTTATTGAAAAACTGGGCAAAATTATTTTAAGAGGTGCAAATATACTATTTTGATGGCAAGCTTTCGCATTGTGACCAGTGTTTATTTTTATGTTCAAAAGCTTTTTACTTTTTAGTGGCTCCTTACAGCACTAGCTCACCGGGCATTTGCCTGGTTGACTGCCGGTCCAGTTCAGACCTGCACTTAGCCACTTATTCAAATTAAGACAGACAAGGTTGACCAAATAAGTATAGATATGATAGATATTGAAATATATGAAACTCATATTGAATATAGAAAACCTGACAATGCTAGTCAAATATCTTTGGACTAGGTAAAATATTTCGTTTCAAATTATCCAATTGAACTCACTCTGTAAGTTGAAGAATGCTTCTTTTTTCTGGTATATGTATCATCTTGATTATAATTATAATCAATTGCCCAATAACTGCCTTTTCCTGGATCATCTTTACTTCGCGCCACTTTGCTAAAGCATTTGTTTAATGATAAATTGTGGCGAATTGAATTCTGGAAGAATTAAAGACACAAATATATAATAATATATTTCTCAGGCAAAGTGAGTATAATGAAATCGTGTTAATAATAATAATTATTACCTTCCATCCTGTTCCAGCATCTCGATAATATGGGAATGTATGTATAATAAATTGGTATATTTCAGACAAAGTCATTTTGCCACTAGGAGCATTACTGATAGCTAGCCTGATTAAGCTAGCATAACTATATGGTGGCTTACCACTATTATTGTTGTCTCTGTTTGAAGTTCTCACTGGATGATCATACTTTGGTAACCAATCACAAAAATCACCCATTGTCATTTCATAAGCAAATTTAATAACCGTACTAGCATCTAAGCATTCAGAATAAGTACTGAACTATTTTATATAAATTGGACTATTAATACAAAATATTAATTTTGTACGTACATTACTGTCAGGAATTCAAGTAAAAAATATCTAATATGTTACATATTACTATTATTAATTCTGCATAACATACAAGTATTATATCGTTTCACAACAATAGTTCACGTTCATCTGACTAAAACGATTGATAAAGGGCTGACTTATTTCTTGTGAAAGCTGGGTGTTAAAATTAAAGCAAGAACCTAACCTTCCATGGTTCATTACACAACTGTGGCAGTTTGAAGGTTTCAAACATTTTATTATAATGCGATTTTTTGTTTTTAAAATCACGTAGTTTTAAATGAGAACACCTAATTTTTAAAGATTTTTTATGTTTGTAAATATTTTTTTAAAATTAATGGTAAATTTATTAAAGACAAAATTAATACTTAAATTTCTTTAAAAAGAAAAGATATTGACAATTCTTTTCCTTCTCAGTTCTTGACAAGTTTTCAAGGCCATCGCCATGCGCTCTGGTTCATCCCAGCAGGCAATTTTTTAACCCATTTTTAACCAGCTATTATTATTGGTTTTGTATATTTTGGCTTTTGGGGCTGTCCAATACTTTTAAAAATAGGTATCTTGGAAATTTCTATTTTTTATTGTAATCAATAGTCGTTGCGATTGGTTTTATGATTATAATATGATAAAAAATTTTTTGAACACCTAGTTGCACTTTTCGATTTCTGCATTTTGTAACAATCGTGTAACAATAGTTTAAACAAGAATGTGCTTTGTTTTCTTTTTGAATTGTATTGTATTTTAAAGACCACCAACAGCTAAGGTTATTTGGGCCTAGCACCAATTCATATTTTCAATTCATTATTATTATTATTTTTTTTTTAATAATAAATTGAAAATCCAATTGACACTTTTACCAGCTCTCGGGCTAGAACCCGAGAACTGGGGACTTGTAATAGAGGAACCATAGCAACGCCATGTAAACAACAGCGCCGCTACACTCTCGGCTATTCTCAAGCCCGTTTTCTTTTTGAAAATTGACTTTTTTGTATTAATATTTGTCATTTTTTCTCCCCTTTTAATTTTGTTCTTTTTATTATTATTTGTAATTTTAAAACAGTGCAAAATTTCCTATTATGCTATAGATTCATGGGCCGGACTAGGCACTGTGTAGTTTGTACGTGGACCATCTATCGAATAGGCGTGACGGTGACGACTGTCTGACGGCCGTCAGGTGATGACACTAGGGCCAGTAGACGATTTGACATTTTTGTTCTACTACATAAAATATTTGTGTGTAGTTTAAATTATCCGTTTTTCATAAATTTTTATTTATCAAACAAAAATTTAAAAAATTGAGTAAAGTACTGTTTGTAAATAACATTCTGTCAAAAAATGGATTTACAAGTTAAATATAACCTGAAAAGTCCAGGTAAACTTTTTTTTATTTGTTATTATTATTATTAATCGTAAAATTTATTTTATATTTTGCTGATAAAATTTAGCTGTTGTAAACTGTAGGTAGTAACTATAATTCCTGTTAGGTGTGAAACGTTTAATGAGAGAAGCTGCTGAATTATCTCACCCAACAGAAGAATACAGCGCTAAACCTCTGGATGATAATTTATTTGAATGGCATTTTACTGTTCGTGGTCCGCTAGGAACAGAATTTGAAGGTGGAGTGTATCATGGGCGAATCTTATTGCCTACACAATATCCAATGCACCCACCTAATATAATTTTACTTACGGTATGTGTACATTTATTTGATAAATTATTCTTAGTAGGTATCTACCATCCTAAATCGAGTACCTGCTTATGTTCTTAATCGATCAAATTTGGTGTTAATTTTTGCGTCGTATTGTTACTTATGCCTCAATAATTTGGTCATGGGTTTACGTATATGTTTTAAAAGTTATCAATCGTATAGTTTCTTTGCAGAGAATGATCACATTGTGTAGTGAACTAAAAAATAATCAAAATACGATAAGATTAATTTGTAGTCACCGGAATCGCTAATTTTGCAAGTAATATTTTGTAACTGGAGTAGTTCATTGGGATTGACATTGTGAAAACAGGATTGGTTTTTTAATTTTTAAACTATAGATATTTTTTCAAACTCAGGAGTAATTTTTTTGTATTTTTTTTAAAAGTGATTCGCTGCATGTTTTTGTACGCACAAATTTTTTTACCCAACTACGTAAAGCCACAGACGGAAAAGTTTTCGCTATATTTATTAAAATACCTTTTTGTATTTATCACATTAATATGAGTGTAAAAATAAGTAAGATCGATAGTCTGTTCCAATTTACTCGAAGCATTATCGATCAGCGGTACCCAGTACGCTGAACATATTGATATAACATTAATGTATCAGAACAGCACTTTTAGTAAAAATACTAAAAAGAAAACATCACTGTTATCAGAGTTAATATTATAGTTAATGACCAATTTCAGTTATTGTATTACTTTTTAATTCAGATAAGTATCAACCAAATTGTCACAGTCGGAACTCTAACCCAAATTTTCAACTATCACGGCGGATGAACTAATAGTTGTTCTACCGTGACGAGATTAATTAATTGAATTCCTCTATATTAAGTAATTTGTCAATGATAAATCACTACTAAATACAATCTTACATTACTTTTTAATAGCCAAATGGTCGATTTGAAACAAATAAGAAGATCTGTCTATCGATATCAGGTCATCATCCTGAAAGTTGGCAACCGTCTTGGTCCATACGTACTGCGTTATTGGCGCTTATTGCTTTTATGCCAACTCCTCCTGGAGGGACCATAGGATCTTTAGACTACAGTCCAGAAGAACGTCAAATTCTCGCTAAAAAGTAATATGTCTACTCTCTATTCATTTAATTATTACATGAAGTTCTAAAATTAATTGCCATATTTATTCATGTGTCTTAATGTAAAATATTTAAAATTAGAGATTTTTACTTATAAATTTAGTGTATTATTCTAGGCGAATTAGACACAAAAGTGGCATTTAGAGGAAAAACGCATTAGCAAAGGGGATTTTACAGAAAATTGTCGAGGTTGGTCCCCTTACTTACTGAAAATCCTTCACTTCCTTTATTTATTAACTTCCCATTGGAAGTTATTGTAATGGGTCCGAAAATCGAAATCAAAATGTATAACAAATTTTTATGTTTCAAGGTCACTATACTATTTTTACACTATTTTTAGAAAGATGTCTGTGTGTGTATATGTGTGTGTGTGTACGTTCGTATGTATGTGTCCATTTCTTTCTATGACGAAATCGCGAGAATGAAATATGATATCGACTACATTAGGGTGCCAATCGACGCATATTAACGTAAATATGATCTGAAAGAAATTTTTTCAAAATCGGTTCAGCCGTTCTTTTTTCTTAACCAAATAGACTCCAAAAAAGTAGATTTTACACAATATCTCGCGAATAAAAAAGAGAGGTCATTATTGCTAAAGAGAGAAAAAATATGGTTGCGCACGCATATCGTGTCCTGTCACGTATCCAACAGTAACAAGCATAGAGAAGGAAAAACTATCTATAATCTATGGAGAAGGAATTAACAAGTGACATTCTTGACAGATATAAATAGACTATTGCCTAGTTGCCGGATCATCTGTGATACGGTATGCTCGCGCAACGCAGGTAAAAAAGATACGTGGATTTATAAATATATATCCTAAAATGGATAGTTCTCTAGATTTTTGTAAAAATACACTTTTGGAGGTAGTTTCACCCCCATAAAAAATTAGGCAGAGGGAGTGAAAGGCGGGATTTTTAGTATGGTAGTAAGGGGACTACCTTCGACAATTTTCCACAAAATTCCCTTTGTTAATACATTTTCTCTATTTTTACGCGACTGCAGCTAAGCAAAGGACGAAGTATATTGTGATTTTCCTAATTTTCACCTAGCTAGACTATACTGTGTATGTGTAATGTATAGTCACATAGTGTATACATCTATGGTGTATACCGTTATTCGTACTTCGTTGGTTTTATTTTTTAATTTAGGTATTTAATATTTCTTTGGAACTAATTTCATATTTTTGCTTCCCACCTCTACTATGGTAGGGAAGTATTGGATTTAGTCTGAAAAAAATATTTCGAGATTTTAACAGATCTTCACGTTTTGATTTTCTGATTGGTATCTGTCTCTCTCTCTCTCTCTCTCTCTCTGGTGAAATTTTTCGCCTTCGATATATTTATCAGCCTTTAACTTAGATCTGATTAAATTTTGAGCCAAATCGGTTCAGTGGATCCTGAGGTATTAAATAAAAAACGTTCTCAATGTCACGTATTAACATAGGTAAAAAAATATAAATGATTTCTAGATGTTATAATATGAAAAAAATTGTACGTAAATCAAGATAACCATGATTTTTGCTATAAGCTAGCCATCAGTAGATCAATAAACAAATAAGATGACCATGCTTTTTTTCAAAGAATAAAAAAAAGTATTTATTTCTTGCAAATATATGCTGTGTATCTTCCCTGTATACTTGTCGCGCACGGCCAGAATGAGATAGACAATACACTAATTTGAACGTTGAGGTACTTAAAGGTCATTGTTTCGTTACCACGGTAATTTTTAGTTAATTATTGTTTACTAGGTGGGAAGTGTAGGATTGGTCATCAGTCGAATTTTTTTAATAATGCTCTAATTTTAGGTCACAATCTTGGCAGTGTCCAGCTTGTGGTAAGATTAGTGAACATTTAGCTCAGCCAGGCCATAAATTGGGAAATAAACCATTAACAGAGGAAGAAACGTCGCTGATCCAACAGATAGCTCTTAAAGTTAGTATTTTATTTTCTTTTAATATTCTTATTTATTTTTTGTGCTTATGTTTAGGTAGGTAACTAATAGGTATGTGTTGTATTCGTTCAAAAAAGTAATTACTCTGTACGAGATTTAGGACCACCTGCATTATTCTTAATAATCTACATATTATGTTAAAGGCCTGAGCCCATTAGCGCGGTGGCGTTTGAACGCAACACTAATAAACAAATTGACACGCGCGTATATGTCGCTGCTTGTCAGCGTTAGAGCGTTCTGGTGTAGCGTTCTATGGCGCGGTGGTGGTCAGACACAACTTGTTGAGGTTGACCGCTTGTACCGACGAATAGTAAACGTTATTGTATTGTTGAGATGGCGAATGACGAAGACACTGAAAAACTATTTGAAAGTCACCGTAAACACCACCGCAACAGTGTGGCCTATTCAAAAAACGCCAACACCACAGCGCTAATGTGCTCAGGTCTTTATGGTATAATTATGTAATGAACTAGGCTTAGTAGAAATAATTATTAGAAATATTTTGCCGAATACAGTCTTTCAATTCTTTGCATTACTGAAGTAACTCTGGTGAATACAAAAAACACCACCCAGCTCAATGTAATTACCAGAGTGTGTTGTTTACTGCATATATTTGCGTATCAGTTTTGCATTTCAGATCCTGATATAATATACTTGATTAATTAAGATAAATAATAGTTTTATACGGCTGAATTGCAATTGAAAAATTTTTTGCAATTGAAAAATTGAGTATTGTAAGCTCATTCCGCCGCGAAAGTGGAAAGGTTCAGGTTAGAATCCTGACTGTGACCACTGGTTGGTAAAATGATTTTTTCCAATATGTTTCAAAACAATTATATAAATTGGCTGCTTTCCAACGAAAAAATTTTTCTTTTGATTAATTAATTTTCTGAAAATTAATCAAGTATATTTGCGTATATTGTGCAATTTGTACCATGCGATCTAGCGTAGTGGTGAGACCACTAGACTCGCATTCGGAAGGTACTGGATTCGAATCCTGGCAGGGGCAGATGTGGTTATGACTTTTTTCTACTGCCTCTCACTGATTTAACACAGTAAGGCGCAGGAGGGAAGAGCTGACTTAACAAGTAACTGCACAAAAAGAGGATATTCTTCCGCGTTTTAGGAGAAACTGCGGTATGTGAATAGTTAGTTTTTACGTTTTTGTAGGCAGAAGAAGACGCTCTGAAACAAAAACCACCAGAACAAAGTGGAAATGACGTCACTCTGAGTACTTTACAACTTAATTCAAATATAGAGCGACAATCTGGTGATCAGATTCAACCAACAGTTGAAACTGCCACCACGGTTTCACCGACGATGCAGACACGAATGCTGCCCAATGATAAGGTGTGGAACTATGCTGTCTGGGTCATTTTGATCGCAATAGGTCTGCTTGTGTTCAGGAGGATATTTTTACTCTAATTTGTTCTTTTTTTGAACATTTTTCCTTACTATTTATGTGATACATAATAATAAAAATGGAAAATAAATAAATTGCAATTTTACTGAACATAATATGATATCAAAAAAACTGTTGTTTTTTTTTATATAGATCAATACTAAACTGTGTATTTTAATAGCTATTATTTTTATGGCTTTTAAGCTTATCAATTTGTAAACTTTTCTACTATACCGGGGGTCGGCAACCTTTTGAGACGGAAAAGCCAAAAGTTACAATTTACAAAATTTCCCAGTTTTTAAAGAGCCACTAACATTTTTATTTCAATATTATGGTATTTGATTAGGATTAGGTATATAAAAAAAAGTTCTGACTGCGACCGTTAACGACACAGTGCACCAATAACTAAACAAACAGAACAGTGTTGCCACATTTAAAAAATGTCAGCTGTCCGTATACTCTTTACTCCACCTATTCTCACTGTTCTCTGTTGAGTGTTTTTATCCTGTTTAAAGTTTTTTTTGCAGTATAATATTTTTTATGAGTTTTGAAAATAAAATAATATAATTATTAATATTTGTGCATGGAACTGGAGAGCCGCATCTTGACATCATAAGAGCCGCATGCGGTTGCCGACCCCTGTACTATACTTTTGCGGTAATAATTTGTATAGTCTTTGTTGTTTTATGGAAAGATTTCACGCAAATAACTGTAATTCATGTTTCTCTGAAGATGGTTTCTTTTAGAAAAGAAAAATTACTGCTTAGCTATATGTCTGGCCACTAAATATCTTGATATGAAAAAATCTTTTTTTTAAAGATACATTTTTAAATTTTAGACAATCAAAAAAAAAATAGTAGTTGCACTATTTTCCTTTATTGCAAAGTGTAAGCAAGGTTTGGAAAAGTAGGTAATTTGTTTAATTTCATAATTTGTTTAGCATTTTTGGACAGTGGCGTAACTACTGACAGGCTGGGCATACCCGATTCCCCGGACCCCGCTAAGTTCGGAGCCCCAGTATTGCCTGAAATTATGAATATTTATTGATATCTCAATGCATTACATGTGTTATTAATTTTTATCCTAACATTTGAACCTAAGAACACTTCAATATTTAAGACGTCAATTTTTGCGAATGAAAATTTTGTGTTAGGGAAGATTGTGGCTAAAAAATGTAGTGAGGGCACCTTTTTCTAGTTCAACCTGAGGCCCCGCTTCTTGTAGTTGCGCCCCTGTTTTTAGATACATTTTTAACTAATTTTTTATTAAATATATTCTAAGTATGATGGTTTCAGAATTAAGATTTATTTAAAAATAGATATTATTTATTTTAAGAACACGTATAAAATGTGACTAGATACATATTTGTAAAAAAAACTTACTACTAATAAAAATAAAGTCATAAATTAATAATTATGTACATACATACATTAGATACCTTATTTAAATTTATATTCATGTTTAAAGATGACGGCTTGTTTTGATTAACGTTGGAATAAGGTTGACGGGAATGAAGTCAGTGTATTTTTTTTTTAAATGTTCTTTATTAAAAAGTCGACAGTTTCGTAAGAATTTCTTACATCCTCAGGACCTGAGTAAAATATAAAAATGAAAACAATTTTTTTTTTTCAACAAATTTGTTTTCATTTTTATATTTTACTCAGGTCCTGAGGATGTAAGAAATTCTTACTAAACTGTCGACTTTTTAATAAAAAACATTTAAAAAAAAAAAAATAATACACTGGCTTCATTCCCGTCAACCTTATTCCAACGTAAATTTATACTGTTGTTCAACTAGAGACTATTTTTTTTAAACATTTCCTGATGCATAGAACATAAAAATTTTATCCTAATCATGATTTTTATATTCTTATTGAACGTTATAAAATGACTAAATACTAAAGATAGATATTTAAAATTGCCTTTAAAAATTGGATATGAATACAGTAATCCATCCGATAGATGGCTCTGCCTATCATCTTTTTTTAACAATGAAATTCAATTGCGTACTATATTTTCTTTTTGCTAAGTTCAAAATATCAGTATAAATTTTTATCGATAAGTCCAAATTATGAATTAATGCTCACTTGTTATTATTAAAGTTTAGTTAAAATATTTAGAACGAAATATTTCATTTTCACTTTCTGTATTTAAATCGGAATCATATTTTATTATTCTGTTAGTCTTAATACTAATAAACCTTAGCTGTCGGTGATCTTTAAAACACAATTTAACTTTATACTAACAGAAATAAACCATGCTCGATAAAATTAATGGACGCACAGTTGGTATAGAATGAGATGCACAATAACTGTTTACATTTCATAAAACAAAACATTAACTTTTTTGACATTTAAGATATACCTAGTTTTCAATTTCTTTTGGAATACAAATTATTGTGCCTAATTAATTACGATAGATGTGCATTCAGCTCATCTACTGAGCTTCTGTTAGATACCTTGCAAAAGTGATTTCTTAATTAATTTCTTATTACATTGCATTTTTTATGTTTATACTGGTATTTTGTATAATATATATATATTTGTATTGTACAGTGAATTTATTTACCTGGTACCTAGCTATGGAAAGCATTAATGCATTAGAGACAATCGTTCCACATAAAATGCAGCATCCACTGAACAAAAAACAAGCATCACTAACAATATCAAATATCTATAAGTTTATACGATCATATCGCGCACCTACGATCCGATATCAGATTGGACGTCCGACTCGGATGCAAGCGCAGAGCTTCTTACTATCGGCCCGATAAAAAGTCTGATCCGACTACCGGAAGGCGCGCCGTGCATGTTTTTGCATAGTATACCGCAAACATACGATTGTTTTTGTCAGTGTCATCAGTTTTGACGTGTGAGTGTATACGGTGTGTGAATGAAAGTTAAATGAAATCGGAAATATTTTGTCTGCACTGTGCAGTAGTGGTCTGATTAAATCGTTTCAGATAATCGGATTCGAAAGTAGCAAATGTGTGGCAGGCCTTATATGGAACGATTTTCTCTAATGCCACTAACTGTCATATTATATGAACACCAATATCATCAATTAAAAATAAACCTAAAATAAATTGTACTTACGAAGATTTTCGGATTCCCTTTCCGCGACTTTTGAAACTTCTACCAATAGAACACACGTTATAGGTACTCAATAAAATAATATTTTAAATTTAGCTTAATTTTAGCAGCTCGTGGATATTTTTTTACTGCATTAGCCAAAGAACATGGAATCTATTTTTTTATAGGGTTACAAAAAATGTATCTTCATATTCTCTTATTTTGTCTTGTAACTCGCTAAGTAAATTAAATAGGTCGTCTTCGTTCATTTTTTCAGGGATGTAGCCAGCATTTTTTTTGATGTGAAACATCTTATGTCGGGCTGTGAACAGCCGCGTGAGGCGAAATATGCAACGGCAACGAAAGAAATACGCAACGAAATGTTTGGTCCGCTCCTTCGCTGCTGTTCTCCCCACCACTGCGGCACTGGCTAGGCGTGCACTGTAGCACACGCGGTGTTACAGTGCAGTATATATACTACTACATAGAGAATACCACCGAGTTCAATAACGTTTTCTTTGATGTTTCACATCTGTCGGGGGTCCCAAGACCCACACCCTTTTTTTTATGGTCAAACACGCAGTTTCAATCCATCGCGTCGTTCCTAAACTATCTTTTCATATCGTGACGCATCTACTGAGACTACGGGGAATTAGTAACAGCTGTGTCCTTGCGCACGATACACTAATAACATATCTGTTTCCGTGCGCACGGGGCACAAGTGGTGTAGTTAAACTCCATTCACATGGTGTAGCAGTCACAGCGTAAAAAATATTAGGTACAGATATACAACCTTTGGTATAGATATTCGGCTTTTGCCGGTAGAGGCGCTTATGACAGATTGTGTATCCTTATAAGGTACAATATTGGCATAAGCTTCTTAAATTACAAAATCGCCATATTATCCTTCGAGTCCATGACGTTTGCGTATTCTTTATAGTTGATTCTCTTGTATAAAACTTGGAATAATTCCATTGTAACAAATATACAAAATTTTAAATATTAAACCTTGTAACATATACTTATACGTAATTTGAAATATGAAGTTTCGTTGTAAGAAATATACAAAATTTGAAATATTCAAGAAAAAAGTTATATTACGTATAAAAAAAACGTTTTTAAGAACATCTTTGCTTACTAACTATTAATTAATATCTACATCCTTATTGTAATGATTAGGCACTTGAATCTTAAAGGGATTACTTTCAAGAGTAAATTTCGATTTTAGTGGTGGCAATCGTTTAGTTGTTGATGGTAAACTGTTTAAACTGATTGATTCTCCATTACTTAATTTATTATTTGATGCGTTTGGCAAATCTCTGGCATTTAATATAACGGCAGAATCAGCGGATTTAAATCTTCTGGATCCTGGATCAACATTTTCACGATCCTGTTTCAATACATTTTTCAATGAACTAATTCCAAGAAAAGTGGCAGGTGCAGTTCGGTTACATTTCCTTGTGAATATAAATAATCTACGATTATTTCTTTCTGTTAATTGTTCTTTGATACTCTGTGTTGCACTTTGCGGTCGATTATTTTCAACAATGTTGTCTTTATGTTCATTATAGATTCTGGGACTTGTGTCGACATTATTTGATCGTGAACTGTTATTTCTATTAGATCTTTGTAAAATATTTTCATGCGATGAAATTAGTTCACTTATTGGTCTGAATGGATCTCCACCAGCCATGTCTACACTTTCCGTGTCCCATTCTATAGCATTAACTGTACTACGTCTATCTCTATTCATACGTTCCATTATTTCCTGTCTGGTTTGATGATCTTTTTCATTTTGCTCTTTTACATCTCTTTCAACTCTAGCATTTAGCTTCCAATAATCTCTGGAAATATAACTTAATAGCCAAGTATAACCTTTCTCCAATCCGGGATCGATTTTAATTCTTTTGTTTTCCTCTGTCGCAGAACAAGATTCGACCAATGTTGGACACCGCTGTTGGTTTACTAACGTTTCAATATTTAGTCGTTCTACAATATCCAATTCATCCAGTGCTCCTTTTCGATCTTGCTTGTTTGCTAAAATGAGGACTGGTTTTCCTGAAACCTTTTCATTTGTTAATAAATCTTCTAAAACCTGTCGTGCTTCATTTAATCTTGAATAATCACTTGAGTCAATTACAAATATAATGCCGTGTGCCTAAAAAATATTAAAATTTATTATCTCTCCTCTCAGTTCATAATATTATATTGAATTAGAAATCAATATTCATAATATAAATACTTTATGACTCACATCAACATAATATCGACTCCAAATACCTCGAATTTGGGCACCACCACCTAAATCGTAAATGCTCACGTTAAACTTTCGATATTTCAAATTTACTACCGAGAAACCAATAGTAGGAACAACTGAGTCTTTAGGTTCGCCGGCCAAGCCTTTTGCTGCCACAGTTTTCCCGGCATTATCCAGTCCAAGTAAAAGAAGCACAATTTTTCTATGAAAATAAAACAGGTTAACTTTAAATAAAATAATCAATACATACATGCACATTGCCATATTGCACATACTTTTTTGGTCTATTTGGTGAGTAACAACAGTTTCCCATATTTTAAACTAGTTTTATGAAATTCATGATTAGAAAATAAATAACAAGGCACACAAATCACAATACAAATCAATGTTGTTGTTTTGACATTTTAAATTATTTCCATGGCACCATTTGTAAACAAATGAGGCTAGTGACAGTTCGGGTTTAAGTGGGAAGTGGGGTGGTTGGCTGGTCAGTTGACTGTTGTTTTTTGCGTCACTTTTTGAGTTTTTCAGTCATAGATTACCTAGGTGTTTCAGTAATATGTTTTTCTTTCAAACTTTCTAACGATTTTTAATAACTTTCTTTCTAGTTTTTCAGTCATAGATTACCTAGGTGTTTCAGTAATATGTTTTTCTTTCAAACTTTCTAACGATTTTTAATAACTTTCTTTTTCTGTACACTTTTTAAATTTCTTACTGATAAATAGTGTAGCCACCTGCCGCTATTTGATTAAAGGGTTACCAGTATAAAAAATACGGGTTTTAGATATTTTTACGGGAAACAATTAAAACAGCAATGTTTAATGAAGATAATCTATTTTTTAAATTTATATTTTTAGTTAGAAGAAACAGCTTTTAAAACCTCTTTATTTTGAGAAGCAAATACTTATATAAAAATCTTTGCAAGATAACTTAAAATTACATTTGACTTGTAACTTGGAGCTTTATTTACCCCGTATGTTATTTTCGAAATTATGGGTTTTTGTATTATCTTAGCTTGAAAAACGGGGTAACTCGTAAAATACGGGGCATCTGGCAACCCTACTGATAAACGTCCAAGAATTTATTATAGAATTAGTCAGAAATAATTAACAAAATAAGTCTACAATAAAATAATTATAAAATTAATTTATTTAAATAATCAAAAATTAACAACAGATGATGCAGTTTTTCTTTTATTATATACAATATACATAACTGAGTAGGTACCTAGTCATCAAAAATCAGTTTCTGACCTACTTCAAAATCAGTTTCAGTTAATAAGTAAGTATCCGATTTTTACTGACAATACCAATAATATTACTTAGGTAGGTATTATAGTTGAAACTATGTTTAATTAGAAATCTTATTTTAGATGTTTAGCCATCCCCAAAGTTTTGTGTTGATGCGGATTATAAGGTGTTGTTCCACGAACCTGAGGTTCTAAATTTTGAGAATAGATATCAGTTGTCAGTTCTTCTAGACCAATTTCAGCATCCGCTTTCGATTGTTTTGTTGCTTCATCAACTTTTACGCGAATTTCAGTATCAATTTTCTAAAAATAAAACCAAATGAAAGTATTTCTAGCTTTATTAGATTTGCGATATACTTACTTATTAAAATATTTTCAAGTTACCTTTAATTCATCAGGAGTGACTAGTTGAGCATCAATTATTTTTTCTTTAAATGAAGTAATAGGATCTCGAGTTTGTCGAACTTCTTGAATTTCGTCACGGGTTCGATAACTTGTACCAGGATCTGACATCGAATGACCAGAATAACTAAAAATAGTGTCAGAAAAATCATAATTTAATTTACTATGTTGAATCTAAAAGAACATAGGTAGGTAGGTACGCGAAAAAAGTTATTTTAAAAAATAATTAAATGTAAAAGCCTTAGGAGAATTTCTGTAATGAACAAAAAAACATTTGATTCATAAAACAAACGATTTTTTATACTAAACATTTCTGATTCAGGGCGAAAGTTTTCTTCGAGCTGTGCTGATTTACGTACCGATATGTCATTGTTTCCAAAACAATTGGTCCTTTAGTGGCACAGTGCTTTATTGCATAATCGCAAGCCTCTCTAACAGCTAATACATCCATTCCATCAACCTGTAATATTTCATTAAAAATCAAACGATTGGTATTTTATATTAATAAATATTATGCAGGGCCGGCGCGTCAAAATATGCCGCCTAAGGCGAATACAACTTTTGCCGCCCCCCCCCCCACATATTAAAAAAATTAATAAACCGATAATATATTTTCTTTAGGTACTTAACAAATAAAAAACAAATGTAATTCTAATAACAATATTTACAAAAAATAATATAGGTATAGACACTTTGAAAAAAATATAATCATTTTTAAAAAGTAGAATACCGCACGAAAAATTCGCTGCTACAAAAATATGCCGCCCTAAAAATATGGCGCCGTAAGGCGATCGCCTGTCCGACCAGGCGCACGTGCCGGCCCTGATATTATGTATCCGAGTTATTTAAGATATTATGGACTATGGTCAAACTGATTTTATCGAGGCATATTCAACTATAGTCAAGTTCCAAAATTTAGGGTAGTGAGTCATGCACTTATACTTCACTATTTATATAAGCGGCAGTTTTATGTATGGGACGTATATGTTTACACTGTCTCATTGCTTTGCCGCTACATTAACCTTGTTATGAACTATGTATGACTCGCTAGTCACTATCTTAAATTTTGAAACTTGACTATAGGTAAAGACAAACTACTGTTTTTTGTAAATATACAATGGGTTTGGTTCAAAAAATGCAAAATAAAACTACGTATTTTGGACATTAAATAATAATCAATCTGATTACAAAATTCATTACCACATTTGCAGATGTGGAAAATAATATTTTTAAAATGTTAACGAAGGTGTTGGATGAGTTAAGTGTGCATGAAAAATCTTGCTACTTTTAGACTTAATTGATCCAAAAAATCTAAATATTTAATTATAATAAGGGCTCACCCATATTCCAGGCACAAAATCACCACGCGTGTAATATGTTGTACTACTAGATGCTCTGTCAGAACTGGTGCCCATACCATATCCATTGTTTTCACACACAAATATGCATGGAACATCCCAAAGTTTGGCCATGTTAAATACTTCAAACACTTGACCTTGGTTAGCTGCTCCATCTCCATATAAAGCAAAGCATACGCCATCAGTGCCGTTGTATTTTGCAGCAAACGCCACTCCTACACCGAGTGGTACTTGAGCTCCGACGATACCGTTGCCTCCGTAGAAGTTGTTAGCGTACATGTGCATAGAACCGCCTTTGCCTCTAGCGCAGCCTCCTTTACGTCCTGTCAGTTCAGATAAAACGCCTTCTACACTTACACCCATAAGGTATGTCCATCCGTGGACACGATATGCAGAGATTACGCTGTCGTGAGGTCTCATAGCCGCCCTCATTCCTACGGCAACAGCTTCCTAGAACATTATAAAAACATCATTTTTGGAATGAAAGATATCTATCTATATTTTAATATGGTTAAAAGAAAAATAGGTAGGTATATACCTACTCGGTTGCAGAAAGCATTGCCAGAAAATCTGATTTGACAAAGACCTTAGATTGTGACTACACATATTTCTCCATAAGAAAAACATTGCAGAATTTTAAATCGATCTTGCTCGAAAAATAATTGATCGATTAAAACGATATTGCTTTAAAACTGCGTATAGGTAAGTAATATATCTATTTAACATAGTTTTTTGTACTATTTCCACTTCGAAACATTTTTTTACGTATTTTGATCAAAATTTATCTTGAAAATCGATCTTTTTCTATGTATATCAATAATTTGTTTTTGTGTGAGTACCTACAATTTAATGTTCTACATGAAAAAAGTTTCACAACGACATTAGACTGTTCCTGCATGTATAAAAACTGTAATTATAATTATATGATCACAATCTAAGGTCATTGACATTGTCAAATCAGATTTTTTGACAATGTTTTCTGCAGCCAGCAATAGAGTTCTACCCTAAGTCCTAAGATGCTATATTCTGCGTTCCTTAATTTGTTTAGATAGTCATGAGAATGAGAGTGATCTTAAATGTTTCATACGGTTTAAGACTAAGGACTGCGAAAATAACAAGGCTACCTGATTGTTTATTTTGACAGAGTTTAGGATTTCTCAGCACATTTCAACATCTGCTTCTGCTTAGACTGTGAACTCGTTTCTAACACAACATAAATAACCTGGGTACCTATTGTGTAACTCATTTCTAGTGATATCACTAAAGTGAGATTGTTCACGCGAATATGTATTTTTCGCACTAGTGAAATAGAACCATTTAACGTGAATTTATTCGCCATCGAATTTATCAGTGAAACGTGAAATTTTTCACGTTTTACTGACAAATTCGATGGCGAATAAATTCACGTTAAATGGTTCTATTTCACTAGTGCGAAAAATACATATTCGCGTGAACAATCTCACTTTAGTGATTTCACTAGAAATGAGTTACATAATAGGTACCCTGTTGAATTATTACAGACCACAAGTCTATGTTAATACAACCATCGAAAATCGAAATGTACTCGAGGATTCAGTATTACGAATTGCAATGATAATAATATTATATATTTATTTTATGCTGCGTAAAACGTTTCTGAAAAAGCTTATTTATTAATTTTTATTTTTGGTTTCGTTACAAAAGTAGGTTCGAACTATTTCCACAGAAGAAATTTGAGATCGGAGGAATGTGACGAAATAAAACGAAAACAGTTGTTTTTTCTTTATTTTAAAGTTAGTCAAATTATCAAATATAGCGTTTAATGTTTATTATATAAGAAGCTAAGAGCTTCGTTCAATGGATTTTTTTAAATATAAGGTCCCATACACCTTCGACAAATTGCATAACAGAGGTTGTTCTGTAAACATATTTTGTATAGTGTTGTTTGACGTGTTGCGCAACTACTTGCAGCATTGTTTGAAATTAAATGCAAGCAAATGGTGTTGCGCAACTAATTACATTGTGTATAGGCTTTGCGCGACACGTCATTGTGCATTATCTCAGTTTTTTTGAGAAGTGTAGGTAACTAGAAGATTGTGTTTTAAAATTGCGAATTTCATAAATATTTTACCAAAAGTAGTGGGGTCCATTCGTAAATAATTTTTATAATCTATGGCCTATGTCCTATGGTGAACTCAACTGAAGTTCTTCGAGATTTGTGTGGCTAAAAAGAGATATTTTCTTTAATTAACTACTACATTCAGAATCTGCTTCCTTTTTCTTTTTTAAACACCAACGTCCGACGCAACTGAAATTATTATAGCTAAACACTAAAATAATTGCGTATAGACTATAATGTATTATGTATGGTATGTGTGACATTGTTTGAACAACTTGGTGTGCCACCGTGCCGCGTCAGTTTGCACAATTTTTTCGTAGGTGTGTGGGGTCTTTAACTTGTCAATTTTTCGAAAGGACAACCTGGATGAAGTTTGGCATAACGAAATGAACGTTTAATATAAATATTATACGTCTGTAAAGAGTATAGACTCAAAATCAAATATTAAATGTGTTTAATTTTGAACTGTCAGTATCATATTTTTTGTGTTAAATATTAAATTAAAGTGATTTTTTGTGGTTAGTAATTTTCTAAAATTTTAGAAGTGATATAAATAAGAATGAATGAAATAAGACAACGTAGTTTTTGTTACCTATTAAATGTGACCAGATGCAGTAGTGACAAAATATTTATTAATTTAATATTAGTGGATAGGTGCAAGAATTAAAATTTGATTATTATTTGCCAGTGATTGTTATACCATGGATTGTACAAAAGCGGATAAGGTTTTTCAAAAGTGCATGATGAAGAGCTGCGTTTATAATTTTGGGAACATGGTAAGTTCTTTTATTATTTATAAGCAGAATTTTTCGAATAAATACATTTGAAAGTTATAAATATGGAAAAATACGTCAATTTTGGTGGGTTAGATACCCAGGTAGTATATCCCAAACCCGCGCATTTATAAACAAAAACAGGATCAGAGAGTTTGTAAAAAACACATTGGCGGCGGAGCGACTTTTTTTTGGGGCTATAGGTCCACGATCCCTCATGAGAACTTACATTGTAAAGAGTATTAAATATTATGCTAGTGTTGCCCTTACATCTTGAGTTGGGGTGGGCTGGACGTTATTTTGGAGTGGATTTAGCTTAAATAATTTTACAATCTACAGAGTACACATTCATCTTAAATTTGAAACTGCACATGGATATGGAATGATTACGAACTTCACTATAAAAAAATTAACTGTAACTTTAATCAAAGGTAGCTATACTAGCTACTTACTCTATTTTTGTACACAACGTATTATAGAAATTAGTCACACTAATTTTAGTTACCTGTCCGGAATACAGATGACAAAACCCTCGAACTATTTTCTCTTTGTACAAACTTCCAGCAGCTGTTTCGAGTCTTCTAATTGTTTGCATTTCTGAGTAGAATTTGAGTGCCACATCTCGACTGCACTGAACTGTTGTTGCTGGACCTTCGTCTAGTTTATGTAAACGGAATGGCTGGCAAAAAACAAATAATCACATAAAAATTAACACAAACTTATTTATTAATAATGCCGATGTAAAGTTGATAGACGAAATTCATAGGCTACAGGTCGCCCTGACACCTACAATTTCAGAACCGGTGATTGTTTAATTTTTATTTATTGTAAATTATAGACGCGTCGACAACTTAGGTCATTAGCGTCTTGATTACATGAAATAGCAACTCACTTAAAACTAAATGACATTACAAAACATCCATGAGCGGAGGCGGGATTCGAACCCACGACAGTCGGATCCAGAGGCTGCGACGCTAACCACTGGACTACACTGTCCTCCCGGTGATGGTTAATCGTACGGTTTTACTAGATTAGTTTTAAAATTTGGTTCTCATATCCCCTGCAGTCTAAACTGAATTATGGAATTGCATGCTGGGGCGGTGCTTATCTCAATATATTCAAAGGTGTATCCATTATCCAAAAGAAAATTATACGAACATTACTATTTAAGAATAGCCAAGAACATTCCTTTCAATGGAAAGGAATGTTCTTGGCTATTCTAATATACAAATGTCTAACTGGAAGCAGCAATAAAGATTGGAATAATGATTCCAATCTTTATTGCTGCTTCCAGTTAGACATTTGTATATTTATAAGGTTCTAAAACTATTTTATATTAGAAGTGGTAATACAGGGCTTACTGAGGAATATTCTTATAGACTCAGACACATAAAAATGTTTGTACCTAGACCTTATAACTCATTATTTAGAAGATATTTTTTATTTACTGCTCCCTTTTTGTTTCACATATTACCTGTTCACATTCAAAATTGCAACAGCAAAAATATATTTAGTTCACTACTTAAAGCGTGGCTCTTGAACCAAGAAAACGTTGAAAGCTTATTTTGTATTTGTCAGTAAATGGTAGATAAATGCGCTTTAGTTTTTTTTATTTATATTATGTTTATTTTTTCTTTATTTTCAAATGTTTTGTGCCCTGAATAATTTAATCAAACCCATTTAAGTTTTGGTTAAATTGTCCACATTATCACTTTTTTCATGACGGTTCCCTCAGCACAGGTTTTCCTTGGAAGGTACCTATATACTTTCATTTCTGTATAATATTTTTGTGATATTATATCAATGTATTTTTTTATGGAAGTAAGAAATTATTATTATTATTATTAATATCAGTGCTTCTCTAAGATATATCTATAACATAGCGAAATCAAAATTTCCGCTAAAATTATCATCCAAAGATCCCCTCTCCCTCAAAACTTCTAAGAGATTTCAAGTGTTGTGCGTAAGGGCTAGCCGTTTTCAAGTGGCGCTTGGAGGCCTCCAAATTCTTAATTGACATCTCTTATATATCCTAAACAAAGTAATCTTCTACCGTAAGGAATAATATATTGTTTAGATTTACCTTTGCTATTGTGAAACTTGCTTCAGTTGCCACTGAATTCGTTGGTTGTTGAGTAGCAGCAACGAACTGTTGAGCTCTCTGAAATTTAGAAACAAACTATGAATGCTTATGCATCTATATTTAGATTTGTCTCGTGGGGCATTTGCACTGTTTATGAATATTTTATTTAGTACGCACATTATTCTATAATATGTTTAAACACCTGTTTATGTCCCTCTCTTTTCTTCCTACTTTATTATTTAAAAAAATTGGCGAGCCTTTGCCTTGGCCCTTGATCTTATAATCTTTTTTGTAGAATTAAGTATTCCCATTTTAAGTTATTAATTAATTTACAAAAAATTTTTAGATATCTATACAACTCGTCTTTTATGCGATTTTTATTGTAACTTGTTAGTTGATATTTGAAGAAACCTTGTGGAGAAAAATACAGAGATAAATATAATTTGATCATTATATTATTATAATGTGTTGATTCAAAATTATGCACTTCTAATATTAGCTTGTGCCCTATAATCTATATCAATGGTATATTTAATTAATTAAATTTTAACATGTTAGTTATCTTTTTGTCATGATGTCATACGTTTAACGGTTGTAACAAAAAGTTATCGAGGATGCGAATAGAAATGAAAATAGTACCAACATAATGAAAAAGTAGATAAGTAGACATAATTTTATTATCAAAAGAAAAATTCCACCTTACAATTTAAATTATTGGAATACAGATACGGCAAACAGTGTTTTAAATATAAAAATTAATGCAAGAAATACAAGAGGCAAACTAGGAACTTTTGCTCCCCTTCTGAAGACTCTGCAATAAAAATAAATCAGGCATCAAATAATACGTTCAGGATTGTGTGAAATAACGCAACCCAACTTCACTACGATTTTTTTAATATGAAAATTCTGTAAGAAATTCTAACCGTTTCAATTTTTTATTTATCAAAAATTGTAATTACCTAGGTACAAATAAATTTGCCAGATCCGTTTTTCCAAATATCGTGACTTAAATGGAAAAAAAGCGGGACTGGGACGAAAAAAAGCGGGGTTGGGAGGAAAAAATCAAGACATAGAAAAAAATTCACAACAATGGTTACAAATTCTTTAATTCAAAATCACAGACTTTAATGAGATCAATTAAACCTTAAGATTTACTACTATTACACTACTCATACTATCAAGATAAACAATTATTTTCTGTAAGTATAATTCACAGTTATTGTATAAATTTTGGATAATGAGTAATATCTCAAATAATATAGATAATATTAAATAAAGCCTTATTTTGATAACATTAATTTAGAGTTTTGAAGAAAGTTCACGTGTTTACGTTTAAAAAGCAAGAATAAATTTTTAACAAAGATACTATTTTAGAAAAATAAATTTTAAACAAAGCTATCATTGAGCATTATTATTTTTCCATATAGATAATATTAAATTAGGGATGAAAAAGCGGGAATTTGGTCGTCTCTCTCAGGGTGCTGGCGGGACGTGTCCTGAGAGGGCTGAAAAACGGGATGTCCCGCCAAAAGCGGGACATCTGGCAACACTAGTTGTGAGCTGCGACTCATCAAAAGGGTTACCCTGTATATTAATAGGTAATTTATAGTTTATACCTTACGGCTTTTTATCTCAATATAATTTTTAAATTTTACTCTTAGAAAAAAACGGTTTTGAAAATTAACACCAATTAAATCCAAAGAGAAGGACCATTACATAAAAATTTATTAGGGCCAAATTGTAAATAATTGCAATTTTCCAAGTCTTCATGGTTTCCGGGCTTGTAGGCTGTGGTCCGGTGGTATTTCTACCTGACGTTTCGTCTACAACTGCGGTAGACATTCTCAAAGGCGATGTGGCAGCGGTCGAAGTGTCCTCCTTGGCGGCTCACAGGAGGACACTTCGACCGCTGGTCGTCAGGTAGAAATACCACCGGACCACGGCCTACAAGCCCGGAAACCATGAAGACTTGGAACAATGCCGGCCGTGAAAGCTTGCACACTTGGATAATTGCAATTTTATTAATTAAGAAAAGAATTTTTTTAAAGTAACAAATTTGGGGTCTGAAAAACAAGAAAAAAATATGCAGTAATTTAAGAACAATGTATTATACCTTAGATTTAAAAGCATCTTTAACAAGATTTGTAAAACTCAAAATTATTTTTTTCATCTTTCTTTTTATCGCGATTTTTCATACACATGATCGTGGAACATTATTACATAATTACTACAAACTCAATGATATACCTGTCTCTTACTTTGATAGTAACATTTCCAGCAGTTTGGAGACACCGTGATATCGTTGAGAACATGTTCACTATTATTTTTTATCACTGCCACACACACACACTAACTATATACACTAACAGGCTTCCCGACACACACACTTAACTATATACAATTACACTAACAGGCTTCCTGTGGACCGATCAGTCAGGTAAGCAATACTTTTCTAGTGTAATTTTTGTGTGAAATAAATTAATGACACTCAGTACTATAGATTTACATTCATTCAACATAGACTCGCGCTATCAAATTGTCCTACTTGACCGCTACTTGTCCGTACGCTGTTAAGTAGAGGACAGAGGTGATCTGATCATTTACTGAACAGTTACAGTGCACTCATTGCTCGCTAAAGAACGTCACTATTCTATTCACTAATACAGTGAAACGATAGCGTCGAAGATACGACGACGACAAATACACAGTCGGGATTCCATTGTAAATACCAGCACAGCACATGCTATAGTAGTTGACGCGGCATGCATTCTTTACATTACCTATACCTTTGATATTGTATACAATGTAGAGCGAGAATCGAAACTACTCTCTAGATGCTCGGTAGAAATGACATTCCTTTCAATTCTCTTAAGGACTACTGTAAGTAAAGGAAGTACCGTAAGTTCCCCCATACATCCCACAGTTCATATATGTGGTGAATGTATACTTAAGTAAGAATAATTTCTCGGTAAGAAAAAAATAGTTCGGTTCCGTATCGTTGTTTTCGAAAGAGCCGGCAGTACTGCAGCATTATACTACAACATTATATTTATTTATTGTAGATTATAGACGCGTCGACAACTTAGGTTTACAGCATTATATACGCCGGATCGGTGGTGTAACTAACAAATAATGCGCTTCCCCGCGAATATTTTTCATAGCGCCCCCATTAATAGGACAAAATAATATTTTGTTTATACACACATAATTATTACCTAATACAGTGTAACCTTAATATAACGAACCTCAATATAACGATTTCCTCGATTTAACAAATTTTTTGAAATCTCCTAGAACTGCTCGTAAGAGCTAATGCAAAATATATATACCTTTACATTACAAATACATTTGTCAAAAACCTCTGTATAACGAATTTTCAATCATTGCAAAATATAAATAGAAAGTATTATTTACCTCTATATAACCTTTACATAACGTATGCTATCAATTATTCACACTCAATTCCACAACAATTCATGTCTCGACAGGTTCAGGCACATCAAATTTTTCGTAAGACAATCATTGTTGTTTGATGCTAAGTAATGTAAACACTCCTGTTTTTCACTGTTGTTAGTTTTAAAGTTGCAATGGCTGAGAAACGAAAAAGGTGTTCCTTAACCTTGTTAAAACGAATCGTAGTCCAACCTAACTTCTATATAACAACCCTCATTGTAACTAATTACTTGGTATAACAAATATTTTCTAATTCCCTTCAGTTTTGTAATATCGAGGTTGCACTGTAGTTGGAATATAATATGTCTAGAAGACGTCATAACGTATTTGCGCCCCCGCACCGTGGGGGTGCTATTTTCGGAACTGTGCCGGACAACTAAATAAAATAAGTAAATAAAACAACAATAATTAACATTAAAGTATTTTAAAAATTTCTGTAAAAATGCATTTCATACAATATTAGTAGATTGTATATCTAGTTGGGTAATGAGACATAGTACTGACGAGTAGTGACAGTCACACAAATCATAAAATCAATACGCACGAGATACGTATAGTATTTTTTGCCATACCCACTATAAAATACATAGCTACTTTTCACCTCATTTTCTGTACTTTCAAAAATTTTGACAGTTCATTTGCGTCGCCAACTTCACTCCTATAGTAGGCCGAGGCACGTACCGGAGTATGTATTAGCGGACGGATCAGGCGAATAAAACATAAATTAGAATGGAAATGACCTGCTTTCTCACATTAGTGTGGGTCACTTTACAATTTATAAAACGGCTATTTTATAGTGGGTATGGCAAAAATAATATACAGGTGGATAATTAGAAATCGAACATAAATAACGTAAGTTATTGTGTTGTTAGGCAATATACATAATTAATTTGCTATCGTAAATACGTCATAATAAATTGTAATAGATTTTCAAAAAATCTTCCATTAACAGCCTAAAAACAATAATTTACGTTCCAATGCCTACGTGAAAATGCATGTAAAAAGATCTCCTATGTTCGATTCATAATTATTCAATTAAGCTTGATTATTATATAGTATTGACGCGAATTTATTTAGTAAATTACATATTATTATAATTATAAATCAAGGCCGCTTGTTTCCGTGTCAATAATTTGTTAGCTCTACTCTGTAAAAATGTACAATATCTAGGAGAGGACGATAGTAAACATCAGAATATAATCTACAGCCCCGAGCAAATGACTCCGCGCTTAAGTGCTGGCGGAACACGGACTAGGGATAATGATCCTTTCAAATTCTTTCAAATGCTTTTTTCGCTGATTAAATTTTATTTCAAAATTGTGATATTTTTTTAGAAATACAGTAGAATCCGTTTATTACGACTTCGTTTATAACGACTAACCGTTTTTAGCGACGTAAATGCAAACTCAAGTTAGGTTTCATATAGACGTAGGTACTATGAAAGCGTATCCGTATAGTACGACTCCGGTTTAAGCGACCAACTGCTAGATTTTCTGAAAATTTGAACCGATTCGGTCTAATAGATTTTGAGAAATTCCAAAAAAACCGAAATAAAATGTTGTTAAAACGATGTTTTTTCAAAATAACTTCTAGAATATTGTACCGATTGATTTCATAATCTAATCAGCTCTTCTCCTCAGAAAACTGCGTCGAATGCCGCTAAGCGGATCAAAATCGGTTAATCCGTTCGAGAGATATCGTAGTCAGCAGATTTCGAAAAAAGTGTTTTTTCAAAATAACTTCGAGATTTCTCAACCAATCGGTTTTGTACCTCTTACAATATTTTTAGAGCTTTAAAAAACTGCGTCGAATGCCGTTTTAAAGATCAAAATCGAACAACGCGTTCAAAAGTTATAGCTTTTCAAAAATTAAAATAGTGTTGTTATCAGCAATTTTCAGATTTTTGAGTTCGAAATCTACTTTTGGGTATATTATCAAGTGCTTCGAATTCAAAGCGTTTGAAAATAGCGGGAAGTTCCAGGGATGGCCTGTAGGATCAACCGATTTACAGATTTTTTTGCATGCGCCAGGGCTGGGCCACACTGATTCAACCCTGTATAAGTCAAAACGTCTTGAGTTCCGAAAAAAATGACAGTGTAAAATCGCAAGCATTTAACTGCAATAACCAGTTGTCTGCTTGGAGGGGAGAGACTGTGATGTACGGCGTGCAATTAAAAAATGCTAATTTATAATAGCACAAGCGCGCTAGAACAACACCGTTCAGGAAGCTACTAAATTTTAAGCCGATACTTTTTGTTTAATGAATAATTAAATTACTTTCTTTACAAACTTAATTACATCTTAGGTTATCGCATGGGCCAAAACTTTTATTGCATGAGCCATGGCCCACCCGTACTTATGTCCATGGTTATCAGAGAAATTGAACATCAGGGACTGAAAGCTGAGGCTTTTCCCGTCAAAATGCTCTATTCGCAAATTTTTTACGATTTTTTCCCTCAAAGTTAGACACGTTTAAAAATTGTTTGTTTTTGACCCTAATTGTTAACTTCCCATTGGAAGTTATTGTAATGGGTCCGAAAATCGAAATCAAAAAGGAAAAAAAAAATTTTATATTTCAAGGTCACTACACTATTTTTACACTACTTTTAGAAAGATGTCTGTGTGTGTGTGTGTGTGTGTGTGTGTGTGTGTACGTACGTACGTACGTACGTATGTGTCCATTTCTTTCTAAGACGAAATCTCGAGAATGAAAAATGATATCGACTACGTTGAGGTGCCAATCGACGCGTATTAACGTAAATATGATCTGAAAGAAATTTTTTCAAAATCGGTTCAGCCGTTCTTTTTTCTTAACCAAATAACCTCCAAAAAAGTAGATTTTATACAATATCTCGCGAATAAAAAATTATATCGACTTCGTAAGGGTGTCAATCGAGGCGTGTTAACGTCATTTTGATCCGACATAAATTTTATAAAAATCGGTTCAGCCGTTTTTTTTTTTTTTTTTTTAATTATTGTTAAAAATAAATAATAATTATGTTTTAATGATTAAAATGATTACTTTTCTGTGTAATATCTAATTTAATTATTATTATTAAATATTTATCAAACTGGGAAGTTCGTCGTGTGGACCTCAAGGGTCGCACTTTAGTCCTAACAAACGACCCACCTCACGGCTTGTTTACTTCTAGTGTTGACCTTTTTAAATTGAAATTTCCGATGTCAAATAAATAATATAAGGTAGGAAACAGGATAAATAAATGAAGTGAAAAATGCGTTTTTTTCATTTGAAAGCTTTATTCATTTTAATAATAATAATAATATTCATTTCATATTATCATCAGATCATAATATACGTTGTGAGTTGTGTGTGAGAGAGATAGACATAGGTACACATAAAGTTGTATATTATGCAATACAGACGTAGTATATTTGCTATATAATAATATGTAGTGTTATACTGTAGTAATTCATTATTAATTTAATGTACTGATCTCACAATATATTAATATAGGTACTTCTTGAGGAGTTAAAACCAAAAATATAATATCATTAAATATTTTTATCTATCATTAATAATAATTTAATAAAACAATTGCTTGCAATTTCACTAGATCGAATTTTTTTAATTCGTTTTCTAAAGAGGTTAAACCACGAAACCTCATTTTGTGTTGTCAAACGATTTTAACCACATAAACCGCTTTTTTGACCACAGAGATAATGAAAACTGATGTAGAAAATAAAAAAGTTCGATAAAGTGATATTTTTATAATATTAATTTGATATTAAGCTAGCTACACAACATTTTACTTTTATATTATTTTTATTTTTATTTATATTTTTATTATTTTTCAAATATTAAATTATTATTTTGTTGTTATCATTTAGATTTGATGTTAATTTTTTTATTTTAAATCCAAATCATTTCAGCTTAGATTTACAACAAAATAATACGATAAAAAATCAAGGATATATTTTTACATCAAATTTTCACATATCCTCAACTTTTTTTCAAAACAGTGCTATATTTTGATTTTCAACCGATAACTAAAAACAACTTTTCATTTGAACACTTCTATAAAAGTAGATATTTCAAAATTGCTGATACTACATCAAAATATATCATTGTTGGTTATAGGTGTCTGTTTTCAAAAAACAATTTTTTTAAACTGATTTTTGCATCAGCTTTCGTTAACTTAGCTATTAAAATATTATTTAAAAAGCTTAGAGCCTTTTGGCTGGCGCAACTTATTTTTACCATCTTTTCTTAAAATTGAAAAAATAATGGACAGTTTCTTTTAGATGAAGAATAATGGCCCTTATATATAATATTATTAAATATATTGAAACACTAAAAATGGGCCGCAATATTTCTTTAAAAAAATGCTGTAAATTTGCTCGTATCTCTTATCGATATTTGAACTTTTTTTTTCATTTCTCGTACTTTCATAATTATTTATACAACATTTATTTACGTAAATATAACCTGTAAATGTTTTGTAAAATTTTGTTGTTTATTTTAATAACGATATCAAAAAACTTCGGCAGGAAGTAATTTTATTTTAGTTATTTTCTCGTTCCTAAAGAAACCTATAAAAGCTTATGATATTTAATAGCAGTATAAAAAAAAATAAACTTGTTTTTCACTTTCTTGCTTGAATTGAATCAAATTCAAAAATGCTTGAATTTTAAGTCGGTGTACAAACCAAGGATTTTTTTTATTTTTTACGATTTTTTATTGGAATTAATAAGTAGATAAGTTCTTTTATTCTTAGTTGCATAAATACCAATTTCATTATTTTCCATTTTTTCCATATTTCCTTCATTCTCATAAATTTTGAACGAAGGAAATTATGTATTTTGTTGTTTACATAACCATCAGAGTTTTGTCTAATATTATTGTTAAACAAATAAATTCTAATGGATTTTTTCCATAAATTTTCTCTGTAAATTTTCTATGAATTCTTTCACTATGGAAAAACAGCAATACATTTTCGTATAATAAATGTTCTATTGAAAAAATCAGTTAGCTTTACTATTGGCTTAAAATGTACAATATTGCTATTGTTTATCATTAACAATTAATATTTGCCATTAATCCTTCAGCAGGCGTGTGGATTATCTCTTTGTATTTTATTTTTCGATTCAATGGAAATTAATTTATATTATATTCGCGTTATTAATCGATACATTTAAATCTAAATAAATTCTCTGAAACGCTGCGGTTTCTGAAGAAAACACACTGTTTCGAGCTTATTTAGATTTAAATGTACGTGGTCAATAAATGAATTCGTTTTGTCGTTCACGACGCTCGTGTTGCAATGGTGTTATTTTTCATTGTAACGAAAATTGGACTGTTGTGATCCACGCTCCTATTGTAGGGTTAACAAATGCTAACATATCTATGGAAACAGAATCTATAGAAAGCTTACAAAGGAATATCCATCAACGATCCAACAAGAAACGTAAAATGTAAGACTTAAAGTTGTGAAACTGAAAAATAGAGTTTATATCAAACTTTTCGGTTACTGCGGTCGCAAACTTATGATTCGGTTTTAAAAATCATACCGCATTCACAATTAATTTGTCGTTACGTATTCACGTTTCATGTTGAATGTTGCTTTATTGGTTATTTGCATTGGGCACTATAACTATGGTAATGCTTATGCAATTTTGATACAAATACATAAACTATGATGAATTGTTAACTGGTTATACTTAGCGAAGAAGTTATGAAGTTTTGACATTGTTTTTTTTTTCTTTTTATTTGGAAATTCGATTTGTTTTCCGTTGGTTTTATTTTTTTTAAATCGTAATTTCAGCACATTTTTTGTGTTCTTTTTGGTAATAGTATCAGTTTTAACATTGTATTTTTTCTCATATTTTCAGTAAAGTTATCTTTATTTCAAATAAATAAACGGTATAGATTTTTTATTTAAATAGATTTCCCAGAAATTACCAACAGAAAATCTTTTTTTCTCGTCAATTACTGAGATACCTACTGTAATTTACAATTTGAGTATTTCGAATGCCACTTTTATCTCGTCATATGAAATATTTTTAAGTACAAGTATTTTAAGTAGCTTGTCAGTTTGATTTTTGTGTCATTATAATTTCTGTTTTCATTCACACTATACATGATTTGTAAAGTTTATTAAAACCAAGACTTCATATAACAATTTTATAAGTAAATTTTAAACTATTTGATTACTCAAACATGCATTAATATAGTTAAGTAATAAAACAGTTTTAATTTATTGCACTTTTTTCAATACAACACATAATATTAGAGTATTTTAAAGAAAACACTTTTAATAATAAGATGGATTGAATCTTATATTAGGGGTATGACAGATAATATTAAGATATGATTTTGATTTGATTCTGTCATCCATTTCATATTTCGTAAGTTCATTTCATTGGTCCATTTAATAAATCATTTTTTATCGTACGTAAATTAAATATTACTCCTGATATATTGCGTTCATGTTTTTTGACTAGTTTTTACTATTTGGTATTTAGGTATATTCTATAAATACATGGGTATGTTTTACGTGCATTGTTTCAGGTTTGTTGATTTATTTGCGACTGTCTTCTTCCATCTGAGCAAGTAGTTCTTTCATTTCATCAGAGAGTTCGTGTTGATCTCTGCAACAAATTACATAATTACGTTGTAATATTTTTTCCATTTCTGAATTTTTTTTCATACTGTGTACAGGGTGGTGACTGTGACTGCTGCACATAGGGATTTTACCCGTAAAATCAAACTTTCGCGATTTCCTGCTTCTCTATTTATTTTAGGAAAAATATCTTCAAATAATAGTTTTAGAACATAAAATTCTGCAGCTAAATCATTAAACAAAATTAATTTTGCATGCTTTGTAATGGCAGAAATTTGATATGAAAATGTCAAAATTACCTCAAAAACAGATAGCGATAGCCATGGAACTTGAACAAAATGATTAGAAATTATTCTGACAGCTAAAATGTCATCATTTTGTTCGAGTTCCATGACTATCGTTATCTGTTTTTGAGGTAATTTTGACATTTTCATATCAAATTTCTGCCGTTACAAAGCATGCAAAATTAATTTTGTTTAATGATTTATCTGCAGGTAATATAGCCCGGTCAATAAAGGTTTTATGTCGCAACTAATTCCCATAGAGCTGGATTTTTCACAGATGGTAGAACACCTTTAGACATGTATTTTTACAAAAGTCCCCGGTTATCCCCCCTGTACTTCCCCCGCCACCCCCTCTTGAATATTTGCAAATCACTTTTTGCTGAGCCTGTTTCGGAATATCTCAGAAACGGTCGACTTAAACGATTCTTTCACCATGTAATGTTTTAAAGAGGATTACATTTCCTACAATTTTTGTTCCCACAACTTTTCTGTAGTATTAATGGTAAGCGCGCGACAGCTTCTCGAAAATCACGAGCTCTTTGTAACCTTGTGTTTCAATTTTATGTCAAAAAGTAAAAACATGAACATTATTGCTTAATTAATTAGCTGCGACATTGGGTGATTTTTTTCCTTTCATTTACTGTGCTAATAATACATAATATTATATTATAAAAAGCAGTTTTGCTCAATTATCGCAGTTACCTCCGTGGTGTGGAGTGTACGGCTCCAGCTTGATCCATCATTTCGGATTCTTCTTGTGTTTCACCTTTAACAGACAAATTCAAATTATTTAGCAAGCGAGAACAGTGTTTTGTTACGAGGTTCGATTCACAATTCACAGGACGTTTTTTTGTTTTCGCAACCAACAGCACAGAGCAGATACAATTATTAATAACGTGTGGACAGGCTCCAATTCCATCAGGGAAATATATATACATTATACATGCTAAATTTTAGTGCGTTGAACAAACTGAATATATAGAGAATTACGAAATATAGGTAAACAAATGTGTCGAATGCTTAATATATAAAAAAATACATTAATCCAACCACATTGTTTTAGACTAGCTCTTTTTAAAGTATGCGCTCTTTGAACAGGTTAGAAAATAAAACTTTACTTTTTTGACATCTCACAGCACAAGAAACCAATCAATTCTCACGTATTTTATTTAGAAAATTCTCCATTCGGAGTGGTAAAAATAAAAAGAAAAATAGTATATTTTCTTGTGTTGCATTTATTCAAATATGTAATTATTACACTATTAATTAATATTGTTATCATATTACATTGTAAGGTTTACATTGCATTGTAATATAACAGTTGTAATATAATTAAAACCAGATAAATTTTCGTGGACCCTCGCTTACGAATTGTGAACCCCCATTTTTTTGTCACGCCAACGTAGACCCCCGTCGAGTCTCCCGTGGAACCCTGGGGGTCCACCTGGACCACTTTGGGAATCAATGCTTTAAACCATAGAGGCTACATAGATTCCATGCTTTAAATTTTGGTTTCGAAATTGACATATTTTCTTTTCGTTCTGAAGGGGAAAAAATGTTAAGCTTTTAGTGCACTAAAAATGTGTTCACTTTTTTTTAGTTACCAAGCACCATTTTACCACGGAAAAATAAAATTTCACACTTTGCTTCATTATAATTATGTTAAGTAGGTACTGAATACTGATTTTTAGTTAAGTGTTTTGGCCTTCTTTAAATAGATAAAGAAGGACAGAAATACTTTGGTGTTACTAAACAATGTTTACGTTTAATTCAGTTTGTAACTCGCAAAGTGCGACCCCAAGAAAAATCGAAAAAAAGCAAATTTGATCGTTTTTCCAAAAATCAGGACATAGCTGAAAAAAAAGTATTAGAGTGCCCGCGGTGAGAGATGAAGCCAGGCACGTCATCAATAATATGCTAGTGAACGCCTGCTGGCCCGCAGACAGTGCCGTGTACACAAAACTGCACATTGGGTTTTATGACGTTAGGTACAATTTTGGCAAACTGCTATTCATGACAATAAACAGCCAATAGCAAGCTAGAAGGTGGGCGCAATGCATTCACGTTACTATGACGCGGTGGCTTCATCTTTCGCCGCGCGAGGTCTAATACATACAAGGTGCAGCGCGACAAAATGGTAAAGCATATTTACAGTGCTATTTATTGAAACATATTTTACAATTCGAAATCATTTCATGTAGTAGCCTTATAAACCAAATTTACACAATCAGTGTTATTTGAGTACTCGCTAAAATTTTGATAATTTATTAATTTGTCACTGCCAAAAATTTCGAAATACATCCATAATACAGGGTGTCCCAAAATTGCTGGGACACAGAGCTACCACGTGTAGTAGAGGTCAAAATAAGTCGATTGGACCCAATTTATTTATATACCAAAATGTACCGTTTGCCCGTGAGAAGAGTTCAAAGTTTACATAAAAAAACACATTTGTGTACGCTGTTCAGAAATGAGTGCAACAAATTGAATGAAATTTGACAAAAGTGCATTTTAGAGGATTACTCTCCTTTCGGTAATCAAAGAAACCCAAAAGAAATTGTAGAAGGGTTTAAAACCATCTTCACCCCCTAACATTTTTTTCAGAACTTTCTTAGGGGTGGTAATACGTTTCTCAAATTTTTTAGCGAGAAGACTGATTAATTATCTTCATTTTGTTACTCTTGTAAAAATTTCGTATTCCGCATAGTTCCGAAAGAAAAAAATGTTTTCTTAAATAATGCTAACAGATATTCCTAGTACAAGTTTAATAAAATTGTAATACAAAATTTTATGTAAACTTTGAACTCTTCTCACGGGCAAACGGTATATTTTGGTATATAAATAAATTGGGTTCAATCGACTTATTTTGACCTCTACTACACGTGGTAGCTCTGTGTCCCAGCAATTTTGGGACATCCTGTATACTAAAATAGAACATAGTAACGAGACCTCTGTTTTTAATTTCGTTTTTTTGTGCGGTTTTAGGTAGTTTCTATCACACCCAGGCGGGAATAGGTGTTTCCGTAATTTTTGTCCGTCTGTTTATACCTACTAGAATCTCTTGGACTGGCTTTTATGTAACATGATACACTATGTTTAGGTTTACTGGTATACCTTAACTTAAAGTATTTGGACTACTTTTTATGAATTACGACAAAAGGACGCGGCAATTTGGGCGCGGGATAAAAGAACGCGGTTATATAGACGCGAGACAAAAAGTCGCAAGGGACAAAAGGACGCAGAGACATTTGGACGCAAGACATTAGGTCGCCTTCCAGTTGGACGCAAATGGCGAGGCATGGTTGTCAAAAATAGACTATAATACCTGGAAACAATTAAAATAAAATCTAACCTTTTCTGAACATTTTAAAGTATCTTACACTAATATAAAAACATAAAAATTTGTTCATCTAGACTCTAGAGTATTCGTTGATATTAATTGGCAGGATATCTGAAAAAGCCAGATACTTAGCCCGAAAAAAACGTTAATTAAATGCGAAAGGTATCATCGTTTAGACACGGTAAGGCAAAATCTAAATTCACTTATGATCTAGAGGGCACCCAAGTGAAAGAAATATGCGTCGTGAGACACCCGACAGAAGTGAACACTGCAAACTGAATCCAATTTAAAAAATATTAGAGTAACTCCAAAAAAACAGATAACTGGCTTACATCTAAAAATATTATCAACTTTTCTCCCTCGATGCTAAAGCCACAATTATATCAGATAGTAAAAGAGTAAGAGAGACACTATATTATATAATAATAAAAATGCGCCTTTTGTGTCCAACTGGAAGGCGACCTAATGTCTTGCGTCCAAATTTCTCCGCGTCCTTTTGTCCCTTGCGAGTTTTTGTCTCGCGTCCAAATGACCGCGTCCTTTTGTCCCGCGTCCAAATTGATGCGTCCTTTTGTCGTGATACCACTTTTTATCCGGTTAAAATAATTTTTCTGTCAAAACGACCAAAACTTGAATGAAGCCGCTGGAAGAAACTATTCTAATACTTCAGTTAGTGCCTGCTATATTTCAGGCATAATATAACGCTTAGCCATTTATATAATATACTTCAAAGGTCGTCTATCAGACGTAATCGCTACGATCAGGTGAGATAAGATTTCTATCAAGAACGATGTTAACGTGGTTAAGCCACTGGTAAAGGCTAGTATTTAACAAACTTTTTTGTGGTTGTATTATTGTAGTTGTCTGACAAGAAGTAGAGGTTATTTAACTATAAACATACATAGGTATATACAGAATTCGATAAATGCAGAACAACCAATGGTAGGTTGATAATAAAAATTCACGAACAGAAAAAATATGTTCGAAACATAACATAAATTGTAAATGTAAAACAGTAAACAACATTTCCAGAAGTCAGTCCATTTTTCCAAAAAATAAAATTAGACTTAGGTATAAGAATAACATTAAAAAAACTTTAACGAAATGGATAAAATTGGGATTGCCAGATGTCAGATTCACCATTCTATACATTGCTGTTACAATTTCCTACTTTCAGAAAACGCTCAATAAATTGAATTTTAAGGCTCGTATCTACCGAAGGAACAATGAGGAACTTTTTGTTGCCATTTGTTTAAAAAAACAGAAACCTATGTCAACAAGCATAAACTTTTTATCTCCACTGGAGCAAAACTTGAGGAACGTTTCAGTTTTGTGTCTGGTTTGCTTATGTTTCGCATTGTTGCGGAAACAAGTTGTCTCCATTGAGTCAGCTCATTAAGTCAAGATGTGGTATTATAACAGCAATAGTAAACTATCATACCTACAAAAGAAATCAAAACGCAATTTTAGTTTAATCATTCTATGCCAACAGTGCATTATGTATACATTTTTATAATAACAAAGCGTTGTTGATTTGATTGCATATTTTTGAAACGCGTGTTATAAGAACTATAGTCTTTCCCACCAACATATATATTTATCACGTGAACAGTACATTGGCTAGGATTCACAGAGTATCTGATTAGTTATCCAGGTGTGCAAGCTTTTACGGCCGGCAATGTTCCAAGTCTTCATGGTTTCCGGGCTTGTAGGCCGTGATCCGGTGGTATTTCTACTTGACGTTTCGTCTACAACTGCGGTAGACATTCTCAAAGGCGATGTGGCAGCGGTCGAAGTGTCCTCCTTGGCGGCTCACAGGTCACACAGTCACATTGACCTGTGAGCCGCCAAGGAGGACACTTCGATCGCTGCCACATCGCCTTTGAGAATGTCTACCGCAGTTGTAGACGAAACGTCAGGTAGAAATACCACCGGACCACGGCCTACAAGCCCGGAAACCATGAAGATATCTGATTAGTTGTTGAGCTTCAAGCGACCAACCAGATGCTGATCACGCAGTTTTGTTCCTATATCGGTTCATGGGATAGAATAATAGAACTCGTCTTAAAATTAATGTTCGAATTTTAAACCAAATAAATATTAACACAAAATGGAGTGATAAATGAATCTGGCAAGCTCAAATATCAGGCGACAGACGAAGAGATTAGTGGTGCAATCTACTACCATATTGATTAAGGTTAAATCTCCAATCATGTTCTCTCGGATCCACTTCAGTTTGATCATCTATGCTGATTTCGAAGCGTAGTTGGCGTCTACCACTAACCTCGGCTACGAATGGAGACATTCACAATACAGGCATCAATTATACAAATATAACTGTAGGTAATTATTAACATTCAATTGGTAACCGAAAATCGAAAGACTTGAATCTGTTTTTTTTTGGGGACGGTTAGATGTGACAATGTTTTGTATGAACACAAGCACTATTGAGATTTGACACAACACGATACGATGTCTGGTGGCAGAAATTTAAACTATTGTGGTAATACATTTTACTGAACGGCTATTCCGGACTGAGTAATTTTGCAAATTTTTATCGTTAATATTAATTAATACATTGTGGAGCTGCAAGATTTTCATTTCGTGCAAAATGAAAATGCAGATCAGTTTGTTCCGTAAAAGACTGTACACAAAGCTTAAGAAAACAATTCAAAAATATTTCAGGAAAATTAAACATTCGTTTTTGAGAGTTTTGAACTCACTTTAGACGGGAAATATGGTTGAGGTGATGGGTTTTTATGGTGGAGGGACGGGTCTTAAATTTTTATTTTCAAAGATAGAGAGATTTCCTGCAAGAGGCAAATATTTTTAGTTTTTTACGAAGAATATTACTGCCATATCGCCGCCATATTATAATTAATATGGCGACGATGGTATTATAGTCTATATTATGTCAAATCCCAATAGTTTTGATTACATTGATCTCTATTATACAGGGTTCAATGCTTGATCGTGAATAAATTATGTAAGAGAAAATATTAATAATTTTTCAAGTAGTTTTGGATTTTGAATCTTAGAGGTGCAAATATCCCAATCCAAATATCATTCTTACTTATGGATCAACTACATATATGCACAATGCCAAGACATTTTTCAACAACCTCCTTTGTCTTTCAGATCCTACTTTATGTAA
This sequence comes from Mongoloraphidia duomilia, assembly GCA_039654895.1. Classification (NCBI taxonomy): domain Eukaryota; kingdom Metazoa; phylum Arthropoda; class Insecta; order Raphidioptera; family Raphidiidae; genus Mongoloraphidia; species Mongoloraphidia duomilia. The sequence goes on from CM077524.1 coordinate 6,679,462, forward strand.
TTATTATAATGCTGTAGATTGTTATAAAATATACTAGATAAGCAGTCACAAACGAATATTTAGAAATAAATTTTTTGAGATTTTGGGAAATTTGCTACGACAGCTACCGCTACTATTTTAAAAAGGGTTTTGACTATTATGTGAAAAACACTTCCATCGCTATACAGGGTGTTTCATAATATATGCGCAGGACTTCAGGATGTGATAGCTCGTCCAAAAATATGAAGAAAAGTTTCTATTAACTTAACTTTAAAATGCACCATAAAAACACCCACTACCCCTTCAAAACCTTCACCAATTATGACTTAAAAAAAAATTTCCGCACGAAACATAGCTTATTATGAGTAGAAAATGCTTACAAAAGCTGTTTTCTGTACGATAAACGGTTCCGGAGATATTCGCAAAAAACGACATTTTTTTTTCAATTTCAACACCCTGTATCTCTAAAATGGTGCATTTTAGAGGGTACTTAAGTTAATAGAAACTTTTTTCATATTTTTGGACGAGCTATCACATCCTGAAGTCCTGCGCATATATTATGAAACACCCTGTATATACTACATCTCACCTACAGAATGATTCTGTCCATAATTTCGGTTACCAATACCATATAGGAACTATATTTTAGTTCAGCTCCAACAAATGTTTGGTATTTTTATTTGATTCACACAGTGCCTATTAAAAAATTATAACTAGTCATTGGAAATAAAGTATTTCACAAAATCTAATATGATTTACTAATCAATATTTTATTTTACAAATTAAAATAAATGATAATTATTATCGCTAAATTCGAGGTTAAAATGTATTAATATTCGTTAAAATTGTCTTTTCATTTTGTGGCATTCTAGTCTTCTCTTTTCGGGGTATTAAAATAATAAACTAAAAACTTGAGAGTTGAGCAGGGCCGGATTAACCATGTCAGGGCCCCTAGGCAATGCAATTCTCGGGGCCCATTTTCAGCCGTTTTTAGGTGATCAGCTCTTTTCAAGTTGATGAAGGGATGTGAATAACTTCCAGAGGTCTGCTCGATTCTAAATTTGGTATCCTGTTAGTATAGAACTAATAATATGGATACGTTACGTAGCGTATTGTATGATTCATACAATACGCCATGTAACGCATCCATATTATTAGTTCTACTACTCGATACTAGATGGTTCTGTTCTGTAAGTATGAAGTATTTCATCAACTGACAGCATGCGTCGAAAAAAAGCAATAATACCTATTGTCATTGAGTATACAAATTTTCCAATTAAATTTTCACTCTATATGAAACATTTTCAATTTCATTTGTGCGCGCGCGGGGCCCCTAGCCGATGCGGGGCCCCTAGGCAGTTGCCTACTCTGCCTAATGGTTAATCCGGCCCTGGAGTTGAGTACAAATTTAGTTTATAGTACGTGAACTCTCGCTCTCAGTATTAATTTGTGTTTCTTGATGACGTGCCTCGTAAAGAAAGCAAAAGTTTTGGTGGAATTCGTAACCATTTGTAACTGTGTCTAATGTCTATTCACATTTATAGTCATCTAATTGAAACTTTTTCTTAAAAAAAACTGAATTTTTAAATTTTCTTGTATAAACACCGAATTTTAAATTAGTTACTGTACTATTTTATTAAAATATAAACTACCAGCGTTATTTTGAATTGTTTTCAATATGTTGAAATTAGAGGAGAATGGGGGAATGGCGGTTACTTAAGCAAGATGCCTTCCATTTACTCAATGAAGGTTAAAAAATAGCACAAACATTATACTTCAAAGTAACTAATAACAAAAATGTCATACAAGTTATATGACTGCAATTGGAACATTTTGCAAACTTTTTTAGACTAACACTAAATCCGAAAAACACCGTCTGTACTACGAACTCTCGATTGGTCATCCCCTTTTTGTTGCGAAAAATCACCCCCAGTGAGGACCCATCGCTGTACTTTTGCATCTAGTTTCCGATCGGTTAATCGGACGAAAATAATATATGTTACTAAATTCAAAATAAAAATGTCCCATTCATGGTACAGTTTATCCTAAAGATAGGCCTACAATGAAGGTTCAAAATCGAGGGTAGTTTTTAGCGCGTAGCAAAAAATTCGTCTGGCGCAAATATCTCATAAATGGATTGTTTGACGAAAAGATGTCAAGGAAAAAAATTGTAATGCAGAGTTAAAGGTAAAATGTTAATGAAAAATTAATCTGTAATGTAGATACTTTAATTTTTAATTTTTTCTAATATTTTTTTAGGGCATTTTTAACTTTTTTTGCAACCGTGTATTTCGTTATTTTATTATATGTATATTGATTATATAAAATTGCTACATATATTCCAAAAATATCGCCATAAAACGATGGTGTTTATTAGTACCCTCAATTAAAACTAAAAAAAAAAAATTTAAACGCGTATGACTACCATTACCCGCTGACCTCTATAACTTTTTGTTTCCACCATATCGAAGCAATTTAATAATAGTATTTGATTTTACTTACATTTTACAAATTAGTTTACAATAATCGATAAAACCCCTTCCATAAACGAATTTACTTGTAGTGAATTACAGATTTCAGACAACAAAGTCAGAGACTCGAAATCAAAACTCCTAGATTCGTACTGATCAAGTTATCATTTACTTGCAAATAGATATTTGTTTCCTGTTTATACTATTTCCCGTATATTTGAAGGAAACGAATGCTTTGATAATTATATTAATCGTTTGATTATTATAAAATAATTTTTATTTTTATTCACACTATTGTGTATTTGATTGAATTCTACAAACATTCCAGATTGGTCGACATTTAAATAACTGGAAAATAATATTTACCTGTAGTTGACGAAGGTGGATCCTTTTGTTGAGACGGGCTCTGGGCTGTTTGGCTTACTTCACCTGCGTAACATTAAAAACAGTGTTAAGTAATGTCTTTTCGTGAAAGAACGTAATTGTTACAAAGTATAGACTTTACCATAAATGTTAAAAAACATTTCAAAATATGATGAAATTTGCGCTCGAAAGTGAGAAATTATAGTAGAATATTATGAATAATGATATTATGAATGAAAATACAAAAATTTTAAAGAGGTCTGAAAACAAATTTCAGTACAACAATCAATACAAAACAAAATTCTATACTTTATAACAATGTAAATTAATGTTTAGGGTTATAACATGCATGTTAGGAAAATACAGCATGCTATTTTTTTAACTTGGTTTTATTTGAAAAAATACATAAATATTTTTCAGGAAATGTGAACTATTTATTCCATTAAAGAAAATAAATTATATTTTTTATGCATTTTTTCCAATAATTTTCATGTGGGTTATTGATTAGTATTAATTAATACAACTCATTTATTTAACGTCATGCAAAAATGAAATATAACAAAAAAAAATAAATAATAACCGCTGTTTGTTTAAACCTGTGCATAACTGCAGCTCCTAAAAATTAAATAAATTATAAAATATAAAAATAAAATAGAGAAAAAAATTATAAGAATGTAAAACGCATGCTGGTTCAGTGCATCGATAGAAAAGTATTTTGAATAAAATTGTATTACATATGTCATGTACAGCAACAATACTAGGGAATGAATATTTTTGCAGTAAAACGTTCGCAAAAATACAATTTTTTCATGGGAGCAATAGTTCTCAATTTCACCTATAAGTCATAATCTGCACTCAACCAACGAGAGTTTACCCTTCGGCTAAAATTGTTTTGTAGTAAATAAATAAAGAGATGTTACTGGAAATTACATAATATAAATTTGCAGGGCATACGTAGCCATTAACATACATATATAGGGAGCACCAAAATATAGGGTAGGTATAAATAATAGAGTATAATATTATGTACATAGTAGGAGGATTTCGTTACTGTATGAAGTTATATCACTACCTTGGACTATAGTTTCTACTTGGGCAGGTGTTACATGTCTGGTTACATAAGTGCGGTGAGTGATTAGTTCCGTTTGGCCACCACTAGTCGCTACGTCACCAGCAATTGACGTTAGCAGATGTTGATAATCTGAATCTGAAACATCTGATTGCGCAAACTCTTTAGTGTAAATTATTTTTTGTCCTTGAGAATCGCTGTATACTTGTTTATTGAGTCCTAATTCTTCTGGATCGTATTCGTCAGAAATGTAAGCTGGTCTTAGATCGTATTCATCAGACGATTTATGAGCAAACTGTTCAAAATATGCTTCTAGCTCAGGTCCCGACAGTCGCTTTTCACCACCGGAGGCGTCTTCTTTAACGATTATTCGTCTTTGAACAACTCGTTTGATGTGTACGTTTCCATCAGCATCCACCTCCTGAGTTTCTTGAACATCTTCGCCTTCCCCGAAATTTTCAACATATTGACGTAGCTGTAAATCCGCATCTGGACCTCGGAATGTGACCTTACGAACTTCCGGTGGCAAAGCTACAGTTCGATGAATTGTGTGTGAAAATTCGGGATCGTCTTCGCAGGGCTCAATAACTTCTGTTACATATGGTTTAGAGTTATCGTCAAGAAATTCAGTTTCGTATCGTCCATCAGAACTATTTTCATCTGACCAAACTTGTCTGATAGCAGCAGCTAAATCAACACCCTCAATTCCGTGCGCCGCTCCCGTCGGATCTATAGTATCTGTGCTGGAAACCATAGTATTTGAGCCTCCACTTGTGAATGAGCTCGAAATAACGGAATCAGTTTCATTTTGATAAGTGGCATGTGTCGCTGTAGAACTTGATGGCTCTAGGCTATCTGTACTACCTAACATTAATTGTTCGCGTTGTTCTCGTATTCCGTGCTCCGAATCCTCTCTTCCTGATGAACTTAAATCGCCTTCTCTTCCGCTAGAGCTGCTTTGATCATGTCCTGTTGCTTCACCAATGCGTGATCCATCTTCATCAATAGAATCTGACAGAGCAGCTATGTTGGCGGTAGTTCCAGTACCAAGTTCTAACGAATCACTCGCTACAAGGCTTCGATCGTAAGGTTCTTGCATTTCTATACTGTCGGTCATTATGTCTTTCGGCTGGGTCTTCAGCTGGTTTTGGAATTCAATTGAGTCTGTACTAGCCGTCATAATATCTCCTGTTGTTTTCATGTCGAGACTATCTGTACTGGCGTGGAAACCCGATTGAGATGTTGCTTTAAAATCAAGACTGTCGGTTGACGTCTGCATTATATCATCGTGTGATACAGTGGATACTTTACTGCTGTAAGGTGCATCTAAATCAAGATCAGGTACTTTTGCAACTTCTTCCAGTGAATCACCGCGACCCATAGATTCAGTTTTTTCTCCGTTTTCTTTCATGTCAATGAAACGCTCTACATTTGTCTGAGCTTGACGTATGATTTCATCAATTTCAAACATTCTTTTTTCATAATCTTCTTCATCTGATTCTGCTATGATTTTTTTGTCAGTTCCTGAAACGGTTTCATAACTTTCAGACTCAGAAATTGTACTTTCATGACCCTCATCAATTTGTGCAAGAAGTGCCTCTTCTTCCTTTGCTTTTACTTCTATTTTATGAGCTTGTATACAAGCAGATTCTAATCCTTCGAATTCTTTTAAGGATGACAGTGATACATCATCACCTTGGCTACTTTTACTTGCCAAATAACGTCTTGAAAAACTGCCATTACTCAACGAATCCTGTGAGCCTTGATGAAATTTGCGATTTTCTAATGATATTGCTTGCTCCAAATTTTCAAATTCTTGCAAACTTGACATAGATACATCGTCATGTTCTCCAGAGCGTGTGAAGAATTTTCTTCCAGCTAAAACATCATATTCTGGTGTACTTGAGAATGAATCCTTTACACTTCCTCCACTGTAACTTCCACCAGATTCTTTCTGCGAACCTAAACTTCCGATTCGACTAGAACTTGGATCAAAATCATTGATTTCTTCTTCTTTAATATCTTCCAATGGAGCCCTTTCGAACTCCATTTCGTAGCCATATCCAGCGGCTATCATAGCTGCCTGATCGCCTTGGAATTGCATTTCAATCCATTTTTTACTTGCTTCCAATTCTTTGTCATATTCATAGACATAATCTCTTCCAGTTCCACTAGTTTTAACTCCAGTAGATTTTTTATCACCTGCGGTTGGTGGACTATCTTCAAAATCAAATGGCCCTAATTCATCACCGCTTGAAGTTGAGCCATCAGGATAATATTTAATGTTTGTTAGTTTTGCTGGGGCAGATTTAATTAATAATTCTTCTACTTCTTCATCATGTTTTCGAATATACTTGCTTTGCTTTATCGCGACACTTTTACCTTCTTGGTCTGTTTCAGCAGCTTCTTTAGCAACTTCTTCGATAACCACGAAATCGTCTGTCAAATCAGGCTTTTCTAACATTTCAAATGAATCACTCGTTGGAGATTCGGTTTGAGATGATGGTTCTTTTTCTCCTTCACCTTCGATCACCGTCTTTTCTTCGACTGTGACAGAAATCTCGCTCTTAGATTCTGTCATTGCTTTATCATCTAAGTGACTCTCGAATTCTTCGGCCATATAATCAATTCCTTCGTCTAAAACATATTCACGGCCTTGATCTGTCTCTTCACTACTTTTACTAGACATCGAAGCCGGAGTTTGTGGCGTAGTAAGAATATCCGCAGATGCCTCTTTTTCTTCCAGCTCAAGATCTGGATAGTGGAAATCGCGATCAATTAGAGGTGCCATATGTTGCGTTACTGTAATATCAGGAATGAAATTGGGACTCAGATCGCGTTGTCGTTGCATTTCAGCGCGTCGGTTTTCTTGTTCGCGTTTTAATTGCTCTTTTGCCTCTAACTCGTTTTTCTCAGCATCTAAGTCTTCAACAATTGTGCAAATAGATTTTACATGATGTACTGGTGATATATGTGGAACCATATGAAAAGCTGCTTCTGCTTCAGCTTCTTCAAAACTTGATTTTTCACTTGCCGTCCCTCCACTGACAAACTTGGTATGTTCGCGCTCTTTGTGTGTAACGCGATCTGGCTTTTCTTCTGTTGTAAAAATTTCGTTTTTGCTGAATTCGTGAGTCATGTGAGTAGTTTGGTAATCAGGTGATTTTGGATATGAACTCGATGAAAAATCCAGTTCAGATTCGTGTCCACTGATGTGAGTTTCTGGAGAGTCATCTTTAATTTCGAATACATCGGCGGGTTCAGGTGATACAGGACGATCGATAGGATCGCTGACACCTTCGGATGAGCATTGTTTTAATAACTCCGCCAATTCTGAATCAGGCCTTTCGTCTGAAAAACCAACTGACATGGCCCGATGGCTTTCTGAATCGCTTTTACTGACTTGCGACTGCGGACGTGAACTATCCATATCTTGTCTACTTTCAGTCATGTCTAGTTCAGTTTCTTGCTCGTAATCTGTATCTAGAAATCTCCCTTCTCTTAAATCCCGGTGAAAGCCTTGGTCTGCTTCAGTTTCGTAACTCTCATCTTTTTCAGTTTCATCTATGTCCTTTTTTTCATCACTGCTACTGCTAACTTCTTTTGGTGTTAATTCTTCAACTCTATCACTTTCCGTTAAATCGGATTCAACTTGTGTAGGAAGTTCAATAGGACGTGAAGTTAAGCCAGGAATCATTGATGGGATAAAAGAACTGGTACTTTCATGACGTCTGTGACCTCTCTTTTTGGGTTCTACAACATCATCGTATTCAGGAATGTATTCTACTTGTGTGGGACCGTTTTGTTGTGGGAATTCATCGCGTTGTTCAGAAGATTCTGAAGTAACTTGAGTGCATGCACTTTGGACACCTTCTTCGCCATAAATTGTAGAAGTTGTCAAAGTGGCCGAACTTACATGTTGTGATGAAGGTTGCGTTGAAGTCGAGGATTCAACCATCGATAATGGAGGTAGGGAATAACCATCAATTATATGACTGCCGAGACTTTCACGACTTCCTGACTTATGACGCCCATTTCCTCCTAACTGATCGATTTCTTCTAAACTTAAAGACATCCCACTTATGGTCATACTTCCTTCCAATTTTTCTGAATCAGCACGTGATAATTCAACTACAGTTCTGATTGCTGATGATGTACTTGAGTAACTTGTACTTAATATACTTCCTTCTTCAACGCTACTTCCGTATTTTTCGTCTATTTCTATTCCGGTTTCGGATTGAGGTGAGTCTGGAATTATTATTTTTGGTTCAGGTTGAAATGTCATTTCATGTGAACGTTTCATTTTAGATATTTGTTCTTTTTCAATCTGCATTGCGTCCTTTGAGTCTTCAGAATCTTCTGAAATATCTATCGAATCTTTAGACGATGACCTTTGATGATGTGCGCCTCTTTTCTTGTCTGTAAGTTTTACTTGTTCAGGTTGAGATAAGATACGGGATGATTCGTAGGGTTCAGCAACTTCATCTTCCATTATTTGACCTACAGCATCATCAAGTATATCACCATCTAATTCAAATGCTGATGGAACTAGAGTTTCTGAAGCTTCGCTAACTTCTACACTAGCTAAATGTCCAGAGCTTTCACTGTCAAGACTTTTCATACTTTCACGTGAACTTAAACTACTGACGGCTGTGTGATATTCTGCGGAGGTCAGATGTGATTTTGATGTAGTTTCTTGCGAAGTCAATGCACTTTCATACTCAGAAGATCCAGCAACCAACATACCTTCGACATCTGATGAACAAGGTCGACTTTTGGCACTGTCTTGCTCAAAACTATGATAATGGCTTTCGCCGGAACTTGACCAAGTTTCAAATTCTGCCCCTGATCTTCGATCGGCTTTTAAATTGCTACTAGAACTACTAGTGTCAACATCTTTAAAAGGTTTCGTCTTTCTAAACGTTACTTCATGTTTTTCAATAATTCTTGTTGTGTCTGAAGAATCACCTTTACGCCCCGAAGAACTTGTAGAAGATTGTTGTTCATCGATCGGTGATTTAATTGATTCTTCTTTACTTGATTCTTCACTTGATCCACGTTTTATTTCTTCATGTTTTGTTTTAAATTTTATTTCGACATCTTCAGGTAAAATATCAGATGCTTCAGAGAGTAAATCTGCTTCTCCAAATTTACTTTCATCGCCTAATAATTTTTTCAGTTCTTCTTCTGTAATTTCACTAGACGAACTTGTGACTGTCTTGCTTTCTTCGTGTTTTTTATCAACAGTCACGGAACTGGTCACTCGTTTTACATGAGTTTGTTCAATAGTTTCAGAGCTTTGAATTTGGGCTCCATCTTTTTCTGAAGATGTTATATCAGTTTTCTTAATTTTTTTATCAGTTTCTTCTAAAACTGTAGCTTCTGCAGTTTTAGTTTCAAATCCGACACTATCTTTAAAACCACCTTCAACGATTTCATGTGTTTTATATTTTTCACTAAGTATACCTCCAACTTTTGTGTCGATTTTTTCTATAGTTTCTTTTAAACTTTCTTCAGCTACAGAAAAGTCTGAAATTATTTCAGTGCTTAATTCCTTAGAATCTACTTGTTTATCTTCTTCATCTGACATAAAAGCAGATAACCGTTTCTCTGACACAACGCCGTCCGATGTAGCTACGTCAGTTTGTTCAATTTCAGTATCTTTAGTAGTTTTAATTTTTTGTTTTTCATCAGTCTTTTTTGAAATTATTTCTTTGTCATCTTCAAAACTGCGGTGTTCAGTTTCAGTTCTTTCAATGTTGCCTTTAATAGTTTGAATAGTTTTTTTATCGATGTCAGATTTATAAGTCAAGGATTTTCCATCTAAATATGCTTCATAATCTTGTGATGTACTTGATTCTTCTACATTTGATTCATCAATTTTATCTTCAAATCTTCGTTCTTGTGATAAAATTTTGAATTGAAATTCAGATGGAGATTGTTTTTTATGTACACCTGTTTCTATTAATTCTTCCTGAGCAGCGTGAAGTGACTCTGTTACTTCAGCAAGCGTTTTTTCTACAGCTGATAAGTCTGGTTTAGGTTTCAGTATATTATCTTGTTCATTTTTTTCAAGGGGAGGCGATAATTCAATTCCACTGCATCTTAAGTCTTCGTCTGTGATTTCCATACTGGATGTTTGTGTGTCAGCACGTATCATTTTAGATAGTTCTCTTTGTTTTCTTGCTAAAACTGATTCAACTAGTTCTACTTCACGTTCGTCCAATCCTTTAGCTTCAGCTAACTGCCGTAAATATTCAGATACTTGACTTTGAGCTATTTCTGGATCAGGTGCTGGGCCTTCTTCATCAGTCTCATCACTCACTGGTACGTGACGCTTTTGTATTTGAACTTCGATGTCTTCAATTAGCTCTGAAGCAATATTGCGCGCTTCTTGTTCAGATATTAAACGAGTTTGGAGATCTAAACTCATTTTCCCTATTTCGCTTTGCTCAGCATTGTCTCGTTGGACATATGACTTGTCAGGAAAACTTTCACTGAATTCTTCATCTTTCTCGATTATTATTTGGTTTTCAATTGGTATGTCACTTGTTGTTTCTTCAGTTGATGTTATTGGTTGTGATTGTACTGGCACTTCCCAAACAGTATCAGGAATGCTTTCCGTTGGCATATTTATTGGTGAAACAGCTCTGAATTCTCGGATTTCAGCTTCCTCTTCAATAATATCAGTTTTAAAGTCTGAGTGTTTGGGGTCTTTCATCGCATCGGCATCATCTTCTGATTCATCACTAATGCGTCTTTGTATCCCTGATAATGTGTAAGTAATTTCTGGTATGGATGACTCTTCGACAATTGCAGACGAGACTTCTGATCTTATATCCCATTCACTAGATTTAATTTCTACATCTGTCGTATCAGTGTCAAAGTCGGCACCTTTTTCAGAATCCTCCATTTCACTTTTGTCAACATGCACTTCTAAAGAATCGCTAGGTCTCGATATACTCTCAGACTTATACATCATTACGTCGGCAAGTTGTGTTGCAACGTCTTCAATTGATCCCAATTCTATGCTACGTTCAGACGATATACTTTGTTCAGAACCTGTAGAAGATCTTTTAGTCACTGTATCTAAATCGATTTTTGTACTTTTTTGAATTAATTCGTCTTCTGCTTGTTTTAGTACTATTTTTTCTGTAGATTTTTGCGATTCCTCTTCACTTTCAAGATCCGATTTCTCTATTAGTTTAGATGTTTCACTAGTAATTGAATCGGTTTCGGAACTTATTGAATCGAAGTGTTTTTTATGATCAAATTCTTTCAATTCTTGAGAAGATTGACTTTCAAAACTACTAACTTTTACTGATTTGGATTCAAATATACTTTTAATATCTTTAACTCCCACTATTTGTACTTCGTCTGCTTCATCTTTAATTGAAACTGCTTCGACAGATTTAGTGAAATCTTCAATACTTGACGTCAAATCCTCTTTCTTTAATTGTTCAATCTTTTTCATGCTTACATCGATACTAGTTTGTAAAGATTTGGCTAAATCTTTCACAGTTGTCGGTGTAACTTTTGTAACTGAAAATTGTGATTCAGTAGTTGGGCTAGATTTAACGGAAGTAGGTTTTGATTTAATAGGTAATTTACTACTTTTTTCGAACTCTTTAGCTAAATGTTTGACACAACTAGTAACACTTTCTTTTTCAATAATATCTTTTTCCTCCTGCCCTAAACTATCAATATATTCATCCATTTCGGTTGAAAATATTTCGGAATGTATTTTTCTATCAACCATTTTTTCTGTATCAATTTCCATTTTATCTAAACTAGTTACGCTGATAGATTTATGTTCTGGAGATGACTCTTCATCTAATTGTGACATTAATTGTTCAGTAACCATTTCCTGTTGCATTTGTTGTTCGAAATATCTTTTCCTGGCACGTACACTGCTTTCATTTACATCTTGCAAATCGTCGGTTGGAAGTGAAACTGATCTTTCAAATATTGTCTTGCGTGCTGCAGCAACAGGTGGATGACTTACACTCATTTGTCTCTTTTTAAATATCGGTATTCTACTACCAATGTCCCGAGTATCAAAAGTATCAGATTCCTGACTCTCCGATATAATTTTTACCTTATCGAATGTTTTTTGATCATCATGTTTTTCTAATACTTCTTCAGATTCTAGTTTATCAGTCTTATGTACTGGTTTTATTTCTTTAATTTTATCATCAGTAACCGGTCTTTGGGAGGGTTTTTGGGAAGGTGCTTGGAAGGCAGCCATATATTCAGACATAGGTTTGGATACTTCTTCTTGCTTTTCGTCTTTGATTTCTTCTTCTTGCAAAACATCCTCATCTTCAGATTTTTTTCCGCTCGTTAAAATTGTTGCAGATCTTGGCTTGGGTATAGGTGGCGTTACATGCATTTCATGTATAGACATTCTCTTCTTTGTCTGCATATGCTGTTCTCTAATTTCTTTCGGTGTAATATCTTCGTAAAGACTCATTCTCTTTTTAGCGACAATTCCAGTTATATCAGTCGGTAATTGATCCTTGGTTCCACTTACATTTTCCCAAAATTTTTTTCTGTCGGAATAATTTTCGATAATACTTTCGGATGGACTAACACCGACTTGTACTTTTTCTATATCTAATTTTTCGTCAAGTACAGGCGATATTTGACTATCGTCCATTATGTCCACGTGTTCTAAAGGTGATGTTAATTCTATCTGACTATCGGTGGGTTTTGTTACTCGCGGTTTTGGTTTAGGCATGGTTGATGGTAATGTTAGTTCAGATGGTGATTCGGTTATTGTTCCAGCGGATGTTAGTTGTTGCTGTTGATGATGGTCGCTGGAGATGACAGATTCTAAAAGAGATGCGGTTAGTTTTGAGTTAGCAATGTGGATGCATTGTTAAATAACACAACGTTGTTAGGATGTAATTTCGTTTATAATGCATTTTTTTAGTTTTGGAACAGTAATGTAATAAATGAAAGTTTACAATTAGCATTTATTCTGAAGGGAATTATGGCTATATCTCATAGTTTATGACATTTCAACTGGGGCACAAAGAATTACTTTCGCATGGTAACTATTTAGCAAGGATATAAATTTATTCAAAAGTTTTAAATCAATTATCAATAAATGTTATTTTAGACTACTTATTTTTTATTTTTTCTATTTGACTCTTTTTGCGTAATATATTTCAGACATATTTTAATTTCTTGCGATTATATTAAAGTTAAACAGTTAATTGAAATAAATATAGCAACAAGAGACAGAACACTAATTATAGCGAATTATGATTCTGAAAGTTTATCGAATAAATATATTTTAAATTTAACGTTTTCTGGTTAATTTAAAACTTTTGAATTGAACAATCTACTTTACCAGGAACAAATCATTTTTACTTGCAGAAGGTAGGTATACAGAGACATTTTAAAGAGATTGTTAGTTTTATTAGTTAGATGAATAGAATAATTTTCTGAAGGATTACAGAAAACATGCTATTTTATGATAATGCGATACAGTTTAATAGATTTTTAAGAAATTGAACAATTCGAGATTAATAATAATACTGAAATGTCGAGTGTTATGTCTATAAATGTTAATAAACAAAAATTAAATAATATTAAATTTATAAAAAAATCTTGAATATAAAAAATTATAAATAAAAAAAATAAATTAAAGTGTATATAGACGGATAGTTGTAAAAACAATGGTAATGTTGCGTGTGCTAAATCGAAAAGTGATATTTATTTTTGTCATATCACAACGTTGTTGAAAAGTTAATTAAGCTTTCACAGTGTTTTAAAAAACATTTTTTTATAAATTTTATCAACTTGCAGTTTAAATATTTAATACTTTTCAAAAAATGTTTTTGATGTCGACTGTTACATTTACAGAATTGTCGTATTTAACTAAAAATACTTTAAACACAACTATATATAAAATATTTTGTGTGACAAAATAATGGTGAGCATCAAAAGGAATTAGGAAATAAATTAACAATTTACGAACTCGTGTTTCATTTTGATGAATATAATATCTTATTGTGTTGTATTTCAAAATAACAAATTTTAGTTTTGGTTAAAATAAATTTATGCATTCCTAAAAGTTGTGGAAAATTTAGGCAATAATCTTTTTTAAAGGTAGGTATATTTTTTGTGGTTATCAGAATCACTTTTAAAGAAATAAATAAAATGTATGTAGGTACGTGTTAACCTCAAAATACAATGTAGATGTTAACAGAGCCCAATGCAAAAATCTTGTTAATATCAACAGTTTGTTTAACAAAATGTAATTAATTCAAGAAGTCGGCCACTCTTTTAAGCAGAAATAATAATAATTGTGGTGTACATTTTAATTTATCGGTTAGTCGCTGATTTTAAATATTTTGGATCGAGCTCTTTTGCTCGATAATTTTTCACATGTTATTATTTTTCCGAGGAACAAATAGGCAGAAATAAGCATTATAGTCTAAAAATGTGGATGAATCATTGTTAACTTTGATAATAGGGTACTTGCATGGCATTTGTTTATTACACAGAGCGAAAATGTACGTCAATCTGAAAACAAAGAAAGAACGATTCGTTGGAGAGAAAGAATTTTATTAAAACCATCTAAAGTTGCTACGAAAACAGCATGTTGTATCACTTAGCTGATCTGATATCAAAGGTGTTTAGATTAAACTTAGTTTTTCTGGTTATATGTACTTTTCAGTGACCCTCACAAAAATATGCCTTTACCAAAGAATTTTTGGTGTCAGCGCGGCTAAGTGACGTCACATGACGTTATTTAAATAGCACATTAACTTTAATAAATTATTGCGCTTCAACAAATCGTTCAGTGTTTCTCAGACTCTTTAGAACTTTGTTCGAATTGATGATGTTTTCGTTCTGCATTATAAAAAGTCATGAGGAATTTCATTCTTGTACCCTATTTGTTCAAAAAGTATCTGACTTTTTATAGTAATACTACCTATCAGCTATTGTAATAAAAATTCAAATAGCGATATATGAACTATTTTTTAGGGTTCCGTATCTTAGAATGAAAAAAAAAACGGAACCCTTATAGGATTGCACTCTCGTGTCTGTCCGTCCGATCTCCCCCCCCCCCTTATCTCCGAAACTATTAAGCCTAAAATTTTGAAAAAAATAGGCAATATAGGGCTTCACTCATAGTTTACAGGAAAACCTAAACGAAAATCTGGTCTTTATTTGGGGGGCAAATTAGAAAATTAATTTTTTCAAATGCATCATGTGGCGTATCAAATGAAAGGGTTCGTTATGAGAATTACAAATATATTTTTTTTATAATTTTAAAATGCATAGTTTAAAAGATATTAAAGAAAATATAAAAAATCGAGTATTCCCCCCTTCTTTCCGAAACTACTGAGTCTAAAATTTTGGAAAAAATATGGAATAGTTTACAGGAAAACCTAAACAAAAATCCTAAGTCTTTAAATTCCCACGGGAAACGGAATAGTACGGAACTCTCTCCACGCGTGTCCAACTCGCGTTTGAACGGTTTTCTTGTGAGTTGTGTTTGATGATAAAAATATATTTTATTTTAGATCATTTTTATTAATATCTATACATTATAACTGATATAACTAAGAAATAATAATAGGTACGTAATATCAATAATAAAATATGGACAGTTACCTGTATTGGATAAATTATTATCAAAAATAATCTCACTTTTAGATAACAGTCGACCATATCTGATCAAAATAATGCATTCAAGTTGATAAAACTATTCACAACAAAACATTAAGCATAATTTATTTCTTATACTGTACCTGGATTAATTTATGCAAAGGTCGTTAATAATAATTATTATTGCATACTTATTTTAAGAATTACAAAAAAAAACAGTTAATAATTTTTGTTATTTCATATATCAGTTAGATATTTTCATGCAAAATTTTATAATTTAATTGTCACAGAAACAAATAGAAGACTGGTTGAAAGACGAAAATAAATAAACGACAAAAAACAACACAAAAACACAGTTTCGTGCAAAAGAAGTAAAAATATTAAATAATTAAAGTAGGTAAATTAAAACTCAAACATATCGGGCTCTTGTCACAATCTGTGTCATGGTGTCAATGTGGTCAAATCAGGATGTTTTGTTATTAACAATAGTAATTTATTTATTTTTATTTCACATATAAAATATATAAATTGTATTATAGAAGTTTGTTATTCACAGACATTGACTGATTAAATCATACGTTCTAAGTAATCTTTCTCCCTTTCTAAATCCTAACTTCCAAACGCATACTATTAAAATAGGAATATTATCATAGATCATTTACCTAGCGGACTTTGTTCGAGAGAACATTGGTCTCTTGTTACATGTGGTTCTCTATATTTTTTGTGAGAATGCACTACATTTTTTTGTTTTTTGTTCGAAGGTCCTTGCGATAGATGATCTATCTTATCCGATATTTGATTTAAAGGTTGGTTTGAACCATTATCTGAAAATATTTCTATATCCACTATGTCTTCTTCATCATCTAAATCCAGTATTCCAAGAGTACTATCTGTACCTTGTGAATTATTGTAAACATTTTCCTCAGAACCGAAAGGACTTGTTTTTGATAACCAGTCCAGAACAGCGTTCATGACTCTCCCTTTAGACAAGGATTCAGTGCTGCCTTTCGTTAGAACCTGTTTTTTGTTTCCATCTACAAAGCTTGGCAGAGAATCAATGCTTTGAGCAAGTTGAACTACATCTACACTTGCCCCGGATAATATTTGACTGTGATCGAGAGTCATAATTGCACTCATTATCGAACCTTTTGTTAAAGAGGAACAACTGCCTCGAAATTCATCATCGTCTTCATCATTTCTGTATACTCTGTTATTAATTGTAGTATCAATGTTTTGCAAATTTGGTAAACTTCCATGAAAACTGTCATCTGCACATCTACTCGCTTCAGATTTGGCACGAGGTTTATTCTTTCGTTTTCTGCCAGGTGTCGGCGATGAATAAGGACTTCGTTTTATTGGTATTATATCTACTTCAAGGCCGGCTTTTGTTATGCTTTGGTCTTTATTAAACGTTACAGGTGCCATATATACTATTTCAACTGTTTCTCCTTGACCTACGAAATAATTCAAATCATTGATCCTTTTCTGTACTCTTGACGCGTGTAGCAGAGTTCCCGATATGTTTGATTGTGATAGTATACATGAAGTTTAGATATCTAACAAGCTTAATATGAAATCATTTGGTTGTGAATTATAGTTTCAGGTAATGTAATTGAAGTCCAGGCGATTTATTTACAACATAAGAAACCCTAACAATGAATTCTGTGTGTATTCACAACCTAAAGACAATATTCAAGAATACTATAACTATACATAGGTATAGTTATAGTATAATATTCAAGAATACTATAACTATACTTAGGCATAGTTGTAGTATTCTTGAATATTGTCTTTAGGTTGTGAATACATAAATTTTGATTTCATTAAAACAATAGACTGTAGAGGAGATCATCTCGAGTTTAATACACAGAATAAAAACCACATAATACGCATACAACCTTCGGCTATAATTCCCAATCAACGGATTGTTTTGCAACAGTCATATGAAAAATAGAAAGTTCGGGACATGCAACGGTACGCTATGCGTCTAGTGAAACGTTTAGAAAACATTTTTTTGCTAAAATATTATTAAGTGCTATAATTGCGTTAAAACTTGATGAAAATGGTGTTTATTTATTTGTTAAATAGATGGTTTGATTATCATTTATGTTGTGGAAAACCATCTACTTTGTAATAATAATAACAAATTAGATGACTTAGCCGATGAAATATTGTGAGTGTTATTAACAAATGTGTTATAACATAAATACAATATCTAGTGATCAGTGATTTATTTTATGATGAATGAACATTTAAGACGATTTATTATTTTCTACCTTGTGGCAATTCTTGTATATCTGCTGAACTTTCAGGAGTTTTTGAATCCCATTCTTCGCTTGGTGTAAAAGTGGCTTCATCCCACAATACTGAGTATTCTCTTTGACAATCAGATACTTCTTCTATGCTTAGTTGAGAAACCATACGTTGAAATTCAGCTTCCCTACGTTGTTCAATTTCTGGAGTAGCAACCTTTTCAGTTTTGGCATCTGCCACTTCTTTTTCTATTGTCTCTGACGCCATTCGTTCGAAACGTCTTTCAACCCGACGTAATTTTTTTTCTGCTTTACCAGTATCATGTGATTCTTCCATTTGGAGTTCTAAATCGGCTTTCTCTAAATTAATCAAAGCCTTATCTAACTCTCCAATTTTTTTTTCTAACTCTTCAGCATCAGCAAGAGCGTCTTTTTTAATTTCATCTAATTTTTTACCCGAGTCTTTAACAACTTCAGTTATTGGTACACTTAAGTCGACGCCCGTTAATAATTTCTCATCAATTTTTTTTGTAATTGCGCCCATTTTCATGGAAATATCATCAAGTTTTGTTAATTTTTCGTCTAATTTTGGTTCGTCTTCATCGGTCTTACTATTAGCTGTACTTCCAATTAATTCAGCTTGCTGCATTAATAACTCATCAGCTTGTTTTATCATTGACGCTATTTCTTCATCTAACTTTTCGCCTTTTTTATCTAATGCTTCAATATCTCCTTTTTCTATTACAGCCTCAGATAGGTCATCGTCTTCTGAAGACTCAATATGAAATAGAGGTTTACGTTTTGGTTGATCCAAGTCAGTTACTATATCGTTTTTACGAATAAAAGGTATATCAGAATCATACTCAGGATCATCTACGATGGTATAATCACCGTATTGCGTTAAGGTAACTGAAGGTAATTTAGAGGAATCTGATTTTTCTGAAACTTGAGATTTATGATTTGGCATAAATTTTACTTCACTTACAGCACCTTTTAAACCACTAAAAACAGATTGAATCGGAGTTTTTGCATCGTCACTTATTTTTTCTGAATCCGGTACACTTTTTTTATCTTTCTCCGTTACAAGTTTTTCGGATTGGATACTATCTTTCTCCCCCTTTGATATATCACTGTGAATAGTTTTAAGTTCTTTAGAATATTCCGATTGTCCCATAACGTCAGATGGGTCGTAATCTTCATCCTCACTAGAATATTGAAATTTTGTTTGAGAACCGCCTATATCTGCTTTACGGTATAAGTGTGGTACACTTTCAAATGACCCAGAATCCGATTTTGTTTTAGAAATTTTGTGTTTCAAAGGTTCATTTTCTTTTTCAGTCATAGGTGAGAAATCTGACAAATCTATGTTCATTTCAGATATTTTTTTGTTTTTAATAGGAGCGTCTACTTTACCCATACCCATTTTCTCGTTTGTCTTCATATTCAATTTGTCATCTAGCGTTAAACTAGATTCTTGAATATTACCTACAATTTGATCACTTTCAGAAGTCAGAGAAGTTTTAGCTTTATCATCTAAAACATTAGACTCCGTATGCATTATTTCGGCAGTTTTATTCGTTGCGTCAGTAAGTTTACCTTCGGCTTCGACTGCTGTTTCAGATATTTTTTTCTTTGAATCTTGCGCCATTTCACCAAATTTATCACCAATTTCGCCGAAACAACCACCGATTTTTTCGATTATTTCTTTAGCACCGGATTTTACGTCGCTTGCAGTATCAGTAACCGTTTCTACTGTTGAATCTTTAACCTTGCCTATTTTTTCTTTTGCTTCGTGTGCACTGTCTGATACTTTCTTTTTTGCCTCATGTGATTTTTCAGATATATCTTCCCTAGCACCGTGCGCCGTGTCATTGACTTTATCGCCAACATTTCCTAAGAAACCACCTACTTTTCTAATAATGTCTTTAGCACCCGATTTTACGTCTGCAGCTGTGTCAGTTACTGTTTCTACTGTTGAATCTTTAGACTTGCTTACTTTGTCTTTGGCATCATGTGCAGTGTCTGATACTTTCTCCTTTACGTCATGAGATTTTTCGGATATTTTTTCTTTTGCATCGTGCGCTGTATCACTGACTTTTTCCTCAACTTTGCCGAAGAAACCACCCACTTTTTCAGTAACATCCTTAGCACCAGATTTCACATCCTTAGCTGTTTCGGTTACTGTTTCTACAGTTGCATCTTTAGCCTTGCTTACTTTGTCCTTTGCGTCGTGTGCAGTGTCTGATACTTTCTCCTTTATGTCGTGAGATTTTTCGGATATTTTTTCTTTGGCATCGTGCGCCGTGTCACTAACTTTTTCGCCAACATTGCCGAAGAAACCACCTACTTTTCCAGTAATATCTTTAGTTCTAGATTTTACCTCCTTAGCTGTGTCGGTCACTGTTTCTACAGTTGAATCTTTAGCTTTGCTTACTTTGTCTTTTGCGTCATGGGCGGTGTCTGATACTTTGTCCTTTACGTCCTGAGATTTTTCAGATATTTTTTCTGTGGCATCGTGGGCCGTGTCACTAACTTTTTCTCCAACTTTGCCGAAGAAACCACCTACCTTTCCAGTTATATCTTTAGCACCAGATTTTACGTCTTTAGCTGTGTCAGTTACTGTTTCTACAGTTGTATCTTTAGCCTCGCTTACTTTGTCTTTTGCATCATGTGCTGTGTCTGATACTTTCTCCTTTACGTCATGAGATTTTTCGGAAAATTTTCCTTTGGCATCGTGCGCCGTGTCACTGACTTTTTCTCCAACTTTGCCGAAGAAACTACCTACTTTTTCGGTAA
Organism: Mongoloraphidia duomilia; assembly: GCA_039654895.1. Lineage (NCBI taxonomy): Eukaryota > Metazoa > Arthropoda > Insecta > Raphidioptera > Raphidiidae > Mongoloraphidia > Mongoloraphidia duomilia. Next base: position 6,700,020 of record CM077524.1, read on the forward strand.
TATCTTTAGTACCAGATTTTACGTCCTTAGTTGCAGCGCTTACTGTTTCTACAGTTGTATCTTTAGCTTTGCTTACTTTGCTTTTTGCATCATGTGCAGTGTCTGATACTTTGTCCTGTAGGTCGTGAGATTTTTCGGATATTTCTTCTTTTGCATCGTGCGTTGTATCACTGACTTTTTCTCCAACTTTGCCGAAGAAACCACCTGCTTTCTCAGTAATATCTTTAGCACCAGATTTTACGTCCTTAGTTGCAGCGATTACTGTTTCTACAGTTGTATCTTTAGCTTTGCTTACTTTGCTTTTTGCATCATGTACAGTGTCTGATACTTTGTCCTTTAGGTCATGAGATTTTCCGGATATTTTTTCTTTTGCATCGTGCGTTGTATCACTGACTTTTTCTCCAACTTTACCGAAAAAACCACCCACTTTTTCAGTAATATCCTTAGCACCAGAGTTCACATCCTTAGCTGCGTCGGTTACTGTTTCTACAGTTGAATCTTTAGCCTTGCTTACTTTGTCCTTTGCGTCGTGTGCAGTGTCTGATACTTTCTCTTTTAAGTCGTGAGATTTTTCGGATATTTTTTCTTTGGCAACGTGCGCCGTGTCACTAACTTTTTCGTCTACATTGCCGAAGAAACCACCTACTTTTTCTGTAATATCTTTAGCATTAGATTTTACCTCCTTAGCTGTGTCGGTAACTGTTTCTACAGTTGCATCTTTAGCTTTGCTTACTTTGTCCTTTGCGTCATGGACAGTGTCTGATACTTTGTCCTTTACGTCCAGAGATTTTTCGGATATTTTTTCTTTGGCATCGTGGGCGGTGTCACTAACTTTTTCTCCAACTTTGCCGAAGAAACCACCTACCTTTCCAGTTATATCTTTAGCACCAGATTTTACGTCTTTAGCTGTGTCAGTTACTGTTTCTACAGTTGCATCTTTAGCCTTGCTTACTTTGTCTTTTGCATCATGTGCTGTGTCTGAAACTTTCTCCTTTACGTCATGAGATTTTTCGGAAAATTTTTCTTTGGCATCGTGCGTTGTATCACTGACTTTTTCTCCAACTTTGCCGAAAAAACCACCCACTTTTTCAGTAATATCCTTAGCACCAGATTTCACATCTTTAGCTGCGTCGGTTACTGTTTCTACAGTTGAATCTTTAGCCTTGCTTACTTTGTCCTTAGCGTCTTGTGCAGATTCAGACACTTTCTCTTTGACGTCATGAGATTTTTCGGATATTTTTTCTTTTGCATCGTGCGCTGTACCACTGATTTTTTCCTCAACTTTGCCGAAGAAACCACCCACTTTTTCAGTAATATCCTTAGCACCAGATTTCACATCCTTACCTGTTTCGGTTACTGTTTCTACAGTTGCTTCTTTAGCCTTGCTTACTTTGTCCTTTGCGTCGTGTGCAGTGTCTGATACTTTCTCCTTTAAGTCGTGAGATTTTTCAGATATTTTTTCTTTGGCATCGTGCGCCGTGTCACTAACTTTTTCGCCAACATTGCCGAAGAAATCACCTACTTTTTCTGTAATATCTTTAGCATTAGATTTTATCTCCTTAGCTGTGTCGGTAACTGTTTCTACAGTTGCATCTTTAGCTTTGCTTACTTTGTCTTTTGCGTCATGGGCAGTGTCTGATAATTTGTCCTTTACGTCCAGAGATTTTTCGGATATTTTTTCTTTGGCATCGTGGGTGGTGTCACTGACTTTCTCTCCAACTTTGCCGAAGAAACCACCTACTTTTTCAGTAACATCCTTAGCACCAGATTTCACATCCTTAGCTGCGTCGGTTACTGTTTCTACAGTTGAATCTTTAGCCTTGTTTACTTTGTCCTTTGCGTCGTGTGCAGTATCTGATACTTTCTCCTTTACGTCATGAGATTTTTCGGATAATTTATCTTTGGCATCATGCGCCGTGTCACTGACTTTTTCTCCAATTTTGCCGAAGAAACCACCTACTTTATCAGTAATATCTTTAGCACCAGATTTCACATCCCTAGCTGTATCGGTTACTGTTTCTACTGTTGAATCTTTAGCCTTGCTTACTTGATCCTTTGCGTCGTGTGCAGTGTCTGATACTTTCTCTTTTACGTCATGAGATTTTTCGGATATTTTTTCTTTTGCATCGTGGGTGGTGTCACTAACTTTTTCTCCAACTTTGCCGAAGAAACCACCTAACTTTCCAGTTATATTTTTAGCACCTGATTTTACGTCTTTAGCTGTGTCGGTTACTGTTTCTACAGTTGCATCTTTAGTCTTGCTTACTTTGTCTTTTGCATCATTTGCTGTGTCTGAAACTTTCTTCTTTACGTCATGAGATTTTTCGGAAAATTTTTCTTTGGCATCGTGCGCCGTGTCACTGACTTTCTCTCCAACTTTGCCGAAGAAACCACCTACTTTTTCAGTAACATCCTTAGCACCAGATTGCACATCCTTAGCTGTGACGGTTACTGTTTCTACAGTTGAATCTTTAGCCTTGCCTACTTTGTCCTTTGCGTCGTGTGCAGTTTCAGACACTTTCTCTTTTATGTCATGAGATTTTTCGAATATTTTTTCTTTTGCATCGTGCGTTGTATCACTGACTTTATCTTCAACTTTGCCGAAGAAACCAGCTACTTTTTCAGTAATATCCTTAGCACCAGATTTCACATCCTTAGCTGTGTCGGTTACTGTTTCTACTGTTGAATCTTTAGCCTTGCTTACTTGATCCTTTGCGTCGTGTGCAGTGTCTGATACTTTCTCTTTTACGTCATGAGATTTTTCGGATATTTTTTCTTTTGCATCGTGCGCTGTATCACTGACTTTTTCTCCAACTTTGCTGAAGAAACCACCTACTTTTTCAGTAATATCTTTAGTTCCAGATTTCACATTTTTAGCTGTATCGCTTACTGTTTCTACAGTTGAATCTTTAGCCTTGCTTACTTTGTCCTTTGTGTCGTGTGCAGTATCAGACACTTTCTCTTTTACGTCATGAGATTTTTCGGATATTTTTTCTTTTGCATCGTGCGCTGTATCACTGACTTTATCCTCAACTTTGCCGAAGAAACCACCTACTTTTTCAGTAATATCCTTAGCACCAGATTTCACATCCTTAGCTGTGTCGGTTACTGTTTCTACAGTTGCAACTTTAGCCTTGTTTACTGTGTCCTTTGCGTCGTGTGCAGTGTCTGATACTTTCTCTTTTACGTCATGAGATTTTTCGGATATTTTTTCTTTTGCATCGTGCGCTGTATCACTGACTTTTTCTCCAACTTTGCTGAAGAAACCACCTACTTTTTCAGTAATATCTTTAGTTCCAGATTTCACGTTTTTAGCTGTATCGCTTACTGTTTCTACAGTTGAATCTTTAGCCTTGCTTACTTTGTCCTTTGTGTCGTGTGCAGTATCAGACACTTTCTCTTTTACGTCATGAGATTTTTCGGATATTTTTTCTTTTGCATCGTGCGCTGTATCACTGACTTTATCCTCAACTTTGCCGAAGAAACCACCTACTTTTTCAGTAATATCCTTAGCACCAGATTTCACATCCTTAGCTGTGTCGGTTACTGTTTCTACTGTTGAATCTTTAGCCTTGCTTACTTGATCCTTTTCGTCGTGTGCAGTGTCTGATACTTTCTCTTTTACGTCATGAGATTTTTCGGATATTTTTTCTTTTGCATCGTGCGCTGTATCACTGACTTTTTCTCCAACTTTGCTGAAGAAACCACCTACTTTTTCAGTAATATCTTTAGTTCCAGATTTCACGTTTTTAGCTGTATCGCTTACTGTTTCTACAGTTGAATCTTTAGCCTTGCTTACTTTGTCCTTTGTGTCGTGTGCAGTATCAGACACTTTCTCTCTTACGTCATGAGATTTTTCGGATATTTTTTCTTTTGCATCGTGCGCTGTATCACTGACTTTTTCTCCAACTTTGCCGAAGAAACCACCTACTTTTTCTGTTAAATCTTTAGCACTAGATTTTACCTCCTTAGCTGTGTCGGTCACTGTTTCTACAGTTGAATCTTTAGCTTTGCTTACTTTGTCTTTTGCGTCATGTGCAGTATCTGATACTTTGTCCTTTAGGTCGTGAGATTTTTCGGATATTTTTTCTTTTGCATCGTGCGCTGTATCACTGACTTTTTCTCCAACTTTGCCGAAGAAACCACCTACATTTTCAGTAATATCTTTAGCACCAGATTTTACATCCTTAGTTGTGTCGGATATAGTTTCTACAGTTGAATCTTTAGCCTTGTTTACTTTGTCCTTTGCGTCGTGTGCAGTATCTGACACTTTCTCCTTTACGTCATGAGATTTTTCGGATAATTTATCTTTGGCATCATGCGCCGTGTCACTGACTTTTTCTCCAATTTTGCCGAAGAAACCACCTACTTTTTCAGTAATATCCATAGCACCAGATTTTACATCCTTAGCTGCGTCGGTTACTGTTTCTACAGTTGAATCTTTAACTTTGCTTACTTTGTCTTTTGCGTCATGTGCAGTGTCTGATACTTTGTCCTTTACGTCGTATGTTTTTTCGGATATTTTTTCTTTGGCATCGTGCGCCGTGTCACTGACCTTTTCGCCAACTTTACCAACGAAACCACCTACTTTTTCAGTAATATCTTTAGCACCAGATTTCACATCCTTAGCTGTGTCGGTTACTGTTTTTACAGTTGAATCTTTAGCCTTGCTTACTTTGTCCTTTGCCTCATGTGCAGTATCTGATACTTTCTCCTTTACGTCATGAGATTTTTCGGATAGTTTAATTTTAGAATCGTGCGCCGTGTCACTGACTTTTTCTCCAATTTTGCCGAAGAAACCACCTACTTTTCCAGTTATATCTTTAGTACTAGATTTTACGCCCTTAGCTGTGTCGGTTACTGTTTCTGCAGTAAAATCTTTAGCCTCGATTACTTTCTCCTTTGCGTCAAGTGCGGTGTCTGATAGTTTTTCTTTCGTATCATGCGATGCATCGGATATTTTTTCCTTAGCATCATGCGTCGTCTTACTAACTTTGTCTCCCATTTTTTCGAAGAAACCACCTACTTTTTCGGTTATATCTTTAGCACCAGATTTTACATCCTTAGCCGTGTTGGTGACTGTTCCTACAGTTGAATCCGTAACGTTGTCTACTGTCTCTTTTACATCCTGAGTTGTGCCTGATGCTTTTTCTTTTATTTCATGCGATTTCTCAGTAATTTTTTCTTTAGAATCGTGTGCTGTTTCACTGACTTTTTCGCCTATTTTTCCGAAGAAACCACTACTTTTAGTTTTTTTACTGGTAGTTTTTTCTTCTTCAGAAGTACTGTCATCTTGTGATTTTTCTTTTTTAGCTCTTTTTTTCTTTTCTGTTTTTTTGATTTCAGTTTTGTCGTCATCCTCTGTGCTTTTTTTTGATTTTTTCCCAAAAAGGTTAAAAAAAACTCCAGATTTTTCTTTACCTTCGTCTACTTTATCCTTTACACCCTCTTGTAATTCAATCGATTTTGCGTTTTCTTCTTTGTGATCTTCGCTGGTAATAAGTGATCCAGTATCGTCTTCACCTTTCGTTCCCTCGACAAAATCTACTCTTTTGCCTTTTTCAGGTTTTTGTGTTGATTTAGCGTCTGTAGACTCGTCTAATTTTAGCTTTGTGCCCTCTTCTTTTTTTGATTTTGATTTCTTTCCAAATAAACTAAATAGACTACTCTTCTCCTTTGTATCATCTGACTCATCTTCATCTTTTTCTGTATCTTCTAAATTTTCATACGCTTTTGATACCCCGTCGACTTGTGTTTTTAATTGCGACGAAGTAATTATAGATTTATGTTTATTATCTTCATGAGTCGTTGAATGAATATGTGTTTTAAGGTCTTCTGTTTTCGGTATAGCAGGCTCAGTTGTTTCAGACGTTTTTTCGTTATCTGAAATATCGTAAATTTTTGTTTCGAGTTTTTCAATAATTTGTGTAATTTCAGTTTGCACAGGCTCAGTTAATTGTTCTCCAATGTCATCAGTAGTTTTTTCTAGTTTTTCAATTAATTGCTTGTCGTCTGTAACGTCAGGTGCTTCTTTCTTCATGCCCTTTGATTTTTTTCCAAATAAGCTTGATAATAATCCGGTACTCTTATCTTTTGTTTCTTCTATTTTTTCCTTAATCTGTGTGACTTCCTTAGTTTGCTTGTCTAACGGGTCTACCCTTCCAACTTCAGATACAGTAGATATTTCAGTAAATGTTTTGCATTCTTCTTCCAAAAAGGATTTTGTGGCATCTTTTAATTCTTTTATGTCTTTGGCATCTTTCAGTAACAATTCAATTTGAAGTGGCATCATATCACTAGCAATATTTTCTGTTTCTCTTGATAAATCTTCAATTTGCTTTGTTTCATCTGTTACCTCTTTTATAGCTAAAGAAGCATCTTTTGTTTCACCTTCATCCTGTGATACACTTTTCCCTACTTCAACTAAGGAACTTTCTTTTTCGTTATCTTTTTTAATTTTACTTTTTTTCCCAAATAAACCGAAGAGTCCTGTTTTTTCTTGTGTTTCATCCACAGTATCTATCATATCGTCTTTTGTTTTAATAGTAGCATCAGTAGAAACGTCTTCAACTTCTTCTCTTTTTTTGCTAAAGAAGCTGCCAATTTTAAATGACGTTTCTTTTGTATCAGTTGCCACGTCATCTGTTACTTGAGATATTTTTTCAACAGCATTTTCCTTTGTATTAATAGTGGTTTCTTTTACATCGGCTGCGGTCGTTTTTATTTGCTCATCCTTTTTACTAAAGAAACCTCCTATTTTTGATGTTGTTTCTTTAGTGGTGGATTTAGTTTCGTCAATTATTTCATGCATTTTTTCTTTGACGTCATCTTTAATTTGTACTGTTGCATCTTTAGTGTCGCTGGCAATTTCTTTTGTTTGTTCTCCTTTTTTACTGAAAAAACTGCCTATTTTAGATGTCTTGTCTTTTGTACTTGTGGTTACATTATCAGATGTTTCTGACATTTTTTCTGTAATTTCATCTTTCACTTTGACTGCACCATCTTTTGTGTCGATCGCAATTTCCTTAGCTTGTTCTCCTTTTTTGCTAAAGAAACTTCCAATTTTAAATACTTTTTCCTTAGTGGTTGTTTTAATATCGTCAACTGTCTTTTGTACATTATCTTTTGTGTCGTCTTTTGTTTTAATAATTGCATCTTTTCCTTCAACTTCAATTTCCTTTAGTTCTTTTTCTTTTTTGGTGATAGAATCCTCTACTTCTGATTGAACATCTCTTGTAGTAGTTTTGGTGCTATCTGGAATTTCAGAAATTTTTTCTTGAATATTGTCTACTACTTCTGTCTCAACTGTGGCCTCTTTTACTTGTTCTTCTTTTTTGCCGAAGAAAGTTCCAATTATGGATGTTTTTTCTTTGGTAGCAGTTTTAGCGTCATCCACTGTCTCAGCTACTTTTTCTTTGACATCATCTTTTAATTCACTAGTAGCAGTTTTAGCATCATCTGTTGCTTCTTTTACTTGCTCTCCTTTTTTAGTGAAAAAACTTCCGATTATAGAAGTTTTCTCTTTGGCACTACTTTTAGCACCATCAATAACATCTGTTGCTTTCTCTTTAATATCGTCTTTCACCTGATGAGCAGTGTCTTTCGCGTCGATCGAATCTTCTTTTATTTGGTCTCCTTTTTTACTAAAAAAACTTCCAATTTTAGACACTTTTTCTTTGGCATTAGTTTTTACATCTTGTGTAGTTTCGGTTATTTTTTCAGTGACGTCGTCTTTAGTTTCTACTGCGATATATTTTGCATCTATTACAGTGCTTTTTAGTTGTTCTTCTTTTTTACTGAATAGATCTCCCAATTTAGATGTTTTCTCTTTGGTACTTGTTTTGACTTCGTCGGTTTTATCAGAAATTTTTTCTACCACCTCATCTTTTATTTTCACTGTAGAATCTTTTACATCAACTGCGATTTCTTTTGTTTGTTCTCCTTTTTTGCTGAAAAAACTCCCGATTTTAGATGTTTTTTCTTTGCTAAGAGTTTTAACTTCATTAGCTGACTCGCTTATTTTTTCTTTGACGTCATCTTGTACTTGAACGGAAGCGATTTTAGCATCTGTTGCAGTTTCTTTTAGTTGTTCTCCTTTTTTACTGAAGAATCCTCCTATTTTTGATGTTTTTTCTTTTGTACTAGTTTTGGCGTCGTCAACTGCCTCGGAAACTTTTTCAGTGAAATCGTCTTTAATTGTAAGTGCTGCTTTTTTCGTGTCAGTTGATGTTTCTTTTAGTTGTTCTTCTTTTTTACTAAAGACATCTCCTATTTTTAATGTTGTTTCTTTGGTGCTGGTCTTGATGTCAGATACTTCCTCAGCGATATCATATTTAATCTTATCCGCAGAATCTTTTACGTCAACTGCAATTTCTTTTGTTTGTTCTCCCTTTTTGCTAAAGAATCCTCCAATTTTTGTTGTTTTTTCTTTGGTACTACTTTTTACGCTGTCAACTGTATCAGACATTTTCTCTTTAATCTCGTCTTTTCCTTTGATGGTGGTGACTTTTGCATCGACTACTGTTTCTTTTAGCTGTTCCCCTTTTTTACTGAAAAATCCTCCAATTTTTGATGTTTTTTCTTTACCAGTTTTTGCAGCATCAACTGTTTCGTTTGTTATTGTTATGACATTGTCTTTTGTGTCAGATGAATCTTTTAATTTTTCTGATTTCTTACTGAAGAAACCTCCAATTTTATATGGTTTTTCCTTAATCCCAGTTTTGACTTCTTCTACTATTTTTGGTGTTTTCTTTACGATTTCATCTTTAACATCATCTTTTGTGCCAGCAGGATAGTCTTTTACTTCTTCGCCTACTTTATCAGTATCATGAACTGTTTCAGAAATCTTTTCTGTAATATTATCTATGACTGGAATCGTGGGATCTATTATTTCTTTTACTTGTTCTCCTGTTTTGTTGAAGAAATCGTCTATTTTAGATTCGGTTGGCTTTGTGTCAGTTTCTATAATATCAGTTGTTTTAGAAATATCTTCTTTAATGTCAGTCACCTTGTCTTTGACATCTTCTTTTATTTTAATAACAATGTTTTCTTGTTTGCTTTGCAGTGTTTCAGTTTTATCTAATACTTCATCTGTGACATGTTCGCTTTGCTCCATTGCCTTAGAAGCTTCTTTAAACTCTTCTTCTAAAAATGATTTTGTTGTTTCTAACATATCAGGAATTTCGGAGTCCTGCCTGTCTGCTTTGAGTTTGGATATTTCTTCTACCTTGGATACAGCGCTTGATATTTTTACACTGCCAGTTTTGTCTTCTTCTTCTTCAACGTTCTTAAATTCTTCCGTTGTTTTTGTCATGATTTCATCTGCAGTTTTTTTGGATTTCTTCCCAAAGAAACTGAAAAATCCACCTTTTTCGTCAGTTTCCTTCTTATCATCTCCACTATTTTCAGCATCAATAGACTGCTTAACGTCTATAAGATTTTTAATTTCAATGACTTTTGTTTCCACTTCTTTTATTAATTCTGGATCTGATGCCTTTCTATTACTGTAATCATCGACTTTTATTACAACTGTTGTTTTCTTTATATGCTTTGGACTTTTAGTGACATCATCCGAATCTTTTCTTTTTTTGAAAATTCTAAAGAAACCTCCTGATTTTCGTTCACTTTCATCTGCAGAATCTGTATCTGTTACATCTGAAACAACTGCTTTTTTGGTGTCTTGAGATTTTTCATCATCACTATCAGAAATATCTTTCGAAGATTTTTTGCTAAATTTTTTGAGAAATCTTTTTGGCGTAGACATTGCTTCTTGAGTTTCATTTATAGTCGTTTCTGTAGTTGTTGTAGTCTGTTTCTCTTCTTCTTTTATGTTTTCATCAAATGTTTTGGATGTTTCCTCTTTAGATTTCGTAATATCTGAAATCATGTCCTTCACACCAATCATTACTTGTTTTGGAATTTCTTTGATTGTTTTACTACTATCTTCTAAAGATTTTTCTATCTTTTCTTCGATTGATTTTTGTTTATCGTATTCGTTTGCCCAGCCTTTGAAATTTATTTCATTTTGAATGAATTCATTGGTAATTTCATTAACATCTGGTTCGATGTTTGTAATAGTACTTTCTAGTGCAATTTGTTCATCTTTGTAGTCATGATCTACGGCAGGTTTAATGATGGCATCTGGTGAGACGATCGGCGGACTTTTTTGTTTAATTTGTTCTTCAACACCTTTTCCTAAATCTACTGTTATTGTTTCCACTGTTGTACCTTCAGGTTTTTTGTTTGGTTCTATTATTACTGAAAAATCGTCTCTGTCTACTATAATAGGATCAAAAGTTTCTGATATATCTTCAATTTGAATTATTTGTTTTGTAGGTTTTTTGTCAGTTTTTGGCGAAACTGTACCAATTATTTGTTTAGCAGATTTTTGGCCGTCAGTGATAACTTGATCAATTATTTCAGTAGCTTGAGTTTTAACTTGATCATTTTTCGTATCAGAATCTTTATTTGTGATCTCCTTTGAAACCATATCGTCTGCTATTTTTGACGATTCAACCATTTCCGGTATAATTTCAATTTTGTGTGTTGTTTTTGGTGACTCGGTTGGTTTACCCAATTTCGGAGAAGGAATTTTGGGCTTAAATTTAGTTGGTTTAATAGGTTCTTCGGGTGACGTGTCAGTTAATATTTCTTCTTTCTTACCTTTTTTACCTTTTTTCTTTTTTTCTTTCTTCTCTTTTTTGGGTGAAGTTTTTTCATCTTTTGTTGATTCACTATCAGATTCACCAAAAGATTTGCGGCCAAGTGACTTAAGTGTACCAAAAAATCCCCTACTTTTTTTCTTACCACTTTCTTTATCACTACCTTCTATGCTGGAATCACGACTAACTGATTTATCTTTTTTTTTATCTTTTATTTTTTTTCTTCTTTCGGGTATAGCGGGAGGTGAAGTTAATTCTTCGCCACTAGTTATTTCAGGGATAACATTGGAAATTGTAGTCGTTGGTTCAAATTGTGATTCCATAGCAATAAATTCGGCTGTTTGTTTTAAGACAGGTTTAATATCTTTTGACAAAACGTCGTTAATAATTGATAAGTTTGTAATTTCTTTATAAGTTTCGAGTTCGGGTTCTAATTTTACGTCTACTTGTTGGGTTGAGGTCGGTTGCTTTATATTATCCTCACTAATAAGTGTGATTGGTGAGGTCGTTTTTCCTGAAATGTAACATGTACTCTCCAGAAAATTCTGTTCCTTTTGGAACACTACATACCTTATAATTTCACATTGGTGCGCGACTTTTTTTTAGTTTGTTGAATTTGAATGAATGTTGTGTCTACTTAATTTTGTGACAGGGGAGGTGAAACGTATATATACACTCATTTTTCGTGCCAAAAGATGTAGAGATTTATAACATAAAAATATTGTACCGATACGGTTAACCTAATTATTAATTAATGTTCCTTACTGCAGATTCAGATTTATTTTCAGCAAACAAAATTGCACATTTCTATTATGGCTATTATATTATGTTAATACGTAAAACGCACAAAACTAAACACACGTTCAACAAGGCAGTTTTTTTTTAATACGAACAACAGCTTTAGTAAAAATTGGTCCTATTTGTTTTGTTTTTTTCGAAAAGTGAGTTATTTGTTTCTAACAAGACTGACCACGCACAGCATTAACGAACATTTCTGTTAGTTAATAACTACCAACACTTTTGCGCATGCGTGTCAGTTGTTTGTCACGTCAACCACCACACGTTACCTCTATTCTTTACAGCAGTCTCATTCGTTTCCGGTAAGTTCGATTGTGGAATCCAGTCACAGTAGGCCGATGTTTCATTTGGAAATGTTTCAGTTTTTTTAGAATTGAGCTCTACATGTTCAGTATTTGTGAAGTTTGATGCTTCATTTGGGTTATAACAGGGATAAAAAGGTTTATTCATGTGAAGATTGGCTTTATCGACGTCTGATGGGGATTCAGGATATTGCAGTAACGGATATTGTATATTGGATGCTGCCACAAGATTTTCATATTTGTTATCAACATTTTCATATACACAGTGTTCCCCAGTACTAGGAGATCTTACGAATAATCTTTGCAATGTGAAAGTAGGTTTAGGTTTTGTAGATTTTTTAGTATTATCAGCGTTATGAGATATAGTACTTGCTATTTTATTTGTAATGCTGCTTATTTTATTTGTCAGTTTATTTAGGTGTTTATGCTTATTTCTATGAGTCTGCGGATTTACAAATTCTCGAACACTCCGTATTTCAACTTCCTCTTTACCATTCTCGGTAGTTTTAACCATCAGTTTTACTTCTGCTTTAATTGCTTTATCTGAATCTGTCATCGCATCAGATGTATCTGCTTCATCTCCAGTTGTATGCGGTGTTAGTTCTATACTACTGTCGTCCTCATCATTATCATATAAATAATTTTTTGCTGACATTTTAAGTAAACTATTTTGTGCAGAGTCCATTAAACTTAAAGGTTGATAATCTCTGTTCAAAGATTTGGAATGTTGTATTAAATTTAAATGAGTTGTTTCATATATTGGCTGTGGTATACTGTTAGCAGAAGATTCGTCAATATTTTCATACGTATGCGCGGACAATATTTCATCATTGATGTCGACATTTGCCGGTTCTATATTATATAAAGATTCATTAAAACTCTGAGATAAAAATGGATTAGTTTTTCTCTTTTGTTTATCAGCGTTTCGATTTGGATTAATTTCATTGTCATATAATGTTTCATATGAATTATTACTATTGAGGTTTATTCCTGTATCAGTATCATCAATATTTTCATACAAATGATGAGTAAAAACCGGATCGGTCTTTAAATATATTGAGTTTCGTGGAGTGCTGTCATCATCAGATAGTTCTGTTAATTTGGTAGACGATTTTAATTGATTTGCATCGTTAGTTGAAAATACAGAATCAAACGATGATTGCTGATCGATTAAATATTGCAAATTCACAGAGTTTCTAGGCGTACTAAGATTTTCCTCATCTTCTTCGAGAACAATACTTAAATTTCGATAGATTCCTTCCCACCAAATATTGGTGTTTTCCGGAATATAATTATGATACACTGTAGTATCTATTGGTTCATATGCGTGATCATCGACAACTGAGGAGGAGCACTGACCATTATCTTCAGGTAATATGTAATAATTATGTTCGACGTCTTCGTTTGGATCGTCCCAACTGTCAGGATAATTATCTGGATCGCTGTCACTGGAAGACTTTGTATCATTGCTTTCAGGAATAGATTCCAAAAATACATTTTCATGTTTTTCGGCGTCGTGATGTAAAATATCAGGCAGGATTATATCAAACTGATTTAATTTTCTTTCGCTTATTGGAGTTGTTTTCGAGATCTTTTGTTTGTTAACAAAAATTAAACTCTCTTTTATTTCAAAATTGTCTTCTTTGTTTTCGTTATAAGAACAGGAAGGAGTCTCTATTTTAACTAAATCTGTATTATTGTCTAAAGGACCAAAATTAACTAGCAACTTAGAAATATTCGTAGAGCTTGTCAGAGCGGGTTTTTCAGAAGTCGGTGTTTTCACATCGTTCAAAAAATTTGAAGCTGATTTTTCTAGGTGTTCAAGTGTCTTGTAATCAACTAAATCAAACGTTTCAGTTTTGCTATTATTGTCCTCATCAATTTCTTTTAAAAGCTCGTTTTCATCATCTTTTGAAACTGTACTATAAAAATCCCATATGTCACTTTTAATATACTTTTTTGATTTATCCGAATCTTTAATATTGTTACCGATCGACATTTCATGAACAGTTTGATAGACTTTACGGACTTTTTTCGTTCTTTTTATTGGCACTTCAATGATAGCATCAGCTGCAGGTTCTAGTTTCAATGTATTTACACAAACTGGATTTAAAGTAATTTCAGGATTATTCGTTAGTATTTCTTCTTCTTGACCGACCTGTGTAAGCATATTTTCTAGTATTTCGTCTATTTGTGAATACGTAGTCGATAGTTGAGTATTTACTTGGGCAGATTGAAGAGGACTGTATGAAACTGTAGCATGATTTGAGGACATTGACAAATCATCGATTACTATTGGTGGAATTTTTACTGGATTGGAAGGAAATTGAATAGATTTATTGGATGACACAGTTCTGTCACCTTTTGTGACTGTTTGCAACTCCAACGTTTTTGCATCTAATAATGGATAACCAAAACAGCCAATAAAATATACATAAAATAAATCATTATGTTACTGCAGTAAGGAGCATTTTGTAATAAGTGTTTATATATTTGTCAGTTGATATAAAAATCATAGAGATTCAAAATCAGTGTCGACTTGTATCAATATTTTGTTTTGTGCTAATGACTAGGTTTTCAAGACACTGTAAACTTAGTTACATCGATTTAATAACTACTAACATTAAATTATGTCTACACGATCTGAATATCCAAAGAAATTTAAATTTTGTGAAGTTTGTAATAACTATTTGAGAAAGCAATTTTCCAATGAGATTTAACATTTTTCATGGTGGTATTACACCAGCAGTTTAGGAGAGAGGACTGACATTTTTTCAGTCAGTAATCTAAACATCGATCTAACTTAGTTAGTATTAAAAGAGAATGTAAAATAATGTGTTATTCAATTTATAAATCGGTTGTTACAACAGTCGACTCTTAAGAACATCGTAAATTGTATAAGTTGTAAGACTTATTTTTTTTTTTATTTAAATAAACATTTCAATTGAAAATTAATAGCTAAATGAACATGAGTGACCAAATTGAAAAATAATTTGTCCGTCTGTTGTAATATTTGTGTGTTCATAATTTATTATTCAAAAACTGCTCGTTAGAAACCAGGGAATGCTTAAAAGCTTGCTTAATTTATAAGCGGTGATTTGTTTAAAAAATATAAAATTATCTATGAAAAGCGTGAGAAATGCAACACAAATTGTTCTAAATAGAAACTTTTCTATTTTCAAATGGAAATTAAATTTTAAATTATAAGTTACATCAATGATCGTTGACGCATCTTAACCTCGTTTTTTTCTCTAATTTTAGAATATTATTACAAAAGTCTACTGTATTTCAAGTAAAATTGTATACAGAGCTTATTACTTAAAAGTTGGTGATTTTTCTACAGACGAAACTACGCATTGGCCTTTAAAAAAACAACTATATCTATTCTCCAACATGGCTCGATAACTCAGGCGTCAGGTAGTTTTTGATCCGAATAAGTCAGGAAGTTTTAAAAACTTGGTGAATTCGTAGATTTTTATGTCCTGAATGAAATACTATATTTTGTAAAATCCGATTGTTGCCGCTGGCGCCGCCATATTGGTAAAATGGCCTCAAAAATCGTTTTTTTTCAGAATATATCAGAAACGGTTGACTTAAGCGACTTCCAATATGTAATGTTTTAAAGAGGATTATATTTCCTATAATTTTCATTCCTACGACTTTTCTATGGTACTAATGGTAAGCGCGCTACAGCTTCTTGCTTTTTGTAACCTTGGTAACCAATGGTTAAAATGTAATGTCCTTTTCAATAGCTTTATTTATTGTGTCCTTGAACAATTTTTGAATTGAAAATACATATGTTCATAACGCAAGGAACGCCCTAAATCGTGATTTTTGTCCCATATCTCGATATCTTTAAAAATTGAGAAGTTATAGGCAGTCAAAGTTGAAATCATAACAGAGTTTTACGTTTTTTAACATTCGTTACGAGTACCTTCCATACCGAATTAAAAAAAATCC
This sequence comes from Mongoloraphidia duomilia, assembly GCA_039654895.1. Taxonomy (NCBI): domain Eukaryota; kingdom Metazoa; phylum Arthropoda; class Insecta; order Raphidioptera; family Raphidiidae; genus Mongoloraphidia; species Mongoloraphidia duomilia. The sequence continues at coordinate 6,715,741 of CM077524.1, forward strand.
GTCTATAAATCCATAAGAAATTTAATGACCTAAACGATGTTTTTTGTCCTATCTCGATAACTTAAAAAATGTTCTAGTTATTAGTATTTAAGTTCAATTAAAAATCATTTTTTTTCTTGTATTTGGCAATTTTTCATTCAATTCGCTTAGATTCAAATGCCTATAATTTAAAAATGTCTTAAGTTATCGAGATAGGACAAAAAACATCGTTTAGAGCATTAAATTTCCTATGAATTTCTAGCCGGATTTTTTTTTTATTTACTATGGTAGGTACTCGTAACGCATTTCAAAAAAACACGTAAAACTCTTGTGATGATTTCAAAACTTCTCAATTTTTAAAGATATCGATATGGGACAAAAAGCACAATTTAGGGCTTCTTTGCTTTATGAACATATGTATTTTCATTTTAAAATTCGCTGAAGAACACAATAAATAAAGGTATTGAAAAGGACATTACGCTTTAACGGTTACCATAAGGTTACAAAAATCGCGTGAGTTTCAAGAAGCTGTAGCGCGCTTACCTTTAGTATCACTGGACAGTTATGGGAATGGAAATTGAAGGAAATTTAATTCTCTTTAAAACATTACATATTGGAAGAATCGTTTATGTCGATCGTTTCTGAGATATTCTGAAAAAAATCGGAAATAACCGATTTTTGACGCCATTTTACCAATATGACGGCGCCGGTGGCAACAAAATTTTACAAAGTATAGTATTTCATTCAGGACATAAAAATCTACAAGTTCACCAAGTTTTTGAAAACTTACTGACTTATTCGGATCAAAGCCCCGTATCCTCGTCCTGGCGCCTGCAGTACGAAAATAAATGCTTTTTTCTCCTACCTAGGCCGAAAGTTCGTACTTTCGTCCCTGCCAAGCGGGAACAAAGTAGCTCTTTATTTCCGTGGAACGGACAAGTGCGCGTGCGCAATAGCACTTATGCCGGCTCACACGCACCTACTTCTGTCTCCTACACATTAAAATTATTTCCTTTAAAATTATTTTTTAATAATTTTAATAACAAAATAAAATAAAAATAATAATTTTAATAATTTTTTTTTAATTTTGCGAACTTTCGGCCTGGCAGGAGAAAAAATCGTATGCGCAACACGGGAGGAAATTACTACATCTCCTCCCGCGTATTTGCCACCCTCGCCTTCGGTTCGGGTGGCAATTCGGGAGGAAATGTAGCACTTTCCTCCCTTGTGGCACAATGTATATTTTTCATCCATTTTAAAGAAAACACTGTGCAGTGTACTTTCTAATACATAGAGACTTTCGTAAATTATGAAAAAACGAAAAAAAGATGAGGTAATAAAAAATATGCTAATTGTTTTGATACAAGTATTAACCTTAGGCATACATCCATACAACTTATTTACAAAAGAACCATACTATAAAAATATTTTTATAGTTATTAGTTAGGAGATTATGATTTTTTTAACTTTTTGATTCTTCATTAATGTGTTTGTGTGTATTGCCTGATTATAGACTAAGAGCTGATAACACTTTTTTTTAGGTGTTTATATAAGACTTGGATTTTTTTTTAAAGATGACTTTTATATATCTCTATACAACGGGTAAATAGTCTATCATTCCAAACGCGGTGCAAAACCACCCCATATTTTTTTTTGTCCACTCCTGCCAAAAAAATAAACTTATGTATGTTTATAAGATTGGATATTTGGACAGATTTTTCTTTATCATTAGTAAAGTCTAAAAAAAAACTGACAGACTGTTTGGACGGGGCTAACTCCCTGACAGACGAACATTGTTTGTCAGGGAGTTAGCCCCGTCCAAACCGTCCGTCAGTTTTTTTCTAGACTTTACTAACGATTAAGAAAAAGCTGTTCAAATTTCCAGTCTTATAAACACACATAAGTCTATTTTTTTCGCAAGAGTGAACAAAAAAAATATGGGGTGGTTTTGCCCTGCGTTTGGAATGACTATTTACCCATTGTAGAGATATAATATAAAAATCATCTTTTAAAAAAAGTTCCAAGTCTCTTATAAACTGCACGTAAAAAAAGTGTTATCAGCTCTTAGTCTATTATGACAACCAATCGAAACAAGTAACATATTTGAATTTAAAAGATCTTTGATATAATTAATATTATATTTTTTCTGTTTTGTTTACAATTTTGGGAAGTATTACGTCATAAAGGTTTTTAATTTATCAAAAACGATCTGTCTGCCGTGTGAGTATATTGTTTTCCTTCTCATTCAAAAATCATCTAAATTTTTATAGAGACAAATAATGTCACATAGGTACGATTATTTTTAGCACAAATTACCTTTACCAAGCAAAGATAAATATTGGCATATTTGTAAAACAGACAGTTTTTTTTAAATGCGTTACCTTTTATAAATCGAGTATAATTGACGTAATGCTTTTAATAGGTTTTTAATATGTGTGCATTTCTTAAACATACAAAATCAAAAATATTTAATCTGTTAATAACAAGGAAAATGTAGTTAATTATTCTATTTTAATAATTAAAATGTTGGATGTTATTTAAGCTTAAGCATTAACACTGATTTGCATTACACAGCAGTAAAACAAAAGACAGATAGGGTATATTTTAATATTTTTAATGTTACTGGAAATCTATAAACGCACTCACTTTATTCACGATTTGTTAGTACCTACCATAATATATCCATGAAGTTTTATATAGCGGTTTCTGTTTAGAAAGTGTAACAAACTTTTTGAGATAGAAAAACATACGTTCTATTAGAAAATTATATGCAGACAAATGCGCGTGAAATGTGATAGGTATTTGTCCGCGGATATAGAAAGAGAACAATGTATCTCTGTCTCAAATTGTTGGTTATATGTTATTCAGTGGATAAATGAGAAAGAGCTGTATAAGAACTTAATAGATATAATATTGTAGCAAACCCCAAGATGTTACGCCGCTGGCTACAATAGAAGCATCGAGAATAGGTCACAGTGGTGAGGCGTGCAATGAAGTCAGTCTACGGTGACTCACGCAAGTAATCAAGTGCGTCTGATATAAATATTAGGCGCACTTGATTGCACGAGTCACTAATGACTGCCTAATATTTATATCAGACGCACTTGATTACTTGCGTGAGTCACCGTTGACTGACTTGATTGCACGCCTCACCACTGTGACCTATTCTCGACGCTTCTATTCTAGCCAGCGGCGTAACATCTTGGGGTTTGCTACAATATGTTTCTTACTACCAAAAATTAATAGTAACGATCATCCCGCATCAGCCACAATTACATTTTTGGTTTTGACAGATTATGAATAAAGTTGACCTATAATATTGAGCTATTATGAAGTGCAATTTGAAAACAACTCGTAGTATTTATCCAAGTATTTTAAATGACAGATTTTTTCAACTCTTTTCGAACGAGAAATATTTATTTTGTAGCCAATAATCGTTTTTATTTTTTTTTTCTTAATTAATATGACAATCATTTTAAATTTGAAACATTATACCGATTAATTGTTGTTAATTTAGTCTTCAATCGAAAATTAGCTACATAATATTTAATAAATTATACCTATTTGGATCGAAATCAACCTTAAAATTGACAAGTTCTTCACTTTCAGGGTATCTTTTACGTAGATAAAGCCACAACTAATTAAAATTTTATGTAGTTTACAAAGCTGTAGTTTCATTAATTTTTTTAATTGTCTACTACTCAATTTTATAAACAAACTATTGAAAAAAGATTCTTTTAACTGAAGTACTAAACAAAGATAGATTTTTTATGTAGGTACTCTGTATTTAAAAATGATTTTGTATAATATGGGACTTAAATATGTCATGTGTATTATCTGTAATTAACATTGGGTTTTCATGATATTGTCACGAGATAATTTTGTATAGGTAATTAATTGAAATTAGGAGAGGAAGTCTCTGTAGCAAAGGATCAATGAATAGCAATACTGATAATTAAAATTGCATTTAATAGCTAACGTTTCGGTGCTCTTTACACCATTTTCACCGAAACGTTAGCTATTAAATGCAATTTTAATTATCAGTATTGCTATTCATTGATCCTTTGCCACAGAGACTTCCTCTTCTAATTTCAATTATCATCTACGGATCATCATATCTTTATATCGGTGTGCCGTCAGTTGATCCCAGCAATTTGATACCACGACATTTGATCCCACGACAGCTGATCCCAACGACATTTGATCCCAACGACAATTGATCCCACGACATTTGATCCCAAAAAATTGTCTATAAACCGATAGAGCCTGATAAGTAATAAAGTTATTAAATTTTATTAATTTAATGAAATAATTTAATCGATTATTCTCTTTGTCGGGAAATTTGTTTGAATTAAATTTGTATACGTTGTGATATATTTGTAATTACATTGTTATTAGAATTCTAACGGATGTAATAGTATAATGTGTTTATTATTTAAAAATTCTTTAGAGATTATGTAATGATCAAGTTGAATAATTCACTTTTATTTATCATTGCCCGGGATACGTCGTAATTTTGTCAAATTTTGTATTTTATGAATTAATAACAAATTATCACGCTGACTTTTCATAAACTTTAATGGCATATTTAACAATTCGTTATGATGTGAAAAGCACGAAAGATCAAATTGACTGCACACTTGACGTTTCAAAGTTTCTATGTACAATAATTTTTCAACAAAATTTATAAAAAACAATATTTGACAAAATTACGACGTATCCCGGGCAATGATAAATAAAAGTGGATTATTCAACTTGATCTTTACATAATCTTTAAAAGATTATTAACTCATAAACACATTATATTTACTATTACATTCGTTGGAATTCTAATAACAATGTAATTACAAATATATCATAACGTCTACAAATTTAATTCAAACAAATTTCCCTCGGTTAAATTGTTTCATTAAATTAATAAAATTTAATAACTTTATTACTTATCAGGCTCTGTTAGTTTATAGACAATTTTTTGGTATCAAATGTCGTGGGATCAATTGTCGTTGGGATCAAATGTCGTTGGGATCAGTTGTCGTGGGATCACTTGTCGTGGTATAAAATTGCTGGGATCAAATGTCATGGAACCCAAGATCGGTAGGTTGCGGATACGTTATACATTATATTAGCTAGCCCTACTCTTTTGATACATTCCGTGAAATAGTCAAATTAAAACCTCTATCTTTATGCGTAAAGTAATTCTAAATAATATGTGTAGAATTTTTTATCAGTCAGTATTATGGCCCAACTAAGCAAAATGTATTTTTATAACATTTAAATTGGGGGAACTTTTAAAGTAATTATTGATATGGACTTAAATATGAACTTTAGTGGATATACTCTCGGTTTTTGATTATTTTTTAGTGTATTTGCCATATGGCACATACACTATTGGCGTCGGTCGGATGGTGGGACCTAGGGGTCGGACCAAAATTTCTCGACGTTTCATAGCCTCCTGAACACTTTGGCACCATTTTTAAAAATGTTTATATATATATGTATGTATATATATATATATTTATATATTTATATATATATGTGTGTACACGATAACTCTCGACAGACTTAATCGATTGAAACGAAATTTGGTACACACATTGGAACCCATCACCGCAAGAAGCCTATTTAAAATGGGCCCGATCGGACCATTTTCAGGGTTGTATTTAGGGGTTCCAAAAAGTTTTTGGGCCCAAAAATACCGAAAAATTTGTCAGAATCGTTTCAAAATTGAAATTTAACTCTTTAGTAAAGATTAAAATGTGCTGCTAAAATTTTAATAAAATCGGCCCGACAGGACCGGACTTTCAAATTTTATGAAAACACTAGTTTGTTGATACGGATTTACTTAGATATGGAAGGGTGTATTTAATTGGGTGTATTGATGAAATCCATGTCTAATATTGAAATTTAGAAAAATTTAATTATTTTAAGGGCTGTATTAAGGGGTTAAATTTTTTATTTTGTCAAAAAACAAACTTAAGTTTACATAATAATGCCACAATGCCTGTATTAGCAAATACACTATATTGTCGGCAGGGTTTTGGCACTGCGACCCGAGTTTTTTTTTTATTTTAAATTGTTTTTAAACATCAAACATTCTACTTGTACAATTTTTATTTGGTTTATATAAAGAAATTTCAGCTTTGTAAACTATGTGATTTCTTCATTGGGCTAAAGAAAATCAATGAACGGTTTATAAATAATTGTAGAGCATATACTTATGAAGAATTTTTCTATGTGTACAATTAATTTAAATCGTGAAACTGCTAGATTTGAGTGAAAATATAAATTTGTTTTTACAAGATACAGAATATATGAATGCAAGGAATTAAATAATAACTAAAATAATCAGTAATCTTGAAAAATAAGAAAATTGGGGCAACAACAGACGAAGCTGGGGACTCGACAGATCATCCATTTAGTCCAAGCTCTGATCATACAAAAGTCTACAGGACAACGCTACTAAAATTTTAATATTAAATTTAACAAAATGATATATGATGAAAAATATCAAATCGGTGGCAGACTAAATCAATTTTTTTTGTCATTTTTGTTGTCAGCCTATGTCTATCGAATACAGCTCAACACTACTTGATGATATTTATACAGATTATAGAGAAGTATCAATTAATTGCATACAATGATCAGCGTCTGCCTTGCAATATTTTTTTGCATACCTGGCAGACATCATTTTGAACATTTATTAACTTCCCATTGGAAGCTATTGTAATGGGTCCGAAAATCGAAATCAAAATGTATAACAAATTTTTATGTTTCAAGGTCACTACACTATTTTTACACTATTTTTAGAAAGATGTCTCTGTGTGTGTGTGCGTACATACGTACGTATGTGTCCATTTCTTTCTAAGACGAAATCTCGAGAATGTAAAATGATATCGACTACGTTAGGGTGCCAATCGACGCGTATTAACGTAAATATGATCTGAAAGAAAATTTTTCAAAATCGCTTCAGCCGTTCTTTTTTCTTAGCCAAATAGACTCCAAAAAAGGAGATTTTACACAATATCAATCGAGGCGTGTTAACGTCATTTTGATCCGACATAAATTTTATAAAAATCGGTTCAGCCGTTTTTTTTTTTAATTATTGTTAAAAATAAATAATAATTATGTTTTAATGATTAAAATGATCACTTTTCTGTGTAATATCTAATTTAATTATTATTATTAAATATTTATCAAACTGGGAAGTTCGTCGTGTGGACTTCAAAGGGTCGCACTTTAGTTCTAATAAACGACCCACCTCACGGCTTGTTCATTTTTGTAGAGAGGTCTGCCAGGTATGCAAGCAAATTTGCAAGACAGACGATGATAATTGTAAATAATTGGTACCTACTTCTCTATAATTTCTAAGTATAAATTTCATTAAGTAGTGTTGAACTGTATTCGATATAGGTACTGATAACAAAAACTGATAAAAAATTGAACTAGTCTGCCACTGATTTGATCTTTTTCATTATATTATCTGTTAATTTCAATTATAAAATTTTAGTAGTGTTGTCAGAGTTTGGACTGATTGTTATAGATATAATCGTGGCGGCGAATAGTTTCATCTCATCGTCTTGAGAAATGTCGCTTGTGACTACGTAACGGCGTTGAGTGATAGTCACTGGTAACGGTACGAAGTTGTCACCCCGACGATCAACTGTATCTCTAACGAAGTTGTCACCCCGACGATCAACTGTATCTCTAACATAGGAAGACGTGCCAAGTTGGCAGAAAATGCTGCGCCTGTTGTTGCTTTTAGTCTTCTTTTGATAAATTATATTAATTTTTTTAAAACCAATACCAATCGCTTCAGAAACAAAGATTCCAAAAATTACAATTAATTATAATGGTTTAAAGTTGAAACTAGAATTGTCTCTATATAAATATACACTCTACATTTTATTATCTTTGATGAAAAGTATTTGCAAGTTGCACGCCCGTTTTTAAAAATAATTCTATACCATATTGTTATATCTAAATTTTTCGCTTATTTTTTTAATACAATTCGCAGTTTCATAGTAGTGCTAGTTGGTGCCCTGTAGATTATAGACGCTCGACAACTGAGGTCATAAGCGGGGTTCCCTGTATACTGTACCTGCAGTGTACAGAGAACCAGTTACACAACCATGAAATTTCGCACTACATAAAAATAAAAATTAAGAAAATTAAGAAAAATCGCAGGATAGTGGACAAAATATTTGATTTATCAAATGTACAACGTTTCGTCTATAGATTTAGACTTTTTCAAGTACATACATAAAAATAAAGTCCACTATCCTGCGATTTTTCTTAATTTTATTATAATCACGATGGACACGATTTATAATATTATAAAAATTAATGATTATAGGCGTTAGTGTAAATTTCACAGTATAGTATTATTTTTGCATTAAGTCATGTTTTTTTTAATATATTATTAATTTCGGTTTGTTTTTTCAATTTTTTCAGGGAGTGACATCAAGAATGAAAATCATGCTCATGCGCTTTCATGCTGTACATAGATAATGTGAGTAGACATTGCTTTTTATTTTACTATTGCTCTTCTATTTTGATATTTTTTTATTGTTTGTGTGCTGAAGCTTACGCTTCTTTTAATCAGTCGTTTCGTTAATTTTTTTTATTTAATACAAAATGTGCTTTTAATCTGTTCTTATATTAAAATTTTGAAAGGATTTAATATTAGTCTAAATCGTATTTTAAAACACATGTATTGTTCATAATTACAGATAAAAAATTAATATGAAATAATTAAAATGTGTAGTGAAATTATTAATTTTAGTTTTTTTATACGGCTGAAATGCAATTGAAAGATTTTTTCGTTGGAGAGCAGCCAATTATATAATTGTTTCGAAACATATAGGAAAAAATCATTTTACCAACCAGTGGTCACAATCAGGATTCTAACCTGAACCTTTCCACTTTCGCGGCGGAATGAGCTTACAATACTCAATCGTGACAAGATTGCTAAACTAATATTCTCCATATATGAAAATCTATTGATTCTGAAGCATATATATGGAGAATATTAGTTTAGCAATCTGGTCACGATTGAGTATTGTAAGCTCATTCCGCCGCGAAAGTGGAAAGGTTCAGGTTAGAATCCTGATTGTGACCACTGGTTGGTAAAATGATTTTTTCCTATATGTTTCGAAACAATTATATAATTGGCTGCTCTCCAACGAAAAAATCTTTCATTATTAATTTTATTTGTGAACTAATAAATGTCATTATTATAACACTTGGATAAATTCTACATATAAACTATAACTTTGACGATCGTTTCGGACAATTAGTCCGAAATGATCGTCAAATTTATAGTTTATTTGTAGAATTTTTCCAAGTGTTATAATATTGATATTTAATCATGTTCTACCAAGTGCCGTGTGACAAATCTGTGAATACTAATAATAAATGTATCTGTTTTCAGCATGTACAATACGAAAGAAATTTCTAGTTGCTTTAACTAAAAATAATAGTTTTTAGGTCCAGAATATCCTTCAGAATCTTAAAATGTTTTTAACAAGATCAAATTTCGGGCTAATAGAGCCGTATAAAATAAATAATTTAAATGTAGGGAATTAATATAATAATTTGGTGTTTTAATTATTTCATATTAAAACTAGTGAGTTTATTAAAATTATTTCATATGCTATTGTAATACCTATTATACAGGGTGCTGATTTGCTTTGCGGGTAATAGGGATTTTACATGTAAAATAATGTTTATGAATTTTCCTGCTTCCCTATATATTTTGATGAAAAAAAAAACAAATACAAAATTTGTTTATAATTAAAAACTCTACCCGACACGTATGTTTGCAAATTACCAATATTCAGCTTTTAATTACAAAATAATTTATTAAGGATCTGTTATTAAGTGTAAATTAAAAATATTTATCAAAATAGTCATGATTTACTAACCACAATCATAAATTGAAACGTCAAAAACACAATGAAAACAATTTGAATTTGTTGAAGTCATGGCTATTCGGATAAAATATTTTTAATTTGAACTTAATCACAGTTCTTTAATAATTATTTTGTAATTAAAAGCTGCATATTGGTAATTTGCAAACATACGTGTCGGGTGGAGTTTTTTTATTATGAACAAATTTTGTATTTGTTTTTTTTTTCACCAAAATATATAGGAAAGCATGAAAATTCATAAACATGATTTTACATGTAAAATTCCTATTATATTACCCGCAAAGCAAATAAGCACCCGATATACATAATATACGTTTAAAAACTATTTCTGGGTTGGCTTCATCCGGCGTGGTATCGTTTAAGATGAAATAGTTTGCCAGTTTACTATTATTTGGTGCAATTGCTGATGCAAGGACATAACAGTGTAAAGCGGAATGTTTGTACGACTTGTATACGCATACAAAATTGGAAGCAATTTGTTTCATCCCTACATGTTCGTACAAATCTGTACAAACAACTTTCAGCAAGTTGTATGCACATACATGTCGACAAACTACACGCAACGACATACTGTCGCTACGTTTTGTTTGTACAAACAGAAGGACCGAAACATTGCTTTTTTTAAATCAAACTTCCTGTGATTTCTTTGTAAGATTTGTTTGTACAAACATGTTGTTGCGTGTAGGGATAAAACATATTTACCATCAGAATATGCTGATGGTAGATATGTTTTATCCCTATAGTTGATTTAAAAAAAGCAATGTTTCGGTCCGTCTGTTTGTACAAACAAAACGTAGCGACATTATGTCGTTACGTGTAGTTTGTCGACATGTATGTGCATACAAATTGCTGAAAGTTGTGTGTACAGATTTGGATATCAGTACAAACAAGCCGTACAAATAAATCGCTACGTGTAGTTGTAATATTTGTAGTACAAACATATCAGCACAAATAAAACATACAAACATTTCGCTGCATGTATAAGGCGCTTTACAATGTATTGTGACTACACCACAAACATATTGAACTGGTTAACTATTTTGCTACGTCATCTACCGTTGCGGAAGAAGTCTTTCTAGAAACATTCTTTGTACGTATAGTCCAAGAGCTCGTGACAAAAAAGGAGTTTTGGAGGGGCTAACATTTTAATACAAGTTGTATTTAGCGTGTAAATAAATACACTGCAATCAGCAAGTGCAGGTATGGATACCTGGTGCTGCGCTCGCGCTGATGCGCTTCGAAAGATGCTGAGTATGTCGGTTCTGTTAAAATGAGGTCGGAGTGTTTTTTTCCCCGTAAATGATATTCAATAAATTAACACTGCACCAAGTTCCAGCTTTTTTAAATCACTAAATACACTGACTTTATTTTCACGAAACTAATGCGGTGGTACTGACGTGGTGATTCGTTTTATCATTGCGCTATCTGACGACTTTTATTTTTTCATTGCATAGACTGCCTATACATCGATTTTCAGCTTTTCCAAAATACTTTAATGATACTTGTTTTGTTTTTTTACATCTTTCAAAGTACATCGACGCCAAGTGTCCCCATACCTGTCTTGCTGACTAGTATTTTTATTTACACCCTAAATATAACCTAATTTAAAATATTAGAAAAAAATTTTTTCGTTGGAAAGCAGCCAATTATATAATTGTTTCGAAACATATTGGAAAAAATCATTTTACCAACCAGTGGTCACAGTCAGGATTCTAACCTGAACCTTTCCACTTTCGCGGCGGAATGAGTTTACAATACTCAACCGTGACGTGATTGCTAAATTAATATTCTCCTTATATGCTTCAGAATTAATATAAGGAGAATATTAATTTAGCAATCACGTCACGGTTGAGTATTGTAAGCTCATTCCGCCGCGAAAGTGGAAAGGTTCAGGTTAGAATCCTGACTGTGACCACTGGTTGGTAAAATGATTTTTTCCAATATGTTTCGAAACAATTATATAATTGGCTGCTTTCCAACGAAAAAAAATTTTTCAATTGCATTTTCAGCCGTAAAAAACTATTATTTATCTTAAAATATTAGCTTTTCCATAACTTTTTTGTTACGAACTTCCCGACTAATATTATGTATACTGCAATAGGAGATTATGACAGTACTAGGTAAAATTAGTAAGATAGTTTTGCTCATAAAAAGTTGCACACATAACATTGCCTGGTCTATAACGAAAAAATAAAAATAATATTGAATAGGTTTGTGGAATCATAAAATATAGATATAAAAATAAATACGGTAAAAAATGGTTTCTGTTGCTAGTTGGTTTTTCATTTATCGAAATACGAAGACTAATAAAAATAAGACAATATTATTTTATCAGAGTGGCCGGTTTATGGTACATTTTAATCACGATGTTTTTTAATCACACTGTTAAATTTTGACTGCTACGTGTTCATTGGTTGCTGCGTTTCGTTACCATAACAACCAATCATTTAACAGTGTGATTAAAAAAACATCGTGATTAAAATGTACGATAAACCGGCCACTAGTCTATTTCCAACTCTTTATATATATATTTTTTAAAACAAGTTCGTCATTGTCATTAAAAACTTGTTTTTGTCGTCTTATAAAACTTTATTAAAAAAATATGTAATTGCCAGAAACATGTTCGCGTAACAAATAGTATATTTCTAATTATTTTCGACGTAATTAGAACTTGAAAAGACCAAAGAACAAAAATTGCACATAAAGATTTTAACGACAGGTAAAGAACGCCATGATTGGTTTTTACCTTTATAAACATTTGAATATTTTTAAAACGAGAATTTTCGTTCGAAGACTTCGTTTTATAGAAAAATTTATCTTTATAAAAATTTTTTTCGTTGGAGAGCAGCCAATTATATAATTGTTTCGAAACATGGAAAGGTTCAGGTTAGAATCCTGACTGTGACCACTGGTTGGTAAAATGATTTTTTCCAATATGTTTCGAAACAATTATATAATTGGCTGCTCTCCAACGAAAAAAATTTTTTCAATTGCATTTCAGCCGTATAAAACTATTATTATTTATCTTTATATGTGTATTCGATATAAAATTGTATGTATTTATATGAAAAATAGCAAATTACAAATTTGGTTCTAGTCAATTTATTTTATTCGATATGCAAATATTATTTTATAGAATTGTTAGTACAAACGTTAATTTACTTTCTTAAAATTTCATAATTTCAAGTAAATTATAAAGTTTTTTATAAATTAAATCAACATTTGCACATTTTTTAAATAAAGAAAAGTATCAAACGATTTCTAGTTTTGTTACAATTTTTTTAATTTGTCTGGCGATAGTTTTTGAAAAAACTTTCCGCACCAAATTTTGGAAAATTTATAACACCAATTTTTTACACGAAGTAAAAGGGAAACGTAGTTTTCGTATTTTCATAAATGAAAATATAGTCATTATTAATGCAACTACAAAACCATTGATAAAATGTTCTGAACGTAGTTTTTTAAAAAATGGCAAGGAAATAATATTACTCTGCGTAAAATCACGGATTTAAACGAAGTCAGTCGTTACTCAACTGTAAAAAGACGCTGTTTTTTTATATAGCTAAGTATTTCGAGTAATATTTTGTTTTATACCACGATTATTATCGATATAAATGTGATGAATATGCACCTAACATTTCGAGGACAAGACAAATTCTTAATCACTTGCTATCAACGTTTTTAATCATTAAAATTGTAGGTCAATAATTTTTTTATACAAAGCTACTAATATTTGTTTTTTGAATATTATTATAGCATCTAAGTTGGAATAAAAATTTGATGTAAAGGTTTATCATCAGAGTAGAAAAATATCAATATTACAACCAGTGTCACTTTGTTATATTTTGTCATATTTTCTCGAAATCACATAAAACGGTTTTTGATGTGAAACATCTTATGTCGGGCTGTGAACAGTCGCATGAGGGGAAATATGCAACGAAATTTATGGTCCGCTTCTTCGCTGCTGTTCTCCCCACCACTGCGGCACTCTCTCTCTCGGCTTCCGCGCGCTCGGGCACGGGAAGAGAGAAAGAAAGAGTATACATACGAACGTTCTGTAAAGCAAAAGTATATGTATACACGTTTAGGTATATGTAATATAGATACTTCGCTGTGTATTTAGTTGCGTTTCTGGCTCAGGCGTGCTCAAACGTCGCAACCGCGTGTGTTACAGTGCAGTATATAGCATTACGTCAGCATAACAATTAGTTGCTGCTTTTGAAAAACTATATACTACTACATAGAGAATACCACCGAGTTCAATAACATTTTCTTTGATGTTTCACATCTGTCGGGGGTCCCGAGACCCACACCCTTTTTTTAACATAATGGGTATGTGCAACGATATAGCGCAAATAGATATGACGGTAGACAGTTTTGTTAAACGGCTACTACCTCATAGCTGATTGGAAAAATATTGCATACATATTATTAATTGCGCTTATCGAATTAATTTGAGGTTATAAAATAATTCTTATAGCACTAAAAACGAAGCGCCTAGCTAGCCGCTACAAAATACTGGAGCGGTTATGACGTCATGTCCGTTAGACTTTAGAGGGTATGGTAATAGCATCGTGCTAGTATCGTTGAAACTACCCAACATATGACCATTCTTTAACACCAGCTGCATTTTAATATCGATGTTTTCACTTCTGTTTGTTAAAAGTATAATTCTGATAAATAAAAACTATAATAATAATCCTAAAATCCATACGATTCTTTTTTTAAATAAATAATAATTTTTTGTCACTTTATAAAGTTTGTGAATTTATTTCGAAAAATAGTTTTTATTCGCGTAGCCATACATTTAAAAAAATTAACCATGATTAAGATATTTTCTTATAAAAGCATGGCCTATTTAACCAAGGACCATGATTAAGATATTTTCTTATAAAAGCATGGCCTATTTAACCAAGGATAAAAACATAGTTTCATAAATAATTTCTGTGTATAACAATAAATTATGTAATTCAATTTACTAGGTTAAAAAAAAGATATGACATGATATTTTTATACATTTTATAAAAATTGTAATATGGAAAACATCAGTTTTAAAAATTGACATTTTTCTTCACTGCTTGATTTTGTGCAAGAAATGCTTCTGTACAAAAGCAATATCATCACATATTAAGTGTATTTCTAAATCTTATATGTACACACTTTATTTATTGGACCTACAATTTTAGTGGTCCAAAAATAAGGAGCAGTAATCAAAGCTTGTAACAAAATTATTAAATTAAACATACCTTGTTGTGCTACGTCTTCTTTTATTGTTCCCGTTGTGGGAATTTGCGGCCTTCCACCTGCTGCGGGCTGGAGCTGCTTTCCGCTGGGAGTCCATTCTGAAATATTTAAAACATGTAATTTAGAAAAGTTATTTGAATATCGATTTCTTTTCCATATCTATATACCGCCTACCGTGTATCCCAAAGAAAACAAAATTTAAGAATCTACATTAATTATTAGCGTAACAATAATAATTCGTTATTATAATATGAAGTAGAGAAGTATGATAGACTAAATTACGTTGCCTATTTTAATTATCACCACTCATTTGGACGTCAATGCGTGATATTAGTCATGTTTGCTTATATCATGTTATGCTTATCTCTCCGTGCAACCAATTTTACATATTATATATAGGGTGTCCCAAAATTGCTGGGACACAGAGCTACCACGTGTAGTAGAGGTCAAAGTAAGTCGATTGAACCCAATTTATTTATATACCAAAATGTACCGTTTGCTCGTGAGAAGAGTTCAAAGTTTACATAAATTTTTGTATATAAAATTTTGTATTACAATTTTATTAAACTCGTACTAGAAATACATGTTAGCATTATTTAAGAAAACATTTTTTCCTTTGGAACTATGCGGAATACGAAATTTTTACAAGAGTAACAAAATGAAGATAATTAATCAGTCTTCTCGCTTGAGAACCGTATTACCACCCCTAAGAAAGTTCTGAAAAAAATGTCAGGGGGTGAGGGTGGTTTTAACCTTTCTACAATTTCTTTTGGGTTTCTTTGATTACCGAAAGGAGAGTAATCCTCTAAAATGCACTTTTGTCAAATTTCATTCAATTTGTTTCACTCATTTCTGAACAGCGTACAAAAATGTGTTTTTTTATGTAAACTTTGAACTCTTCTCACGGGCAAACGGTACATTTTGGTATATAAATAAATTGGGTCCAATCGACTTATTTTGACCTCTAGTACACGTGGTAGCTCTGTGTGCCAGCAATTTTGGGACACCCTGTATATCTATCTATCTTTTATTTATACCATATAAACTCTTTTTCAATCAACTGTTACCCTTTTTCGAAGGTATATTTTAAATCTTAATATTATACAGGGTGTAAACGGCTTTACCGAACATAGGGCAAATAACACTGAGAACATTTACAATTTTGTAGTAGGCTATGGGCTATAAGATCTAATGTAAATATGTAGTAGATGCTTTGTTTTTTTTTATTTAGCAGGTTCCGAGTTATTCCTAATCATCGAGTTATTACATATGGAGTGCTAATCCACTACTGCGCATCCAAATACGCTGGATAGAGAAGGCATGAATACGAGGAAATCGTCTATCTCTCTTTGACTTTTTCTTGTAGTAGTTATCTGGTCGCTGTAGTTATATTCAAGTTGCGACGCGGACAATGCCTCTGTTTTCAAAATTTGTATGGCACACTTTGTAGGGCCTAATAAGTCTGACGAAGACAGAGCATTTTCTCGGATTTGGAATATTCTTTCTAAGGAAAATTGGCTCGCGCAGCTGAGACTAGCAGTCTATTTATAGACGTCGTTGCTTCTAATAGTCAGCCGTTGCTATGGAAAATTGTTTTGAAAAAATCGCTGTGCTATTTTCTCTATGTAATCCACTACATAATTTACATTAGGTTTTATGTTTATGGCCCATAGGCTACTACAAAATTGTAAATGTTCTCAATGTCATTTTCCCTATGTTCGGTAAAACCGTTTACATACTGTATGTTTTAAAAAAGTATTATTTTCAAATCTTAAAAATATCTACCTATGTTAATTTGTTAAAGCGTTATAAACGTTTCTTTCACCTTATAGTTTTTTTTAGATACAAAACTGAATTGAGATAAGAAGCGTTTTTATTATTACTCGTTAAACAATAATCTGAACAGTTCTGTTATTCATCACTAGTATTAGCGATGGTGGTAGACTTTTGATTCTGTTCTGCTCATTTAATGACACATTTAAGCAGAACGGATAAAAAAATGCAACATTGTCGTAGCAACAGAAATATTCAAATTAAAAAGGGCCAGGAATATATTATAAAAGGGTATATGCATGCAAATTTTTTCTTTATATTAATAGAGCAGTAAATTATGAACAAAATGACACATGGATTACTTCAATCTGATTTCAAATAAGCTCAAAAATAAACTTTGAAATATATATATGTAAGCCCCGCCCGCTAAAAAACGTTTCTGCTCGTGACGTCATGATATATGCGAAGTATAGAGAGCGTTTTATATCTTCCAGTACTATCTAAAAACCAAGAAACAAACTGTTGAAAAATACTGTTTTGTACCTATGTAAACAAGTTTCTATGGCAGCGGGCAATCGACATGCACTTTGACGTCACACACTGTTTTTGATTTTTAGAAATTTATTGATATTTCAGTACATTATTGGATCTCAATGCATCAATCAATGTTTCTCAGACGTATATTTTCGTGCTACGAAATAAAATTGAGATTGAAAAATTCTTGCATATACCCTATTAAGCAGGCACCAAGTTTATTTACAGCAAAGATACTAATATTAATTAGAAAGCATTAAAAAGCATGACATGTATATTTTATACTTCTATCTATTCTACGCATGCGTACTCACCGAAAATTGAAATATCTTTTGGCGCATTTTTAGACTACTTACTTATAAAACTAAAAAGCAATACTTAATTATAATAATATAATATACACCAGAATAATATTTTATAGTTTTATGTTATCCTTCACCGCACATAATTTGCTTTAATTATGCAAATTTTACCTTTTGTTTTATTTTTCACTTTAAAATGTTCATTTTTTTGTTCGTTTTGGCTTCTCTGTGATACATACATTTCCTCAAATTTTTTTACGCGTTCGCTCATTGATTTACTTCGTTTTATTTGAATTTTAGAATTATCCATTTTGCTTACGAAACAGTTCTCGTTTCGTTCAAATGTTGGTTCAGAATGCATTTGTGATCTTTTTGGTTCTTGTGGAGGTGGTTTTAATAACGTAGTTTGTTGATAAAATAACTGATACGCTTCGCTTTTTTGTATCGGCGCCGGTTCCAATCTCCTTGGACTTATTGCACGATCTTTCATATTTACAACGGGCACAATCGGTTTAAAATAGTTTGGTTTATCTAGAAAATCTTCTTGTTCGGTGTAAATTTCGTCTGACTCACTCACTCTTATATCTGGAAGAGATTGTTGGCCGTTTAATTTATCCTTTTCAAATTGTAAATATTCTTCCATTTCTTTCTCCGAGGAAGTTCTTGTATCGATTGGAACATCAACATTAAAAGATGTTTTCACATTTACGACATTCGTTTCATCTGCAATGTTTTCCAAGGAAGACATTGGGTCTCTCATTATAGACGTTTCTGAAGAAGTGGCAGACAGACTTTCAAATTGTGAAATTAGCTTTGATACACTTCCACTTCTTCCCCGACAAAATATTGGCATAACTTTCAATTCAGATTCGGCATTTAAAGCTGACATTTCAGTTCTGTATAGTACACCTGTAGACCAAGCTCTAGTTTTAAAGGCTCGTTTACGTTTCTCAATATTTTTGTTTTTGATGACATTTTTCAACCTTTCCAATTCAATAGGTGTTAAAGTAAAGTCAAGTTCATTTAGTTCAAGCATGCGAGGGTAATCAATATAAAACATTGTCAAGAAATATTCATCGACAGTCAGAGTGTGTATAGATATATGTGTTATATAACCATTGATGCTAGATGCAATTGACATGGCGATAAATCTATTGTTTTCATGACGACGTTGTATTGGACGAGGAATTGCTACTTGAGATCTGTTAAAATCAGAAAATTGTATTGACTTTTTTATTTCATTCTTTTGTGAATAATTGCCATTTTTTTCTTGATTATTGAAACAGGTTTCAATTCGACAGCTTCCAAAAGGTATTTCCATAATAACATGATTATTTTCAATGGAGATTTTACTTTTGCCTTTTTGATTATTTTGTAAAATGTTAATATCTTTATACGCAGAAATTAGGTTACCTATGTGAGGCCTTTCACTGATATGAGAATAATTTTCCTCACTAGATTGTCGTATGCAATATTCTACTGGGGTTTCTAAATCTAATTCATACGTAGGAATGCTTAGACCAACACTATCTACAACGCAGCTATCTTGATTCGAATGTGATTTCTCATCGTTACCTGGTTTACGTTGAGGAAAGCTACGACCTTCTCTTTCCTGCCGGTTATTTTCTTGATCACCATCAAACTGTATTTGATTTTTTATTTCATATTGATATTCATCATCTGACAAACCCAAATCTTCGACATCAGTGTGAGTATCTCTAATATAACCACCACCTTTAATGTGTAAAATTTCTTCTGTTTCATCAAACTTTCCTGTATATTTGACATTCACTTGCGATGTTGCACATTCTTCGTATTCCATTGGAGTTGCTGTTTCTGCTCTAGAATAACTTGATACGAATTCTTCGTCAGCAGATGTGAACACATCTTCTGTATCAGTTGGCTGATAATCTGGACTTGCAGAAGTCATTTCAATTTTTGGTATTTCCATTGTATTACATACTGTTTTTTGTTGTGAATCATTGAATCGATCAGAACCTTCTTTAGTAACTACTGTTTGAGTACCACCTATATATTTCATCATATCTGGTGTAGATGATAATGCTCTAGTCAGATCTACTGTTTCACATGGATCAAGCTCATCTCCGGAAGCTTGGAGATCTTCAACATCCGTTTTCGCTTCTGGCACAAATTCAGCCGCAAAAACGGATAAACTATACTTTTTAACAATTTCTAAATTGTTATCTAAACCATCAGTATCACTTATTTCAATGTCTTCCCTATCGGTAACACTAGCATCATCTCGTTTAAGCTGTAGTGTTTTATTTTTTTTTATTTTTTTATGTTTATTGCTATCTAAGAATACCATTTCAGAATCTGTTAATTCTTCAGTGTGTTTCGATGCCGAGTCTGGTACTTTAAGTGATTCTGCTAAATCAGTTATACCTCCATCTAGCGGAGGAAGATCTGGAGTAGCTTTTCTTGTGACTTGTTCATCAACAATTAATTTTTCATCGTCTTCTGAGATTTCTTCACTATCAGTCGGAACAGTATCTTGTTTAAAAGTGAACAACCCTGTTTCATTATCATCTGGTAATGGTGAAACAGTTGTTATGGGTTTTCCATCCCTATCTATTTTTATGTGAATTAATTCTCGGGTAGAGTTTGGTAAAGTAATTGCTATTTCACTTCGCATTTCTTCATCTTCATCGCAATCATCTTGGAAAGATTCTGAATCTGTGTCACTTGATTTTCGTCTTTTGACTATAGCTATTTGAAGAGGTGATTTATCATCATTCTCGTCGTTAGAATCATTTAGATCTTCAGTGTCAGTTACGCCTATTTCATCAAGTGTTTCGGGAATAACTAGTCCACTGGATGGATTTGATTGACGTTTGATATTCTTTTGTTTTTTTTTAGTTGATTCACTGCTAAATAAAATTTCTTTCTCGGCAACTTTAACAAATTTTACTTCAAAATCTACGTCTTCATCAATTCTTAGATCATCATCAAATTTTGCCAAACATGTTTCATATTCTTCGACATCTGTACTGTCTTGATCATCGAAAATCGGTTGATCTTTTTTCACTTTATATGTTTCTTGAGTATATAAGCGAGGTGCTTCCTTAGATTTTATTGTTTCCATCACGCCTGCATAACATGATTCAAGATCTTTTAATATTTGAGGTGTTTCAATAGGATCCTGTATTTCTTGTTCAGAATCTGATTTTATGTCATCAACTTCAAAGTCTTCTAAATCTGTAGTGCCGCCTTCATCAGTTCCGAATATTTCAAGCGTCATTTTAGCTTTTTGACACTGTATATTTCCAATTTTTTCATCATCATCTGAAAATGGCTCTGAAATGAGTTCTCTTTTAGCTTTACGCTTTTGATGTGCAGCCTTTTTTGGAGTTAATGGTGAAATTTCTTCGCGATCTGCCATAACCTCTGTATCGGTATCATGGTCTGAATCACAAATGTGCTTTCTTTCAATTTCTGACATCTTTTTTCGTATTGTGCAAAATCCAGGTCTTTTTGATATTGATATCTCACGAGTTAATTTCGGTCGATCATTTTTTTCGTCATCTGATAAATTTAAATCTTCTGTGTCAGTTAGCATATCTTTGGTCCTTACTCCAGGAACTCGTATACGCTTTCTTTTTGGTGATATATCCCTTTTATATTTTTCTATTTCATTTTCATCTGAATCAGAGTTAATTATCTCTGTATCAGTTAAATCACTCAACTGTGGTGATAAAGAACGTGGTGTTAAGAGATTTGATCTTTTATTCTTACTTGACAGTTTTCGTGAAACTGTCTTTTTGCTTTTTTTGTATTCTACAACATCTTCATCTGATAGACTATCTTTTGAAGTTGCATCGGGACCTTGCTTAGTATGTAATGATCTCTCTGATTTATCTGTAATGGAAACATTTAGTGGTTGTATTAATAAATCGTTATAAGCATCTGGTATATCAGGAATTTCGTAAATTGCATCATTATCTGAATCATTAATGTCTTCTATATCTGTAAGTCCTTCGGTGACACCATCTTCTGCTAGGCCTAAAAATTGTTGAGGTTGAATGGAAGCAGTAGATTCCTGCTTTCTCAATTTTTTATTTCCTTTAGTTTGCAGAGATTCAATTTTATACGTTTCCTCATAAGTTCCTGGATCTAGATCAAAAGCGTTTTCAATTTGTATTGGCTCTTTATGTTTCATTATTATCTCACATTCTTCATTATCAGATCCTTCTATATCTTCAACATCAGTAAGTCCCCCATCATTTTTAGTTTTCTTATGTTTTAAACGGTGGACTTTTTTTCTCTGTTTATTTTGCTCTTCACCGTTGTCTAAATCTTCAATATCAGTTTTAACATCCGCAATATTAGAAAAATTTTTGTCATCTTCTTCGTCATCACCGTCAGGTGTTATAGCAATCAGTGGAACTTTATCAATTTTTAACGCCATAGTGTTTGCAAATTTATTATCGCAGGCGATAATTAAAAGCTGAGTGGGAATTTCTTTTGTCCGAGTGATGGTTATATCAAGTGTGTATTTAAATTTTAGTATAAATTCTAATACCTTAAATCACTATAAATTCTTTTATTTTAAAATGTATCAATTTTTGCAATATTTGATTGCTTATAAAAAAGTCAAAGTTTGATGGTGATAGAAATCCGTGAAAAGTTGTTTCTAATTCAGTATGTTTTTCATATTGCAATACTCCATTAGCTTCGACGTGGTTGTGTCGGAGATCCTGTTTTTGTAACAAATTAAAAAAAATAATTACATTTGGGTGTGTGCGATTATTTTTATTGCTCCGTGGAATCGTATTTTTATTGATAGCGATGTTTAAGCGCTTTATGGATATTTTGTTTGAGTCAAACTTACCTTGTGATTGTTGTAAATCGTCTGGCTTTGTTAGATTGTTGCTTTCAGTTTTGACTGGCACACCAGCAAACAAGCTGTGATGTGCATTGATTAAGTCTCTAGTATCACTCTGACTACTAATAAATACAATATCGGATTCTCCCGAACATAAATCTCTACCGTGACTTTTCATTGTACTAGCAATGCCACTTTCACTTACTATTATTAGTTCGGGTTGACCTTTAACACTTCCCGAATCTAGACTTCTACTGTGAGTAGTCTGAGTCATGCTATGGGTACCATAAATGGTAGCCACATTCTGAGAAACTACCCTTTTATTGTCATGAGAAATAATTATGTTTTTTTGAGCAGTTGTAATGCTTTGTGGAACATTACTACTTTGGTGAGTTGATAAAAAAGAATCAGAATGAGTTTGGCTAATAGCCATGCTTTCAGCAGAAACTAATAAATTTTGTCTGAACCAACGCGTTTTCAAACGTAAATTTTGAACTTTATGCAAAACGATATCAGTAGCAGAACCGATATTAGCATGTACCTCGTCGAGTAGAGTTTCTAGCTCGGAAGCCATGCTGTGGATCGACACTGCGGATACAGATGCGGCAGGCGATACACCGACATCATCATCATGATCATCATCATCAGGAGTGGACGTTTTACCTGGACTCGAATCACTTGTGCTTGTCATGCTGCCTCTCGCTTGGCCTTCATCATGTACGTAACCGAATTTATGTCTAACACGTGGTGGAGTGACAGCTCTCACATCAATTAAAGGCGATAGACGTTCTTCAGATGAAAGACGCGGCGTATGACTTTTCTTTGGCGATGAGTCACTTTTCGTTACTTTACTTGATTTTTGTGAAGACGATATTTTATGGGAAGTTATCGAAGATGTAACGATTTGAGACAATGTTTTTTCTTCATCCTTCTTCTCATCAATATCTTTTTTTGAATCTGCTCTTTGTATTACACTACCAGGAAGGGAAATGCAGGTATCTTCATCAGATGATGTTAATTGGTGAGGTGTTAATTGTTGTTTACCGCTTCCAGAAATTGCTGAAAGTTGAGATACTGTTGCGGAACCATCATCTAGTTCTGGAGAAGGTTCAGCTTCAGGTACAGTTGAGCATTCTAGGAACAAATCTGAACTTTTTAATTTAGTTTCGTGTTGAATAAGTTCTAATGATCTTTTCGTGGGTTTTGGAGATGCTGGTGAACCCAAAGCTTTCAATTTTCCATTTCCATCGATATCATGATCTGAAGGAGAGCTCGGTAAAGCCACAGAGTCAGATAAACTAGAATCGGTTGTGTCAATGATTGATACCTCACCTTCAATAGATTTGGTAACAGTTATTTTGCGAAGTGATTCGCTAGGTTGTCGATAAATAACTTCTATTGATCCTGTTGAATCGACAATACGTGTAAACACTTCAGACGTCAACACTTGTGTTCCATTTTGGGCAGAACGGACGCGACTAGGACTTGAAGGTAAAGAGGACGGTGTTATGCTTCGTTCCAATAAATGATGTTCAGGAGTTCGATCGCGATGGGACGTAGGAACAACGGATTGACTTCGGGCACGGTCGGAAAATTGGACGGTTTTTTCTGAATCAGTAGTTGAGGACGGCGTTTTTTTAATTGTTACTTCTCCAAAGGACGTATCCATTGGCTTTTTTTCAACACTAGAAGTACATAGCTGTTCTTGAAGATATTGGCCTTCTTTTTCTGTTGAAAGTACGGCTTTTTTCATAGAAACACCTGTAATTTCGGTATGTGTGATGGAAGGTGGCTCATCTTTTTGTAATTTTATTTTAGTTTTAGTCGCAGCTACTTTTGTAACTGTTGCAGACTCTTTTGTGTCAGTTGGTGCAGTTTTTGCTGCCCGTTTTGAAGCATGTGTTGACTTTGAAACTGACAAGCTTTTTGAAACTGATGTTGTTTTACTAATTTTACCACTTTTAGATATTTGCTTGTGAGAAGCAGTCACTTCTTTTATTTCGGTCATTTTATATAATTTATTTTCTTGCTCTTTATCGGCTTTACTTGATACTGATTTTTTAGGTTTTTGTATATCTTTAACAAGCAGTTTATCATCAGTTTTTACGCTTCTTTTGGGCGTTTGCGATTTTACGCTTCGCTCTGAACTGCTAGCTGATTTAGTTCGATCATATAAGCTTGTGTGATATGATTTACGTTCAACCGAAGATGTGCCTTTTTTTTCACTTACTGGAGTACTTTCACGACTTTCCCTTGCAGATTTTGTGTATCGTCTTTCACTTGATGACTCTTGATGCCTAGGAATTTTAGAAGGCGTTCTATCTCTTTTAGCATTATAATCTTCTTTTTGTTTTTCAGACGCACTTACGGGATGTTCTTTTCTTTCTATCCCTTTTGAAGTTGAGGGAGTTGCATCTTTTATTTCAGTTTTTTTCTTTTGTATATCTCTCTTTAAAGTCTTTTGCTGTTGATCAGCCCTATCAGTTTTTAAGTCTCTAGATAAAGTAGACTGCATATAACCATGCTTCCTTGTATCAACTTTAGTGTATTTATGAGTTGGAGTAAATTGCTCATTAGGAAGTGTTTGCGCTTCTTTAGGCTTTCTTTTTGGCGCCGTCCATCTATCATCAATTTTTTTAGTTCCTGTAATTTTTGACTCTTTTATTACAGCTGGTTGCTTAGTAACTGTTCTGTGTGTAGTAACTGTACTAGATTGAGTAATGGATGTACTGGGTATTACACGTTTTTTCATAAGCTCACGACTTGTCGAACTACTAGAAGAAGATCTGACACTGCTACTAGCAGTTTTCTTGAAAACTTTTTCTTTAGTAACTTTCGTAACTTTTTCGTCATCTGAACTTATGTCAGCATCACTATCTGCTTTTACTTTTTTAACTCTTGTTAAAGGTAGAGAAGGTATTAAGCCCATTTGCGTAGAAATGCTATCTTCAGTTGTACTTGCTGACTTTTTATCGCTGCTTTCAAAATCGCGCGAGTCAGATTCGGCCTCGGTTGATTTTTCTTCAGCAAATTGAGTATACTCACTAACTTTGTCCGTATATTCCATTGAAGAATCGATAATCTGATCTTCCTTATGAACTGTTATTTCTAGTAAATCGTCTTTCATAACGATATCACTTTGTACAATTTCATATTTACTAGTTTTTTTCTTATCAGTTAATTCTGATGATGTATCAGAACTGCTTTCCAAATGTCTAGAGCCTTCAATAATTGATAAATGTGAATCGGTTTCTGTATATTGTGTGTCAATACTTTTAGGGGATTTAATGTCGTAATCAGTACTTATTTCACCTTTGTGACTTTTTAAACTTGTGTCTGAAACAGATGTTACTTCAATTTCAGCCACCGATGAAGTTTCATCAGTCTCAGAAAATTCTGTATCAGTTTCCCTAGGAATTTTGTGCTTTTCATAAATATCTATTTGTTGCACTGTGTCATCTGACGACATTTTTTGCATATCTTTAATGCCGCTAGTTAACGATATTGTTACATGCTTTTCATCTAAACCTTTCCTTTTTTGCTCTAGTTCTTCTTTACTAATGTTTTTTTCTATTTTTGGCGATATTTTGTCCGTAGAAATACATAGTTTTTCAGCATCAGATTTTTCGTCTGTTACAGTAAAAAGTTTTATTTCTTCTTCTTTTTCTGTTACTTTATCGTATTGTGATAGTTTGTCTTCGTCTTTTAACTCTGAGAATTTTGCATAACTTTGAAGAGTTTGATCTTCAACTTCTTCACTTGTAATTTTCTTTTCAGTAGAAACATCTTGGGGTATTTTCTCAGAATCATTCTTTTGAAATTGATTTTGATCAGGTTTGTACTGTATTGTTATTATTTCTTTCTCCTTTTCTGTTGTACCTTCTAATAATTCGTCCATTTCTTGCATAATTTTTTCGCATATTTCTTCTTCTGACATAAAATCTCGAATCAATGCTTTATGATAGCTTGTATATTTCGTTCGTTTCAATAAAGAAGAATCCATTTTTTCAGTTACTGTGTATTTATTACCCTTAATTTCCTGAGGAACATCTTCTTCAGCTATGGAGCTTATAGAGATGAAATCTGAGGAATCTAAATATGGCAAACTTATGTCTTTTCCCTCAGGAGTTGGTGTTAAATCAGGTTTTAATACTTTAACATCAGCTTTTATTTGCTTCGTCGCTTCTATTACTTCGGATATTAAATCATGCACATCGGACTCGGTAACTAATTTCTTAAAACTCAGTTCTTGTCTTTTATGAGCTATAGAATCATCTAATGGCACATCTTTGTCTACATTTACTTGATCGATTGGGAGCATTTTTTTCTTATTGCTACTTTCCTCATTTAGTGGTTCGATTGTAGTTTTATCTTCAATTTCGGTCTCTGTTGAAAATTTTTTAGAATATTTTACCGTCGACTTGTCTCCTTTTAATTTAGATTCTTTATCTCGGGATTCTGGTTCTATTCTAGGTGACTCTAAGGCATTTTGGATTTGTTCAGATTCAATAACTGAAGATGGTAACGCTATTGTTGACACTAATTTTGTATGCGAAATTATTGCTTCATGGACTGCTGTTTTTTCGAGATATTTTTTTCCTTTTGACTGCGTTGTCCGTTGTTTTAACAATTGTTTACTGGACTCTATTTCAGTTTTAAATTCTGCAGTCATTATTTGTTCAACTTTTTCTAAAGTTTTCAAAATTCTTTTTTGAATTTCAGTAATTTTCAGTATTTGAATGCGTATGTCTTTTCGAATTTCATTAATTTTAATTGTCTCTAATGTTCTTAGTACACTTTTTTGAGCTTCAGTAACTTCTGTAATTCTTTCTTGAATATCGACATTTGACGGTTTTGATTTAACCATTGACTCAGATTCAGACATTCTAATAATGTGAAGAATATAGCGATGAGTTTCAATAATTATTGTTATTTGTTTTATAATAGTTTTTATTACATCAATTTTAGTTTCAACACTTATTTTTTCTATAATAATTAGTATTTGTTGTTGCATGTCAATAATATTTTGAATCAAATCTTTTATATTCCTATGAATTTCCGATGATTGTTCTTTTTCTGGAGATTTCATAGAGTCTTCTACAATTTTCTCCAATATTTTTTCAACGACTGATTCACTAGTTTCAAGTTCATTTTCATATGGCAAAACTTTCACTGGGAGTTCGATGTCTTTTTCCAAAGATTCTCTCTCGGACTTTTCTTTTATTTCAAAGATAATCTTTTCTGAGCTCAAACTTGGAGATTTATCAGTAATCACTTTTATGCATGGTTTCTCAGCTATTTCACCAGTAATAATAGAAGAGTCGATTTTTTCAATCGATGTAACAATATCTTTTTCATAAGATACAAATTGAGCTACCGTTTTAGCCAAAGACAAGTCAGTTGAGATAATAGCTTGTTTAATATCCCCACTATCAATATGAGAAGTTTCGGCTATTTTGGAGTTAGAAATAGTTTCAGAAATAATTTGACTTTCAATATCGGCCAATAATTCCTCATCTACAATTTTTATTTCGGATTCAAATTTACTCTTTTCGTCAGTGGGAGATTCTTTAATTAAATCAGCAAGTTTAGTTTCAGTTTCCAGTTCTGTTTGTGTAATGCCAGCTTCTGGTTTTTTAACCTCCTTTTTTATGTCCTCTTTGATAAACCTCTCGTCTACTGCTGTCAGAGGTGGGTCAGTGTGAGGAAATTCCTTTTCTACTACTTCAGGTTTGACATCTTTCTCAACAAGCAATTTTTTTATGACTGTTTCTACAGCTTCAAAATCAGCTGTGTCTTTGTCAAGTTTTTCTGATAAAGGTGATTCTAACCCAATCGAAGATTTTTTATCTGTGAGTGTAATTTTTTCATCAATAATTTCAAGTTCTGGTTTTTCTACTGCCGAAGATTCTTTTTCAGGTGATTTTGAAACTTTCGTAACAGGAGATATTTTACTCGGTCAGGTGTAATTTTTTCTTCACTAATTTCCGATTCTGCTTCTTCTTTAACGGGAGATTCTTTTTCAGGTGATTTTGACAGTTCTGTAAGAGGGGATTTTTTAACAGGCGGTGTAATTTTTTCTTCACTGACTTCCGTTTCTGCTTCTTCTTTAACGTGAGATTCTTTTTCAGGTGATTTAGACACTTCCGTAACAGGAGATATTTTACCGGTCAGTGTAATTTTTTCTTCAATGATTTCCGTTTCTGGTGCTTCTTTAACGGGAGATTCTTTTTCAGGTGATTTTGGAAGTTCCGTAACAGGAGATTTTTTAACAGTCGGTGTAATTTTTTCTTCACTAATTTCCGTTTCTGCCTCTACTTTAACGTGAGATTCTTTTTCAGGTGATTTAGACACTTCCGTAACAGGAGATATTTTATCGGTCGAGTGTAACTTTTTCTTCACTTATTTCCGTTTCTGCTTCTTCTTTACATGGAGATTCTTTTTCAGGTGATTTAGACACTTCCGTAACAGGAGATATTTTATCTGTCAGTGTGATTTTTTCTTCACTAATTTCCGTATCTGCTTCTTCTTTAACGGGAGATTCTTTGTCAGGTGATTTTGAAGTTCCGTAACAGGAGATATTTTATCTGTCGGTGTGATTTTTTCTTTACTAATTTCAGTATCTGCTCCTTTTTTAACGGGAGATTCTTTTTCAGAGGATTTTGGAAGTTCCGTAATAGGGGATTTTTTACCAGTCGGTGTAACTTTTTCTTCACTTATTTCCGTTTCTGGTTCTTCTTTAACGGGAGATTCTTTTTCAGGATGATTTAGACACTTCCGTAACAGGAGATATTTTATCTGTCAGTGAGATTTTTTCTTTACTGATTTCCGTATCTGCTGCTTCTTTAACAGGAGATTCTTTTTCAGGTGATTTTGGAAGTTCCGTACAGGGGATTTTTTACCAGTCGGTGTAATTTTTTCTTCACTGATTTCCGTTCCTGCTTCTACTTTAACGTGAGATTCTTTTTCAGGTGATTTAGACACTTCCGTAACAGGAGATATTTTATCGGTCAGTGTAACTTTTTCTTCACTTATTATCCGTTTCTTGTTCTTCTTTACCGGGAGATTCTTTTTCAGGTGATTTTGACACTTCCGTAACAGGAGATTCTTTAACGGTCGATGTAATTTTTTCTTCACTAATTTCCGTATCTGCTTCTTCTTTAAGTGGAGATTCTTTTTCAGGTGATTTAGACATTTCCGTAACAGGAGATATTTTATCTGTCAGTGTGATTTTTTCTTTACTAATTTCCGTATCTGCTGCTTCTTTAACAGGAGATTCTTTTTCAGAGGATTTTGGAAGTTCCGTAATAAGGGATTTTTTACCAGTCGGTGTAATTTTTTCTTCACTGATTTCCGTTTCACCTTCTACTTTAATGTGAGATTCTTTTTCAGGTGATTTAGATACTTCCGTAACAGGAGATATTTTATCTGTCAGTGTGATTTTTTCTTCACTAATTTCCGTACCTGCTTCTTCTTTAACGGGAGATTCTTTTTCAGGTGATTTTGGAAGTTCTGTAACAGGGGATTTCTTAACAGTCGGTGTAATTTTTTCTTCACTGATTTCCGTTTCATCTTCTACTTTAATGTGAGATTCTTTTTCAGGTGATTTAGATACTTCCGTAACAGGAGATATTTTATCTGTCAGTGTGATTTTTTCATCACTCATTTCCGTATCTGCCTCTTCTTTAACAGGAGATTCTTTTTCAGGTGATTTTGAAGTTCGTAAAGGGATATTTTATCGTCGTGTATTTTTTCTTCACTAATTTCCGTCTGCTTCTTCTTTAAGGGAGATTCTTTTCAGGGATTTGGAAGTTCCGTAACAGGAGATATTTTATCTGTCAGTGTAATTTTTTCTTTACTGATTTCCGTTTCTGCTTCTTCTTTAATGGGAGATTCTTTTTCAGGTGATTTAGATACTTCCGTAACAGGAGATATTTTATCTGTCAGTGTGATTTTTTCTTCACTAATTTCCGTATCTGCTTCTTCTTTAACGGGAGATACTTTTTCAGGTGATTTTGGAATTTCTGTAACAGGGGATATTTTAACAGGCGTGTAATTTTTTCTTCACTGATTTCCGTTTCATCTTCTACTTTAATGTGAGATTCTTTTTCAGGTGATTTAGATACTTCCGTAACAGGAGATATTTTATCTGTCAGTGTGATTTTTTCACCACTCATTTCCGTATCTGCTTCTTCTTTAACAGGAGATTCTTTTTCAGGTGATTTTGGAAGTTCCGTAACAGAGGATTTTTTAACAGTCGGTGTAATTTTTTCTTCACTGATTTCCGTTTCTGCTTCTACTTTAACGTGAGATTCTTTTGCAGAGTGATTTAGACACTTCCGTAACAGGAGATATTTTATCGGTCAGTGTAACTTTTTCTTCACTTATTTCCGTTTCCGGTTCTTCTTTACCGGGAGATTCTTTTTCAGGAGATTTAGACACTTCCGTAACAGGAGATATTTTATCTGTCAGTGTGATTTTTTCTTCACTAATTTCCGTATCTGCTTCTTCTTTAACGGGAGATTCTTTTTCAGGTGATTTTGGAAGTTCTGTAACAGGGGATTTTTTAACGGTCGAGTGTAATTTTTTCTTCACTGATTTCCGTTTCATCCTTCTACTTTAATGTGAGATTCTTTTTCAGGTGATTTAGATACTTCCGTAACAGGAGATATTTTATCTGTCAGTGTGATTTTTTCACCACTCATTTCCGTATCTGCCTCTTCTTTAACAGGAGATTCTTTGTCAGGTGATTTTTGAAGTTCCGTAACACTAGATATTTTAACTGACAGTGTGATTTTTTCTTTACTAATTTCAGTATCTGCTCCTTCTTTAACGGGAGATTCTTTTCCAGAGGATTTTGGAAGTTCCGTAACAGGAGGATATTTTATCGGTCAGTGTAACTTTTTCTTCACTTATTTCCGTTTCCGGTTCTTCTTTACCGGGAGATTCTTTTTCAGGAGATTTAGACACTTCCGTAACAGGAGATATTTTATCTATCAGTGTGATTTTTTCTTCACTAATTTCCGTACCTGCTTCTTCTTTAACGGGAGATTCTTTTTCAGGAGATTTTGGAAGTTCTGTAAGAGGGGATTTTTTAACAGGCGATGTAATTTTTTCTTCACTGATTTCCGTTTCATCTTCTACTTTAATGTGAGATTCTTTTTCAGGTGATTTAGATACTTCCGTAACAGGAGATATTTTATCTGTCAGTGTGATTTTTTCTTCACTGATTTCCGTATCTGCTGCTTCTTTAACAGGAGATTCTTTTTCAGGTGATTTTGGATGTTCTGTAACAGGGGATTTTTTAACAGTCGGTGTAATTTTTTCTTCACTGATTTCCGTTTCATCTTCTACTTTAATGTGAGATTCTTTTTCAGGTAATTTAGATACTTCCGTAACAGGTGATATTTTATCTGTCAGTGTGATTTTTTCTTTACTAATTTCCGTATCTGTTACTTCTTTAACAGGAGATTCTTTTTCAGGTGATTTTCTATCAGAAAGCTCAATTTTAGCTTCAGTAATTATCGAGTCTTCTTCTCTAACAGAAAATTCTTTCTCTAGTGTTTTATAAGCTTTCTCAATGGGAGGTACTCTAATCGAGGACTCAAATTTAGTTTCAGTAATTAGTTCTATTTCTGAAACGTCTTCTTGTGATTTGTCATCTTTAATTTCTGATATTTCTTTGACAGATTTATCTTTTATTTCTTTAACAGACGTTTTAGTTTCTGCGGATTTTTTTGAAACTACTTTAAATTTTCTTTTTTCGATGGATTCTATAACTTTTTCGTCTGTTTCATCCTCAACAATTTCTTTTTCTATTTCTTTTGCAGTAAGAGATTCTTTCTTAGATGTTTTGGAAAAATCGTCCACTGCAGCTTTATTTATTATTGATTCTGTAATCTTGACAGGTTTTTCTTGTGCTCCCAATTGAAATATCTCTGTTTTAGAAGATTCTTTTGTAACAACCACGAGTTTTTTCTTTTTTTCGACGCAAGTATCTTTTATTTTTTCCCCAGTACTTTCATAAATATTTTCTTTTTGTTGGTCTTCTCTTTTTGCTGTTTGAGAAATTTCTTGAACTGGAGATTTTCTGATCGATATCGATGTTAATTTTTCTGTAGCTTCCGTTTCTTTTGACAATATTATTTTTTGATCAATGGTGACTTTTTTCTCGGGTACAATTTTCTGCAATACAATTTTTTCGTATACAGGCTCCTGTTCTATTTCTTTTAATATTTCACTTTCTTCAATAGAATCCGAAAATTGTTTTACTGTTCTTTGTTTTTGAGATATGATTACTTCTTTTTCTATACATTTTTCTACTTCTTTTATCATTTCTTTTTCTTTTATATATGCAGAATTCGTTTTTGTATCTGCTGGTTGAGTTCTTCTAGTTTCTTTTTGTTTTATTAAATCAGCTAATTTTTCATCTTCAGTTATATTTATTTCTTCTTTGTTTTCTATTTCTCTATATAGCTTTTCAGAAGGTTCACTTTCACTTTCTTTAAAATAATCGTCTTTGTTTTTAATTTCGCCTTTCTTTGGCTCGTTTCGAGCGTCTTCATATAATTTTTCAGTCTTTTGTAACTCTCCTTTAGTTTTAACAGTTTTTTCTGGAATAACTGTTGTGTAAATGGACGTTTCATAAATTTGTGTTGGACGTTCCATTGATTTTATTACATCTTCACTAGTTTTTACTAATTCTAAAAGTTTATCTTGAATACTTTCTTCTTTTTCCAATTGATTTACTTGGTTAATATTCGTAGTTTGATCAATTTTTAGTTTTTCAATTGAATAGTCTATTGAATCTAGTACTCTTTTGAATATTGATTCTAATTCTTTTAGTTTACAATTAATTACATGCTCTTTAGGTAAACTTGTTTTTTCGTCTTCTTCTATTTTAGATATTATATTAATTGCACTTGGAAACTGTGATGTCTCTGATACTGTTTCGAGAACGTTATATAGTTCTTCAATTTTGTCTCGAAGGATGTATTTAGATGTAACTATTTCTATTTCTTTCGTGGGCGCTTCATCTGACGCAGTCAGTTGGTTCATTGCATGCAATACATCTTGACTTATATAAATTATTTCTCTTAATTTATCGTATGTTGTTTGTTCTATTGTTAAATATGCATATTCATTTTCTTTTAATTTAATAATTTCTTTAGGCAACATTTCACTTTTTTCTATTGATTGTAGTACGGAATGAGTAATATTTACTAACTCTTCTAATTTTTCGTGTATGAATTCTTTTGGTTTGTTAATAATTTTAGTTATGTCTTTACTATCTTTTTGAGATTTTTCTTCTTTGGTTATTATTGTCAAAACTTCATCCTCTTCTAAATCACTAGCCTTAATATCTTTAATATCACTTTTTTTTAAATCACGTTTTGGTGTTATTGGTTTAGTTTTTTCGGTCGCAATGCGTTTTTCAATTGTTTTAATAACTTGCGATATAGGTGGATATATTTCCGGTGGAGTTATTGGTAGATTTTTGAATGGTGGTTTTTCTATCGCATTTAACATTTCGTCGTCGTCGATTACTAATAATTTTTCTTCAGTCTTAATTATTTCTTCAGGTTTTGAAGTAATATATACTTTGTCACTAGGCTTAGGCACTGTTTTCATTACAAATTCTTTAGTAACTAGTTTTTTGCTTATAATATAGTCGTCGCCTTCATCTTCTGTTTCTGAAGATGGTTGTGAAAAGATTTTTTGAAGTTGTGCTATCTTTGGACCTACTTTTACGTGTGTGGGGGTGACATGAACTTCTGTTTTTGTTGTTTCAGTTTGTACTGTCACTTTCTCTTCGAATTGTCTGACAGTTTCTTTAGCTGTTAACTTTTGTTCTATAATATCTAGACCTTTCTGTTCAATTTCTTCCGTAATGACTTTGTCTTCAATATATGGAATTGCTTTGCTGATTTTTTCTTCAGTATATGGAAGTACCTTACTAATTTTTTCTTCAGTATAATATGGAAGTACTTTATTAATTATGTCTTCTTCTATTTTAACTATTAGTTTTCCTTCATCATCAGAAGGAGCTAAGGTTTCTGTAGAACCACGTATAGGAACTTCTTCTTCTTTTAAACTTGACAATTCATCTTCAGAATCAACAACTATTTCTCTCTTCTTTCTTAGTTTTTCGGTATGAAGTGGTGACTTTTGTTGCTGCACATTTTCTTCTAGCATTCTAACCATAGCTCGAACATCTCCAGATCCCCTTCTTTTGTCTAATACATCTTTATCATCTGCTGACAATGCAATTAAAGGCGGACTTTCATCAGGTCTTATAGGACTAACTGAGGCATCTTTAGTATCAATTTGGTCAGTTAAAGTACCTGCTTCTGACGTATCAATCTGTGAAATAGCTGCAGATGTACTGTCCACGAATTCAATAGGACTTGTGCCAGTGTCAGTGTAATGTGTCAAGACAATTTCTTCTTCCATAAATGCTAATTCTGTTTGGGGAAGTTCAACTTCGTCTGCTTGTATAGGACTTAATCCGGCATCAGTAAGTTCCATTTCTTCAGCATCTGCATCAAGAACAGCGTCCGATACAAATCCTGTAGTCGGCATCATATCACCTGGAGGTCGATGAGCAGGACTGGTCAATGTTGTGTCTGTAGTGGTTCCACGTGTTAATGATATGCCAGTGTCTGTAATATGATGTGATACACTTTCTTCAGTTGTAGGAGATTCAAAATTCGGGTCACTCGTTGCGTCAGCACTTTCATAACGATATACACTTTTCTTTCCACTAAAATTGACTTGTTCTTCTCTTTTTCGCTCACCTTTCGTTACTTCTGTAATACTTTCATCACTTGTAGGGGGTGGCGGAATTATATATATATCTTTCTTTTCAGTTGGAGTAGATATAATTTCATCTGGAGATCGTGATCCTCCAGTTCCAGCTGATGCAGTCAGTCCGACATCAACTCTTTCAGAAGTTTCTTTTCCTGAAGTGTCTCGTCTCGTAGTTGTGACAGAAATATGACTTTGTGAACGTATTGAAATTTCAACATCCCGTGTACCATAAAGTGTTAATCGACTTTCAGCTGTAGCTGATGCTTCTCTAGTGCGAACTTCTTTGCGCCCTATCACCAATTCTAAAGTAGGTGGCAATTGTTTGCCACTTGTTGTAACTGGGCTTGGAGTTACAGGATCGGGCGATTCAGTAATTGCTTTTTTATCTAAGGGGGACGTACCCCGAGTTACGTGTTTGCCGTCATCGGTTAACGTAGTTTTAATTGTTTCATCTTGTTCAATTGTTTTAGAGTTCTTGCTATATTTATCATCGTCAATGCCGTCGCAAGGTTTTTCACTAATATCTTGCCCATTTTTTGTTACAATACCCGTTACTTTATGCGTTTCTGTTTTAAATACTGTTGATGATTTGCCTTGCTCGTCAACGAAACCTGTAACCTGTCTTGTTATTTCAATAACACCTTTAGATAGACTTCCAGTGCCTCCTGTTGTCGTATTTTCATCATGAAACTTGAACGTTTCGTCCTGTAACTTCCCAGTTTCTCCATCCTTGAATGATATTTTCAATTTTTCTTTTCTTTCAGTACCGTCTTTAGTTTTTAAATAAATATCTTCTTCGTGATTTTTTTCGGGCGGTTTATCTTTTCCACCTCCATGAAGACGTTCTACAAGACGTTCAAATTTACGATCGTAATCTTCTGGCTTTTTTGAATCTTTTGCTCCTTTTTCTTCAGGCGATGTAATACTTCGTATTTTTAACTCACCTGGGCGCACAGGATCAGTTTCAATAGATTTGTAACTGTCGGCACCAGTCCGGATAATTCCCGTCAGTTCTTCAATTTCATGTATCCCTTTGACATTTTCATCTATAGTGACCCTCTTTTTTTCAGGTGTTTTTTTGTCAGGTGTCACTAATGCATCAGGATCTAAATCTTCACTAGATGCTAAGTAAGTTCTTTCTTCGGCAAACAGTTTTGCCTGATCTTTGTAATATTGTTGAATATTGTCATATGTGTTAATATCGTTAGGTCCAATCTCTTCTAATTGCCGCGGGTGTTGTTGGTAATCGTCCAGATATGTAGATTTAACTATCGGAATGTCATCGTCCCCAGATGTAGGAGTTTCAAGTAGGTATTGTTCTTCACGGAAACCATCAGTATCTAAAGAATCATCATCATCTTGAGGAGACGCTGTTGCTATCGAGTAGCAATTGTTTGTTTCAAACGAATTAGAGACGTCGTATAATATAAATCCATAATAAGATGGAAGTTGAAAAAATATTTCGTGATGAATATGGTGCGTGTCATTGCAAATGATGGGAAAGGGCATTAGTTTTTCAAACGTTTATTTTATTGTAAATAATCGAGTTGACAATTTAGAGTCCATAATTTTCAATGATGTTAGATATCCCAATTTAGATGTAGATGTTGAACGTAGGATTCCACGCGCAGCGTGAAAAATATTTCAATAACAATATTAGTCTAAATTATAATTTGAAAAATAATTATATATTGTACCATCACCTCTCACTATTCAACACTTTCACTCAAATTAAATGGTGAAAAATAAATACAAAACATGTAGGATAACGCTTGGAGAATGGTGAAGAAAAATAATCCAACGATGAAATTAAAAGATAATTAAAATACATGACTTTTAATAGTTCAATTTTCTTTGATATAAAAATTCCAACGATGGCAGATAGTTTTGAAGTGGTTTTGTGGTTGATGGAAGGAAGGTTTTGTCCATCGATGGATGGTTTTTCAGGACAGTATTGGTGTTGGTAACTGATATTTCGCAGCCGATTAAAAGAAGCCAACTAGTTTTTCAGTCATTCCAGAATAAACATTATCTGTACAATAGATTTAAAGATTTTCTTTTTTCTTTTTGCAAATAAGCAGTACGTAACTACAATTTGCAGCCAGCTTTTGTTGCTTGATATACAGCTTGATTTTTACAGTTTTCCATTTTCCGTGTGAAAATTGTGTAATCCATCGCAAAATTAAATGAATAGTGCTGTTTGCTCTAAGAATTCGCGTTCGTTCAGACTAAGGGTTTTGGGAAAGTTCTCTAATGTTGTTGTCACAGTCAAATTACCCGAGTTTAAAAGTAAGCGATATTCAGTTGCGATGTGTATTTGCAAAGAAATATTGAAACTGCTCTACACGATTTTCTCACATAAATAATTAAATGTACATCTACTGTAACTTATATACAATAAATTATAATATATTTACTTCATATTTCGTACGTATTTGATATAAAAGTTATTTACAGTTAAAATAATTTACATTAAGTAGTCCCATGTAATGGTAACATTGTTTAATCGTATCAGATATACTAAAGCAACATAAATATTAAAATAGTAACAGTACAGAATTTACTTTCGATATTTTGTCTTTTTTTGGGAATTGAACCCAAAATTAAAAAAATAAAAATAATAAATTATTTCTGAACTCTGCGATGAGCGACATTATTTGATAATTTTCTAGAATATGTGGAGCTTCTTTTTTTTTTGTTTGCACTTACACACGGCGTTTAGTTCATGCCATTAATGACTAACCACTAACCTTAAAATAGCCTTTGCTATTTGAAGCCCAGGGAACCCGTAAGACCCACTGAAATTAATAACCCAGCCCACAAAGGTCTTGCCCAAATTTCGAAAACTTTTCTTAATGTTAAACAATTTCTTTATCTTTTTGTTTCAATAATTTAAATATATTTTCTTAAAATATGTTACTTTCCAAAATTTGAAATCAATCCCTGTGGGAAGAGCTATTTAGAGATGCATGCAAATTTTATAATATATATTTACATGAAAAATACATAAAAACAAAATTATATAATATATTTTACATAATTTTCACAGTGATGAAATTACGCATATAAAAACATTGGTTTGCATTACGACTTTAATTATATTCAAAGCTGCTTTAAGTCACAAAATAAACATAAATTTAGAAGCAACAGTTAGTTCACATAAGGACAGGAAACGGTTTATCGGAGGATTTTTGTAAACATTGGAAGCCATTTTATAAAAGAATGTATGCTGTGTAATTTAATTTAGGAAGATTCTACATCTAAAAAAACATTAAACATGTTATCATAATATTCTTCGATTCATTAGTATACAGAATGAGCGCGGTGTTCATTTGTATATAGGGCGTCAAAAGTAACGCAGAAGGTTTTCGGGACATATTTCTTGTGAAATCCCGAATCAAAAGCCTTTACCGTTTTTAACTCCGAAGTGTAATTACTGTATTACTAATTATAAAAATTAAAATGAAAAAAACACTACGTGTGTCACAATACATCCAAATTCTTGTAATTCATTTTCTGTAAAAGATGTACCTATATTCATCGTAAATAATAACAAATGAATGCATGGCTAAGAAAAACTTCTTCTTCCTCCTCAGTTTAGGCTGTAATCGGATGCAATTTTGTCGTTCGATCAAGACTAAATCAATAACAATATATGAGTTAGGTAATTGTGAACAACAATATATTAATTATTAATTAATTCAACAATGAATTTTTAATCCACTAGGTAGTGAATAGTATTTCTTAACATATCAGTCAGCATATTATGCCATCATGATTGTTAAACGTCCAACGATTGTTATAAGATATATAAGGAAAAAATCAGAAGCCACTGTCGGGACTTGAACC
Organism: Mongoloraphidia duomilia; assembly: GCA_039654895.1. NCBI lineage: Eukaryota > Metazoa > Arthropoda > Insecta > Raphidioptera > Raphidiidae > Mongoloraphidia > Mongoloraphidia duomilia. The sequence continues at coordinate 6,755,007 of CM077524.1, forward strand.
CGAAATTCCCAGTTTCTGGCTGGTCGAGTTACCAATTACTCACACAGTGCCCCGAGAGTGGAATCCGTTCCTTCCCTATATATACCTATTTCAACACTAAATCACATCTCATGCGAGAGCCGATTTATTTTTAAGTTACAATCGAAACTACCTAGTAGATGCCTTGTGGATTAAAAATTCATTGTTGAATTAATTAATAATTATATACAAGACTAAATCTATGTCGGTAGACGATACTTCGAATACGTTTGATTGAAACACGACAAGATTGCTCACGAATCACGATAGCGTAAGAGAGAACGAAAACGAATTTATTTTTCTTTTTTAGATAAGAAGATATTTATTTGGTATAATTTACGATAAATGTACATCTTTTTCAAAAATTGAACCTCATCAATTAGGATATAATGTAAAATTTACACAGGGGCTTTAGGTAGTTACAGTTCAAAGACAAAAATGGTAAAGCATTTTAAAAGAACATGGCTTTAAAATCCTTGCTGTTACTTCTGGGATAGGTACCATTTATACCATTTAAATTTTGTTCCAGTTTGAGAACGTTTTTTCGGATTATCACAATAGTCGTTAGAATTTAAGAAGACCTTAAAGAAATCTAATATTTTGACTTTCTAAATCCTTACGATTATTGCAGTATTTAATAATACTGTACCCGTATTATTTTATCTACAATTTCTAATTTAAAATAGGTACTGAATGAATTATCGAAAATCTCAACGGCAAAGGAACGAAGAAAATATTTTGCTCTATTTTTTCATTAGTCCAAAGTTCATTGCATCAAAATATATTAATCATAAATTCGATACATTGAACTTTGTTTCTAGATGGACAATTAAATTTTAGATGTTTTTATGGGAACGAAAATACAATTTTTTGAGAAAACAATCGTAAGTCAATAACTAAAGATTCAACAGGTAAGGGAGAGAGGAGACTTAAATTTCGTCTCTAATTTTTATTAGGAAAAAAACAAAATTTCATAGTTAATGCTTATATTACTAATGGCTTCCAACGCATCGAAAAGGATAATTTCATTTTAGATAATATGTTGAATGTTCGATTGATTTTGTTTGTGAATGAGTTAGTATTATGTAATGAGTGATGACAATGATAATGAAAAACAAATAAAAAACGATGATAAAAGAATGTGTTTCATTTTATAACACACAGCAATTCCAAAATCATTCTTACGGCATTTATATATCAAAGTTATTTAATAGATCCACTTTTTTACTATTTTATGCTACTTGTAACTATGATTTTGGAAATTTTCCACATATACAACCACAACACACAGCTACATCTGAAAATTAAGACATTTTAAAACTCGAAGTTTATGTATAGATGTTACAAATAATTATTTTATTATTCCTTTTTAAAAAATTTGAAAGTTATTCTTTTTACAGTTTGTTTTTAATTTTTTTATATTATGTTAAAAGTTGCTTCCTATTGGTAATTAAAATTTTATCGCCTATACACAAAATGTGATTTATCAGGAAAAAAGACAATATTTATTGCTTACAAAGAACAGTGCAGAATAAAGAAGAAACTTCGCTGTGTCTTTTTATGTTCAGAATTTTGAAATATGTATTTTTAATTATGCATTTCCAGACTTGAATTTAAATCTCTTGTAAATAAGTTATGATTTTGCTTATTTGTATTCAAATAATATAACAAATAAACAAAATCGCAACTTTGTATTTGAAGTTTTTAACGAAATATCGACTTAGATGTGAAGTTTGTAGGATACTCAGACCGAAAGATACAGTTTCAGAATTTTTATTGGCCTGTCTGTGTCTGTCTGTTTTGGGTTAAGTCAAAAACCTTGTTAACCGATTTTAATTTGTTATGCATCAGGAAATAGAATAGACTAGGTATAATATAAAACTATAATAGACGTTACCGAATAAATTCGCAAATTCTTGTATTAATTTTGAGAGTTGTTGCGACACTATAGGATTTTTTATGAGTAAATTTTACGTTCAAAAAATTTAATTGACAGAATAATTAAATACAGAGAGAAAATCGTGAAATTTCAAAAAAAAAGTTTTTTTATGTGGTCTAGTTTCAAATTAACATGTATTTTTATGTAGTATTTAAATTACCGATATGCACTACGTTCATTTGTATTTTATTTTCATTTACATATTTATCCAAAATTATTCAGTTTTGAAAATAGGTACGTTAATTTTTATTATTGTTTTAATATAATTTTTATGATCCATGATTACGTCACCATTAATTTTTATTGAAATATTTAACAATCGTGATAATTTTTAGGGTCCCGTACCTCAGAATGAAAAAAACGGAACCCTTATAGGATCACTCTCGTGTCTGTCTGTCCGTCTGTCACAGCTTATTGTAATGCAAATTTAGTTTTTGTTATTATTGCAAAATTTACCAATTTGCTGTACTTTTAAATTTATTTTGGGGATATTGCAATGGTACCTACACTAAACCATACATTCGATTTATTTTTCATTTCTTTTAAATAAATAAATATTAAAAAATATTGTAAGAATTGTTGGAAATGCGCACTTCCGTGATACAAAAGGATCAATAAAAAGCAATACTGATTTTTTCAAATTTGCATTTTACTAACGTTTCGGTATTCTTCATACCATCTGCAGAGTCTACAAGATAATTATAATGTTGATCAACATTATAATTATCATAATGTCGTAGGTTACAGTACAAATTTAATTAATTACAAACTCTTCTTACATAGCTGTCGACGTTTCGACAATTATATTGTCTTTGTCATGACTTTATATAATAGCGGATTGTAATTGTCCGCTATTATATAAAGTCATGAAAAAGACAATGTAATTGTCGAAACGTCGACTGCTATGTAAGAAGAGTTTGTAATTAATAAAATTTAAATTTGTACTGTAACCTACGACATTATTCTACATTATAACATAGTACATAACCGTAAGCAATTATAATTATCTTGTAGACTCTGAAGATGGTATGAAGAATACCGAAACGTTGGTAAAATGCAAATTTGAAAAAATCAGTATTGCTTTTTATTGATCCTTAGTGCCACGGAAGTGCTCATTTCCAACAATTCTTACAACTGTTTTCATGGATCAAATTGCTCTATTTAACTATAGCAACTTCGAATTAAAAAATATTGTGGCGATATAGAATCTCAAAATAAATTTAAATTGAAATCTATTAACAAATATACCATTTTTATGGAAAATTTTAAACTTATACCTACAACGATAATAATTAATTAGTTGCAGTAATTAAAATACGTTTCTAAAGTCTTAAAATTTTTTTAGGTATATTTTTTATCTGAAAAGAGTTTGGATATTATGGTAAATATTAAAAATAAGGTAAAAATTAAGACGTAAAGAAAGATTAGTTTTAAGGAGCATAATTCGGATCGAAAATTTTAAAATTATTTAAAGTTAAAGAAAAACCCCGAACTTATTTCTGTTTATATATCATATAAATTTTAAAAAGTGAATAAAGCGTAGTAATAGTTATTATTATTATTGATATTTTATTATTGTTAATAATGGTAGATAGGCACCTTTTACGTTTTAAATTCATATAAAAAATGAACGGCATATTACTCATTATCTAATGAAAAATTGAAAGTATAGGTGCAACAATGATGAAATTGACATATATTATGGCCTAAACTTATAATTGGGGGGCTTCCGGTAAATACAAAAGTGGCTAAAATTTAAAACTTTTGAAGACAGCCATGTGGGGTACATTCTGTGAGTAGGTCTCACCGAGCATAGTGACGATTTTTATTTAAATTTGTGTTTTTAGTCGACGCGGAGGACCCGCAAACTGGCCAATCTTGATACAATATTTTAGTTACGTAGATATATGCTGGGTTGCAGAACGCATTGTCAGAAAATCTGATTTCACAATGGTCTTAGATTGTGATTATACAGGGTGTATCATTAATATTGTAAAAAAATCTAGGGGTAGATTCCTTGCTAGAAAATAAGAAAATAGTTCTTATAAACTTTTTTCCAAAGACCCTTAAATTTCGAGATACAGGGTACCTATCAAAGTTTAAAAAAAAACGGGTTTTTATCAATTTACGGAAAAACACTTCTTTCGATTTTCTTGAAATTTAGTAGGTTTGTATATGCAATAACAAGACACTTCTTTTGATGTAATTAGAATTCGTTTAATTATTTCAGTGACTTCCTAGGAGGCGACTCAGTTGATAATAACATGAAAAAATATGTCACACCACTGTTTTCTTCAAAATTAAATATTTTTTAAGATTGAGCAATTCAAAATACAATTTTATGGCCATATGAATATTTTTCGTATCTTGCTTTGTTTTCTAAGAAAAAAATAAACTTCTGCCTGCCTCCGAACCAAATGAAAAAAACTGTGATAAATTTTGAGTAAAAACCCGTTTTTTTTTTAAAAAACTTTGATACCCTGTATCTCGAAATTTAAGGATCTTTGGAAAAAAGTTTATAAGAACTATTTTCTTATTTTCTAGCAAGGAATCTACCCTTGGATTTTTTTACAATATTAATGATACACCCGTATAATTACAATTTTCAAAAATGCAGAAAGAGTCTAACGTCGTCAAACATTTTATTATACGGCATTAGACTGTACCTGCACACAGAAACAAATGACTGATATAATACCATATATGTAATACTCCTATATTGCTAGCCGGGGTCTGAAGGCGGACGAAAAGACTACGGTGCAGACATATTATATATGTCTGCCTCTCTCAAAAGACGTCGAGCCTTACGCGCATGTCCGAGAATACAAAGAGATGTTTACTATAACTAGGCCAGGAAACAATAGATAGAAGAATAAATGAAAATAGCAAAATTTTTATTTTAATTACAACATTTAAGTAGATTTTAATAATATCTATATTGTAAACAAACCAAAAATTAATAATTCTCAAGAAATCCAACGGAACGAGGCAACCTAAACTCCACTAACACTGGGTATAACGATAGCTTTCCAGCTAAATTTTGATCAAGATGTATAGAAAAATCTTTTCAAAGGGGAAATTGTACCTATAGATAATTTTAGATAGTAAATAATGATAGAACAGCCGTTGCAAATTTATGTAGGTATAGTCAATTATTTAATTTTAAAATTAAAACGACGTTTCTCCTAAATTTTAGACATCATCAGGTTTAAATTATAATTTTTAAAAAGTAAAATTTAAGAAATTATCTTTTTTCTAAATTATTTGAACAATTTTATAAGGTAGCACGATAAAGTAAATTTATGGGCGTTATCTAATCCGATTTAAAGTCCTAATATCTCTATCGCGATTTTTTTTTATTAAATCTGCTCGTATTTTATGTTACTGCTTCTTTAGTTGGGGCACATTTTAATTTTTTTTACTCCGTTTAAATTTATTTTTTGTTTTTATGAAGTAGGTAATTAAAATGGTTTTACATTTTATAATAAATTAGATTTTGGGTAGTTAATTAACAGTTAATTATATTTACAAATATTTACAATTTCAATAAAATATACAGTATTTTTTAAATGTTAGGGGAAATAATCACGACTTTTTGAATTTCTGAGTAATTTTTATGTTTAAAGATGTTTCGATTTACACGTGGTTTTCTTTTTTTAACTATCATGCAAAGTTTTTTTGTATTTCTGTGAATACAAATTTGACGTTGGTATTTTTTATTAGAAAACTACGATATTTTTAAAATTGCTTAAAATTTCTTTCAAAGATTTATGCAGTTTACCATTTGACAGAAATCGTCAAATATGTTAGTGAATATCAACTAATGCATGCTATTAGTACAATTCTATACTATTTTCTTATTTTCTCTTCGCGGCACTTGAATTGTATATATAATTCAAAATAAATCATACTGCATATTTTATTTTTTTGATTATTATATTAATGTGTAGTAGTCTATAATTTTTATGCTTGTAGACAGTGTTGCCAGACAGGACAAAATGCCAAGAACTAAGGATTTAATTGCGTAATTTGGAAGGTGGGAATGATAATAGATCGTAAAGATATTTCGACATTTTCGATTTTCATGTTTGCCAAAACGTAAAAATACTGTGCATATTGTTGTTTTTTTACAGCTAAGGTTATTTGGACCTAACATCGTATGTACATTTACTTTTTATTGATTCATATTTTCAATAATTATTATTTTTCAATAATAAATTGAAAATCCAATTAACACTTTTACCAGCTCTGGGGTTAGAACCTAGGGGAACTAGGGGTTGGGGCTTGTATTGTAATAGAGGAGCCGTGGCAACACCGTATATAAACAACGGCTTTGTTGCACGCTCGGCTATAGGTAATTAAAAATATTATTTTATAATAAGTTAAGCGAATGGTTGAGTTAATATTCTTTTTTTATGTTTATAACAAAATTGTTGACACGTATTATAAAAATATATATAATTATCAACATTATTTTCATTTAATTAAAGCTTTATCAATCATTCAACCTCTCAACTAATTATAAAATAAAAGAAAGGATCGTTCAAAAACAACATGTTATAGATTATATCGAGGGAAAATAAAATTTAGTTCTCGTTGGCGCCAATTTTTACCGAATATAGGGATGTATTTACAGGGCTGACAGGAACATTTTGTTTTCTGACAACACTGCTTGTAGAGCGGTGCCATAGTATTTATACAGTGTAAAAAATATAAAAAATAGGTAATATTATAAAAAAATGCTGCTGCATTAGTTCTATAAGGCGGCAAAAATTATTTGTGTTTCTTGCGTAAAAAGCTTTAAGGCATTATATATAATAATAAATATTGAGTATGAAAAGTTATCATGCAAATATATTTCAATTAATATTTAATAATCAATATCTTTGATATTTATCATTATTAACTATAACACAGTTGGTCGACGTTGCTAGATAGATATTGTAAATTATAGACGCTCGATAACAAATCGACGCTGTTGAATTTTAGTATAGGGGACACGTATAGAATTTTTAATCGCATTTTTATTATTCATAACGAAGATACACGTCAATTTAAACAAAACTTAAAAATAACTTTGTTAATAATAACGGCTACAATTATTATTATACTTTTTAGGTACCTACTGATGTCATATTGTATCATTTAATTAAATAGCAATCGGCTTTAATAAATTATTGTGCTTCAATGAATCGTTCAATGTTTCTCAGATTTTAGAGTTGACATATATTTTCGTTTTGCATAATAAAAAATCCATGCAATATTTAGATTGTAGATAGATATCTACATAAAACAAAAATAAAGATAGTTACTTCTTACCACAACAGTTTTATTGATGGATGTACATTTCGAAAGCTATACTTTCATCTTCAGCAAACACTATATATGTATAGTGTTTACTGAAGATGAAAGCATAGCTTTCGAAATGTACATCCATCAATAAAACTGTTGTGGTAAGAAGTAACTATCTTTATTTTTGTTTTTATTCCCACCACAGTGCTCATATATTTTTATTAAGAGTCTATCTATTTGATGTATAGTGTTTGCTGAAGATGAAAGCATAGCTTTCGAAATGTACATCCATCAATAAAACTGTTGTGGTAAGAAGTAACTATCTTTATTTTTGTTTTTATTCCCACCACAGTGCTCATATATTTTTATTAAGAGTCTATCTATTTGATGTATAGTGTTTGCTGAAGATGAAAGCATAGCTTTCGAAATGTATATCCATCAATAAAACTGTTCTGGTAAGAAGTAACTATCTTTATTTTTGTTTTTATTCCAACCACAGTGCTCATATATTTTTATTAAGAGTCTATCTATTTGATGTATAGTGTTTGCTGAAGATGAAAGCATAGCTTTCGAAATGTACATCCATCAATAAAACTGTTGTGGTAAGAAGTAACTATCTTTATTTTTGTTTTTATTCCCACCACAGTGCTCATATATTTTTATTAAGAGTCTATCTTTTTGATGTATAGTGTTTGCTGAAGATGAAAGCATAGCTTTCGAAATGTACATCCATCAATAAAACTGTTGTGGTAAGAAGTAACTATCTTTATTTTTGTTTTTATTCCCACCACAGTGCTCATATATTTTTATTAAGAGTCTATCTATTTGATGTATAGTGTTTGCTGAAGATGAAAGCATAGCTTTCGAAATGTACATCCATCAATAAAACTGTTGTGGTAAGAAGTAACTATCTTTATTTTTGTTTTTATTCCCACCACAGTGCTCATATATTTTTATTAAGAGTCTATCTATTTGATGTATAGTTCTTGCTGAAGATGAAAGCATAGCTTTCGAAATGTACATCCATCAATAAAACTGTTGTGGTAAGAAGTAACTATCTTTATTTTTGTTTTTATTCCCACCACAGTGCTCATATATTTTTATTAAGAGTCTATCTATTTGATGTATAGTGTTTGCTGAAGATGAAAGCATAGCTTTCGAAATGTACATCCATCAATAAAACTGTTGTGGTAAGAAGTAACTATCTTTATTTTTGTTTTTATTCCAACCACAGTGCTCATATATTTTTATTAAGATAGCTACATGTTGAGAGTAATTAAAAATAGAGGTTGATATTTCGGGAGGTCTCATGTTACACGATTTTAAAGTCTGTATGCAATTTAAATAGTGGATTGCATAAAGTTTTTTATAATAGCCGAGATTGTAGGGATGCCGTCGTTTATGTGGCATTTCTAGTGATTGTCTATTAAAAACCCTCAGTACTGAAGTTGTAATCTGAGAATTGATGAATGTATATCGATTATATTTCCAGTTTATAATAAAAAATTGAAAATATGACATTGTACTATTCCCTATTCCTTTTATATTTCAAACGGTTGGAAAAAATACAATTTTGAGTGGGCTTTTAGTAACGAAACTTTTTCAGACATTTGTATAGACCTTTTTTGTTTAATCCACCCCCTAAAGTTTCGACTTATATTATTGAATCACTTTAAAAATAAAGAACGTTCCGTAGAGAAGGAGATGCAAATCTGCTGTTTGGTTATCAAAATGTATAAAATGTTAACTTTCGAGCTAATTTATTGAAAATTATATAAAGAATGAATTTCCATTTTTTATAGGACTGTCTTTTATTTCTCCCCGTTAAAAGTTTTTTTATTATCTAGGTTTCACGATATTCTAGTCTGAATAAAAACTATTTAACATTAATTTGGTTTTTTTCCATTATTTTAGATTAAAAATTAATCCCATAAGTCATTTTAAACATGTAAAACTAAATATGAAATCGGACAACAAACTATTTTGAGTTTTTTTGTTTTTTCTTGACATGATATTTTGAAATGATGATATCATTTCATTTTTTCGTTTAAAAAGTGAAAATTGAATTCGGATCGATGAAAATTGGATATTACAAAATTGTTATTAATCTAATAAACGTCGCAAAAATTTATATCTACACCTGACTTATGTAGCCATTTCGCAAAATAAAATGCACACCATAAAAATAGTTACTACATTTTTATGTTATTATCTGTCGCTTTCAGTTTTTTTATAATTTCATTTCATTTATAATTTTTTTACCAGAAGACTTTACAGGGGCACTACTAAAACAACCATTTTTTTTGTTGTTGTGCCAAATAAGTTCATATTGTGGCTATTATAAAAATTTACACTAAGGCGTCCATGATATCTATAAGTGTCATGCAATCTCTGTAAATTTTAAATTGAATTGAATTGTAAATTATAGACGCTCGACAACAGAGGTCATAAGCGTCTGTAAATTTTAAGGTGACGAATTGTTCGTTATAATTTTACAGAGGTATGCAATGGCTGTACCGCACACAAAAACTTATTTTTTTGTTTATAGAACGCGTTTAGAGTAAATTTACACAATAGACGCGTTTTGAAATTCTTTGACTTACAGGTGTGTTTGTTGCCTGTTGGCAAGTTCTGAACTTCTAAAACATGTGTTGGCAAACAGAACTATTCGGATACAATTGCGTGTTTGTTGTTGAAATTATCGGATTCTTCTGACTGTTTGAACTTGGTTTTAGCAGTTATGGGCTCCTAGAACTGCTAGAAGCCTTTCTAGAACTGCTAAAACCAAATTCAAACAGCCCGACGAGTCCGAGAATTTAACCAACAAACACACAGTTGTATTTACACGCTTTAGCAGTTCAGAACCAGTTCAGAACTTGCCAACAAACACGCAACAAGAGACAGAGACGGAGCGTTTTCTGCCGTCTCAGATATCATAATAATTATGATAGAGCTTCATACCAGCGATATTTTCTCGAAACGACTAGATCTCTAAATGAAATGACGTACTCGATCGTTATAGACCAAGATTGTTTATAATAAGAAAATCTGACGTAATAATAAATAAGCGCACTTACAGCTCATTAATTTTAACAATGAATAAGAACTTCTAATTTTTTTGAAGCTATGCTTCTATAAGCGCGTTAGACGATTTCTGGCAGGGGGTAAACTTTTAGATTCGCGTCACGGTGATATTATTAACACGGTAAAATTGTCACGCTCATGTTATTAAAAGATATCTATAGCTATGGACAGCGGTGAAAGTAATATACTGGCGCACGCGCAGTGGCCTATGTAAAATTTATATCTGAAAGTTTTATAGAACACAAAAAAATAAAATGGCGTCAGATTTCAAAATGGCGGCCATATGTACTTTTGTAAAAATTATCCAATCTTTTTGAAAATTGATATAATTTTAAGAGTTTTATACGACACAAAAAAACGAAATGGCGGCCATCTGTACCTACCTACTTTTGTAAAAATTATCCGATCTTTTTGAAAATTGATATTTAAGAGTTTTATAGGACACAAAAAAATAAAATTGCATCAGATTTCAAAATAGCGGTCAAATAATAACTTTTCAATTGTATTGTCTATAGCTTTGATACATTCAGTTTTATATACAATGCGTAAAAAGCATTGCTTCTGTCGGGTGTCCCATGACACCTCTTGACTTTTTTTATGTGAATTTTTTGGCCTTTTTTGTATATTCAGCCACTATACCTATCTAATATTACAATGTCACTTTTCATACTCAATAATCAAGCAATTATTAATAATATAAAAGCAGCATGTTAATCATATAAAAGCAATATATTTTACATGTGTTTCTTATGAATCTGTTTCTGTAATACATTTGATTCAGTTAAGTGCGTTTTACTTCTTATAGAATATTGTTGTATATTTGTTTAATTCAATTATTATGAATCATTGACAATCACTAATCTATATAAATATAATTCTGCAGTCTGTCGAGGACAGTGTGGTCCAGTGGTTAGCGTCGCGGCTTCTGAATCAGACTGTCGTGGGTTCGAATCCCGCCTCCGCTCATGGATGTTTTGTGATATCATTTAGTTTTAAGTGAGTTGTTATTTAATGTAATCAAGACGCTAATGACCTAAGTTGTCGACGCGTCTATAATTTACAATAAATAAATGCAGTCTGTCAGTTGCGAATTGGCGCAAAAACAACTGATGCGATTTAAATTAAACTTAGTTTGTCAATAAATTATAGTTTTGTATAGAAAAAAAACTCTTAGAATAGACCTCTATACTTTGTTTCATCCCAATTCCTTAATCCTTTCGCTTCAGACGGGACTATTTTTTAATTTTTCAAAATATTATTTATTAGTGTATTTGCCTATACACAGTACAAATGGCACACACACAATTGACGTCGGTCGGATGGTGGGACCTGGGTTGGACCATAAAATATGGACGTTTCACATCATCCTGAACAATTTGGCAGCGTTTTTATACAAGAGAATATCCCTTGTGGAGGCCTGCGCATATTTCCCTAGTCTGTTGTAATCGCTATTTTATGTGTAGTGTTAATCCAAAGGATGTATTTGGTCGTCAGTGAGAGATTCGTTCAACTGTGTCATTAGATGCGATTATAAAATGAGTTGCGTAACAATTTTATGTGCAAAAAGTTTAATTTTAAGGCCGTATTACACTGTTAATGTTATTTTATGATAGAATCTAATCTCTTTTATAGACTACCTTGGACCTTTGGACTCTATTTTACTTAGATACTTATATTTCTATTGGGAGGGGAGTTAGTATCGACTTCGCTTTTTCATGTTTATATTTTTTATAGAGATTATTAAATCAATTACAGGTACTTAGATGTTAAAGAAAACGACCAGACCAGTTTTTATGAAACTCGGTACATTCTCAGTTGGTATACCCAAATTGAAAGTACAGAGAAATTTTTACCCGCGGCTACGCTCGGATTAAAATAAGGTCCCCATCAAAACTTAAAAGCTAGTATGAAATTAATTGTGTTTAAACGAATTTCTTTTAATAAAAAATTAACCCCTGTAACGTGTAACGAATGCAATAAATTGTAGATTAAATGAATTATTAATTGTAAATTATAGACGTTCAACAACTGAGGTTATAGGTGTTAATTACAAATAAGTTTTTTATAAAAAATACTAGCTGTTATGTCCGGTGTTGCTCGTGACCCCACGACTGGGTAGTATATATATTCTAATTTTAAAATGGCCAATGCCAAAATAAAGTGATAGCAGTGGACTGCTTAAAATAAATTCCGTTCGATGTTGCTATAGCATGTAGTTTACAGCTAACACTTAACAGTTAAACCCGGCATTGCCCGTGTTCCCATGACTTGGTAGTATATTATTATACATCGAAGCATTCGATGTATTATTATTATATAGAATAAAGCACTCCCAAGATGGCGTTTTATACAAGCGTGAAAACCAAATTGAAATTGGTTAAACGGTCTTCAAATAATTTGTTAACATAATTACAGACAGATGCATAATAATATACAACCTGTGTCACTCGGGAAAAATGAGACTTCTAAGCAGTGGAAGAATTTTTCAAATCGGTTGAGTAGTTCCTGAGATATAAAAACATTTGTGAGAATGTTTTCGTCCTGTGATCAGATTTTTAAAATGACTTTTTATATTGTAATACCGTCTACAGTGTATAGTGCGTATATTACTTGACCTGTATAGACGCGTAAAGGTTGTACGAAGGTCGGTCATTCTTTATTACAATTTAATAGTTACATTATCAGTTAGTTTCGTGTATTTTGTGAATGCGTGAATACGATTTAATATTAACAGTGAAAATTAAATTCTTTGTGAATTGTTTTTAATTGTAAGTTTTCTTGTGCAGTATCAAAAATTATTATATAGTGTTCATAGTTTTTTAGCCGATAATTTTGTCTCTCACTTCTTTCATAAACACAAACGCATTTCATTCTATGAACATTAATTAACTGAATATTTTTTAGGGTAAGTTAGAAATGAACAAACTCAGTACGAAGCGATTAAAGTCCATTTAAAAAACGGTATCAACGGAATTTGCCTTTCTTACGTGTATAAAAATTAACTAGGCATTTAATAAATTATAATATGGCCAAATTCTAAAGCATTGTCTTTATTTTTCGCGTGTATTCTAGCTTCCTTAGTCAGCTGTTGAATTTTTTTTGAAGTCATCGTACTTGAATTTGAATGTCTATACATTTGTTGAGAGTACCGGGGAATCAGTTTTTTTTAATCAACAAATTTAGGTCCGAGTTCTTTAGATGTCCCAAATATATTCAATTTTCGGAAAATCTTGTTTTCAATTAATTATAATTTTTAACTAATCTTGAAGTCTAAATTGTGATAATATATGTATAATGTATATTAATTTTATTAAATGTTTCTCTAAACCTGTAATTTCTGTGGGACTTGAGAATAGCCGAGCGTGTAGCAGTGCTGTTGTTTACATGGCGTTGCTATGGTTTTTAGAGATAACAAATAAAGAGAAATTATTATTATTATTATTATTATTATTATTATTACAAGTCCCCAGTTCCCGGGTTCTAGCCCGAGAGCTGGTAAAAGTGTCAATTGGATTTTCAATTTATTATTAAAAAAAATAAATAATGAATTGAAAATATGAATTGGTGCCAGGCCCAAATAACCTTAGCTGTTGGTACAGTCTTTAAAATACAATTCTCTTGTAATTTCTGTGATTATAAAGTACCACAAGGAAATCATATTATATAATTTGTTTTAGATTTCTTCTATAATACACGAGGAGTAAATTAAAAAACTCAAGGTTGCGTTTTGAAACAAAACTTAAATTAACAATTTTTGTCGTAAATGTTGAATTATTTATCTATTTGTTCATTGAAACAAATAAAGTTTTTGTCAGAATTCCATTGCTTGAATTTATATAATCACATTATTAATTTCAAGTTATCAGTGTCTAGTGTCTACATAATATTTTCAATTTTTAAAATTTAGTAAGATTTGAAGGCCTAGTATTTTGTCACTGAACAGTACGGATTTGCAGCAGGGATGTAGTTCTGTGAGGGAATCGCTTCGATACTTTTATAGGGCTTGAGAATTATAATAGCCGAGAGTGTAGCAATGCTGTAGTTTACATGGCGTTGCTATGGTTCCTCTATTACAAGTCCCCAGTTCCCGAGTTCTAGCCCGAGAGCTGGTAAAAGTGTCAATTGGATTTTCAATTTATTATTAAGAAAAAATAATGAATTGAAAATATGAATTGGTGCTAGGTCCAAATAACTGTTGGTGGTCTTTAAAACACAATTTAATTTTTTCGATACTTTTATAAGTGAAAAGATCAGCTTTGCCTAAATTGCTAAAAATAATTTACTCTTAGTTTGAAATTTTACAGTTTTTCAAAATTATGTCACGCTTGAGAGCCGATGCGTGTGTGAGTACCCGTACTCGTAAAAGTACTCATTATTTCTAGAAAAGTAGGTACTGAGTATGTTCAGTAAATGTGATACATTTTTGTGAGTCCTGACTATTGAGTACTTTACTAGTGTACTCATGGGCATTACAATTTAGGATTTAATGTCGACCTTTGGTTAGCACTGACAAAATACAGGGTGTCCCAAAATTGTTGGGACACAAAGCTACCACGTGTAGTAAAGGTCAAAATAAGTCGATTGGACCCAATTTATTTATATACCAAAATGTACCGTTTGCCCGTGAGATCAGTTCAAAGTTTACATAAAATTTTGTATTACAATTTTATTAAACTTGTACTAGGAATATCTGTTAGCATTATTTAAGAAAACATTTTTTTCCTTCGGAACTATGCGGAATACGAAATTTTTACAACTGTAACAAAATGAAGATAATTAATCTTAATGAAGATAATTAATTTGAGAACCGTATTACCATCTCTAAGTAAGTTCTGAAAAAATGTCAGGTGGTGAGGGTGGTTTTAACCCTTCTACAATTTCTTTTGGGTTTCTTTGATTACCGAAAGGAGAGTAATCCTCTAAAATGCACTTTTGTCAAATTTCATTCAATTTGTTTCACTCATTTCTGAACAGCGTACAAAAATGTGTTTTTTATGTAAACTTTGAACTCTTCTCACGGGCAAACGGTACATTTTGGTATATAAATAAATTGGGTCCAATCGACTTATTTTGACCTCTACTACACGTGGTAGCTCTGTGTCCCAGCAATTTTGAGACACCCTGTATATTGAAATAAAATTATTGAAAATTAAATAAATAATTAATTGAAAAAACGTAAACGAGTCTTACAGTAGTCGCCTATGATGTTTAACATTTAACCTTGGTAACGAACAAAAATGTCGCTACGCGTTGATTTTAATATTTGAATAACGCGCGCTTCTCCTTACTTCCTGTTACACATTTCCGTTGCATTCACGAAATTACTCCCAAATGTCGCATACCGATAGCTAAGATGTTATACTTAAAAAAATAATATTGCGTCCTAGAATTTTATAGGTCTACATCTCTGGTTTGTATGGCCTAAGTAAAAATCTAACAATTTCTTTGTGGTATCTCTAATGGCTACAAAAATTTACAGGATACGTGTATTGGCTTTTTTACGTTTTCTATTTTTTTTTTTTTTAAATGTAAAATCATAAATATATTGTGGTTTCCTCTACACAGTCCTAAAGTCGGTATTGCCTTAAACCTTAGAGATTTCTTTAAATTTTTTTTTATTCTTTCAGGTGTGTTTTGAAATATACAACAACATTCTTTAAAGAAGTAAAATGGTTATCCAATAAGGTAAGAAACAATTTTTCTTTAAGGATAAAGGAATTAAGGATAATTTCTACACAATTTCGTAACAAAATTGTTGAAATTTTGTACAACTTCTTTAAAACCCTGCCGGGTTATTCAGTATTTATTAATTGACATAATGTGTTAAACATTTGTGCAGGGTTTCTTACTATTTATATCGTTATTTATTATAATAGTCATTATTACACATTTCATAAAAAAAATCTATTAAAATAAAAAACTAATAAAAAGTAGAAAAAATGTGACTAATTAAAAATACTACTTGTTTAAAATGTGTCGCAATGCAAACCCAGATTTTAAAATCATATTCCGTTTTTTTTAGTATTCATATTTGTACCAAAAAATTAAATAGAACTCATTTTCCAAAATATCATACGAAATTATTTTCCAGTTGAAAAATAATAGAACATTTGTTTCTCATTACAATTTTTATTTTCATACCACGTTAAGTAATAAAAAATTAAAAAAAAAATTTTTTTTCTGAACGGAATATGATTTTTTGTATGACATATCGTTAATTTTCATATAAACTTAAATAAAACTAAAAACAAAGCTATTTAATTATTTTCATTTAATAAATTAAATAGCTTTGCTATAGTTTGAAACAAGAAATAGGGTCATGTTTTGAATTCATAAGGCGCGTATACGATTCCACGGAGAAAAAACTTAAAACACAATAAAAAAATAAAATAAATTCTTACCTGATCAATATAATAATATACTTGCAAATAAGGTCACGGTTGTTGTGATAGGGCAGTAAAATGGATTCACGAACAAAAAACACTAAAGAGTCCTCAAGTAATTTCTCAAAGTTTAAAATGAATACACGAACAATTTCATTAAAACACTAAAGTTACTTTCAAAAAATGTTATTAGAAATATTTATGGAAAAAGTCTTTCATTATAAAAACTACGTTTTAAAATTTAATACAAATTTATATTATTAGTTAGCTATATATTAAAATTTAAAAAAAACAGGCAAAAAAGTACGATGTATTTAAACACTTGAATATCGGAACAGTTGATAATCGAAAACAATTCACGGAGACGATGTTAAAATGCAAAACTAAAACGCGGCGTTATTTTTCACAAAGGTTGCAATTACAAATTGCGTTTCGAACAATGTCACTGCAAACGAATAACTAAAAAAGAAATAAGCTATTTAATGCGCGAAGGCATTTAGTAGTATTCCTCTCAAGCGTTTAGAAGGATATTCGATGACAGTTTGTGCAGAGCTGCATTATTATAATATTTAATAATTTTTAACGCTGTAACTTCGAATTTTTTTACTGCACGGATTTATTACCGAACAGCCTTCACTTTTATCGGTTCCTTCGTTGTTTACATTTTGTCTGATTGGGACAACCAGAACTTATTTAAAAAAGGATATTTAAAAATTAATAAACAAACACTTGAAAAATTCTACACATTTATTAATCTCAACGATGGTTTCGGGTTCCTAACCCATCATCAGGAGTTTACATTAAAAAGTTTTTTAATGTGTAAAAAGTTTTAATGTAAACTCCTGATGATGGGTTAGGAACCCGAAACGATCGTTGAGATTAATAAATGTGTAGAATTTTTCAAGTGTTTGTTTATTAATTTTTATTCAATCATGTTCTACCAAGTGCCTAGCGATAATTCTATAGAATTTATAAGGATATTTAATTTTGAAAATCGCTATAAACATTTTACTATCACAATTGCTGTAATATGGTTAACATTAAATGTGAATTAGCCTATTGTTCACTATGACCGAAGCTGTGCTGTTTTGCCTTCATCAGAGTCAACACAATTAAAACTGTATTACGATCAGTTTTCTGCTCTCTACGGTAGCAGCACAGCACAACTTTGCTAGACGCCACCGTGTTGATAATTAAATTGATATTTTTTATTTGGATCCAACTTAATTACGTTAGTTTATAGCTTTTATAAGGAATGCTATACTAAATTATTCGGTTATTCAAGTATGGTTGATTGTATGCTTAAGTTTACAACTAGTTTATATCCATTTGTTGTACTATTCCAAAATTATCAGTGTAAAAATGGAACAGACTCAGAGGCTTGGCATCTCGTGTCATTAAGATGCCAAGACATTTGTCAATTTTTACGCTGATATTTTCTGAATAAGTATACTAAAAATGCCTACAGTTCCCAATAATAATCAAAGCTGTCCGAATACTTTGACAGTCTTGGGATTTTTCTATACAGATTTCTGGAAAACTGTTCGAGACATTGTTGATATAGGGAAATTTTATATTTCTTGTTGGAATTATTTCGTTTTTGTCCCTAGTCAATCCCTGTGGGGTCGTCAGGCATGCGGTAGAGAATAGTGTGGGTATTATATTATGTACACATGTAAGATAATAGCATTATGTGAAGCCGTATGAGACAATTCCATGAACCTACATTGTGTGTCCACTGTCCGCTATTCATCACGAACACCCTTCATGCCGCATTAAATGCACAGTTACAAACTTAAAAGAACAATAATTTTCGTTCTGTTAGGTCGCAAGTCCTCATTTATAATTAATATTTATATCGAAAAATTATCTCAAAAATATGGTTTTATTGAAAAAATTTTCTATACATATACACTTAGGTACGATTTATTTTGTTTGGTAGTTTAGTTCAAAAAGAAATGGTTTTAACTTTGCATCTAAAAATTAATAACTTAGATGCATATTTAAGATATTGCTCATTTTGTAATGCTATAGTATGCGCGGATGAAGTATGGTGCTTTGGATTTTATATAAAATTTATTGTAATCAAAATTACGTTTTCAGTTTTAATGATATACGAGTATTATTTATTGAATATGTTAACCAGGACTTGAACTCTGGTATACTTTTCATGAATATTTTTAACATTTTGTAAATTGTATATAAAGGAACCAACTTTATAGACCCAAAAACTTTGCAGATATTTCTTCATATTTTGCCACTATTTTCAACTAACGAAAAACATTTCTACCAGGCCATGAATGCTGGTGAATTTTCCATGAAAGTTTTTAACATTTCTACAGCCAAGCTGATGATAAAGGCCACTCTCCAACCCTAAAAATGATGGAATTAAGTAGTTGCATTTTTGTGAAAATTTTCGACTAACAAACACATTTTTACCAGGACTTGAACGCTGGTGAATTTGTCATGAATGCTTTTAACATTTTTACAGATAAATGATTGATTACGAAAACCACTATACAGGCTCAAAAACACATTGCAGATAAATATGTATATATAGTTGTATTTGTCTGAAAATTTTCGACTAACAAAAGTTATTTCTGCCAGGACTTGAACGCTTGTAAATTTGTCATGCATATTTTTGACATTTTTACAAACAAGCTGATTATGAAAGGTCACTCTTCAACCTTAAAAATGATGGAATTAAGTAGTTACATTTTTGTTCGACTATAACAAAAACATTTTTGGAATAGTTAAAAATATTTCTTTCAGGATTTGAACGCTGATTCGTTCATGAATAATAACGCATTTAAAGAATTTCACCAGGATTTTAACACTGGTTTGTTTTTTTGATTAATAAGATAATATGCATGAAATCCTAAGATATTTATGTATATTAATTTTACTACTAAGAAATAGTATTTCGAAACAAAGTATAAACATTTTATGGTTTTGTTGTTATTTTTAACTGCTGGTTTGTGATTACCCCATTTTTAAGTTGGACGATCCACGATGAGTTTTAATTTAAAATTACGTTGACATACATAATAAACATATTAAAACACCTTTAATTTGTGAAATAGCATTCTAATTAAAAAATAATTTAAAGAGTGTTTCTAGTGATTTTCATGAATTAATTGCCAATTTTTAAAATAAAAAAATGTAAATACATATTTGGAATACCTATACAGGGTGTTCGGGTAAAGGTATTCAGAAATGCAAAGGCATGCAGTGCTCATCAAAATAAGTCAAAAAGTATATGGCCTAAAACGCACCCTTAGGGAAGCAAAGGCCCTTAAAAGGGCTCAGATGAAATTGTTTTTTTTTCTATTATTTGAAGAACGGTAAAAGATAAATAGACAAATTTCTGGGCATTTACTTAATTTTTCAGGCTAAATAAGGTGGGCTAGTTCATTTTTGGTTATCAAAATCTGGGGCGTCTCTTTCGATACGGGGGAGGGTCATTTTACCCTGTAACTTTTTTTTGTTCAAATTTTTTTCTATTTTTACTATAAATTGTCAATTATTAGATATTTCTACGTCAAAAAGGTATTTTTTGTTTAAATCGATATCGGTTACAGTTTTCGAGTAAATCGAGTTTTAACGTTCGCAGAGAATATTAATAAACGATAATTTGTAAAAGATGGCAATTTTCAAATCCAATTTACTTAAAAACGGTTGTCGATATCGATTAAAACAAGCCGTGAGGTGGGTCGTTTATTAGGACTAAAGTGCGACCCTTGATGTCCTCACGACGAACTTCCCAGTTTGATAAATATTTAATAACAATAATTAAATTAGATATTACACAGAAAAGTAATCATTTTAATCATTAAAACATCAATAATAAAAAAAAAAAACGGCTGAACCGATTTTTATAAAATTTACGTCGGATCAAAATGACGTTAACACGCCTTGATTGACACCCTTACGAAGTCGATATAATTTTTTATTCGCGAGATATTGTGTAAAATCTACTTTTTTGGAGGTTATTTGGTTAAGAAAAAAGAACGGCTGAACCGATTTTGAAAAAATTTCTTTCAGATCATATTTACGTTAATACGCGTCGATTGGCACCCTAACGTAGTCGATATCATTTTTCATTCTCGAGATTTCGTCTTAGAAAGAAATGGACACATACGTACGTACGTACGTACACACACACACACACACACAGACATCTTTCTAAAAGTAGTGTAAAAATAGTGTAGTGACCTTGAAACATAAAATTTTTTTTCCTTTTTGATTTCGATTTTCGGACCCATTACAATAACTTCCAGTGGGAAGTTAATAAATGTATTTTTTACGTAAAAATGTTCGCAAATTTTAAATTTATAGAAAAAAATGAAAAAAAAGTTACAGGGTAAAAAGCTTTTGCTCCTCCCACCCTTAAAAGGGCCTATACTTCCCTAAGGGTGCGTTTTAGGTCATACGTTTATATGAATTTTTTGGCTTATTTTCATGAGTATTACATGCCTTTGAATTTCTGAATACCTTTACCCAAACACTCTGTATAATTGAAGACATAGTCTGAGTCTCTGAGTGCAGAATATACTGGTTTCAGTTAGACTATCTTCAAGTTTAATTGGACTGATTATTGTAAAATCGATCCAACTTCGAACTGAAGCTAGATGCCATATAAGAATTTGAATTGGAAAATAGGGGGAGTCAGCCAGTGCGAAGTGCTAATATTTCAGGTGGTACCTAATAATATAATAAATGGATATTAAAATTATCATTTTGCTAATTCAATCTAATTGTATTAATATTTCCTATACCTGTACAGAACAGCGGTCACTTTAGTCCGTGTAGTTACGGTATTAATGTCACATTTCTCACCCATGTTTAGTGCATTTGTTAGGTTTCACTTTCAAGTTTTCAACGTCATAGCCAAGGACGTGTCTATAAAACTCTGCTTAGACAAAACACGGAAAGGTTCTTGTTACAAGCTTTTATTTAACTTGCAATGTGTGCTAGTTTTTGTATTTGTGTGTTTGTTTAGGTCAAAACTTGCAAGTCAATTTTGAACGACTTCCACGTATCCGATCGATTTGAAATTTTGTACACATATGTATTCATGATGATAATACATGAATAAATCGTTTTTAGAAATAAATTCAACCCCTAAGGGGTTTAAACGGGGATGTAGGGTTTTTTTGACTAATCAACGCCCAGGCCAAATCGCTGAAGCTAGAAACTTCAAATTTGGACAGTTGGTTCCTTTTCTGACGTAAGCATCCACTAAGAAAGGATTTTTCGAAATTCAACCCCTACGGATGTCAAAAGGGGGTAAAATTTTGAAAGATTAAAATGAACAAAATAAATATTAGTAAAAACACTTTTTAGAGACAAGCTTTTATTTAAATGCACTAAAAAGGAAAAAATAATTTTTAATAATTTAGGTTCATAATAAATTATAAAAGCGTGGGTCGTAAACTCTATGATAGTTTATTAGTCACGACCCACGCTTTTATAATTATGAACCTAAATTATTAAAAATTATTTTTTCCTTTTTAGTGCATTTAATTAAAAGCTTGTTTCTAAAAAGTTTTTTTACTAATATTTATTTTATAATCAGTTCTAGTTTCAACTGAAAAAGTTTGCGGTAATTTTCACACAATAAAATATCATTTAGGACAACGGCTCTTAAACTGGGATCACCCACGATACATCGTGGGGTTCACCAATGTCTTGGAAATGTTTTTAACTTTTTTACATAAGGTAGGAATAAGATTAGTACTTGCAGATGAGAAACGTTAGTTCCTTCTAGTGGCTCAGTAACGTGCCCCTTATTAATTCGATTTAATTTAAATAAAAAGATCTATACATGTAGTATTTTAATTTATTCGTTTCAAAATTATTTTCAGTGCAGCAATTGTCTATCAAAAAACTGTGGAACAACTTTTGTTTGTTTGTTCTCTTCTCAGAATCACCTACCAGCTACCTGCTATAATAATTATATCCCGGAATGCCAACCCCGAACAAAGCGGTTGGATCCGCCCCTGGTTCTACTTTCAAATTTAATTTTTTAAGTTTGGAACTGGAATGGAAATATGGTTATCAAAATTATCAGGTGCTATTAGCTTCGCGATTTATGTATTTCTTTTTTTAATTTATAATTTTTGCAGTAACATTGTTCAATGGAAAACTGATTATATTCTCAGCTTTTAAGGATTATGTTTTAAACGATATGTCATACACTCTTTACTACATTCAATGGTCATAGTTATTTAACTTGTTGGTTTATATTGGAAGAATAAAACAAATTATATTTTAGTTTATGGAGGTTTTGATTTTCTGTAAATAAAATTATCGAAATGTCTATAACCACAGATTTACGGTCAATTAAAATGAGACATAGCAATAAATACGTAATTTATCAAACATTATATGTATTTAAATAGGTGTATTATTTATCAATCTCGATTACTAGTCCAATCAATTTAGCATTTTATCTTGAAAAAAACCATAATTGCGTTTTTATTTAAAAAACGGGTAGTGCTATTAAAACCAACCCAAAATATGAAAAAAATAAACATTTTTGAAATCGGTATAATTTGGTAAAAACATCATTATTTAAATTTTGACGCAAAAATCTTGGCATTATTTTAACTTAGACAATTTAAAAAACAAATATAGAAGATTCTATCACGAAATTAAACAATTTGCGCATTGGTAAAATCCGAGTAAAATCCATAAACTATAAAAAATCAGCCATGAAAAAAATCAATCCACTGAGTACCTAGCATAAATACTACGAATAATTTTCTAACGTAAATGTGACATTTTGAGTTTAAAAAAGTTTTTAATTACAGTACTTGATAAAGTCAACAAAGATCGACGAAACGTTGTAGAAAAATTGTTGTGGCTTGTGAGGCGTTAAATAATTAAAAATTTAGTCCATTTTCCTAAGATCTGTTTATTGATTTAAATTTAAACACTCAAATCAAATCAAGCATAAATTTTGAAAGTAATTTACTTATCGGAATTTTTAGACATAGGTATAACAAATTAAATTTTTTTATAAAAACAATAGAACCCCTTCAAAAAAAGCCACTAAAAGGGGAAAATAATAAAATTTTAAGGTCGCCGCCAATTTAATTGTTAGATTTTTTATATATCTACTTTTATTTTATTAAATTGGCGCCGACCTCAAAATTTTATTATTTTCCTCTTTTTGGTGGCTTTTTTATGAAGGGTTTTATTATTTTTTATTTTTTAGTGATTGCAATACGTAGTTTGTACGTTATTTAGCGACTTCTTGATATTTGATTACTAAACTTAAAAAAACTACTAAACCGATTTAAGTAAAATTTATGTGAGACTGTCTTGAAGGTATGTCCTATTGATTAGAAAAAGAATCATTAGAATCGGTTCACAAATGCAGGAGATATGAGGTAACATAATTAAAAGATTAATTTGGTTACTAGAAAAAAAAACGACTGAACCGATTGAAATAAAAATTATATTGGACCATTCCGTAAACATTCTGAACCCAACTGCGTTGAAATTTTTCAAATCGGTTAACCTCTCGAGAAGTTATGGCGGAACAAACATAAAAAAATATAGGTATCTACGTCTCGAATTAATAACCTCTGCTTTTTTGAAATCGGTTAAAAATGACTAGCAAAAACATTTTAGTTTGACTTGACTTACGAATCAAAATTTAAAAAAATTACACTTATAGAGTTAAAGCATTTTTTAATTAATTTTTCAACTTGTGGGCAATACGGGTGTGTGCGGGGTAAGGCACGAAGATTCGGAATCCGCGTTGGAATTCTTAAAAACGTGAAATGATTTCCCAAGTTTTTTTTATTTTTAAATTGGCCACTTTCTTTTTCCCTTTTCTTTTCCCATTACGTTGAGCATATGTAACTTCAGTAGGGCCAGGTACATTATTATGTATATGATTTAAAAAAATATATTAATATTATTTAATTTGTTCAAAATACTCTCTATTATAATATGTACCTACCTATAGCACAAAATTAAACATAAAAATCACGTATGCATTTTGGTGGGGCAATGCTTTTTTTCTTACTAAATTGACTGGATTAGACCTTATTTCATTTTTACAAAAAGCTCATAATTTTGTAATTAATCGACGCAATTTCACATTTTCCCCATGAATTATTTTTTTAAACATGTGGATTGTGGAGTACCTATTAACTAATATTATTGTTAATTGCTTAAATATCTACTAAAAAATTTTAAGATTGTAATGCAAATTTAAAAAGTCAAACAAATAAAACATAACATTACTGTCATTGATGTGGATAGTTACTGATTCCGGAGAAAACCGTATTTTCATTAATCAAAGTGCAGAATGGACTCATAAAGTTTCAAAATAGAATAATACAAATTTGAGCTCGGGGTGATAATATGCGTTTTTATTTTCAATGGCTGACGTAGTGCAATAACTCCCGTTTTTTCATTTTTTAAAAGTAATATTAAGTATGTAGGCATTTTCCGGTAGTTTTTAACAGACTTCAAAAAAAGGAGGTGGTTCTCAATTCGGTTTTTTTTTGTATGTTTGTTACCTCATAACTCAGTCATTTATAAACCGATTTTGAAAAAAATTTTTTTATTTGAAAGGCTATACTTTCAGATTGTTCCCATAGCAATTTCATCAAAATCGGTTCAGTTGTTCGGCTGATTTTAATAAAAGTCAGTAACGGCGTGTGATTCTTTAAGGTAAATGTCACTTTTTGACATATCAGACAGCGTAAGAAAGTCGATTTAATAAAAGTGAGTAACGGCGTGTGATTCTTTTAAGGTAAATGTCACTTTTTGACACTAAAAAGTAAAAAATAAAAAACTTTTTAACAAAAAAAAACCTTCACAAAACCACTAAAAAGAGGAAAATAATGAAATTTTGAGATCTGTGCCAATTTAATAAAATATGAAGTTGGTTATTATATAATATTTTTCTAAATAAGTACCTATTTTTGATAAATTATGTTTTACTATTTAATAGCTGAATCGAGTATTTTTTCTGCCTTAATAATAGAATTAATTAAGGACATATTAAACAACAACTAACCTATTATTTTTTCTTTTTACATTCTATCAACTATGTAATTAATAAATCTTTGCTGTTAATTGTTAAATTAACAACAGTAACTGCGGAGAAACGACCTTTGAATGTAGCAAATATTCACTCAGTGTCCGCTACTATAAACCAAAGCCTTCACTAATAAAAGACTATAGGTGTAAACAGAACTGAAATAGCAAGCACTAGTACTATGTACTATTTTAAGTGTGTAATAGTATGCAGTGGTGATCCTACCTTGTTGTGCGGACGTCACTTGATCGCGGATCAGATTGAACTCAGCTGGGCTGGGCGGCGGGGTTTTGGACACTTTGGGCGATTTGACGTCTGAAAATCACAAGTCCCAAAAATGGCGCGTTTAAATATGTTCAGAACATTTTAAGCTTCACACTTAATAATTTATATACTGCGTATCCCACGGAGTTGTGTCCATATTTCAACAGTTCGCATTGATATAAGGTATAATTGATTCGATCCATAAATCATTCAAGCCCTTCCATTCTCTTTTGTGTGTGTTATATAAATATTTTTTTCTTTCAAATGAATTTTAAATTCTGTTTCCAAATTCGATTAAATTTTGAAATAGCACGTGAACATTTCATTTTTTTAAAAATGCACATTAAATTAATTTGCTTCCAAGATCATCTGCGAATTGATATTTAATAGTTGCGAAAGATTTTGCATTTAAAATGTATCCTTTTTGGAGCTGTATTATTTGATATAATATTTTTATCTAATGTACTCGTATCTAAATCTTAATAGTTTTGAAAAAAATACAATAAAATGCCACTGCGTTATTATGGAAAAATTAAAAATACCGTTCATTCGATTTGATTGTCAGTAAGAGGTATTTTTTATGGGTTAATATAATTCTTCACTTGTCTAATATACGAGTATATTTTCTGTTAAGTTCCTGACCTCCGTGCCATTTTTTTAATCTCGGGTTAAGAAAAGTTTTTAGTGTTAATAATTTAAACTAATTTGTCCAAAAACGAAAGTACCAATTTACTTTTTTCAGAGAAATTTATGGACACCTAATTTTTATGTTAATGAAAATATGAAATCCTTTGAAATGTAACATTTTATATTCTGATCAGCTGTATACCTAAGTGTGAAACTTCGGGGATGAAACTCACTGAAACGTAAGAAGATGGAGTTTGCATCACAGTAATAAATTAGATGTAGGTATTTGATACAGGTTTGGGAATGCTATTATAAGAAAATGTACGAGAGTAAAAAATTACATAGCATTCTAACGATTTTGGTCCAATTCCAACTAATTTTAGATGTGTATATTTAGTCTGCCTTTTTAATATTTCGTCAGTGGCATTTAAGATGTTTACTGCAATTCTCTGAATATAATTTCTATGCGTCTCTTTAGTTTTATTAAAAAACCGCTTAGCATCTCTTATTCGTAAGTTCCTGTGTTCAAAAAGGCATGCATCCGATTAATTTCACGTAGGTACAAGTCGTCACATATATCTTGTTTGGCTGGACTCCAATTTGTTGTTAAATTAACAGGTGCTATTGAATTATGCATAACTTTAATAAGAATAATTCAATTACGTTTTATAAAATTAAGTTAGGCGTTACATTTTTTTCATTTCGTTATGTTATAAATGAAGTGTTTCTTAATGGTGAGTGGGGATGGTACGTTAAAATATTAATATTAAATTTTAAAAATCTCGCTGCTACCTCACCTTCGTTCATAATAAGATCAGGTACCGGCCTCTTAATGTCCAGTTTCTCAAGTCCTTGACTGACACCTTCGAATAATGCCGAATCCCTTCGTTTGTCTTCAGCACTATCTTGTGCTTTGTGCGTTGTGGTTGTTGTCGTAATTGTAGTGGTTTCACTAACTGTGCGTTCATCACTATCAGCTTCTGTGCGTTCCTCAATTTTTTGTTTTTGGGCTGCTAGTTTCATTTCCAATTCACTTGGTTTTGTATCAATTTCGGGTTGTGGTTTTTTAGTTGTTGTTTTTGTTACTTCAACCGTTTCCGTTACGACTTTTTTAGTTGTCGTAAGGTCTGGTTGCGTTGTGGTTGGTACTTTTTCTGTGATCACTTCAGTTTTTGTTACAGTCGTCGTGGTTTTTTGTTGTGGTTGTTTTGTTATTTCTATCGTCTCTGTGGTTTTGATTTCAGGCGATATTTTTTGTTCTGGTATCGCTTTACTTTCTGGTGACACCTTTGTGGTTTCAGGCGTATCAATTGTTGAATCTTTAAGACTCTGTCGTTTGATTAAACTAATTTCATTAATTTCTTGTACTATTTCAGTCTTCTGTAATGACGCGGGTATTTCTCTGTCTGATGATAACCGCTTTTCTATTACTTCTCTCCTTTCTGCAACACTACGTTTAAACATTTCCTCTTCGTCACTTTCGTCTTTCACTACTTTTTCTTCGGCTATATATTTTGTTTCGTCCCTCTCAGATATGTTCTTTAATCTATGGTCAACTGTAATAATCAATTATCAATTAATTAATTATGGAAATACATTAATCAAGCAGAAACCGATTCAATAACGATTAATAAAAATAAATGATGACAAAAACTAACCGTCTTTCTTATCGACTTGTATCAGTGATTCAACGGACTCCGAGTCTTTCATAATATCTTGCTCGTCGTACGCGTTATCAAGGCTAATGTTCCGTCGAAGTGATGCGTCTCTCGAAGGACCCAGTTCGTCTTTAAGGCTCTCGAATCCACCTTGATCTTGAGAAACACGAGCTACGGCTTGGTCTAAGGTATCCACATTAAGACACTGCGGTATTATATCCTCACGCCCTATCCTTCTCAATGCTAACTCCAACGTGTTACCTGAAATATAAAGAGCATACATAACTGATTCCTTTTTAGTTGCACAGAAAAAATGCATGGCAAAAAGTCGACGGTTGACATTTTTTTTTGAAGATTGTGTCGAGTCTTTTTTAGAAACAATTGTTTTTTTGTTGTTTTTTTAATACAGAGAAAAAAAATGCACTTATATTAATTTTTTTAAAATTGTATGTTAGTATTTCGAAGAATAGTTTAATGTTTATTAGATTTTGTATAAAAGTACCCTAAAGTATGATAATAAAAAAATGCAATTGGTAGAAATCATCGTTACAGCAAAGTTTTATTATTAATCTGTTTTTAAAAAATCTTCATGCATTTATTTTTGGTAACATTTATTTCTTTTGTGTGATTAAGATAATATAAAAGATAAATAAAAATAAATGAAAAGATAACTGATAGTTAATTTTTTTTAACTATTTTTATTAATAATGCTATTTTACAATTTTTTCATAAACTCGGTTTAATAAAATAGTTATGATCTAAATACCCAAATATTTTTTGGCTATATAATATTGTCACATATACCTAACACTTCGTTTTATAGTCATTGAACCAAAACGTGCAGTGAATTAAAAATCAAGTATAGTATACAAATAAAGTTTTAAACAAAAGTGTGGTTATTTTAGTTAATATTTAGATTATGTTTAAGTCACTGGCTGTTGTTTTTATACATAAAAAAATGAGTCGTGTAACCTATAAAATTAAATATAGTTCTCTATACCTTGAGCTTTATTGCCTGACTGTGCTCTCCATAACCTGAGCATATTCTGCGCTTGTTGTGGTACACTATCAGGACATTCTGATTTGATAATATTGATTTCTGAGGTTGTAAATCCTAATTCTGAGGCTAGAGGCACCCAGTCTTCTCCAAGGAGATTGCTCATATCCGATAGTCGTTGATGGTACGAATACATTTCTACACCGCCATCTTTAATGAAGCCGTACTTTTTCAGGATTTCAGGTTCAGTCACCGGATATGATTCGACTACTATATTTTCAGGTAAAACTATATTTAGTATGCAGATAGGTTGTTGAGGTGGTTCGCCTTTAGGTACCTGTCAATTTTATAAAAATAAATTATGATTTAATTTTAAATTTTGATTTCCATACTTATCAATTCTAATATATAAATAATAACGGGATTTCGTTTTATTGCAAATTTTTTTGGGTATTTTGTATGATGTCTAAAGGGGAGAACGTGTTTCCAAAAGTTTTGTCCTTCTGTCTGTCTATCTGCCTGTACCAACATCATTTGAGAGTGACTGGACCGATTTTGATAAAACTTGATGCAATGTTAATTGTTATCCAAATGTATGCTGGGCTGCAGAAAGTATTGTCAGAAAATCTAATGACAGTGACCCTAGACTGTGACCACACGGATTTCTCCATAAGAAAATCATTGTAAAATTTTAAATCGATCCTGCTCGAAAAATAATAGAACGATTGAAAAGATACTTTTTTAAACTATGCAAACATGTATTTAACATCGTTTTTTGTACAATTTCCACTTTGAAACATTTTTCTACGTATTTTGATAAAAATTTGGCTTGAATAACGATCTTTTTAACACGCTTATATTAGTCAGTAACGGATTCTTTGAACGCGATTTTCACCCACTTCAAAACTTCAGATTGAACTGAAACTTTGCACACTTATCAAGGACCGATGACAATACAATAATTCAATAAGTTTTTTAGTCCTGGAGATTCTGGATCAAAAGTGCATAAATAAAAATGAATAAATAAAAAATTATTTAATGAACAACGTGTCAGACGTAGTGACGACTTAATCACAAACAGTTTTAAGTCGTCACTACGTCTGACACGTTGTTCATTAAATAATTTTTTATTTATTCATTATTATTGAAAATTATTCGACAAGCTATCGGGAAAGATATCTTTGCATGTAATAATTTATCTGGTCTTATATTATTTTTAAAGACTTGGTAGTAGTATGAACCAAAATATTTCAACGAGGATGCTAACCTCAAATATTGCCTGAAGAAGTTGGAAAATAAACCAACGAAACGTTGCAAATTTTGAAAATTTAGCATCAACTTATTTTTATCCAAGTTCCCGAGAATTTATTATTATTAATATTAAATCAACATGGATGCGACTCAACACATGGAATAAATTAAAGATTACCTTCGGTTCTCGCATGAACAGACATCGTCCAACCGTATCAGCGTGTTGATCTTTGACCCTCACAGAGAAAGGTAGTCTGTTTTCTCTAAACGCTTTAAACGAGAATTGTAACTGTTCTCCGGATTTGGTGATTGGCACTAGATTTCCAGCGAACTCAATGTATTGCGGTTTTCCTTCGAGAACTTCGACATCCCTACTCTTCGCTACTTCGGTAAAGTGTTCCTGGTGCTCTAAAGTCTTGTCCTCTTTATCATCGGTCATACAGAAAACTCGTAAACGAGCTTCTAACTGGTCTATTCTTTTTGCGAACACCACGAACTTCGCCATAAATGGTACATGAATTGCTTCCCTGAAAGTGTTTGTAATTGGTCAATTATTGACTTATTTTACAAATAATAATAATTTATTTATCCAATAATTCTTCTTTTTATTTATTATACACGCCTGAATAAAATTAACGCTCAATTCAATAACTCTTCATGATTTTAGTATCGAAGGAATTATTGGACGGGAAGTACGTTTTGCCTTGAAACCAGGATAAGCTTGAAATAACCAGATGGTCGTGAACGAGTATGGAGAAGGCCTGGAGAAAAATATGCTATTTGCATTATATATCTGCAATGTAACCATTCGACGGTATGTCAAGAATGTTCCGGGAAGGCATTATTGCTTCAACGGCCCCACAGAGTTGTAGAGATATCGCAGCAAATTTTTCTCCAGGTCTTCACCATACTCTGATGGTTTTAGACTTTCCAGGAGTGTTTAATATACCTACGGCTATTAGTTAAAGTACATTTCGTCGATTTTTTTGTATCTTCAGAAAGTATTTTTTTAGATATCGAAGCATCCAACTTTTATGACTAGACATCGGACATTTCAGTCAAACAATATACCTAATTAAAGTAGTAAATTCGCAGGTATGTGGATAAAAAATAATAAAACAGACAGTTTTTTTATTTACCTGCGAATTTACTACTTTAATTATATACATATGGACACGAAATCTACTAAATAATATACCTAATATTTACGTCCGTGGGTATTTGATACACGGAAGGACATACTAGTCCAAGGATCGTACAAAAGTCTACCGGACAATAGTACTAAAATGTTATTATTGAATATATGCATATGACGAAAACATCAAATCAGTAGCAGACTAATTCAATTTTTATCATTTTTTGTTGTGAGTATTTCGAATACGTCTCAACACTACTTGATTAAATTTATACAGATTACAGAAAAGTATAAATTATTTAAATTATTATCATCGAATTGTATTTAGAACGTTTGGACTATCGTTTATGACCTAATTGCGGTGTGATAACCGGATGTCTATGGTAACTTTTAAAACTCTTGCTCCCCTCCCCTGAACAAAATTCTGTGTACGCCCTTGCGCACGTTACATCTTATTATCAAAATGCAGGACAAAGTCGCGTAGCTTGGGTCCGGAAAAAATGTCCTAGTAAGTGATACGGAAATTAAAGAATATTTGCAAACGTGCATGAGGTCCAAGGTTAGTAGAGTATAGGTTGCCTCATTCCGATAGATAGTAGTGGGGGGATGACGTCACTCAGAATATACCATGCTTGCTCACTTCAATAGAAAAGATCAGACCATGGACGCTGCTAATTTTTGGAAATAAAAATCACAGTAACCATGGTAGTGTGATATGTTTTTTCAATACATAATAGAAACATGATTCTTCTGTTAGTGAAAAAAATATGATAAGTTGTCAATTTTGCGATAGCTGTTAAGTATTATGGTGTTTTGTGGTTATTTTTAATATTTTGTGAATATAAAAGATAAAATAATTAATTTATCAATTTGTTAGTTAATTCTATTCGTTTCTTAAATTTAAAAAAATAGGTAATTAACAAGATCTGCCATTTCTTGAGCATTATTTAATTTTTTGTTCGTTTATATTATAGATATTAAAACCTAAATTTTGTAATAAAAATAAAAATTATCCTATTTTTTAACATCTATTCTTCTATTTATTGTCTCCTGCCAATTTTAAGAAAAAATCTGCACGAAGCACCTAATATAAATAAGCATAATCTTCAACAATTTTTGTAATTGATTTAAACTAAATTCTAGCTGACGTCATTCCCGCGCTTACGCTGATTGGTCAGATGGGACGAGGCAACCTGTACTCTAATAACCTTGCATGAGGTCAGAGAAATTTCATGTGTGCTCTACACAAAAAATCTCATGGGCGGAGCCGTAGAACACGCAAGTAGTTGGCGTCTATAACCTGTACAGTTTTAATACTAACCTATAAAGTTCAGTAGCCATTTTGGTGGCATCGTCAATATTCCTACAGTCCATGAGCCAGAACCTGGCGGACACCGTCGTTGTAAATGAGACGCAGTCGTTGACGAAAGTCAACGGTGTCGAACCAGTGACGTCCTCCCATTGAGCTCTGGTTGTTCCACCTAAATACATTACAGCCGCACATCACATCTCCATTTTCTCTTCAGTCATTCAAATAGAATCATTAGGCACTAATAATTTAATTAGGTAGTCAGTTATCATTCATCACAAAGCATATATTATGCAGAGTTCTTTTAGAGATAAATGGATCAGATTAAAGCAACACAACTTAATACAAATCTGTGAATTGAATTGTAAATTATAGACGCTCGACAACTGAGGTCATTAGCGTCTGAAGACAAAGCTGTGTTTATATTGTTAAGTTATTATGTATTTTCTAATGTGATTGCATTACACATTGAAAATGAACCGCGCAACAGGTCAGAAAGAGTATCTCAGTAGATGGAGATAGGCAGTGGGGAGGCTGCTTCTTCATGTCCTTTTTTTAATAAAATTCGGACTAGTAGCGGTCACATTCACATTCAGGAGGACAGCTTGGTGTAATAGTCAGCGTACTAGCAAGCTGCCGTGGGTTCGAATTCCACCTCGCTCATGGATATTTTTGTGATATCATTTAGTTTTAAGTTATAGGTTATTTGATGTAATTAAGACCTAAAGACCTAAGTTATCGATGCGTCTATAATCTACAATAAATAAATAAATTCAGAATAATGGCTTCCGTAGAGATTTAGTAGTGTTGCCGTCTAGACAAGACAAGACAAGATTTTCAAAGTCTTGTCTTGTCTTGAAGTATCAAGAGAAGACTTCACTTAAGTCTTGTCTTGAAATATCAAGACTTCACTAAGTCTAAGTCTAGATTAACAAACTCTTGTCTTGTCTAATATCAAGACTCTAGATTATTTTCAAGAGTTTAGATTAGTAGTAGTAGGTAAAATAAACCTTTACATACTACTACTTGGTTTATCTAGACTCTTGAAAATTGTCTAGAGTTTTGGCGAGAGTTTTGATCTAGATAAAGCAAGTCTTGTCTTGTCTTGCAAATTTCTAGACAAGACAAGTCTTGCCTTGAAAATCTAGACAAGACAAGACAAGAGTCTAGAAAGTCTAGATCTAGACGGCAACACTAAGATTCAGACTCGAACAGTTTACAAAGATTGGCAGCCTCTTTGTTTTATCTCTCTCACACAATAGTAGTACACAATAGTAAACATTAAACATTATCAGCACATTGCTGAGATAGGGAATGCACAGTCCGTTCTCTATGTCAATGGAATTAATTACATAGTTTTATTGTAAATTTTGGTAGAATTATTACTTGCACTTTAAAATAACAGAAAGTCAGTACGTGCTGTTGATGTATATTTTAAATACAAAGACGTTTTCATATCTTTGTTAAACGTGCAGGTAACAATTTTATTTTTGACGCCATTTATCTCTAAATTAACTGTTTTTATTGCGGCCTTCTCTAAACGATACCATAGGTTCGTTAGGCGACCTGTTAAATGGCTAATTTTACTCGTGTTTAGCGCTTCAGGAGCGAAACCGAAAATCAAGACCAATGTAATAAGGTTGAGTAAAGTACAGGTCGTTCTCTTTCTCCAGAAGGTCGTGGTTTTTATTAAAGTTCAGTTCAATAAATTAACTTAACCTAAACGGCATCGTAATATCTGTCTGACAGCTTTTTGACGTTAAAACAAACAAAATTTTTTATATAAGTTACCATATAAGACCACGTACAAATACTATATTAGATGTCTTTTACACATTTATTTTAAGTTGTATTTTCAATTTTTTTATAACGCTGCATTTTGAATATTATGAACCCTTTCAAATTGATGTCATAAAATTTGTTGTATAAATTGACCCAGGCATTATTTTTTATGATGAATAACAAATACCATTTATATGAAATATTCTCTACGGTCTTGTTTATATTTTTAAGTGTATAATGAATAATTTCTGTAGAAAATTTCTAGTGACCATACAGACTAAACATAGTTACAAATTAACTCAACGTTTCGTTTTATTCTTAACACGGTTCGGAATAAGAACGGCTGCTAGTAATTTCATATATTGATTCTATTTAATAGTACCTATATTGTGCATCTAGTGCAGAAAACGGGCGATTGCACTCGAGTTTGGCGATTGTCGTCCAAGTCGCAGACGAGGGCGAATAAACCACACGAGTGATGCCAATCGCCCATTTCGCACGTGTATCAAATACCATTTTTGTCACAAGTGCGTCAAAAGTGTAGTTTTTATTAATTTATAATTAATTTTAAACAAACTTTTTTATTTTTAATACTAGTACGTATATATTTCGAAATGTTAATTTTCACATATTTAAATAGTTTAATTAGTGTCCTAATAAATGGTAGAATCGGTTTTTTGAATATAATGAACCGTTTTTAAAATATACCCAGTTTTAGTAAACGAAGTCCCGCTTGGTGTAGATTTTGGAGATGCCTGACTGTATACAGGGTGGCACATCTTAAACAATGCAGTGACATATTTCGTAAACGGTACAAACCATAAAATAATGTTTTATACAAAAGTTATAGAGTGTTAAGGGGGACAGAAGACTCTGATATCAGATTTAACATAGGTGGTGCTGTGAAGGTCAGGTGAAGGTCAGCTTCGATTTTTTAATTGCAACAGTGCATTTTTATTCCAGAATACGATACAGTATTTAATAGTGAACAGTAAATTATTAAGCTACATATCAGCTAAAGTTAATAAGTATTGAGATATTTAGAAATTAAATAACGCCCAAAATGAACGACAATTAGATAAATTATGGCATAGCAGATAGCCATGAATCATGATAATATTACGCACCGGCCTTCTTGGCTTTAATTCAGTTCATAAAAGAATTGAGAAATTAAATTTGCTATTTTATTTATAAATATCTCAATATTTATTAACTTTAGCTCATATGTACCTTAATAATTTACTGTTCACTATTAAATACTGTATCGTATTCTGGAATAAAAATGCACTGTTGCAATTAAAAAATCGAAGCTGATCTTCGCCTGACCTTCACAGCACCACCTATGTTAAATCTGATATCACAGTCTTCTGTCCTCCTTGACACTCTATAACTTCTGTATAAAACATTTTTTTATGGTTTATACCGTTTACGAGATATTTTACTGCATTGTTTAAGATGTGCCACCCTGTACTATAATTCGCCATTTATTGCATAGATTTACCAACTGAAAATTGAAAAACTTGCTTTCAAAACTACTTATTGAACGCACATGTGGCAAAAAATATATTGGTGTTTTTAAGAATTTTAATGAATACGCAGTTTTCTTGTTTTTGTCGTAATTTATTCTTAGCTTCTTTAATCTAAAAACTGAACTTTTAAGCACTTTTTTCTAAGTTCTTTACTGGATGTAGTATTACATAAATTAATGAGAAGTATGCTCTTTTGATGAGAAAATATGATACAATTTTTGCAATGATAGGTGAGAAATAATACACATTAAAACTAAAAATTATTTAATACTACCTATAACTACTTGGTTAGTGAGCATTCAAAACATGCTGCATTCCAGACTGTACAGAGTTGACCGACATCGTATCCAAAATATTATAATAATTTTGACAAAATTTGCTATTATACCGGTGCAATGTAGAAACTCATCTGTCATGCAATTTATTTGTCATCTGTTTACTGATAATATTTGTTAGTTCCTTCAGAAGTCGATTATCTGATCATCTTTATTTTTTTAACTACATACGACAAATTCCATTTGAGCATTGGCGGATCTAGATTTTTTTTCTGAGGGGAACATAAGTTCTTGTATCAGTAATTATAGGGTGTTAACAGTAAGTTTATCTTTTTTGGGTCCTGCGTGTAGAGGGTACGATAAATGCATTATTTTTTCATATTACGAGGTACCTACGTTATTGACAGTATGTTATTTGTAATTTTGATTTGAAGGGGCACATGCCTCCGCACGCCTCCCCTAAATCCGCCAATGTATTTGATTAAAAACAAGCAAATCATTACGCATGAATTTGAAAATGTTTCTTGTATGTGATATAGCAATGAGCGTATGTATAATAAAAAAAAATAAATTGATTTAATGTTTCATTAAAAATATTTTTAAAAAGGAATTTTATATTAAATTGTAGTTCTTGTTGTTAATAAGATTATTTGAAAAGATTTTGTACACTAATTCCAACTTGATTTTCTCTAGTTATACATGATAATATTCTATAAGATTTTTCCTTAGAGATTCCCTATTAATTAATTCCTTGCTTTATAAGTACTTAAAATCGGTTTCAGGGTTTGAGAATAGCCGAGCGTGTAGCAATGCACAGTTGTTATATGAAGTTTCCATGGTTCTTGTATTGCAAGCCCCTAATTCCCAGGTTCTAATCCAAGAACTGGTAAAAATATCAACTGGGTTTTCAATTTATTATTAAAAAAATAATAAATTTTAAATATGACCTTAGCTGTTGGTGGCCTTAAAACTCTTTACAACGTTTTTTAAGCAAATAACCTAAATATGCATCTAGATTATAGAGGTACCTACATAAATTTAAAACCAATTTTGTGTATTGACACTTTTAAGTGCTTATTGTTTTAGAATCTTTTCTTTATACATTTTTTTAAATTCTGTATGCCCAATCCCAGCCTGACGAGTTTATTAAGTTGATAAAACTTATAAAATGTTAACTCTCGCATGTATAGTGATTCGACTGTTTAATAGCTGTTCTATGCTTTGCAGCTTATTTGAATAATCGACTATCGCATGTAGTGTGTTTTCAACTTGAAATTGCTATATATAAGAAAAGATCGGTTTCCACTCTCGGGCACTGTGGAGAAATCGGTAACTCACCTAGCCGGAAACTGGGAGTTTCGGGTTTAAATTCCGACAGTGGTCATTTGATTTTTTCTTAGATATAGCTTACAAATCATGGCAGCCTTGAGATATTTAGTATTTTCACCTCTAATTGTTATGTGAATAATATTGTGTGGATATAAGGGGGTTTTAAAAATCGATTGACTTTATCATATATCAATTTATTTCTGTATAAAATGATTGAAAGTCTGTTAATGTATTTTAATAAAAAGATGAGAACTCGACATGTGTTTACATCATTAGTTAATTTGTTTTCGCATTGAATTCGGATATAACAAAAAAACTCACTGATTTCTCTATAATGTAAGAGACGTTTACAAGCACTATGAACAGTTCACTCGGGCGATATTTTAAACCATCAGTGACAAAATTTAAAAGTTTATACTTGATCGATTTCCAATGAAACTGCTTTACTATATTGTTTGGGATTGTATGAAGGAGAACCTTAGAGTAGTTTCATTATCTGACTTTATCCACGCGACCAGCTTAGACTAAGGCTACACTAGAACCGTATCAGACCAGATAAGACCAAATCAAATAGTTCAGACTTAGTGGCTACATTTAGGGTGGATAATATCTGACAAGTTAAAATTAAAATCTATGAGTTTTTTAGATTCTGATGTAAAAAGTACCTGACTGCTGGACTATATTAAAATTAAGTAATAATAGGCTACCTAACACATTTAATTTAAAATTAATTATCATATTAAGTTTGTAAAACTGTATGACTGTTAATTTGAGTTTGTTTTTGAAACTCATTTTTTTAAATTAATGTTCTGTTATCATGTAATAATCTATAACATACTTACATCTCTATAAGCTTACCATTACGGTAATGCAAATAATATTTCGATTCCCTAAATACGTTACATAATCGCACTCTTGGTAAAAATACCATACGTTCAGTTAAGGCTGTGATTATTATGTATAGGTACGTTTAAAGTCCGCTACTTATGTTATACAGTTGTGTCCAGAATTTACTGCAAGTGATTTCATCCAATTTCCAAACAAATTCCATATTTTA
Source organism: Mongoloraphidia duomilia (assembly GCA_039654895.1). Classification (NCBI taxonomy): domain Eukaryota; kingdom Metazoa; phylum Arthropoda; class Insecta; order Raphidioptera; family Raphidiidae; genus Mongoloraphidia; species Mongoloraphidia duomilia. Next base: position 6,794,000 of record CM077524.1, read on the forward strand.
ATCTGTCTATTGGAGTGTAATCATTAATAAAAGCAGTATATCGGTATTTAGATTTATTTTGTGTGTAATAACTTATTGCAGCGGTTCCCAACCCATAGAAGCGGCCTACTTGTGGACCGCAGGCAGCATGGTACTAGGCCGTGAACGCTGGTCGACAGTCTAATGCCCATATTCATAGTTAACCCTTAAGGTAAGTGATAAGGGTCCCTTCGCTGAGGGTCACTTAAGTGCTGAGGGCACCTTATTCCAAGGATCGTTTCATAGTCATTTCCTTGAGTGAGGGAAGAATTATAGTAAACCTCCATGATTTTTTCCTTTAGAACAGTTGGTCATACTGCAGACCGATTGTGTTTAGTTGTCATTTTTGATATAAATGCGTTTTTCATGTGTTTTACTGTTTTCACTTTTTCGACACTTAAGGGACATACTATCCACCCTTAAGGTGAGGGTGATGTAAGGGTCTTTACAGACGTCAATTTTGACTATGAAACGTATATTAGATTTGAGGGTATGAGTACTACTTAAGGGTTAACTATGAATACGGCCGTAAGCCAAGATAAATATTATCGAAGGGTAGAGATGGGAACAATCGAATATGTGTGTTTATAGTTTTTACTTGTATAATTAGTTAGTGGGCCTCAAATTTTTTTTACAAAATTTAGTGGTCCGCACAACAAAAAAGGTTGGGAACCGCTGACTTATTGTATACAATATACATACATGGTGTACATAATACGACAAATCGTCACAAAAAGTATACGTAGAAACGAGAGTATTGATCTTAAAAAAAGACATCTTAATTAAATTAAACCCCGCTGTCTTATAGTCAATTTAAGATGTGTCTAAATGGTACAGACAGTGTTGATTTTGCTCAACTGTAAACATTGGGCGAATTTAAGAACTAAAGAAACCGTAATAATTGTATAATAATTACAGTATTTACTGAACGTATGGTGTAAGGACACATTGTAAACAATATCGACACTCGGTCGAGCCATAAAAATGTTGACGAGGCTGTAAATATGAATGTGATAACAATAATGAAAACCTGATCAAAAGCTTTAGTGAAACACTAAAAATAAACAGTACTAATAATAAATATAAACAAAGATTTAAGCGGTGATCAATTGGATTAAATAACTAAGCAATGGCGTATATGAAAAAGCGGCAAAAAGCTCATACATTAACAATAATAATAATAATAATAATCAATAATAATAATAATAAGCAACTGGAAGAAGCTTTGGTTTCAGAAAAGACCCATCACGGCCAAGTTAATCAACTAATATAAACTTGACTTGTGTTCTTTTGTTTTTTTTTCTATAATTTTTAAAACTTAAGTATATTAAAAATGAAAACTGGCTTTCAACAATGTGATAAAAATAACTGCTTTATTTTGTTTTAACTCTATAATTTGTTACAATATTTTATCAAAAAGTAGCCAAATTTTAGTTTTTTTAATGAATTAACAAGTTATAGAGCCAATGTTTTTTTTTTCGAAAAATGCATAATTTTACATATCAAATAGAAGAAGAAGGAAAGTAAAATAGTAGTAGATGTTTTTGAATTGTTGGAAATTATAAAAGAAATATAAAATTATAATAATATAGATAATATGCAGCAAATCTAATATAAAAGTGGTGTTTGCGGTGTTGAATAATTAATTTCATTTGTTTATAATAAAATATTGATTGTTAAAATGTGAAATATTATTGATTGGATAATAATTAAATAAAATAGATTGCAGTTTTTTTGATTTCGATCTTAAACAAACCGTTTTTTATGACGTCATACCTTAATTTTACGCTTTATCTACAATCCATGTTATTTTTAGTTCGCATAGAAAATTTTCGTTTTTTTCAGATGTATGAAAAAATAAGTTTTTTGTTTTATCGTCTTCGGTTCTTTTTTTTAAGGCAATGCTCCTAAAACGATTGTTTTGCTAACGATTTGTATAAGATCATTTATACGAAAATAAAATAAATTGAATAACTTAAAAAGTTGATTATGTGGAGAAAAATATAATAAGAAAAAATAATAGAAAAGTAGAAGACATACTAAAGGGTTGAATCATTGCCCACAGTGTATAATATATCATATATATATTGTTTGAGTTAAATATATATAAAATAAAGTAGTAGACTAATAATGATTAATTAATTAATATTGATTAATATGATGATATTGTTTTAATTACCTTTGAGGGATCTTTTCCGAAATACCCCTGATGACGCGCGAATGGCAGCATAATGGGCACAATGCAATCATATCAGCTTGTTACTCCCTCAACATTTGTTCGTTTATATTCAATTTCTATCATTTTTTCAAAACAAATCTAATAGATTGAGGAAAAACCAAACTCAATTTTTATCACGAACTCATAATAACAAAAAAAAAAAAAGAAAAAAAACACACGGTCAGAATCACCCCTAAGTATTTTTATTAAAGTTAGAACGCCAATAATTAGTGTTACCAACAAATTGAAACAAAATATTTTTTGAAAAAAATGGTGAATTTCCAAAGACGAAAAGCAAATGTGAATGTTTGAAGAACAGGAAAAAACAAAGTGAGAAAATACTCGAAGTTTAACTTGAACAAATATATATATACTTGAACAAGGATTGTAAGAGTGGAATATCTTGAATTAGAGTAATAATTGATTTAGAACATTTTTACAAACCAAATTAGTATTCTTTTAAAATTATAAAAAAGAATTTTAAAGAACATAATTGATTAAACTAAAGTTTATAATCACATAACGGCGCATATAGCCTAGTTGCTGCGCGTCTTAAAAATAAAAAAAAAATTTTTTTTAAAGAAATATAAAATTGATATATAGACTAAGTTTTTGATTGGAATTAAGTCAAATTCTCAAATATTATTGTCTTTTGACGACTGTAAAATATCTTAGTTTTGCATTATCATTTATAATCAGATAGATATAGGCAGAAGACGATATCTGAAAGTTTAGAGTTTTTTCATTTGATTGGTAAGATATGCCACCCTTTCAAATCTGTAGCGAATTATTATTAGGTATATCGTTTGAAATAAATTTTACTCTATATCTATTCTAACAAAAAGTGATAACGTTTTATTTTAAAATAGTGATTATTAAGAAAAATATACTTTTTTAATAAATTTCAGTATGTTTTTTTTATTTTCATAATGAATTAATTATTTAATAAAATAATGGGAATGTCTTTTGGCGTTCTAAAGACTTATGTAAATAAAAATGTAAGTAGCTTTGCATTTAATTTTGAGCTTTTAAATGAACTGTGTATTCAGGAATGTAAATTTCTTCGCGTTGGAAAGGGTTGAAAAATAAAATATTTAATAAATATAAAAAATAATCGTAGTTTCTATAACATAGTTAAAATATAATTCCTGAAAACCAATATTTTTTACTTCTTTATTATTTAATTATTTTAATAATTAATATTTTTCTGATTTTAATAATATAAATAAATAATATAACGTTTCGTATTCAAAATTTGAGCTTTTTATTATATGTTTAAAACGGTTCTTTTTAATGAAAATTATATATTCCTACTTTGTTATAATATTTTTTGTGTAACCGCAAAGTTCGTGTAAAGATTCGAGTAATTTTTAGGTTTTTCTTTAACCTATTTCTATTCAAATTACGTTTGTAACACTGACCTGATTTCCTATTTCTATACAACAGGAAAAATTGAATATTTTTGGGGGCTTTATTCTAATTTTGATGCGCGCAAAATAATGTTCTTATTAATATATTGTCAATAATTCTATTTGTTGAAGTACAATTTCTGAAATTATTTTACGCGATGTTCATTTATTTCAATTTTTGTTGCCACAACGACAACTTATTTTTATTACAACATACAAATTTAAAAAATAATAAAAACGCACTGAATCAATTGTTTTCAGAACTATTGACAACTATCTTTATTTCCATTATATTATATACCTATTTTCCGAAATAATTGTTTACATCAAGCGTAAGGATCAGAGGCTGGCAATAACTTTTTTTCCAAAAAAGTTGTAGACTGTAGTTAACGAAAAAAGTATTTCAAGAAAGCCACAAATATTTTCTGTATATTCATGTTTTTTTTAAATCTCGTAGAAACTAACCGTGTCTATAATATATTTTATATAACACATGCACGCTTTTAGTGTTTTTTCGTGTCTGTTTTTGCGGACCTTAAATAGCCGTTTATTGACTAGTGACCATTATGTAACGCTTTTCAGTGTTATAATGGTTCTTTATGTAACTATTTACATAATGATCCATTATGCAACGCTTTTCAGTGCTATAATTAAAAAACAGTTGCATAATGAACCATTATGTAACTAGTTACATAATGAACCATTATGTAACTAGTTACATAATGAACCATTATGTAACTAGTTACATAATGAACCATTATGTAACTGTTTTTTTAATTCAATTAAAGTCTAAAACCATGCATGTGTTATATAAAGTATAGTGTGCAACGCGTGTGCTAAATCTTTATGCGTCAGGCGCGATGTGTTCAGCACTCGTATGCGGCTCGAGATGCACACTCGCCAAGGCTCGAGATGCACACTCGCCAAGGCTCGTGTGCGCTCGCTTACTACTCGTGCTAAAAACATCAGAACTCGTATTCGGCTCACGATGCACACTCGCCAAGGATCGTGTGTGCTCGTCTACTACTTGTGCTGAAAATATCGCGCCTGACGTGTAAAGATGTATTTAGCACACTAATTACACAATATACTATTATATACATGTTAAAACAAATATAATCCAGAGAAAAATCAACACCATGACGTTAAGATTTTTTGGACGTTTGTACAGAATTTTTTGTTCTAGTAATAGAGAAATACTTAACAGCAACACATACCTACAAACTTCGAAGTCTAATAAATAATTAAAGGGAAATTTACATTGGATATTCAAATTTAACTAATCAAACTATTTGTAATTTATACGGGATGTCTAAAAATTTAATGACATAAACGATACGATACTTTCAGGTCATCAAGACGAAACAAAAATATTTAAATAAGTCTATTAATACTTTTTTTAAGAGTTACAACAGAAGAAATAAATTTTGAGCTTATGAAATTATTATAATATACCTAAGTACTTTGTATTTTCTCGCAGTGTTTGCCTTTTTTTAAGAACTATTATCAATAGAGTAGTAGGATGCATTTTTTTGTCGTAATTTTATTACGTATCACGAAAATATACGTCAATTTAAACACAATTCTAAAATCTGAGAAACATTAAATAATTCACAATAAATACAAATTTAACACGTAAGTCGTGACCAAATACATAATTAAATGAATGCATAATGACTGCAAACAGTATATGAAGACACCTGTTGTAAGAACAATGACGTAACACAATGCTGTAATCAGGAAAAATTCATTAATTCAAACCTATGTCACCGTGGGGATTTTAGTGGAAAGTTTAGGGTTAAAATCCCTACGGTGACATAGGTTTGAATTAATGAATTTTTCCTGATTACAGCATTGTGTAACGTCATTGTTCTTACAACAGGTGTCTTCATATACTGTTTGCAGTCATTATGCATTCATTTAATTAAATAATTCGTTGAAGGCCAGTGATTTATTAAAATATAAATGAATTTCTAAAGAAATCATGTTATCAAAAATAGTGTGTGACGTCAATCTTGAATTAAAATCTTATATTGAGTGCCCGTTTACATAGTTCCCTAGCTTACAAAGTTTACATAGATATAGAACAGTATTTTTCGTTAATAATTTGGTTTGGTTTTAGATAGTCCATACAATTATGACGTCGCGACTTGACACATTACATAAATATTTCAGAAAGCTTATTTGAAATCAGAACGAAGTTATTTAGGTGTCATTTTGTTCATAATTTACTGCTCCATTAATGTAACACATAAAAAAATTCCGTGCAAATACCCTATTATTTATGCAGAGTGGGCCAATGAAAACAGTCCGCACGAGTTTTGGCCACTTAACATCAGTTTTGCGAGAAAAGCTCGCACACGTCAATTTTAGCATCAAGGGAGACATCTAAATCGATTGGTATTATTTACGTAACTTCAACCATGAGAGCAGGATGAATTGCACCCCAAATATTTCAAATAGAAAGGGGTGTCAAACGATTCGCAGTTAGAAAGGCCTCACAATTCTTTTTACAACCGTCTTTTTGTTTTTCAAATCCGATCATTAATTGCTGAGAAAATGACATTTTAATTTGTATCAACTAGTCTTAAACAATTGAACATAGCAAACAAATGCACGTCATCTCTCAAGTAAAAATACAGACAAGAACTCAAGGATCATTTTATTAAGTGCTCAAAATGACCACCTCCAGCTTCCATACAATAATAAAGATTATCCTCAAAGCGTGCGAGCTTTTTTCGCAAAACTGATGTTAAGTGGCCAAAACTTGGGCGGACTGTTTTCATTTGCCCACTCGGTATATATTTCGGACACTCGAAAATGTTTAATATTTTTAACATTGGAAATGTTTATGTTCGTATATGGGGGCAGAGTTACGAGTTTTCGTTCAAGGCCAAAAGACAACGGTGTCGCGATCAAGTGAGGAGCAATCATGCAAAATTGAACAAGTGCAATTTTTTCGAAATGTGTTTTATATCATGTCTAGTTAATTGAGAGGTATTTGCGACGATCTGCGGTGTTATTTTTGAGCAAATGTTAATAAATACTGTAGAAAAATCCATTTAAAAGTTAAGTAATCAAGCAAAAGTGAACGCGTATATAACAGAAGAATAATAGGGTTATTCCTGACAAAACTAAACAGTGCATTGATAAATATTGTGTGTATAATAAACAGTTAATTATGTTTCATATATGCTGTTATCATTTCCAATGTCCTCGATGGTTGCAAGGATTGCGAAATCTGTGAATTTTTTATAATGCGAAAACATTGCTTAGAAGTGTCATAGGCTCAAACATTGTATTCTTTGTAATTTTCAAAAAAAGAATTTCTAGACTTTTATGGAAAAAAATTGGCTCGTCTTGATGTCTCGAAGTTACCTTTTGTTTATGACACAAAATTTCATAACAGATTGTATAGAAAAATATGTAAGTCACACATGCTATACAAATATTACCTAAAAGATAAAATAATAGTATGATCTTCTAATTAACAAAATAGTATTGATTGTCTAGCACATAACTATCCTACATCTGATATGTATTTATAACTTAAAATTTATGTATTTATTATTGTTTTTTACCTGTAATTGGACAACAATGTCTGTTGGTAAATAAATAAATTATTATTATTTTGAAAGAAAGAGCAATAATTGGTTTTGTTGAAGATATGATTAAAAAAAAATCTAACTGGCTCTTCATGTTTTCAGGTTACAAAATTACTTTTTAGTTTTTAAAAATATTCTAGGTCTTCTTTATTTTCTTTACTTAGTCATTTGTTTTCCATTTCATGATTCTACAAGGGTCGCATACTTGTTACTTGACATTCTTTGGTTGTATTTTTTTCAAATCTATTGTCGAGTAGGATATGTCATTACTAACTAATTAATTCACACTTGTTTAAGAAATAAACAAGACCTTTTTTTAGAAATGGCTATGGTTGTTGCAGAAGTTTATTACAAATTTCGACGACTTTAAAGAGTTTATCCTTGGAAAACTTCTTTGTCTTCTATTTTTTTACCAATTTTCAACACGGTTAAGTTGTATGGAAGTTAAACCCTTCAATGAGTCTAATTATTCAATTGCTTAGCCAATGAAAAACCATAAAATGTTGATATATACTCTATAGGTACATACATATTTTTATTTCCAGTATTATAGAATAACTTTTTATTATTATTGCGACTTCTAAAACTGTACTATTTTTACACTTCAGTGTTGAGAGAGGTGTTCATCGAACTTATTTAATTGGTTTTATAGTTCATGAAAAAATTGTAATGGTGGAAGTATATATGGTGGAGGTGCCGGCGTATGGTGGATGGATATTAGGTAATTATAAATTAATATATTTATACGGCTGAATTACAATTGAACATTTTTCGTTGGAAAGCAGCTAATTATATTGTGTCTTTTTGAGTCAACATTAATACTCTACATTGTCGACCACAACATTGTTTTGTTTTGGCAGTTTCTAAGAGCTACGCTTTTGAAACAAACAAGTTAGTTCAAAATTATAATTTCGGTTGTGATCAGACCTATTTTATAATTTTGAATTAACTTGTTTGTTTCAAAAGCGTAGCTCTTAGAAACTGCCAAAACAAAACAATGTTGTGGTCGACAATGTAGAGTATTAATGTTGACTCAAAAAGACACAATATAATTAGCTGCTTTCCAACGAAAAATGTTCAATTGTAATTCAGCCGTATAAATATATCAATAGCTATATTGAATAAACACTCGCATGTGGTGAAAATCTATTGATACCTAAGCATATACGGAGAATGTTAGATTAGTAATCATGTCACGGTTGAGTAAATGTAAGCTCATTCCGCCACGAAAGTGGAAATGTTCAGGTTAGAATCCTGACTGTGACTATGGTTGGTAAAATGATTTTTTCCAATATGTTTGGAATCAATATAATTGGCTGCTTTCCAACGAAAAATTGTCATTAGGTAATTATATTATATTATAGGTGTAAGCAATTTGAATATTGTTATAAAGAAGCTTGTAGAATCATAGTCGGAATTAATTTTTTTTAATAAATTTCGGTGTCAAAATCCTATAGAAACATAGTACCTACTTCTTTAAGTGATAAATCCATATCAGTTTAATTTTAACGTTGGATAGTTCTGAACGAAACTTTTAACGCATGATTCTAACTAACAAATGTATAAATATATATAAATTCAATACAGTATGCTACTATTCTAATAATTATAGGTCTTTTCATTTTATTCTCAAAAGCAATTCAAGAGTAGATATCTTTTTTAATTTAAGTCATTATTTATTTATTTTTGCCGTTAATTTTTTAGAATGTGGGTGTTTTTTTATTTCTTGAATAGCTTTTGATAAATTTTCAAACCAGACTAAAATCAAATACAAAAAATACCGTATAATAATAAAATCTACACTACCGCCAAAAAATTAAAAGCATTGCCAACCCCTGATTTTAATAATAATAAAAAAACTAAATAAAAATATATGTATAGGAAAAAACAAAAACAAAACACAACACAGTAACATCCAACTTTATGTTAATAAATCCACCAAGTAAAAAAATAAAGTCCATTAATGTTAAAAAATAAATAAAAATGTTTATTCTTATGTTAAAAGAAATATAAAGTTGATATAAGTTATTGAAAATGTTAAATATGAAAAATTATAAAAAAAATCGTGATGAATAATGCCAGATTTTATAAAAAAAATGTCTCTTACATTAAATTTGCTGTTCATTGTAATAATCAAATCTTTTTCAGTCGTATCAAACATTTTTTCAAAGAAAACACACTGAAATATTTAAACTGCGTTTTTAATTTTCATATATATATATATATATATATATTCTTTAGGGACATTTAAAATATTTTTATAGGATTCACATCTTAAATTGAAAACGCAGCAAATGAATTTGAAAGTTAAGCAGTAGTTTTTTTAATTACTAAAAACTATTTTTCTTCACCAAATCAATAAATAAATGTAAACTATATGATTGCTATAAATTAAACAAAAAATAAATTTTTTACTATTTTTATAAATGAAAATATTTCATTTGCTAATTTTCATGCTATTTTTAAAAATTTTCTGTTAAAAATAAACCGACATTATTTTTTTTCTTTTTAATTGATTGAAAGCAAAAATAAAATAAAATAATTTCTTTCAATTTATCTACAGCTTAACATTTCAATTTAAATGGTTATATGAGTATGGATATAGTCTGTTCAAACCAATTTGGCCTCAACTGTTTAGAAAAATTTAGATTTACTTAAAACTTTTTCAAGAAATTTTAAAGCAGTGATGCAATTCATAGTGTCCACTCACATTTATGAAAAAATACAGAAAATATGTGCTTGCTTTAAAATTCTGGAGAAAGACTTTTGTAAATTTAATTGTATGAAATCAGTGAAAACAAAATACGTTAAAATACAAATAAAAATATTTATTTTCTGATAACAATTAGTATAGTGTCCTTTTTGTTGGATTTGTTTTGAAAGTTGGATTTAGGCAATTTTAGTTACGTTTGCTACACTATAAAAAAGTTAATTGTTATATTAATAAATCGTCTATTTAAATACTATACTAATTTTGTACAAGCCAGATTAGTATTATTGAGCATGGCTTTTTTATTTTTGCAAAGACTATAACAAGCCGCTTTGGTTTGAACAGAATGTACGCCCGCACTAATGACGTGAGTATGACGTATCACACAACACAAAATAGAGTTGGAATAAAGCATACCTGTAATGGAACACAGTAGTCTGAGAGTTGGAGCTGAACCCGAGTATTGGTTTATCATGCCTTGGGAGTGTGCGCGTGGCGCTGGCATGCTGAGCGTGATGGCCTTGTGGAATTTACGCCTGCGCGGTTCTACTGTCACGACTGGTGATACGGCCACACCGTGGCCTAAAAGTTTAGCTGCCAAATCCGGGTCGATTGGTTGTGCCTGAAATTTAGTCGATTATTTTAACATACAAAATTAATTATGACTTTTGAACATAGTTATTAAATATAAATAGATTCTCAGAGGGAAATAGGATCAGATGAATCAGTTAACGTTTCGCAATATTTTATTGCTTCTTCAGGCGAAACGTTGCGTAAAATAATAAAAAAGGTGTTAACTGATTCATCTGATCTTATTTCCCTCTGAGAATCTATATATATCGAATATACCAGGATCTGAAAATGACATAGGTAGTTATTAATTTTTTTTTTGCTATCAACATTTTTTGTTTTGCTTTAAAAGTGAAGTAACGACTGTGTAAAGACGTATCCACACATGTTATAAGACACGCAAAGTTATACAACTGGTTTCAAAAAATTCGATTGAAATCAATAAAAGTTTTGTTTTTTCAACAAATTATATGTTTTGGTTTAAAGTGACCGAGAAGCTCAAAAATGTTATGGAATATTACTTATAAGCTTCTACCGACAGCGGAAAAGATTACTTTAATAAATAAAACACACAAAACTGGCTATAGCTGTCCAACTTTATTTTTAATACTACGTTTCGATCTGTTATAAGAGACATTGTATAAATCAGCAGTGCTTGAAAAGGGTCTCTTATAACAGACCGAAACGTAGTATTAAAAATAGTTGGACAGCTATAGCCAGTTTTGCGTGTTTTATTTATTAAAGTTATAGAATATTGTTTTATAACATGTTTCTGATACGTCCACGTTTCATTTTATAGCACATCTTCATCGTTCGACATTTCGTTTTTAAATGACGATGTCAAAACATATGTTATATTCCCATTAATGTGGACACCAAGAAATTATGGGTTTATAGAAACATTACTTTCAACATGTTCTATATTTGTTACCAAATGTAGAGTTTAGACAGACCTTAAGAATCCGAAATGCAAATAATTTATGTAAATAATTTATGTAAATTTTTAAGAGTTTCTTTGAAATTTAAATTTTGTATCGTGGTAAGTTCACAAGACCGTGTGGACATCTTATAATTAACATAATATTAAAGTTAGAGTAAAATTATTGTATTTACTCATTACTCAATTGAACATTTGTGTGCTGTGATTTATACCGTATTTTTGAATATAGTTATATTATTATTTTATAACTTGGTTGTAAAATTTTGAGCGGATGGGAGATTGTAACATTATGTAATAAATTTTTATCATACCGGCGTCATTAGACGTGAATTTAATTGTATAATGATGCCTGAGCTACCGAGCGTCTATAATTTGAAATTTTATGATAACACTTCTAATTAAATGGTATAATTCCTTTCTCTTTTGGCGGCATAGTTTTTTAAAAATAAATTTCATAACGTCAACCAATTCTAAACCCAGCATACTTACAACTGTTAGTATTTATTGTGTATGTTGCTAGTTTTATATATTTTTATTTTAAGTTAGTAATGTTGATTTGATGTAAAAATCTTACTTCATGCAAGAGCCATTTCAGTATCATATTCTATTCGTTTATCATTTGTAGTAATTATTGTTGTATGATTTTCCGTTTTCTTATTAAAGACATTATTTAAAAGGAGCTGCATTTAAACAAGTTTTTAAAGATTTTGACGTGCGGTCTAAGGATTTTTTGTTGCTTTTTAATTTCAAAAAAATATTACACTATTTTGGGTCTCAAATTTTCCAAATAACCACATAATCTAAAAATCAACCGGTGATTCCTTCACAAAATTAATCACAGTTATTATATTTTAGCAAATTTTTTGTGTATTTCGAAATTTATAAAACGTCAAATCTGGCATTGTTTATAATAATTAGTGATGTAAAAATACGGTATTAAACTTTATTGTGTATTAAACCCATGGTATAATACCGTATTTTTTCAGTATAAAACGTTTATTTACTTTTTCACACTACGGTTACGGTGCATTATTCAGTATTGCAAACTGCATAATAGGAAAAGCTCCTGTTCTCATTTTGGTTTTAAACCGTTTTAAACGGTGTTAAACGTTTTATACGTACTGTATAAAATAGTAAAATACGCAGTATTTATACTTAGTATAAAACTGGGGTACCTATATAATTTTTTTTACATACCGTATAATACCGTTTTATACCAGAGTATTATACGCATTTATATCACTATTTATAATATAAGTGGGGTGCAAACGACACTTGACACTTATTGATTATTTTAAATTTTTACTATGGTATATATCGGTGTTTACGTATTGTTCAAGTCTTTCTGTAATTTTTGAAAAATCTGTATCGCAAAATCTAGTATATTTATTCATTTCTTCTAAAGATTCTTCAGTGACAAACTTTATAAAACAAACCTTTTTGAATCAAGTTAAGTGTCAAGTAAATTTTATGTCACTTTATATCAAGGCTTTTTTGCACGAGCGTTTTTAGGCCTGTCGTTGATGGACGGGTCCAGCGATAGCAGGCGACAATGGTTTGGTACGTGAAGAAACCGCCTGAAAAGGGAATGTACTTTTTCTTTTGCAGTATTAAGATAATAAGTAAATGGCATTTTACAACTGAGCGACAGACAGCCACACAGAAACTACTTTTTGTGTTTGGCGACAGAAAAACGCCCGTGTAAAAATACTAAATGTACGTTTACACTGCACACTGTGCGACGCCATGTTAGATAAATATTGTAAATTATAGACGCTCGACAACAGAGTTCATAAGCTATTATAAATTATTACTCGCTCAGTAGGTGTTCTGTTTTGTTGTAGACTGTAGTCAGTTATGAGAATTCTGTCTAATTTATTATTCCTCGAGCGATAATTCCGCATTAAAATACATGTTTCGGAAGAACAAATTTAAAAAAGAAATCTTTGGATCCATAAAATTAACGACAGTAGAAAAAGATTTGGGGTATCATCTGCTTTGAAAACATGAATATTCTCGTACGTTACCAGACTTCTTTCAGTACAATATATAACTTAATGAGGCAATGTCACTATTGTTAAATTAAAACAAAGCACAACAAACATTAGGAAGCTAATAATTTCTACGTATATCTTTAGTGTCAATGACAAGTTTGAGGCTTGAGGTTAGCAGGACAAAATCAAAATGACAAAATTCTAAACGATGTTACTAGCGTCGCGGTCTCCTCGTATTGCTGTTTATATAGAGCAATGTAAACACTTAGATGCAAACTTGCATGTTTGTTTTCAGAGCATCGCATTCGCATTGCACAGCGTTACACAGCGTGCAGTCCGAACGTATCTATAACACTAAAGAGTCTTTCACATTGGCGACTTAGCCGTGCGATTTGGTCGCGCGATTCAGTAGCGCCACTATCCCTTCCAATTTTTTTATATGTAATCGTGATTAGTCGTGGGGACTAACGGCTGCACAATCGATCGCGCGATCAAATCGCTAATCTGTAAGCTTTACAATAATTACATTAGAATTACATATAATATAAAGCTCTGTTCCAACCTGCTATAAATTTATCGTTCTGAAACGGTAACGAAACTGTTTGTATCGGTTTTGTGCGCATGCGTCGATTTAGCATAGTTCTGTGACGATGCAAACATAGACATTGCTTGGAACGCTTTTGTGACCGTTTTGTGCATCAAATCATGGCCTCCATGCATCAAGTGATACTATATTATTATCATTTGTCAAATGTAAATTCCTCATTTCAGGCTTTTTTTTTAAAAATAAATAACTTATTTGATGGCTAGTCGTAAGAATAATATAAATAAATAAACGTAAATGTTTTAACTGTTAAAAACATTTTTTTGATAAAATATACTAGCTACATTTTATTTTGGAAATAAAAAATATGCAAATTATTAATTTGTAGTCGTGATGTTTTTGAACGTTTGTTAAAAATTGTATTGTTTGCTTAGCATTTACTTATTTAAAATTTTTGGAATTACACGAATATAAATATAATTAAATTTTATTAACTAGGAATCAAAATATAAATATTTAAATTAATAACTTTGCAAAAACAAAACAAATCTCAAATGAAGAATAAAGAGATATTTGAACAGAGACGAGACAAAACAAAAATAAAACAAATTACAAATGAATAAACAACTGTCTCCAGTTGGTATTGAACAGTGACAAACGTAGCAAATTGCTTAATGCGCATGTCAGTTTTACAGTTTCATTTTGGTTTCATGTCTAGACCATGTACCGAAATGATCATTCGAAAACCGTTCACAAACGATCACAAATTCGGTTGGAACGCTTTAAGAATCGTTCACAAACGACCATAAGTTCGGTTGGAACGCGTTCTATCCACTGCGCATGAGCGTGATGGTAATATTACGGTTTTCAGAGTGGTTGGAACAAAGCTATAGTGTGCACTACTATTGTTCACAAACGATCACAAGTTCAGTTGGAACGCTTTCTATCCACTGCGCATGAGCGTGACGGTAATATTACGGTTTTCAGAGTGGTTAGAACAAAACTATAGTGTGCACTATTATTGTTCACAAACGATCACAAGTCGGTTGGAACGCGTTCTATCCACTGCGCGTGAGCGTGACAGTAATATTACGGTTTTCAGAGTGGTTGGAACAAAGCTATAGTGTGCACTACTATTGTTTACAAACGATCACAAGTTCGGTTGGAACGCGTTCTATCCACTGCGCATGAGCGTGACGGTAATATTACGGTTTTCAGAGTGGTTGGAACAAAGCTATAGTGTGCACTACTATTGTGCGATAATAGTATACACAGCTGTTGGAGAATGCAGGAAGCTACTGTAAAATTTTAAAACCATAATAAAGTGTCTTGTTTCCACGCGTTCATGCATTTTTTTATGTAAAACTGAGGCATGCAAGTGGATACATTTATTTAGAATAAAAAAAATTTTAAAATAAATAAATGTTTATAAAAACATTCAAAAATGAAATTATGGAATTACGGATTGTCTACACTCTACAGCGTTGAATGAATGCAGTTTTGATCAAAATTAGGTTCTAAAAACGAGCTATCTTGACAAAAAATGCTCTCCTCCTGCGATGACAAAATTAGTGAAATCGGTTCAGTAGTTCCAGAGATAAGAATTTATGATTTATCCCCCCCGCGAGAATTTACCGCCCCTGCGAAGGTAATTAGTGAATGAATTTTTAGAATCGGTTCAGTAGTTCCAGAGATAAGAATTTATGATTTATTAACCCACCCCCCGCGAGAAATTCTTCCCCTGCGAAAATAATTAGTGAAAGAATTTTTAGAATCGGTTCAGTGGTTCCAGAGATAAGAATTTATGATTTATTACTCTCCCGTCCCGCGAGAAATTCTCCTTGTGAAAGTATTGAAACAGCAATCAGCAATACACGGATATTTACATACACGTAACATAGCGACTGTGTAACAGTATAGTGCGGGAAGACGCGACGGAACTAGGTGCGTTCTGATCGACGTTCCATTCAAACGATTATACACCCGTGCCTAAAGGTGTTTCACACCAAAAAAATTTAACAAAGTTTCTTAGATTCTGTTAAGGGCTTAAAAAAGGCCACTTCTTTTAAAGTCACTTTATATAAACACATATTCAAAAAGATAATACAAAAAAAATCAAAATTCAAAAAAAATGATCAGGTACCTACCTTGTTTTGAAAATAAAGTCACAGTGTTAGTAGACGAAAGGTAGAGTGACACAAAGGGTATAAAATGGCAGATAGGTAATGGTATAGAGAAGGACAAGTTGGTTGAACAACAATGGTGAACATAAACAATAGTGTACATAAAAGCAAGGTTCGAAAAAATGCGACAATTAACATTCCAGTAATAAAAAGCACAATAATTAAAAAAATATAATTAGTGCGACTGCGCAGCGGCGTAACAATTGATAGCGGCAAAACAAATGAAACTTAATTTGTATGAAGTGTTGCATAAACATAATAGACAAAAAATATTAACAATATTATTATAATAGTCTATATTATGGTGTGAATTTTTTTAGCAACAATGTGTGATGTATCTAGATTTTTGAGCCCAAAAGTGCCCAATAAATTTAGTTAAACAATAGCCTAAATTTTCCGTTCAGGAATTTTTTTTTTCATTTTGTTGTTAAAAATAAAAATCGTCTTTCAATTTCAAATTTAAATGTACGTTTTTGAAATGGAACTTATTAGTGAAAAATTTAGATTTAATAATTTCATTTTTGAAAGTTATTTTTTAAAACATTATAAATTTTAACAGACGTAATTATATTCAACAACTAAATGATTTCAAATTAAACTAATTTTGTGCTATCTGATATTTCTACATATCTACAGGCAGTTCATAAATTTTAATTAAAATTTAATTTTACTTAAATTTTAATGTTGTTTGGTGAATGGTTTAATGATTCAAATATTGTTTGATCCAATGATCAGATTATATTTATGAAAAGCCTGTATTTATTAAAATATTAACCTATGAGTGCCTTTAATTTCTAAGTTTTCGAACCATTGCTTAAGTTATGTACATATTGTCATTTTTTTTAAATGAAAGAAATCGTTAGTAACTTTTTGTAATTTCAGTTTAACTAAATTTTTATTGGGCACTCATAAATAATGAATATACATTATATTAATATAAACAATATTAGTGCATGTACAACTAGTGTTATCTTAACTATGTGTTAATTATTTAAGCTAAAGCTAATTAAAATAAAGCAGTATGGATATAGAAATGTATACTAAATTAAATGAAGTACTTATATATTTTCAAATTATTGACAGAATAATATAATCCGATATTTTAGATTAAACTTGAATTAATATATAAACTTGTACTTTTCAAAACCAAAAAACATTATGAACTTAAAAATTGCTTGGTAAATTTGTTTGTTATAGATTGAGATTGAAAAACGTTCTGTTTTTAAAATAAAAAATTTAAACGTTCTTATTTATTATCAAATATTTAGATATTAAAAATGCAAACCGTAATTTATAATTGTTGCATTTTCTTAAAAATGGGAATTAAATAATTGTCAATAGTTTGAAATTTTAAACCCTACATCAATGTAAAATACATCTCGTGTATTTCTTGGTAAAAGTTTTATTCAAATCGTAGGTATTATATTAGTATGATAAATATTAATGGTATAGGTATGAATTTGATAACATGCAGTAACAATTTTTTTATCTAGGTATCTGGTTTCGGCTTTCACTGTTCATTTAAAAATATCGTTAAAGCAGCGTTAACATTAATACCTACTATTTTACTAGTACCAGTTAGTTAGCGCTAGTCAACTAGCACGTAACAAGCTTAATGTACCAACTAGCGAAAATATCGTGCTTATTCTACTAGCGCTAATGAAACTGAAAGCATATGTACCAGTCCTAGCAAATTCTCCCATTTTTGTGGCTGGTGAGGATGACATTATAAACTCAAACGCTTACGACTTCTGTTGTCGAGCGTCTATAATTTACAATAAATTAATACTATTTATACGGCTGAATTGCAATTGAAAATTTTTCGTTGGAAAGCAGCCAATTATATAATTGATTCGAAACATATTGAAAAAAACTCGTTGGTTGATTTCTATAGGTACTGTGTTTTATGTATGTTTCTAACATGTAGATTATCTTACGATGTCTACAAGATATAATAATAATCATGTCACGGTTGAGTACTGTAAGCTCATTCCGCCGCGAAAGTGGAAAGGTTCAGGTTAGAATCCTGACTGTGACTATGGTTGGTAAAATGATTTTTTCCAATATGTTTCGAATCAATTATATAATTGGCTGCTTTCCAACGAAAAATTTATAATTTACAATATCTATCTGTCTGACAGTGTGAACTTTTTTTGATCGACTTCAAGAAAATGAGGATATCAATTCGACGCGTAAATTTATAATTTATTTTTTTTTATGTTTGTTCAGCCTTAACTTCTCGAGGGGTTAAAAGATTTGAATGATTTCGACTCAATTGTGTTCAGGAGAATGCCGGAATGATCACATTTACTGATAACAGCATGTAAACAGTTTCACCTAGTCTTATAGTCCGAGAGCTAGTGACAATTTTTTGGTGTTATTTATTCAAGGCCTTATTTTTGTGAAGGTGTTGAGGGAGGCATATTAATGTGTCCTGAGTATGGGATTTTACTAGATAGCGGTATGGGAGGGATGCAGACCGCCCCCAGCATGTAACAAAAAAAATGGTCACAATTATTATTGCTTCAAGGCTGAAATTCTTTGTATAGCTTGTCGGTGACCCAATAATGCCATTATAATATTTGCAGATCGATTGGTCAGTATTAAAGGGGTGACAGATCACCGTAAACGTGTCATGTACCCGACGAAATTTATATTATTAGTACAAGGTTCAAATTTTAATATGTTGTTACGGAGACTGTTTTAAGCATATATTTCAATTTGTAGAACAAAATGTCCCTCAACATCTTCACAAAAATAAGGCCTTGAATAAATAACACCAAAAAATTGTCACTAGCTCTCGGTCTATTCTTAACGAGCTGTATAGTGCTAGTGAGCTAGTATAATGTCAACGCCGATAAAGTCCGCCATAGACGCGCATACATGTCTTAAGACGAGTATGTTATTCAAAACCGCGCATTCGTCCAACGTGTATGTTTGCATGAAAAATTAGTGCGTGCATCTCCATTGCGTATGTACGCGCATGAATCTGTCCCATCGTACCTGTATGAATAAATTCGTTCACGCGTCCATTGAGATGTTCATTTATTAACGCATGATGATGAACGCGCGGTTTTGAATGATGATGTAGGTACGTGTTTGTAACGGGCTTGAAAATTTTTAACATTGTGTATTTTTTAGTTGATAATTATTTGTACTTAATTTTGGCAGTAGAGTAGGTATGTTATTTTTTAAGATTACTAATAGCTATGTTCCAACCTGCCATAAATAGATCGTTTTGAAACGGTAACGAAACTGTTTTTATCGGTTTTGTGCGCATGCGTCAACCTTGCACGGTTCTGTGACGGTACAAATGTAGACATTGGTTGGAACGCTTTTGTGACCGTTTTGTGCATCAAATCATGGTCTCCATGACCATGCATATGATCAAAATATATTAATTGACATTTGTCAAATGTAAATTCCTAATTTCAGGCTTTTTTTGTAGTTAAAAACATTTTTAGAATTACACGAATATAAATATAATTAAATTTTATTAACTAAGAATTCAAATATAAATATTTAAATTAATAATTTTGCAAAAACAAACAAAAACAAAACAAATCTCAAATGAAGAATAAAGAGATATTTGATTAGAGACGAGACAAAACATAAATAAAACAAATTACAAAATATGAATAAACAACTGTCTTAAGTTGGTATTGAACAGAGACAAACGTAACAACGTGCTTAATGCGTATGTCAGTTTTACAGTTTCATTTTGGTTTCAAGTCTAGAGCATGTACCGAAATGGTCGTTCGGAAATCGTTCACAAACTATCACAAATTCGGTTGGAACGCTTTAAGAATCGTCCACAAACGATCATAAGGTCGGTTGGAATGCGTTCTATCCACTGCGCATGAGCGTGACTGTAATATTACGGTATTCAGAGTGGTTGGAACAAAGCTATATTTTCAATACAATTTCAGCAAAGAAATCGCTGTTAAAATTTAATTTAAAAAAACATTGTAAACAGTGAAAACGATCTCCTTAATTTCATTACAAAACAATTTACTTTAATCTAATCATATTGATTGTTAATCTCATTGTTAATTTACTTTCTCTTTTTTATGGAAAATTTTCTATTTTCATTCCAGTGGCAGTGTTGTAATAGCTCATTTGCAAAAATTAAAAAAAATAATTGTAATCACAACAGTGCAGGTATTTGGAGCTTATACAAAAAACTTTTTTTGTACACAAAAACAAAATATTTTATAAAAATAGACTTTTAATATCAGAAAAATGCAAATATTTTTTTTGTAAAAATGTACACGTTTTGTGTGAGGCAAACATTTTGTGACGAATAATTATATTTTTATACATTTGTTTTATATTTTTGACACCAATGAAATACCTAATTTGCCGGATCATAAGATATATCTACGCTCTTGTTAATATTTTAAAATATTTACAGATAATTATGGAATATTTTATAAATATCGCACAGTGCGCGCGCGATCGGTTTTGCTTGTGAGAACTTAGTGAATGTAATTTATGAATGCATTAAAATAAGTTCCTTTGTATATCAAGGAAAATTCGTTGCCAGTCAGGACGGTCTTTTACTACATAGTGAAATATTTATCGAAAATAATGAAAACTATTTATGAAATTCAATTGAAAACATGTGGAAATCACGATTGTGAACGATGTTTAGCGGACACGAACGAACGAACAGAAATCATATAATATTTATGTAATCGATATAAAATAAAATAGTCTATTCATTTTCAGAGTAATTTGACGAAATACATTCCAACAGTGCACTGTAAGAAATGAGAATGCCGATTACATAGATTATCGATGGTCAATTTGTAGCCAGCGATTAATCTGGTAATAGGCACACAAAGCGACAATGGCGTCGCAAACAGGTAATCGCGTAGATTCCATAAAAACACATTGCGCAAGAGTGGTTACTAATTTTACATTAATTTGTTTTGTATTCATCCATTTTATATATGTAACTATACATTTTATTTTGTAATTTTTACACACTTTATTGGAATATTACACAAATTATGTAATTTTAATTTACTCACAAATTTGTTTAACTTTACAGTAAAAGTCCAAGTTTTAATGAAGTTTTCTGTGTAAAAATAAATAATAATGTAAAATCACTTAGAAAATCGAGTGAATTCTACCTTAACTTTCGGAGTATTTTTACATCCATTTTTTACAGTGTGTCACTTACGTATAGCTTAGAATAAAATAAATAGGTAAAATCGGTCCAGTATATTTGCGAACTTTGAAATTCTCCCAACCGACCAAACATAACTTAAGAAAAAAAGTAACACGAGCTGATCACGGACACAGGAGTCTATCTTGAAAATGAATAGACTCTAGAATTTTTGTGACAAGAACGAATTTCATGTAAAGGTAGCCTTTTGAAGTTGGCGACTGCGAGGGGAGACAAAAATACGCGACAGGGAGATGCGACAGTGATGTGCAAAAGCATCGATTAAATCGAATGGGCCATTTTCCTGAGAGTAGTTCCTTCGATTATCCACTAGAGGCAGCACTTGTGGCAGCTACAAACATTATTTATTCCCCATTAGTGTCGTGTCATTTTAGTGGTATAACTTTAAATTTATTAAATAATTAAGTTATACCACTAAAATGACGCGACACTAATGGGAAATAAATAATGTTTGTACCTACCACAAGTGCTGCCTCTCGTGGATAATTGAAGGAACTACTTTCAGGAAAATGGCTCATTAATTATTATGAATCAGTTCGAGAAATGAGCGACCTTCTATCGCGACACATCTGTTGAAAAGAGCTTACTGAGGACAGTGTGGTCCAGTGGTTAGCGTCGCGGCCTCTGGATCAGACTGTCGTGAGTTCGAATCCCGCCCCCGCTCATAGATGTTTTGTGATGTCATTTAGTTTTAAGTGTGTTGTTATTTAATGTAATGAAGATGCTAATGACCTAAGTTGTCGACGCGTCTATAATTTACATTAAATAAAGAGATTACTGTAGAAATTAGGAGAGAAAAACTCAGTGGCAAAAGGATCCTTTTGCCACTGAGTTTTTCTCTCCTAATTTCTACATCATCTACGGATCACCATTTCTCTATATCATAGAGTTCTTCAACAAAGAGATTACTGTCGCCTTTTTTGTCGCGTGTCGTTATCTCCCGTTACGGTCGCGAATTTCGAAAATGTTTTACAAATTATAAGATTTCGTTTTTAACCGAAAATTAATTTTTTAAGAATTTGTAATTTATATTTTCAATGTTTAGGTTGACTTAGTAGATTTCCAAATTAAATAATGGAGTATGTTTTCGATACACAATTTTTATAAATATGTATATTTTACGCAAACTTCATAAAATTGACAAATAAAATAGTAGAATGATAAAATATGAGTTTTTTTGTCAGTATTTTAAAATAGCTATCATTTTTCTGGACTCGGTATTGTAATAATTTACAGTTAGAGTCACAAAAAAAAACGGGAATAATTTGTGCCCTATTTCCATATCTTATGAGCCGGTTCTGCAAAGAAGCTGTATTATACAAAATTAGTCATGCGCACACTACCACAATAATAAATTACATCATGCGAACATTAAGGGTTAAACAACACACCATGAGTTAAGTAACAATATATTATAATAATATAATGGTATTTTCTTATAATTTAAATATTTAATTTGATTTTATTATTTTTAAATCAATAAATAAATGACTAGAATAAAAATATCTCTTTTCTCTATTCGTTAATACTGCAATTTGTATCTGAAGTTAAAATTGTTGACTATTTTATCATCTATTGCAGGGATTCTCAATCTGTGGTACATGTACCACTGGTTGTAGTACATTACGTTGTTCCAGCTGGTACACAGAGATGTAACCAAATACGTATTTAATATTATATTTTTTTCAGCTGGCTTTCAGTTAAGCGTTAAGCGAAGTTGTGTTAAGCGGGATTATACTGTAGTTACATTTGTTGGTCTGCGCACGTCTTGTGCGCAAGCATTTGGCAATTATTGTATGTATTGGACAGGAACTTCTTCAGTTATGTGGTTAATTTATTCCACCTATACCTCTAACCTTACGTAGTACCTCTAAAAAACCATTTTCTTATAGAGGCGCCATATAACTTTGTTTAAAAAAAATCGCCTGCGGCGCACTTGAAGCGGGGGAGGGAGATTGCGCTCACTGGGTGGTACATGAATCTTTAGCAGTTTATTTAAGTGGTACAACATTCAAAAAGTTTGAGAACCCCTGATCTATTGTATATTATTTACGTAGTGTTCTGCTTAAGTTTTCAAATATCCATAAAACTAAAATTTTTAAAGTAAGAAGTCGAAATTTTTCGATATTAAAAAGTTTTTTTTGGAATTAGGTATAAAAATGGAATTTAAAATTGTCGTTTCTTTTGTTCAGTTTATTTTTATTTTCTATAATAAATTGAAAATTTAATTAATACTTTCACCGGCTCTCAATTAAAATTTATGAACTAGGGGTCTGTAATAGACAAGCTAAAATATGACATCTCTACAAGCTCAGGTATTCTCTAAAGCTTTCGTTTCTTATTAAAAAAAGGACGAAAACAAATAAAATTAAGCAAAATCGCAGGATAGTGGACAAAATAATTTGATTTATTAAATTAAATGTACGACGTTTCGTCTATAGATTTAGACTTTTTCAAGTACATACATAAAAATAAAATAAAAATAAAAAAATATTATTTTTTATCCTGCGATTTTGCTTAATTTTATTATGATTATTATGATTATTATAAGCAAAATCGCAGGATAAAAAATAATATTTTTTTATTTTTATTTTATTTTTTTATTTATTTTTTTTAATCGTGTCCATCGTGATTACGATGGACACGATTTCTAATATAGACGAAAACAAATAATTATTGTTTTTAGTTTTGTATATCTATTTACGTTTTTAATTAATGTTAGGATATACCGTTTTAATTATCAGGTATACAGCTATACAGGGTGCCATAGAACAAACTGCAATGCATAGCACCACGCGATAGAGGACAAAAAAATAATTTAAAAAATTCCTGTACACTAATGTCCGATCGTTTTTTGTTTTCAAGTTACAGGCTGTTAAGTTTTTGCTCTACAGAAGGTGTTCAATTTGGTGACCTTGTTCTTGGATACATTTAATTAAATAGGCAATTAAAAATATCTAAAGGCAGGCCATGATTTCATGAAATAAAACGTTGGTAAATGTCAAACTAATAAACTTAACAGCCTGTAACTTGAAAACAAAAAGCGATCGGACATTAGTGTATAGGAATTTTTTACTTCCCACCTCTACTATGGTAGGGAAGTAATGGATTTAGTCCGAAAAAAATATTTCGAGATTTTAACAGATTTTCACGTTTTGAGACCCTAGCAATCGTTTAAGATCATTTTCTGACTGATGTCTGTGTGTGTGTGTGTGTGTGTGTGTGTGGTCAATTTTTCGCCTTCGATATCTTAAGAACGGAACTACATACGGGCATGCCGATTTCTATTGTGTTTATCAGCCTTTAACTTAGATCTGATTAGATTTTGAGTCAAATCGGTTCAGTGGATCCTGAGATATTCTAAAAAACGTCCTCAATGTCACGTATTAACATAGGTAAAAAAAAATATAAATGAATTCTAGATGTTATAATATGAAAAAAATGTAAATATTTTTTTTCTCTAAAATGTGTAGTTTTCGAGAAAAAAATATTTTACTAAAAAAATAAAAATTGTACGTAAATCAAGGTAACCATGATTTTTGCTATATTAAGTTAGCCATCAGTAGATCACCAAACAAAAAAGGGGCCATGCTTTTTTCAAAGAATAAAAATTAAATTGTGTTTTAAAGACCACCAACAGCTAAGGTTATTTGGGCCAAGTCAAAGAATAAAAAAAAAGTGTTTATTTTTTGCAAATATTTACTAGGTGGGAAGTATAGGACTGGTCATCAGTCGAATTTTTTTAATTATTTTTGGTCCTCTATCGCGTGGTGCTATGCATTGCAGTTTGTTCTACGTCACTCTGTATAGGTAATAAAAATTGTTATAGAAATTACCCATGATAGCTGTATATTTTATCATTTATTTTCAAATATATTATACGAAATGCAATAACGGATGATATTTTATATTAAAAATGTATTTTATTGAGCTCTATCCGAAGATAATACGAACCATAAAATTTTAGATATGAATGACCCAATATAAACAGAACACTGATATTTGTCTAAAATTAACTATGAAATATAAATTAAAAATCTACTTTAGAAACTTAATAAATCTAAATGAACGCTACATAAAGAAATTCAAATTTAATTTTTTTAACATTCTGTAACCTTTCAAATCTTTTTGTATTTCACTGAAGAAATACATGAAGATTACAAAATAGGTTATTAACTATTTCGGGCCGCTAGGGTTAAAATTGTGTCACCATAAAAAACGCTACAAAATGGAATATTTTAAAAATTTCTTGCAAATATGTACTGAAAATGATATTTTTTCGAAAGTAACTACCTGACTTTCTTTTGTGGTTTCAGTTATTCAAGTTTCGGGTGTAACTTTATTGTATAACAATTTAAAGAGGTTGGATTATTTGAGACATGTTCCAAGTCTTCATGGTTTCCGGGCTTGTAGGCCGTGGTCCGGTGGTATTTCTACCTGATGTTTCGTCTACAACTGCGGTAGACATTCTCAAAGGCGATGTGGCTGCCATATCGCTTTTGAGAATGTCTACCGCAGTTGTAGACGAAACGTCAGGTAGAAATACCACCGGACCACGGCCTACAAGTCCGGAAACCATGAAGACTAGGAACAATGCCGGCCGTGAAAGCTTGCACACCTGGATATTTGAGACATGGTTTATACCCCAGTTTTTGCCCCTATAAAATATACTTTTCAGTTGAACTTGACTTTGGAATTCTCGAAAGTAGCGTTTGATTTTACGCTGCTTATTTATTTATATCACCGTACGGCGTACAGATAGTATAACATGTACTATTCATCAAATTCTTAAGACTTAAAGTGATTTTAAAAATTGACGTTTTGAATTGTCTATAATTTTATTGTTGGCGTCTTTCAGTCTGTCTATAAACTGAACTATTGTGATAAAATACTGCTTAATGAACTGTTTTTATATAGCGAATGTGTTAGGTAATTATTAAGAGGAACTACGTATTTTTTATAATATTACAGAATTTTTAAACAGGCAGTATGACCGCTATACATTTATCAGCCGAACTCAAATGCTGTTTAGTAGATTTAGAGCGGGTCCACTCATTTTCTATTACATAAAATTAACGCTTTATCTGATAGGTACATAACGTAGGTCGTAGAGCATACGTCTTGCACACGTTAGTGTAGTTTTTATCGGTGACCAATTGTAAATTATTTTTCTAAAACTGCGCTTGAACATACTTCCATAAATCATCAATATTTATTTTATATTTCGAATACCAGACTTGTCACCAAATATTCTGAGAAATTATTTATTTATTTTAATAAAAATATTTTATTAAAAATATTTAATTAAGCACAGTTTCTTATTCAAAACGATACAAAGACTAAAGATTTAATTTATAGTTGGCAGATGCAAAAGTATTATTTTTGCATTTTTTTATTTTCTTGATAACATATAAAACAAGGTTTGATCTTCAGATTTGAGTAATAACTCTTAAAATTGTTTATTATCTCGTAAAAATTGTAAGTACAATTGTTCAAGAATGATTAAAACTTAGGTAAAAATAATTTAAGAAAAAACGTGGAGTTACGGATGTAATAAAAATTTTAAAGCAAAATTCTAGTCATAAATTAAAAAACTAAAGTTTGAATGATCGCTGCTATAATTTTCGAAGGTCTGCTTTTGGGGCATCTTCGGTTATGATTATAATATAATACTTATGTTAATGTTATTATCCATTCACCAAATAAGCGAGAAGCGTTTTTTTTTCGGTACGTGATTGACCGTAATCTTACGTAATTTATCGGCGCTAACGCCTTTTCTTGGTTTGAACAAGTTTACCTGCAGGCCGACTTTGATCTTCTTGGTCAGTGCGCCTTGTGGGAACACCGCCTGCACCTGTGGCACTACCGAACTGGAAACCATCCCTCCCTCGGGACCGATGGCGTGCACTTCCTGCCTGATACGCGATACGACCGCGAAGTATTGTGGGAAATCTTTGGTCACTATACGTGTTATTCGACCTGATGATATGTCCTCCATTTGGCTCAGATCTGTTGATGTTACAAAATACAGTTAAAGTGGCGTTAGTTATTTGTTTATTCACTCAGTAGACATTAATTTGACACTGACAGAATTTATGTCTAAAGGTACGTGCGGTATGGAGCTGGGATTCTAGATGGTAGCGTAAATCATAGCAGGGCTTGCTTAAATTAATGCATTGTTATATATGCGAGCGTACACAAAGAAGCAGTGAGTGTAGCAGGTATAAGCGCTGTTACAAGAGCTGCTAGATACAAGAATGTATCTCACATTCTCACCATTCTTTCAGCGCGCTGACTACTACAATCAACGTGTGACAACTGTCAAATTGCCGTTACAAGTTTCGCAATGGATGTGACTAGTTTTATAAGTGAAATTTTGCCAGTTTCTATTTAATTTGTTTTGAGTTTTTTCTAAGACGTATTTAAAAGTGTTAGGTTCCATACGTAAATATTCAAAAAACCGGTTTGGGTAAAATTTTAATTCTTGGTATAAATGATGAAATTCGTCATGTTTAGATCGTTTTCTATTAATAGGGTGGACATGATAGCTCCTAGTTCCTACCCAAATTTTTATTTAAAATATACCACTTTCTAGCAGAAGAACACAAATATTCGTCTTCGCTAACTGACATTTCAAACGCGACTTAAGCTTGTATCAATGTTAGTATCAAAGCTTCGTTGTGCAAACCTATAAGCGCTTATAATTTCAGCCACCATCTACAATACATGCTACCATCTAGAATCCCAGCTGCGTACTGCACGTACCTTTACAGAAAAAGAGACACTGATTAAGCAAAAGAAAAATTACGTATTTATTTTAGTTCAGAAGTTATGGAACTTTAATTTTATTTATTTTTGAGAAACTTTAAACGCCCTATAGATTCAAACTAATACAAACAGTGGTGGTGGTGGTTTACCGTACAGACGCAGTAAGAGTGTGTTTGGGTTCTTTATATTCATTTTAATGTTCAATGTTAAAAAACATATCTTTTTGTCGTATCTTGTAAACGAAGCTTTATATGAAAAATACGTTAGTTCAAAAAAATTTCTTATATAAAATGCTTTAATTTTGCTATCCTGTAAATTTTCAGCATTTTTCATAATAGCCGAGTTAAGTGGTAAAATATAATATATTAACATTGAAAGTATGGACAGGAAGACTTCAACGATCAAGCTGGTTACCCAAAATAATTAAATCGGTTATAGCTCGTTTATTTTCAATATTTTGACATTTTTCTAAAAGAACTTTTTTGTTCAAAAAAATAAGCTTTATTGGATTATTAAATAATAAATACGAAATTCCGTTAAAAAACATATTTTCATGTCGTATCTTGTAAATGAAGATTTATATTAAATTTTCTTTACTGTCAAAAAATGTCTTATATAAACGGCTTTAATTTTTGGTAACCTGTAAATTTTTCGTATTGTTAGTTATAAAAATTATTTGAAATCAGAAAGTTTTTTTTTAGTTCGTTATCACTATGCATAAAATTCTTTATCGCTGAGGCAAAGATAATACAAAAATTTATATTTATTTATAACTTGACCTTTTACACACTATCAGTTTTTTTTATATAATAAATTTAGACCGTGTAAAAATTTTTACCGGTTTATATTTAAATGCGGTTAAATTTTAATTTGCTTGGAAATTGATATAGTAAAAAAATAATAAAAAGTAAACCGCCCGAGCAGGGACTTGAACCCTGGACCCTTGGATTAAAAGTCCAATGCTCTACCGACTGAGCTACCCGGGCTACGATTGTTACGTGTGACTAAAACTGCATACACACCTTCAGCCTCAAAGCTGTCATGTAGAACATCTTGTACTAAGTCTTCATTGTTAGGCTCCACAATATGTTCTCGCCAATTTTCTCCATTATCCGAACGTAAAATGACGATTTCTCGTTCTTTGCCACGCAAAGCAGCAAAGTGGGGTACTTCCAAAATCACAGGACTATAACGGAAAAGTTTAGCATATTATGAGAGATACGAGGTGAGACAGGATATAGAGTTCGTATCGATTGTATTGAATTCTTATTTTATACAGTGTGATCACCGGCTGTGGAACGCTGTGAATAAAAAATTTCCTGAAGATATGTGTTAAAAATGCTTGGACACGTCAACCTTAGTTTTTGAACGCGCATCTATCCTTGTAGTTGTAATTTGTTTTTACCGCCACCCTTCTGTGCAATGACGTTATCGACATTTTTTTTAAATGGCAACCCCAATTTTTTTTACGGATACTGGTTCTACTCGAAATTCTGGATTCATTAATATTGCTGAATCCAGAATTTCGAGTAGAATTAGAATCCGTAAAAAAATTGGGGTTGCCATTTTGTCCAAGCATTTTTAACACATATCTTCAGGAAATTTTTGATGTGAAACATCTTATGTCGGGCTGTGAACAGCCGCGTGAGGGGAAATATGCAACGAAATTTATGGTCCGCTCCTTCGCTGCTCTTCTCTCCACCACTGCGGCACTCTCCCTCTCTCTCGGCTTCCGCGCGCTCGGGCGCGGGAAGACAGAGAGAGAGAGAGAGTACATACGAACGTACTGTAAAGCAAAAGTATATGTATACACGTTTAGGTATGTAATATAGATACTTCGCTGTGTATTTAGTTGCGTTTCTGGCTCAGGCGTGCACTGTAACACACGCGGTGGTACAGTGCAGTATATAGGATGACGTGAGCATAACAGTTAGTTGCTGCTTTTGAAAAAATATGTACTACTACATAGAGAATAATACCACCGAGTTCAATAACGTTTTATTTGATGTTTCACATCTGTCGGGGGTCCCGAGACCCACACCCTTTTTTATTCACAGCGTTTCACAGCCGGCGATCACACTGTATTTATTGTTTTATATGTTATTTTGAAGTACATTTTATACTTTACTTACCCTAAAAACTTAGCGCCAACTGGTCCCAATTCAAGCACCCTGCTTGCGAGTGCTTCGCCTTCCATCAGTGGAGGCGGGTGGGGGGTTCGTTGTGGTTTAACGTACCGACAAGTGATGCGGGTCGGCATAGCGGCGCAACGAGGGGGTACAATCACGCGTACGCCACTGTGTCGACAGCCGCGCATCGCTCCTCCACGAGCATCCACCAGGAATGATACCAGGAAACTGAGATGAACATAAAAATATCATAATATTTGCATATGGGGTGATGTTACTCAGGGTAAATATCGATTTTATGGACTTTCATAAACAATAAAGGTTATATAGACATATTATTTAGAGTGGTTTTTTGTTATATATTATTGTAAATTGCCTACAGTAATAAATATTTGTGTTTCGTGCTGTTTTTAATGTAAATGTGTGCAGGGTTGCCAGATTTATAAAATCCAAAATAATAGATAAATGGTAAATAAATAAAAGCTTTTAAAATATAGTGGTTTTGTAGAAACAATAGTAATGCCCTTAATATTTAATAATGATATATATTTTTAGACATACAATGTTTAAAATTAAATTATTTAAGATGTTACAGACAATAACACCAAATAAAATTGAAATTGTATGACCAAATGGCAATTCCACACATAACCACATACACAAATTCAACACATAACAAATGTTTATTGATGTAGGCAAGCCTTAAGATTCTTATTTTAATTTCATTTTCAATTAATGGTTTTTGAAATACTCACTTTTTCCAATGAAGTTTTCTGAATCCATTGAAAGCAAAAATAATAGCATATTCATATTATAAATTTAAATAATTTTGGAATTAAGCGGTATAAATTAATCGATAATCATGTGTACGCAAAGTGGTAATATTATTCTTTTTAAAAATAATGAACAATAATTTAATATTCTATCGTGTCTGTTATAAAATAAAATATGAGGTAAATACTAATATTTAAACCAAAAGTTATTTATAATAATTAATAAAAATGTTAACTTCCTTGGCAAGATTTGAAATTTTATTAATAAATAAAAGATACCGCTACATGTTTCGGCAAACTTAGGTTGCCATCATCAGGCGACAAGAAATACTTAAGAAAAGCTTGGTCTGTATTAGGAGACTCCATTTTTCTCTTGCACTTGTTAATTATTATTATAATTTTTATTAATTATTATAATTAACAAGTGCAAGAGAAAAATTGAGTCTCCTATAATTTAAAAGTTATCTATTTCGTGGCTAAAATAATTATCATGCCCCTTGACATTAATTAAATCTATTTAGTAACTCAGTAAATTTATAATAGCGAACTATTAAACTTTTAGGTACATTGTTCCATTGATGATAATGGATGATAGTAAGTTACCAGTCCAATTAAGATTTGATAATTGCAATCTAAAAGCATAATTAACCTTTGATGCGACAACTATTGTTCAAAAGGTATTGAAATTAACATTTTTGATTTGATTGTCGAAACAGGGGAGCCTGGTACGTGGGAGCACATTCAAATTCGGCTGTTTTGTCAATAATTTAATTTATATCCCATAAAATAAAACTGATTTTTAAGATTGAAATAAGAATCACACTTATATCGATACAAATTTTAGAAAATCTATTTTATTTTTTACTATCTCCCTCATCCGGTTTCACCCGAGTGCACTGGCTTCGCTCGTTTGCGCGAATTTATAATTAACGGCTCGCGTCAACTTACTGTTTCACATAAACATGATGTCAATCCAACTTGAATTGAATTGAATTGTGGATTATAGACGCTCGACAACAAAGGTCATTAGCGTCTGTAAAGAGACAGAAAATCCAACTTGAAATAAATCCGATTTACACCCGAGCGAAGCCAGGCGGGGTAGCTAGTATACACCTAAACCTTCCTGAAGAAGGTAGCTATCGAATGGTAAAACCGCATTTAAATCTGTTCAGTATAGCGGATTCAATCTGATTTTTACACGGGCGAAGCTGGACCGGACATTTATTACAGACTTAAACTTTTTCCAACAAATAAGCACTCGTATGGTAAAAACCGCATTGAAATCCGTTCAATAGACACTAGACAGACGGAACATCCAGACAGATACCTACCGAGACTTTCATTTATTATGTATAGATAGATACCTTGCCATCGTCGTTACTTCAGAAACCCAGATATAACACTTAGGCCCGTATTCACCAAACACTGTTAAAGATAGAAGTTACTAACCTTAGAATAAATTTATTCCTTGGAATAAAATTAACTTTCAATTCACCAAGCAATTCATTCGATAGAATAGTAACTTCAGGTACACATTTACTTTATACCATACACCTTGGACATTTTGTCAAATATTTTGATTCTAAAGCACGTTTACCAAAGATTCGATCGATGGCGCATCGACCGAAAATGTAAATTTATAGATTTTTTCGTTGGAGAGCAGCCAATTATATAATTGTTTCGAAACATATAGGAACAAATCATTTTACCAACCAGTGATTACAGTCAGGATTCTAACCTGAATCTTTCCAATTTCGCGTCGGAATGAGCTTACAATACTCGCATGTAGTGAAAATCTATTGATTCTGAAGCATATATGGAGAATATTAATTTAGCAATCATGTCACAGTTGATATTGTAAGCTCATTCCGACGCGAAATTGGAAAGGTTCAGGTTAGAATCCTGACTGTGACCACTGGTTGGTAAAATGATTTTTTCCTATATGTTTCGAAACAATTATATAATTGGCTGCTCTTCAACGAAAAAATCTTTCAATTGCATACAGCCGTATAAAAAAACTATTATTATGTAAATTTATTTTATTTTACTACAAAAGCCTTTACCTGAAAGATATAAAATTAATATTTACCTGAAAAGGTAGTCAGGTTATAAAGTAATTTGTGCATTTCGTGTCATCCTATTTTACTAGGCGAATAAATATTTATATCCTTGAAACTAGACAGAATAGTTATTCTTACGATTTATACCTGCAGTAAACTTAACTACGTTTGGTGAATTGAATTATCGCTAGTTACCAGAGGATTAAATCAACGGAATAAATAACTAACTAGGCTCGGTGAATACAGGCCTTACTCAAAAAAATTCTTTGAAAAATTAACACTGCACCCACATAGAGAAGCTTAAGAAACCTTTACTAACTCCATTTAACTTACCCAACATTTACAGCATGTTTGATATCAACATTATCAGGCATGTATTTGGTAGCTGTGTACTCAGCATAGTTCTGAGCTATGTGTTGAGGACTGATCATTGGTTCACCGTCGATGTGTCCAACGACGTCACCGTTGGTCTGATGACCACTTGTCACCATCCTGTTAGAATCTAGACCTCTTTCGTCTCGTGTTACGTCGATTGGTAATGAATCGTCGCCTAACGACTTCATTTCATCAACTGTCAAATATCGATACGGTTGATCCGCAACCATTGTGTCTTCACCTTTATTTATAATTATAATTTGTTATTTATATTATTTTCTTAATAACATTTTCTCTTAAATATATTTAAGCTCACTAACTGTGATTACAATCAATCGAAAACTCTTATATTTTTTGTTTTCAATATTTTTTATTTTTAATTGACTTCAAAAAAAGGAGGTTTCGCAATTCGACCGTATATATTTTTTATGTTTTATGTATGTTCGCGAATAACTTCGTCGTTTATGAACCGATTTTGAAAAAAAATTTTTTATTTGAAAGGATATACTTTCAGATTGAGCCCATAGAAATGTCATCAAAATCGGTTCAGAAGTTTGGCTGATTTTAATAAAAGTAAGTAACGGCGTGTGATTCTTTTAAGGTAAATGTAACTTTTTGACACTAAAAAGTAAAAAATAAAAAACTTTTTAACAAAAAAAAAACTTCCTTCAAAAAGGCACTAAAAAGAGGAAAATAATGAAATTTTGAGGTCTGTGCCAATTAAAAAATATGAAGTCGGTTAAAAAGTATGGTATAGTGATTAATATCTTCTTTTTAACCAACTTCATATTTTAATTGGCACAGACCTCAAAATTTCATTATTTTCCTCTTTTTAGTGCCTTTTTGAAGGAGGTTTTTTTTTTATTAAAAAGTTTTTTTTAATAAATTTTGTATTTGTACAGCGAAAAAAATATAACGTTTTCAAGTCATAGTAAATATCAAGTATTTAATAATATTGTGTTCCTAATGTCTGTATTTTTTCTAAAAAAATTCAAAAATGAAATATGTTACAATATTATTAGTATTAAAAAAGAGAAAATTTAGTTCACACACGAAGAAAATAGACGACACATTTTTGTAAAAGTATGCAGTACAAACATACCATGCCATTTGTTATAGTTTTGATATAGTTGTAAAATGAAAATAAAAGCACGAACATGCAAAATCAAAAATTGAATGAGCCAATGATTGTTTATGATAATCGATTTATTCGAATGATTTATTTTTTTTAATATTTCGTCATAAAAATATTAAATATTTTTTTTTCACTCAACTTTTTAATTACTCTTAATTAACCCTCGGAAAGTAGAATATTTAACCAGCAAACGATAATTGGTTTTTTAGTTGTGCAATTCTATGTCGAATTTCGACTTCTAGCTTACCGCACAGTACAAAAACAGACAGACATACCTGACACACGACGTGAATTTCTATATTATAGAAAACTTAATTTTATTGAATTAAAAGATATTTCAAAGTCGCACATGGACTTGGAAATATTTTTTTTTTTAGATAAAGTCGTCGCGCTGCAAGATTAGATTTTTCCCATTTGTTTTACGCAGCTATACCAAATACTATATCGTAGAATGTAGACACAAAAAAATAGGTGCAAAAAAAACAATGCCATCTATGGGCTCGGATTGTCAACGGTGTAGCAACAATTTGCTATATTATATTTTCTCTTATGTAATATTCATTTTCTTCAGCTACGCGATAAAATTGAAAAAATCTATCTGCTGATTACATAATATGATACACGTGACGTAGTGGACAAACTTCTTAGGGCATGTAGCTGAGGTAATTTGGTGAAGGAAATTTTATTAGACCCATGTCCGAAAATGTTCGGGTACCTTTGTTCTAGGCAGTGGAAAATTGTCGGTTCCTGAAATCCAATGATTTACAGAAATGCTTGTTATTTTTACAAAAGTAAACCGATTATCATCAGTTTACCCTTAAATGATAGGGATTCGTCTAATCTATTAAAACCTTAGTACGTGATCTGTTATAGAATGAATAGATTTTGAGATATTTTGAATCAATGTAAAAAAAATTTCGGAAAACCTCAATTTTCTAGAAAATTTTACATTTCTTTTTTTCTTTTTTGAAATTACCTCAGCTACTTGTCCTAGGAGTTTGTCTACGAATCACATTCACGCCTATTCTACTAACGACAGTCACGGTGGTTACCAAGTGCTTAGCAAGATAAGCACTGTGGCTAATCACTTTTGTTCGTTTCTTATTCTGCTAAGCAAAGTGACTACCAAAATAGTTGCTAGACATCAGTGATTACAAACAGTGTTTATAAATTTTGTGATCACTATGGTTATGTAAGAACAATGATTAGACCATAAATAGTAGAATAGGGCTAATTGTTTCCATAGTAATTAATAATGTCATAACTTTTTTTGCAACTCAAGCCACGTACGGCGCTAGTGTTACTTGTTGCCAATTTTAGGCCAGATTTGCACGTATTTAAGATTCTATAGTATTTGGCTGTAGTAACAAAGAGTGTTTGTTCCAAGTTCGCCATCTAAAATTATTTTTGAGAAGTAACAAACTAGTCTCGCTTTTTTAATGTTGCATGGCGATTCTATAATATATTATCCTCTTTAGTTAAACTTAGCTTACTGTGTGCTTGTGTGGGTGTTGAGTGTGGGTGTGGTGGGTGATTAGTGTTCTCATACAGGCTAATTCTGTTTATAGCATAATTGCTACTTTATATAATATAGCGGTGATTACACATTGTACGAATAGTGGACTTACGCGTAAGCAATGTGGTGCCGTGGTAGTATGGCAGGTAAACATGCTGGGCGTGGGGCGGGCGGCCAAAACCACCGTCCATCATCGTCATGGTGTCCATATCACCTGACCAACCATAACACCATAACATGACATATGTGATATTTTGCTATCAGGTGATCTAACTCTTATATTCGAGACTCGAACTCGAATTTTTTAATATGGCATACGGAACCAGCAAGCAAATAATTTTACCTTCAAAACAGAAGCGCATCTTTCTTTTCCTTGCCAGTGTACTGCATAGTGTATAAATGAATCAGTGACTCGAATATTATTGGCGTCATTGAGATCCCGATGTCACGGCACCCACAAGGTGATGGCCAACCGAGCACGAGAAGAGGCCAAATTCCTTACCACAGATTTATACAAACGTCACAAGTGACTAGACCCTGCATGCAGGGTCCATTCTGATTGGTCGAATACTCCAATTTGATGTTGTTTGACACACGCACACACACACCTAAACGAACGTAACAACTAGTGAACTCTGTATACTAATATGGATAGTAGATAGCGATTAAAAAATGGGTTTTGTATGTGGAGAATGTTCAAACACATATTCTTTAAGACAGGCATTAATGTTCACAAAATTAGAATGAAAATTTCAGATAAGGCTTTTAATCTAATTCTTTATATAAAAGTCGATCAATTTTCTGACATTTCAAAATAAAACTTAATTAAAATTTATTTTTTCATTCCAAATTCTCAAGAACGCTGTTAATACTGTATAAATTTTGGACATCCTATAATATCTCAAATAATAATATTAAATTAGGTTTTATTTTGAAATGTCAAAAAATTGATCGACTTTTATAGAAAGAATTAGATTACAAGCCTTACCTGAAGTTTTCATTCTAATTTTGTGAACATTAATGCCTGCCTTGAAGAATATGTGTTTGAACATTGTCCACACACAAAACCCATTTTTTAATCGCTATCAACCATCCATATTAGTATACAGAGTTCACTAGTTAGTTGTTACGTTCGTTTAGGTGTGTGTGCGTGTGTCAAACGACATCAAGATGGGGTTTCAATCAATCAGAATGGACCCTAGCTGCAGGGCCTAGTCGCTTGTCAGATTTATACTATAGGTAGGTAGATATTGCGAGGAACCCGCCGTAGGTTAAGACCAAGGAATCCGTCTCAGAATGTGAGGGCCTTGAAATTTTTTAAAAAGCTTTCTAGTCATATGCAAACGTTGCCTATGAAAAAATTTAACAAAAATTGAAATTCCAAGTCTTCATGGTTTCCGGGCTTGTAGGCCGTGGTCCGGTGGTATTTCTACCTGACGTTTCGTCTACAACTGCGGTAGACATTCTCAAAGGCGATGTGGCAGCGGTCGAAGTGTCCTCCTTGGCGGCTCACAGATAAGTGTGTCGGTGACTGGCGTTCTCCCTTCTTTTATACCTAGTGCCAGTGTGTTCTCTGTTCGGTCGTAGTCCGTCAGAGAACACACTGGCGTCTGGCACTAGGTATAAAAGAAGGGAGAACGCCAGTCACCGACACAGTTATCTGTGAGCCGCCAAGGAGGACACTTCGACCGCTGCCACATCGCCTTTGAGAATGTCTACCGCAGTTGTAGACGAAACGTCAGGTAGAAATACTACCGGACCACGGCCTACAAGCCCGGAAACCATGAAGACTTGGAACAATTCCGGCCGTGAAAGCTTGCACACTTGGATAAAAATTGAAATTGTTTTTTACCGTCAACAGCTTTTATGATACAAATGAATTTTTTAAATTTGTTTTTTAATTGTACATACTTTCTGACGTCACACTGTATCCAAATAGTTATGGGCAAATATTCAAGTATTCAATGTATTGGTCCATGTCTATGCACTGAGCTACAGGATACTGGCAACGGGAACTAAACTATTAAATTTTAAAACGCAGCGCTCGTTTTTCCAAGAAAATCGTCAATAGATTATACTGATAAATATTATCATCCTTCGATGACATTGTTATCAAAACACGAGCTGAGTTTTTTCAAATTATTGTGCTGGTGTTCTGAGGTTAAAATTATTGGTCACTGGATTTGTGCATTACCAACGATTTAAGATTGGATTTTATATGAAATATGGTGTATATTTTAAAGTATGCCCAAAATTAAAGAATGTTCGTAAGAAACTGAATTTAAGTTTATTTAAAAATTGAATGTTATTAATTTATGATGATGCCTTCCTTCAAAACTTCTACGTCTAAAAATAAAAAATACATTTTAATCCTACATATTTTATTGACTCAATATGACACATACAATTCATAATTCTGTTCTGAAACTTTGTTGCTGGGATTTCAATTCTTCATCGATTGTTTTTCATTAAATTTATGGCAATGGGATCTTATTTGCAACTTCAAAGTTAAATGACTGATTAGTGAAAAAGATTCTGTCTGAAGATGACATATCTATGTCGAAACATGTAGCAGTGGTAAATAAATTGTTATATTTGCTTACTTAATTTTATATTTTGTGAGGATTCATTCATTTCCAATTATTGTTTATTAATTTATGTTTCCAGAGAAGTGTTTGGCAAATATATAGAAATTTAATACTCTTTTTGTCGAAATAATCAAGAGAATGTTGGATTATTGCGATTCTAATTAATTTTAGAACATTTATTAAAAGCCTGGTAGAGCTCCCCTTGGAACAATTTATCCCTTGTACAAATTTATTTTGCCCAGTTTTTTCCTCAGATATTCTGGGGAAAACGGTGAATCCATAATATTTATTTTTAGACGTATATCTTTCATTCTTGAAAAAAGTTTTTTGTTGAATACAGGGTGTCCCACGACATGACTGCCATAGCCTGGGACTGTGTTGCTGGGATGATTTCAAGTCAAAAATGTCTAATGAACATTGCCCGGAACGCTATCCTAACTAAGCTAGAAGTATTTGAAATTTTAGATAAGTAGTAGTAGGAATTCCCTTCTAATTTAAAAACCATTTAAAAAGAAATCGCTTTATTGAATTAGTTGCTCAAAATGTCCACCCAGTTGCTGTATACATAGTCTAGCTCTTCTTAGAATTGAAGTGGTAGCTCTGCGAAGAGTCTCAGGACAATAAATACTAATGGTGATTCACAGCCACCTGGTCTTTTTAATAATAACAAAACCAACAGCCGAACCTAATACCTGCATTAGTGGGCTTACTTATTTAAAATTTCAAATGCTTCTAGCTCAGTTAGGATAGCGTTCCGGGTATATGTTCATTAGACATTTTTGACTTGAAATGACCCTAGCAACACAGTCCCAGGCTATGGCAGTCATGTCGTGGGACACCCTGTATATCTCTCGATAAACTTTGGAAAAAAATATAATTCTTTGGCTGTTTTCAGTAAAAT
The DNA here is from genome assembly GCA_039654895.1 of Mongoloraphidia duomilia. Lineage (NCBI taxonomy): Eukaryota > Metazoa > Arthropoda > Insecta > Raphidioptera > Raphidiidae > Mongoloraphidia > Mongoloraphidia duomilia. The sequence goes on from CM077524.1 coordinate 6,833,630, forward strand.
TACGAAATACTAATAATAAGAGATAGTTGTTTAAGCATTTTTAGTGATTATATATTTTTCTAAATTGCAGAAGTCCTGTAAGATATCCCAATATTTATATGAACATTTTTATTCTGTTCTATAGCGCACATCCTTTAAGTTTGTGAACACTCCTCATATACACCCTACATGTTAGTATTTATAGATGATAGATATGATCAAGTAGAACTTGATTCTGCTCTTTGCATACATAATACAAGAACAAAACTAGAAATTATTATAATTAATCTGTTAATATTTAGTTATATCTTGCACCGGTTTATCCTAAATTCTAACATTTTCTTTTTAAAAATACTATAAGAACATTCTATTCTAATTTTCCATTTAAAGTCCAACTATTATCAAAATTTACAGTGATTTTTATTTACAAAATATATAGGGTAAACATAATTGTGCCACGTGGAGCTTTGTCCAAAAAATTTAGTTGCAACCAGAGTTTGGGATACTATTTTAACATTCTATACTGCGGTATATGTTATTCAATTTTTTAAAATATTATTCTATATATTCGTCTATAGAGGTTGGATGAAGGGATCAGTTGCTATTTTGTTTATCGGTGAATTATTTAAGCAAAAGCGTGATGTGATAATTTGTTATGCCTGAGTTACACAGAACATAAACGTACATAGAGCTAGCAGCGTCAAAACGTTGTATGACGAAATTGATGGTATGAGAATAAAGGGCTATTTTAAAGGCTAATTTAATGCCTCTATTTAAAATTTAGGGCTCTTACCCTTAAAGGCAAAACCTGTGGCGCTGCTAGCTTTAGTGAAAGTTAGCAGCGCCAAATTATCGGATGACGAAATTGATGGCATGAGAATTAAGGGCTATTTAAAGGCTAATTTAATGCCTCTATTTTAAATTTAGGGCTCTTATCCTTAAAGGCAAAATCTGTGGCGCTGCTAGCTTTAGTAAAAGTTAGCAGCGCCAAATTATCGGATGACGAAATTGATGGCATGAGAATTACGGGCCATTTAAGAGCTCATTTAATGCCCCTCATAGAAATTTAGGGCTCTTACCTTTTTTGTAAAAATCTATGATTTATCTTTCATACGGTGGAAGTACGAGTTTCGTATGGTGGGAGGAACGGCTCACATATGGTGGAAACATCCATACAACATGATAAAATGGTATGAGATTTAGGGCCCTTTAGAACCTGATTTAATGCCGATAATAGAAATGTACGAGTCTTGCCTTTTTCGTCAAACTCTATGAATATCAGAGATGTACAAAATGGTTTTAAAAAAGCATTTAAATACAAAATGCAAAATACTTTTCAGATTTACTATTTCAAATGCAAAATACCAAATAGTTTTGCGTTTTGTATTTCAAATGCTAAATGCAAAATAGGTATTTTCAAAATATTTTTTCAAAATAAAATACCTTTTTACCAAATTTCAGATATTTTTATTTATTTTAGGTATTTATCATGAGAAATAGAGACACAATGCCGCGCCGAACAGAAACGTCTAATAACATGGCACCTTATGCATGACATTTTGGTCATATTTATCAGTACGCGTATCAATAAATTCTGTTATGTTATTAATAATAATAATAATACTCACTTAAAATAATTCGGCAATACAAGCGTCATTCGTTCATTTCATTTTGTTTGACTGGTGATGTTGGCTAAACTTAATCACAAAGTATTTTGCAATTTGTATTTGCATTTTAAATAGAAGTATTTCAAATAAATCGCATCTCTGAATTGAATATATATCTTTCATACGGTGCCTCCCAGCATACGTAACCCGTACTTCTACCGTATGACAGATAATCATAGATTTTTACGAAAAAGGTAAGAGCCCTAAATTTCTATTAGGGGCATTAAATGAGTCCTTAAATAGCCCTTAATTCTCATACCGTCAATTTCGTCATCCGACAATTTTGCACTGCTAACTTTTACTAAAGCTAGCAGCGCCACAGATTTTGCCAGTAAGGGTAAGAGCCCTAAATTTAAAATAGGGGCATTAAATTAGCCTTTAAATAGCCCTTAATTCGCATACCATCAATTTCGTTATACGGCGTTTTGGCCCTGCTAGCTTTATGTACATACGTAGAAATTATACCTAACTAAAATACTGGAAGCTGATTATTTGTGACTCTGTGTAAATAAGACATTAAAGCAAAGATTTAATTTACAGTTTCGACTAAATTATTATCCGTCGCTAATCATGCAAGGTCCAGTGTTCCATTTATATAGGCTTCGTGAAACACTTTTGCTAAAAATCTATTTTTTGTTTTTTACTATGTAAGTATTAAGTGACTATTAGTGTTTTTTAAAGTAGTACGCAAAAATTTATTCAGTAATTATTTGTCTATAGATTAATAATATTATGAATTATTTGTGATTCCTTCACTTGCATTTACTGAACATGAATAAAAAGTGATAAAAAAGAAACAGGTTATCCTTTAAATAATTTAATATACCTACTTTTTAACTTACTACTGAATAAAAACTACCACTAAAAATTGCAGCGTTGCAGTTTTTAATATTTTTAATGTGATAAAATTTGTAAGATTTTATTCAACATAATTTATTGAGAGATAAATATTTCGTAACCATCTGGTGTAAATGATCACTAAAATCAGACGTCGTTTCATAAAATGTCTAGACATTTCATGAAATGTTCGGTTACACCAGATAGCTACGTCATGTATACTTTGTTTTCATAAATTAAAAATAAGAGCATTTTTTTGAGACACCCTATATCTACAAAACATGGCACTTGCATCATTAAAACGGTTTCCTCTATTTACAATTTTGATCTTTCTTGTTTTGTTTTTTAATGAAATGATAATGAATGATGGAACAACATGCACGCAATATTTTCTCCATAGACAAGCAATGAAAATGAACATTAACACAATTTTTCCATTTGAAGAAAAAACAAACAAAATGTTTTTTCATTCTTAATTTTTAAATGGAAATATTGGTTTTTGATGTAATGAAAATGATGACATGCCATGAATTTTTAGAAAAAAACCCGCACTCTAAACAAAACAATTTTAGTACAAATAGTCTACTGGAAAAGCATGTTTATTATTACATAATATTTAATCAAATGTCTAAGTAGAATCTAAAACAGGCTTATGCACATTGCACGAAAAAATTGTTAATATAGACACTCTTTTGGACTTAAATTTATAGCAATCTCTTTAGCTAAAATATATTTTGATATACACAGGGTGTTTCAGGTTTAATTTTATTATTTTTGGGTATCAACAGAACATGCGAGTATCTCTAACAAAGCATAATCTAAAAAGACTTCTTTTCTGAGATAACAAGCACCAAATTTTGATTTCTTTAAAAAAAAATTAAAAGTATCACGGAAACAAGAAGTCACCATCTTCATATTTGGTATGTTTCCTGTAAGGTATTATTTAGTGGTACAATAATTGTAATAATCCTCACAGGGGATGATAATTTTTATAGGAACGTATACCCTAAACCTCACCCGAGTTTATATAATTATACTCATCTGAAAAAGCTCTAATTGTTTTTTCGACTCTTAAACCCGAAGTTATCAAAATTAAGTCTGAAATACTCTGTATACAATTCATGTTTGAAAAAAAGACAAAAATCACCATCAAAATGAAAAAAATTATTTTTGATTTCAAAGCTCAAAACTGAAAAAATAAAAGTTAAAATAAAAAGAGCAAAAGTAAGACAAGCGACTAGGCCCTGCAGTCAGGATTCATTCTGATTGGTCGAATACCCCATCTTAATGTCGTTTGACACACACACACACACCTAAACGAACGTAACAACTAGCTAGTGAACTCTGTATACTAATATGGATAGTTGATTGCGATTAAAAAATGGGTTTTGTATGTGGAGAATGTTCAAACATATATTCTTCAAGACAGGCATTAATGTTCACAAAATTAGAATGAAAACTTCAGGTAAGGCTTGTAATCTAATTCTTTCTGTAAAAGTCGATCAATTTTTTGACATTTCAAAATAAAACTTAATAAAAATTAATTTTTCTATTCCAATTTCTCAAGAGCACTGTTACTGTGTAAATTTTGGGCATCCTAATATCTCAAATATTAATTTTATTTTGAAATGTCAAAAAATTGATCGACTTTTATAGAAAGAATTAGATTACAAGCCTTACTTGAAGTTTTTATTCTAATTTTGTGAACATTAATGCCTGTCTTGAAGAATATGTATTTGAATATTCCCCACATACAAAACCCATTTTTTAATCGCTATCAACTATCCATATTATTATACAGAGTTCACTAGCTAGTTGTTGAGGGCAATATAGCCTAGATGGTAGCGTGCTTGGCGCCGCAACCTCTAGACTGGACTGCCGTGGGTTCGAATCCCACCTGCGCTCATGGATGTTTTGTGATGTTATTTACTTTTAAGTTAGTTGTTATTTAGTTTAGTTGAAAGACGCTAATGACCTTAGATGTCGACGCGTCTATAATCTACAATAAATAAATAAAGCTAGTTGTTACGTTCGTTTAGGTGTGTGTGTGTGTCAAACGTCATCAATATGGGCCATGGGGTATTCGATCAATCAGAATGTACCCTGACTGCAGGGTCTAGTCGCCAGTAAAAATAAGTCCGATTTATTTTACAAGATTTTAAAATTTATATAGCATTACCTGCTCGAAAGATTAAGAATATTTATCTAATTATAGGTAGTAATTAAGCGATTAGGTACTTCCAAATGCAGGTCATCAAATTGAAAAAACAACAACATTTTGTTCAACACCCGCAAGAAATATGTAATTTCGTGGCTCTGCTGAGGGTGGGCGAAATAATGAATTCCCTGACTGTTGACGTAGAGAGTGGGCGAAATAGCATTTCGCCCACGCCCATTACGGGGAACGTTTACGCAATCAATCAGGTCACCAATTATTTCGCCCACGCTCAGCAGAGACACGAAATGACATATTTCTTGCGGTAGTTGAACAAAATATTGTGTGCGACTATTGATCGAAAGAGGAGGTTCCACTCGTGTGTTTTACCGCACTCGCTACGCTCGTGCGGCAAAATCCACACTCGAGGAATCTCCTCTTTCTCCCACTAGTCGCACAATATACTATTGTGGCAGCGTAGCCATTTATGTAATGTTTTGTTCGTTTTTAATAATTGTTATTGTGTATTTTTCCACACTACCAACTACATTTCACCACACATAGTTTCGGGAACCGATACCCACACCGAGCCTACTTTTTCAGCCAATAACTTTTATCATACGATAAAAAAAAATGTACAAGGAGTTTTCTTCATTTCAACGAATTTTTCGAAAATACAATGTATTCTTATCAGTGAACGTTCATTGACTGAAAATTTTGTTCAGGTTCTACTGTATTTTGATGGCAATTTGTGCGACATTAACGATATTACGTAATAGAAACGTTATGTACAAGTCTCAAAATTAAATACATATATTTTATGTCCAAAATAGTTCTTAACTACCCAAAGTTCAGATAAAACCAATAAACCAGTTACGTAAGTTGCGCAAAGTTTATTCTAATTATTATAATTTACAGCTATTAGAAGTGTGAAGACCCTTATTTTACAGAAGGCAGTATGTATGTAAGTATGAAGCTGTGCTTTAAGACATAAACATTGTACTTACCGCCTTCCTCCTCAGAATCACTCATAAATGCCTCGTGCATTGCCTCAGGGGCGACGACACGATATTTTTCTTCACTGATTACAGCAGTCGGTGATTGAGTCGGATCGGTTACATGTTTTAGAGTTTCTGTCACGGTTATGTAACCTAACTTGTTCGCTATGTCGTGAGCTGTTTGTCCATTCTGTTTCAAAAAGAAAGTTATTTAAATATGCATCAATATTCTTAATATAAAATACAAAGATAATAATATATATCAGTTAGATGTCATATTTGTATGGCTTTGCAGGTTGTAACTATTCAATAAAGTATTATTATAAGTATATAATTATCAAATTATTGACACAATTAGATCCATTGCGATTTAGGGCTCAACTATTGAAGCCTGCTGCAGCTCAAACATATTTTTAACAGAACCGGCGAGCGCGAGAAATTATATCAGATCAGGATACTTTGGACCAAAATTATTCAAAATTACTGCAGCGGAACCCAAATGGTATCCTTAAGGTGAAAAAATTTGTTAAAAATATCTTTTTCCAGCTCGTACAGAAATGCGGGGAGCGCGATATTGTCGCATTAAAAATGCGACTGTTTGTTCTAAAGTCCAATTTGTTTTTGATGTGAAACATCTTATGTCGGGCTGTGAACAGCCGCGTGAGGGGAAATATGCAACGAAATGTTTGGTCCGCTCCTTCGCTGCTGTTCTCCCCACCACTGCGGCACTCTCTCTCTCTCTCTTGGCTCAGGCGTGCACTGTAACACACGCGGTGTTACAGTGCAGTATATAGGATTACGTCATCATAACAGTTAGTTGCTGCTTTTGAAAAAATATATACTACTACATAGAGAATACCACCGAGTTCAATAACGTTTTCTTTGATGTTTCACATCTGTTGGGGGTCCCGAAACCCACACCCTTTTTTTTATCCAAGTTACTTTGAATTTTTTTAATCCATCTAAAAAAGTCTTACATTGGCAAGTGCGTTCGGTTGAGCGCCATTTTCGAGTAGGGCGTTGACGATATTCATATGACCTTGTTGAGCGGCCTGGTGCAACGGTGTGTAGCCGATGCCCGTGGTGGCCTTGACGTCAGCGCCGTTCTGCAGTAAGAAGCGAACCATGTTCACTTGACCGAAGTGGGACGCCACGTGTAATGGCGTGTATCCACTCTTCGTTTCCGGATCCACTTTGGCGCCGTTCTTGAGCAATATTTGGGCACAATTCACACGATCTTCTTGTGCGCAAAGATGAATTGGTGTCAAGCCGTTCTGTTCACAAAAAAAGATCACAAAAAAAAGTTGAATTAAGTTTTACAAAAATTAAAAAAAAATAGACGAAATTTTAAAAACATTCGCGGACTGTCGAAAAATCCGGGCCTCTTAAAAAATCCGAGCCCAAGGAAAAGGAATTACTTAAGGAAGTAAAAAACTGGCTGTACTGCCGCCGCCTTTTCTGAATTTATTTTTTCTTTAATCATAAACAATTATGCGACTTAGTAATATTTTTTTTTTATTTGAACACGAAAAACAATACTATGCGACTTGGCTTCTGTGGCCAGCTTAGTAACATTATTTTATAAATACAAATGAATGCAAAGTTTGCATTTGTGTTAGAAACACCCATCGAAATGACGTAACAATATGATGCAACAATGGAAAAATTCATTTTTCAAACCTGTCACCATCGGGCCACTTTCGCGCTGGCTGACTACTTTAACCGCACGAACAATTTTCTGTATATTATTTTATAAAGTTGCTTACCTTGGCGTGATGATTAGTATCAGCTTGGTGTTCTATCAGCAAAGATGTCATATCGGTGTGACCCTCCTGTGCACTTAAATGCAAAGGTGTGAATCCGGCTTTACTTTCAGCGTTAGCCTTTGCACCGTATTCCAGTAGCGTAGTTGCGATATCCATTTGGTTCTTTTTGGCTGCAATGTGTAGTGGCGTATGGCCGTTTTTGGCAGTGGCATGTGGTGATGCGCCCTTTACATCATTTATCATTGTAGTTTTTGTTTAAGTAATGGATAAAATATTTCTTTCAAAGTTAAATTACAATGGGATTTAATTTTGAACATCTCTTTTATTAAATTATAGATATTCTCAAAATTCAAAAAATGTATTAAGGTACAATTTACTGATAAACTATATTGTGCTTGTAAGCTATTGTTGTTTTATTAGATAAAGTCAAATTTTAGAGATTTACAGAGCTGGTGATTTGAGAATAAATAATTAATATCTATTTTTGCTTGTAATTTTCATTACCTAATTCAAAATTATTGCTATTAAATATTATGAAGAAAAAAACAAAAATAAATACAACAATGAGAGTTGAGTTTTTTGTGGTTATAATATAATAATTATTAAAATAGACAATAGCCAAACCACAAATAAATACTTTTCTTAACGTAATCAGTCGGCGAACATGCCATCGTGATGTTAATCGTCAAACAATTAAGATATACAGTGGTCTTTGATTTTTTCCTTGTATATCTTAATTGTTTGACGATTAACATCACGATGGCATGTTCGCCGACTGATTACGTTAAGAAAAGTATTTATTTGTGGTTTGGATATTGTCTGTTTTAATAATTATTATAAAACAAAAATAATTATTATAAATAATTATTTTTGTATAAAATGCAATAAAAAATAAATTTAATTTAACTTATATGTCTGACCACAACGAAATTTTGATACTGACAATACAAACTTCTTTATTCTAGAGCGTAGCGCTTAGAAATTAAAACAAAATAATGTTGTGGCGACACACTATGTTGATGAAAGAAATCATAACAAGATGAAACTAACGCATTATCTAGTCTGGATTATACAGTGTGATTGCCGGCTGTGGAACGCTGTGAATAAAAAATTTCCTGAAGATATGTGTTAAAAATGCTTGGACACGTCAACCTTAGTTTTTGAACGCGCATCTTTCCTTGTAGTTGTAATTTGTTTTTACTCCCATCCTTCTGTGCAATGACGTCATCGACATTTTTTTTAAATGGCAACCCCAATTTTTTTTACGAATTCTGATTCTACTCGAAATTCTGGATTCATTAATATTGCTGAATCCAGAATTTCGAGTAGAATCAGAATCCGTAAAAAGAATAACGGCATAGACATTTTTTTTAAATGGCAACCCCAATTTTTTTTTACGAATTCTGATTCTACTCGAAATTCTGGATTCATTAATATTGCTGAATCCAGAATTTCGAGTAGAATCAGAATCCGTAAAAAGAATAACGTCATAGACATTTTTTTTAAATGGCAACCCCAATTTTTTTTTACGAATTCTGATTTTACTCGAAATTCTGGATTCATTAATATTGCTGAATCCAGAATTTCGAGTAGAATCAGAATCCGTAAAAAGAATAACGTCATAGACATTTTTTTTAAATGGCAACCCTAATTTTTTTTTACGAATTCTGATTCTACTCGAAATTCTGGATTCATTAATATTGCTGAATTCAGAATTTCGAGTAGAATCAGAATCCGTAAAAAAATTGGGGTTGCCATTTAAAAAAAATGTCTATGACGTCATTGCACAGAAGGGTGGGGGTAAAAACAAATTACAATTATAAGGACAGATGCGCGTTCAAAAACTAAGGTTGACGTGTCCAAGCATTTTTAACACATATCTTGAGGAATTTTTTTATTCACAGCGTTCCACAGCCGGCGAACACACTGTATACAGATTGTATCAAATTAAAGCTGTGCATAGGGCGTTCTGTGTGTAAGATAGAGATCGATATAAAGCAATAAGCAAGAACGAGATAAATGATCGCTAATAGGAAGTTTCTGTAGTTACTGACTACTGAAATAAGAAATTATTGATAAAATCACAAAACAAAGATGACGCTATCAGGTTGTATGGGTTAGTATGGATATTATTTATTTACAGTAACTACAGAAACGTCCTATTAGCGATCATTTATCTCGTTCTTATTTACTGCTTTATATATCGATCTCTGTCTTACACACAGAACGACCTATGCACAGCTTTAATTTGATACAATCTGTAGATAAAAGTGCCGATAAATAGTGAAAACGTTGATTGTTTTCTTAGTGTTTAATACCTTGTCTAGCAGGAGTAGTGCCACATTTTGATGATCGTAATGTGAAGCCACGTGTAGTGGTGTGACACCATTTTTGCCCTGTGCATCGACCGGTGCTTCACGTTGAAGAAGTAATTTGGCGACTTTCATATTGCCGTATTTGGCTGCCAAATGTAGCGGTGTGAAACCCTTTTTGGTTGTCGCGTTCAACGAAGCACCATTTTCGAGTAATACTGATGCCACCTTCAAGGACAAATTTGAACATAGTTTGTGTTAATAAATACGTTTTTTATTTTTTGTTTTTTCTTAGTACGAGAAAACATTTAAAATTTTGAAAAAAGTTGGAATTAAATCTAACTGATGCAAATAGCAAAATATTTTACTGTTTTATAAAAGTGATAGGGTGTTCCAAAATTGCTGGGACACAAAGCTACCACGTGTAGTAGAGGTCAAAATAAGTCGATTGGACCCAATTTATTTATATACCAAAATGTACCGTTTGCCCGTGAGAAGAGTTCAAAGTTTACAGAAAATTTTGTATTACAATTTTATAAACTTGTACTAGGAATATCTGTTAGCATTATTTAAGAAAACATTTTTTTCCTTCGGAACTATGCGGAATACGAAATTTTTAGAAGAGTAACAAAATGAAGATAATTAATCAGTCTTCTCGCTAAAAAATTTGAGAACCGTATTACCACCCCTAAGAAAGTTCTGAAAAAACTGTCAGGGGGTGAGGGTGGTTTTAACCCTTCTACAATTTCTTTTGGGTTTCTTTAATTACCGAAAGGAGAGTATTCCTCTAAAATGCACTTTTGTCAAATTTCATTCAATTTGTTTCACTCATTTCTGAACAGCGTACAAAAATGTGTTTTTTTATGTAAACTTTGAATTCTTCTCACGGGCAAACGGTGCATTTTGGTATATAAATAAATTGGGTCCATTCGACTTATTTTGACCTCTACTACACGTGGTAGCTCTGTGTCCCAGCAATTTTGGGATACCATGTGTTTTTAGGGTTTCGAACCCAAAGGGTCCAAAGTGAACCCTATTGTTCTCACTATTCGATCTAACTGCCTGTCTGTCTATCTGTATATCATAAACTACAATTACTACAATGATGAATTTAAAATATATTATGTTCAAACCCATTGAACTTATATATAGAGGACACTCGTACATAAAAAAAGGGTGAAAAAATTAAAATTTTCGAAGACAGTTTTGTTAATATTTAAATGTAAATAATAATTAAAATAATAAAATTAGCTGAGAATAAAGAAAACAAAACAAAATAAATTGTGAAATAATAAGCTTTATTCAAAGTTAACTAACATCATAAATAAAATAATAAGCGATCACAAAACAACATTATTCTAGCTAAACAAAAGGTCACTGTTTTTGATGAATAAACATTTGTTACAAAGTTTTCTACAAGAAAAACATTTTCCACAATACTTTGTTACATGAAGCGAACAATGTGAACAAGAAGTGTTTTTTTCTAAATCATCGAACATGAAAAATTGTTCATAAAAAGTTTTCATTTGTACCATAGTCGTATTCACAACGTTCTATATTATAAATTATTTTATAAAGGAACCATGTTTGTGGAAAATTATATTAAATTGATGATATATTTGCAAAATATATGTATTGTTAAATCGGGAAAGAATTGTATCAAAATGCCGTCAGTGTGGTAATCGATACCAGTAAATATTTAACCTAAAACGGTCTCCTACAGTGACGTAGCCAAAAGGGGTTGGTGGGATTTACACGCCCCCCCCCCACTCTACAAACGCACTTAGTTTGTAATTGTAATTGTATTTTAAAGACCACCAACAGCTAAGGTTATTTGGGCCTAGCACCAATTCATATTTTCAATTCATTTTTTTTTTTTTTTTTTTAAATAATAAATTGAAAATCCAATTGACACTTTTACCAGTTCTCGGGCTAGAACTCGGGAACTGGGGACTTGTAATAGAGGAACCATAGCAACGCCATGTAAACAACAGCGCCGCTACACTCTCGGCTATTCTCAAGCCCACTTAGTTTGTTGTCAGTCATTACAGGCGGAGAGCCCACCGTGAGATTTCTTGAGTCGAATTCACAAACAAATTTGCCTGTATGAGCCACAATTATTATTATTTTTGTTTTGCCGGATTTTGGAATACTGACGTCACTTCTAGCCAATTTTTGGTTTGTCTTATAAATTGACGTTGAAATGTCGGTCTCAACGAGTACCTTCATATCATCATGAGGCGCCAGATTTCATTTTGGTGCAACCCCTTGGCCACCCTAATTTTTCAATTTCACATAGACAAATTTTTTTTGAAGTGAAAACTTCCTTAGGCGCGCTTTGCCTGGGCTGTTAACAACAGTGATGTAAAACGCACCCGACGGTGACAATCGGGGCTACTCGGCTCAAACACGAACACGTATTTGCAATATGCTGGTAATAGTGTGTAGTTCATAAGTGTGCTAATAGATGACACTAAAAACTTAATACGAGTAAAAAGTCATTTGTAGTTCACAAGTGTGCTAACAGATGACACTAAAACTTAATATTATCGTTAAGGTATATTCATTAAATTTAATTGTATAGACCGATTTTAATATATTTATGATTAAACTGTGTGATTAAAAAGTTATATAATTATATATATTTTAAAATTAGAAAATCTGAAGTTTTCACTTCTGTCGTGTGGTCATAAGCACACACCCATTTTTATTTTATTTTTTAATTTAAACCAGAAAAGACAAAAACATTTGTCTGTGAATTCGATAAATTGGAAATCTGACAGTCGGCTCTGGGACTATCATATTGCATGCCACGCTTTTTAGCCTTGAGATGGCCCGCCGGACGGGCATGTGCCTTCCCCGAAAGAAAATTCTGGCTACGTCACTGGTTTCATGTGTTACTAGTAACAATGTGAAAACATTTTGATATTGACATTAAACAGTATACAGTAAGTCTTTGTCCTCTCGTATTTTTTGTAAATATTATTAGGAACATAATTTAACGTTTGGAGCCTATAATCAAGCTATTTAAGTAGATACTAAAACACGAATATTTCAACTTTAATCTTATGATACAAAATTCAGTCGTATATAATTTTAACTTTTATTTTAAATTGGGAAGTATTAAAATTACTATCTTTTTATAATATCTCTTTTAATTACATTACATTATAATGGACGATCTACAATTAAATTTATAAGCGCCTAAAATGTCTTTTTTGTTTTTATCACATGTAATATAGTTAATTATTTGATAAAAATCAGTCCGATAAATAATTGAGTCAATAAAACATTTTGATAAATATTTAATGTAAAAATTCAAACCTGGCGCATTTATCACAACAAAAACGTTTGCACATTTTTAACAAACAAGTAGTGTAGTTGCCGTCTAGACAAGACTTTCAAAGTCTTGTCTTGTCTTGAAATATCAAGACTTCACTAAGTCTAAGTCTAGATTAAAAAACTCTTGTCTTGTCTTGAAAATTTCTAGACAAGACTTTGCAAGTCTTGTCTTGAAAATCTAGACAAGACAAGACAAGAGTCTAGAAAGTCTAGACTCTAGATTTAGACGGCAACACTACAAACAAGTCAAGGACATTCGCGAAATTTTTAGAAATATTTTAGTAGATTTATGAAGCACGCTAAGTATAATGATCAGATCAAGTACTCCTGGTGTCTGAGCCAAAAGACAAACATAGTATAGTTAATATCTATTCGATACATCAGACGACGAAGGACGATTCTACGAAACTTCGGGTGGTACTTCACCTCTTTTCTGATGAAGATGCTGAGCGGTGGTTTGTTATTCTTTTTCTGCATGATTAGTAATAATTTACTATTGTTAATTATTGTTCTACTACTTTTAAAAGGTTTTAAACTAGACAGAAAATAAAGATATTAAATTAATTAATTTAATTTAAAATAATTTATTAAATATATTTATTTATCATATTTATATCTAATTATTTATTAAAAAAAAATCATGTTTGTGTTGAGATTTGAACCCGAGACCTATTGCGTATGAAGCCACGACGTTACCGTTACACCACAGAGACGTCTTATAGCAGTGCTATATAATAGGATATTATAATCAAGAAAAATAATACTGTGAAATCAGTACGGTTTGGAGTTCGAACTCATATTTAATGAAAGCGGCACACACGAGCAATTGTATGGCAAAAGCTTTAATTAATGCTATTCAAAACCGAAAACGCTCTTGTCACATTAAGACTGGTGTAACGACTAGTTATTACTAACGACTAACTTCATGGTGATAAATTTTCGTGGCGTGGCGTGACGCGATGCGCGCTCATAGTAAAAATTCACTTTAATCATTTTTCCATAATGCGCCAAAAGAAATATAACTTCAAAAAAACGATATTTATAAGACAAATAAGCCACTCTCCTACCGTTATTTTGAGGTCTCGACAAATTGTTTAAAATAGAACTTTTCGCTATCATCTTATCGCTAACAAATAGCTCTCGCTTAGTGATAGTCTCGGTATTGTCGAAGACGCGTGCTAGGACCAGCGCACACATGCTACTTTTTTTGTCACGACTGTGATATTAAGTTGCTTGTAGATCATCAAATGCAGCTGCTAACAGCGTTAATCCGTACACTATTCGCCGAAATATACAACTGTTGTATCACGGACGCGCGATTATCGAATACACTTCGAAAGGAAAATAAATGCAGTTGCTATATCGCACGATCAAACGAAAAATATCGAGTAGCTGAGTAATCGTCAAATCGTGATGTAGTTGCTAAATCGCGCGTTTCCGATAAAAAATTTGCATGTTTGCGCTGGCCCTTACTGATAGGAAAGCGACTATAAATTTATTGTTGTGCGACAAAAACAAAATAACTGTAATTACCTCGTCTTGTCCTTCTTTGGCGGCGATATGCAAAGCAGTGTACATATCCTTGGTTTGTGTGTCGACTTGTGCGCCGTGTTGCAATAATAACATCACGATGTCCACATTTCCGAGCCGCGAGGCGATGTGCAACGGTGTTTGCATTTCACGTGCACGCGCGTCTACCTGAGCGTTGTTGCGCAGCAGAATGCGGATTATGTCCGTCTGAAAAGAAAATACAAAAGTTTTGAAAATCAAAGAACAAACTAATACGTATTCGGTACTTGAGGGCAAGAGATAATGGATATATTCAATAATAAATTAATTTTAGTTTGAAAATATAAAATGGTATACTTGGATACTTCCTCTTGTAAATGATCTATTTTCGCTTTTCTGATATTTTACCGTTTTCAGCTGAGACAAATTTTGTTAGAAAAACAATATTTTTAGGTAAAGACTTTAGTCTGGAAAAAATGACTTGTTTACTAAACTTTTTCTAGAGGATCGCTCGTCATTCTCACTTTCTTAAGTTTCTGTCTGCAAAAATACGATCAGAACGCTCTGAGAGCCAATTTTTGTATTTCAAGAATAATTATAATGACAAAAATAATTACGTGAATTTAGAAACCTATCTTTCAAAATTTTTTGGCTAGAAAAATAATCCTATGGAATTAGTTTTAACGAAAATCTTTTTGAAGCTATGCTTCTTAACGCACGTTTGAGATAGGGGACCTAACACGCAAAAAGTGAAACGCCACGGAAAAAGTGTAACGCACGAACGATGCAACGCACCTTATTGGCTGGGCAGCGCATATTGTTGCTATAGTTTCTATAACAGCTTTTATATGTAATTAAATTCGATTTTATATGTACAATGCGTAAGAAGCATAGTCCCGACACCTCATGACTTATTTGAAATCTCTCAAATCTTGTTCAAGTTTACTATACTCAGAAAAAAGGTAGAATTCCTTGAGGTGACAAATTGGTTGAGGCTTTCGCGGCCAGTTGATGAGCTGATGTTGTCCTGATTCAGGTCTATGGGCCGTCGTTGGTTGGAATTGCTTCCTAACACGTTAGGAAGCAATTCCAATCAACGACGGCTCATAGACCCGAATTAGGACAACATCAGCTCATTCCTTGAGGTGTTAAGAATTAAAAGTATACTGAGTTTGGTAAAAAGATTTACGAAAAATAAATCGATTTATTGGTTTACCTGATTGGCTCTGGCGGCCAAATGTAATGGTGTTTCGCCTCTGACAGTTGGAACGTCAACATTGGCGTCGTGTTGTAGCAGATAGATAACAATATTCATGCAACCCATGAAACTTGCCACGTGTAGCGGAGTCAGACCAGACTCTGTTGTAGCGCTTATACCTAACACAAACGCGTTATATAATAATTATACAAATCAACTATTTTCTATGGCGTGTGGGCTCATTTTAATTTGTTATTAAATCCAGAATGTTTTCACTAAATTTTTATAGTTTTGTTATTATTGCACTGGCCTTGCCAAGTTAGACAAGATAAGTAAATATTTTCATGTTTTCTTACTGTATACAGGTTGTATCACAGGATTGAGAACATAGAAAATTTTATGAGTGCAACAAGGAAGACAAACAAAATTAGTGATGCGACAAAGATAGAAAAGCTAAATTAAATTATTAATTATCTAGTTTTGAAGCATGAAAAGTGGGAAAAGCCATCATTGATTCATAAAGATTTTCTCTAGTGTTTCTCCTGTGTTCTCAATCTTGTGATACACTCTGTCTGTATATTAGAAAAATTTGTGTCAATACAAATAAACAAAATCAGTTGTAAGATTTCTAAATTATGATGGCGTTAAAATACTTACTGGCGCCATGTTTGAGCAATAACTCAACGACTTTGATTCTGTTCTTCTTGCACGCAATGTGGAGCGGCGTGAAGCCATTGAGGGCACGTGCGTTGGCGTCTGCTTGTCTGTCCAGTAGAAGTTTTGCAACCCGTGCGTGTCCGCAATGTGCGGCCACGTGCAGTGCGGTCAGGTAATCGACCGTCACCTCATCTACGGGTGCTCGATGATACAGCAGGATTCGGGCAGCGTCCACGTGTTCGCCTTGAGCTGCCATGTGGAGAGGCGCTAACCCGTTCTATAAAACAAAAAGTTTACTGAAGACTCTGATAACAAACAGGCTTTTTGGAGAAATAAGATAAATGAAATGGATGTGGTATCTTAATCTTTCCCTTCGTCGCATATCTTGTTTTAGTAAGGGGATCAGGTATTCGACTAAAGATAAAAAACTGAGGACGATAATGACAGTGTAATGATCAAATGAGTGCGTGTATTGCAATTAAATTGACCCAATTGTCAATTTTTAGCTATCGAAAAACACTACTGTTGAGGTATCTTCCTTTTTCAGGACTGTTATGAACTAGTTGAAGAAACATTTTTCCCCATCGTACATTTTAAGTCTAAATAAACTCGTGAAAACAATGGGGCCGTTTAGAGTTTATTTGAATGAGGTCAAGTGTTCTTGTGCAATACAATACGTTATCATTGCTAGAAAGAAGATGGCTAAATACACTCACGCCTGTCTTCTGAAAGTAGGTAGCATTGCGACGGTACCGGTGCTATTCCCGTAGTCACCGCATTTATAAAATTATGTTAATTGCGTCGCTACCGTCGCGAAGTTATGTAACTGTCCTTTCAGAAGACGGACATTAGTATAGTAAAGATCAACAATTCCTCTGCTAAAAAAATAGTAAACAGTATAATAGCTTTTGCAGACGACCTTACAATAGTGGCAAGATCGAAACAAGAACTGCAAAAAATATTTTCGAAACTAGAAGCCAAATCAAAAGAAATTGGTCTGTACATAAACGAAAATAAAAAGTATATGGTATTAAGGACAGAGGAAGACATTTTGAACAGTGTAAGTTTCCAAACAGAAAATAAAGAACAACTAGAATATCTTGGAGTGATGTTGACACATAGCTGCAATGAAGATGTAGAAATAGATAAAAGACCGATGAAAGGAAGCAATGCATTAGGAAGTTTACAAAAAAATGATGAGCTTGAAGATAACGCCAAAGAAAACTAAAATAAGACTATACAGAACAGTAATTCAACCAACTATGTTATACGGATGTGAAACTTGTATTCTCAACAAAAACAATGAAGAAAAACTAGAAAGATGGGAAAGGAAAATATTACGGAAAATTTATGGAGGAGTTAAAGAAAACGACGGACAGTGGAGACGCAGGACAAATAGGGAAGTTACAGAATTATATAAATATCCAAGTGAAAACGCAAAGAGCAAGGTGGTTAGGACATGTGTACAGAATGCCAGAACAAAGACATGCAAAAAAGGTACTCTTAGACAAAGAAGGAGGAATATGAAGAAGAGGAAGACCAAAATGGTTGGAAGCCGTACAGGATGATATAAGAAAACTTGGAATACAGGACTGGAAAGGAAAAGCAAATGACAGGAAAGAATGGAAAAAAATTGAAACCATGGGGCTTTAAGGCCTAAAGCGCTGTTTTATATAATGTGCTTCAATTATTGTATTATCCAATCTCAAGCCTGATGAGTTGTAGAAAATATAAATATAGAAATATTCTGTGTTTATGTATATCAAAATTGTTGTATTTGTGAACGTTCCAAAAAGCACAATGAGAAATATATCTTTCCCTAACAAATTCGCTGCGTTTGCCGACTCCTCACATGGACGTTACCCTAATCAGCCTAATGTAATAAACAGGTGTGAGTGACATAAAAATACTGACCTTAGTTTTGGAGCTGATTGGTGCTCCTTTTTCGAGTAGTTTGTCAACGACTTGTTCATGTCCGGACCTAGCAGCACAATGAAGAGGAGTAAGTCCATCTCTAGTTTTGGCTTCTATGTTGGCGCCTTTGTCTAACAGAAGACTGACCATATTGGTTTTTCCCCATTTGGCCGCCACATGTAGAGGAGAAATGTTATGTTTGGCTGAATAGTTGACATCAGCGCCTTTCTGGATGAGCAGGTTTGCGATCTGCTCATTTCCATAGTGCGACGCGATGTGCAACGGTGTAAATCCTGATTTACTGGTAACGTCTGGATTATGTTCGTTCTGGAACAGTTATGAAAACCAAATTCAAATCAGTTGAACTAAGAATATTATAATATTAGTAATAAAAACATAGTATTTTTCTCATTCTATGTTCGGATATGAAGAATTGATTTTTTTAATGTAGTGTTTAGGTTACTTAAAAATGTAAATTATTTTGAAATGTTTCAAGAGAATCAACATTTTATTAATAGAAAAGGACTCAAAATATTAAATTGCAAATCACTAGAATTTAGATGAAATGTTATAATTACCACAAAACACCAAACCATAACCAACACTCTCGACGTACGTTTCGCTAACCAAGTTGGCATCATCAGGAGATGATTAAAAAGTTTTAATCATCTCCTGATGATGCCAACTTCGCCAACCAAGTTGGCATCATCAGGAGATGATTAAAAAGTTTCAATCATTTCCTGATTATGCCAACTTGGTTGGCGAAACGTACGTCGAGAGTGTTTGTTATGGTTTGGTGTTTTGTGGTAATTATAACATTTCGTATCGTTACACCAAAGGTTCCACCACTTTTTATTGTTAGAATTTAGATGAAATTAAAAAAATGATTTTATCGATGTACATACTTCTAGTAATAGTTTAGCAGCTTTGACGTCATCTTTTTTGGCAGCAATGTGTAAAGCTGGAAGGCGTACTTTTCCTCTAGTATCACTTTCCAGTAATACTGCGACAACTTTGTCGTGACCTTGTTGCATCGCCACCGCAAGCGGGGTAAATCCGTCCTATACAATTAATATAACGAAAGTTAGAATCATATTAAAAAAGACAGCCATTTTGATAAGCCGTGTGCATTATGACAGCCAATTTCGATTAGAGTGTGAGCTCAAACAAAAATCATAGTCTACGAAAATTATATTATTATCTAAACTTCGGATACTTAGGCCATTAGCCGCTAATGACCTCAGTTGTCGAGCGTCTATAATCTATAATCTCTTTCTTAGGCCATCAACTGTTCATTGCTAAATGTAATTATCATAATAACTTGTACCACTAACAGGAATCTAATTATTATCGCTAATAAGAGCAACAGTTTAGTGTTGCCGTCTAGACAAGACAAAACAAGACTTTCAACGTCTTGTTTTGTTTTAAAATATCAAGACAAGACTTCACTTAAGTCTTTTCTTGAAATACCAAGACTTCATTAAGTCTAAGTCTAGATTAAAAAACTCTTCTCTTGTCTAATATCAAGACTCTAGATTATTTTCAAGAGTCTAAATTAACCGAGTGGTTTACTTTACCTACTACTACTTAGTTTATCTAGACTCTTGAAAATTGTCTAGAGTTTTGGCAAGAGTCTTGATCTAGATAAAGCATGTCTTGTCTTGTCTTGAACATTTCTAGATAAGACTTTTGCAAGTCTTGTCTTGAAAATCTAGAAGACAAGATAAGAGTCTAGAAAGTCTAGATCTAAACGGCAACACTACAACAGTTTAGTGAGTTGCAAGGAAAAAAATGAAGCAAACTGAAAAATATGATTTAGTTAGCTGTATAACAAAAAATAATATATTTTCATCTGTGGGTACTGATATTATCCAGTATGATATTGGAAGAAAAAGAAGACTTGTGGATTATAGACAGAGGTCATTAGCGTCTGATGTATGACACTGGAGCTTTCTGGTTTGAGGTGGGGCAGTTTTTATTATAAGCTCTTATATTGTATGTGTGATTTTCGTATTTATTTATTACCGGGACTAAATGTTTTTACCTCTGTTGCCAAGCTCTGGTTAGCACCGTTGGCGAGGAGGTATTTGACGACGCTGTCGTGGTTTTCTTGCGCAGCCATGTACAGTGGTGTGAAGCCGTTTTGTGATTGGACGTTGACGGCTGCGCCATGTTGGACTAATAGTTTTACTACTTCCTCTTGACCGGCTAAGATGGCAAAAAAATATTGTTTTTATTGAATCTACCATTTATAATTGTCTTAGCTCTAGACCTATAGACAACTATACATATTAGTAGAGTTCTTTTCATGGTTAATTTTTCAAATAAACTAATTGAGCCGTGTTCGACATATTGACAATAAAAAAATGGTAAAAAAATTGAATTATTCGGCTCCTGACTTGATGTTTTTCATCATATTGTATCTGTTGAATTCAATAATTAAATTTTAGTAGTGTTCAGTAGACTTTTGTACTGTCAAAGCTTGGACTATAAAACTTCAAACATTTAAAAAAAAGATTTAATAAATACAAATTTTAACACGGACGTCGTGAACGAATACATAATTAAATGAATGCATAATGACTGCAAACAGTATATGACCCACCTGAGTAAGAACAATGACGTAACACAATGCTGTAGTCAGGAAAAATTCATTAATTCAAACCCATGTCACCGTAGGGATTTTAACCCTAAACTTTCCACTATCGCGGCGGACTGAGTTGACATTACTCACACAGTGACACACTGACAGAATGCTTTAAAGGGAGAAAGTCGATCGTTTGAAAATGTGTCACTGTGTGAGTAATGTCAACTCAGTCCGCCGCGATAGTGGAAAGCTTAGGGTTAAAATCCCGACGGTGACATAGGTTTGAATTAATGTATTTTTCCTGATTACAGCATTGTGTTACGTCATTGTTCTTACTCAGGTGGGTCATATACTGTTTGCAGTCATTATGCATTCATTTAAAAAGATTTAATATTTTTTTAAATAAAATAATATAATGAAATGAATTATTGGTTTCTAATTAAATGGAACTATTATACGTATCATAAATGAAACTTGTGGCACAACGTAAACAGATTTAAATGCGTGTTGAATTTTGTTTCCTGTAGCCATTTTCGTCAATAGCGCTTAAAACAATATTAAGAACAACTTATGTTTATTATTTAATTTCTTTGATTAGGTATGTCAATGTGATGAAACGAAAATCGAGTTTTTCTATTTAAATTCATGAAAACATTTAAAAAATTCGTACTGACCTAAAGAAGCGATGTGCAAGGCTGTGTTTCCTTTTTTTGTAGCGGAGTCGACTTTGGCCCCGCGTTTGAGCAATTCTGACACTACCTCAATGTGTCCATCTTTTGATGCCAGGTGCAATGCGTTCAAGCCATTCTGAAAACAAAACAAACAAATCAACTAACATAATTCCATTCATACTTTCGTCTTGTTTACAATTTTAAAACTTGTCACATTACTATTTAATTTATTTAAGTTAAGACTGCCATGTTTGTGTTGTATAGAATAAAATAAAGTCTGTAATGTACAGAAATTTATGCTGGATTTCTGGCACAACTCTGAAAGTACATTTAAGATAAAAGCTTTTAGCACTGATTTTTTATGGTAATTCAGTGCTGAAAGTGGGTAGGTACTTTAAAAGTTATAGATTTAGCGTTGAAAGTCATAGATTTAGCGTTGAAAATCATATCAGAAACCTATCATTATTGACAAAACTTTAAAACTATTTAAACATAGTTAGACCTCAAGCGTGGAGGCCCTTTATTAAAAATTAGGTACATCGTGAGATTTCATAAAAATTGAAAACATTACATATTTTTTAAATCTGACACAACAGCTAATTGTGAATTTACTTCGCTCGCTGGCACGTCATCGAAACCAATTTGAAAAAAAAATAGGATGACATTAATGATTTACAAGTATAATGTTTCGAAACAGTTGATCTCGTTTTATTTTTAAATGATTTTTGATTTTTTTAAAAATCTTAAAATCTCCCAAACATTCTAAAATTGTTTGAAACCCGTGCAGATTATGAGGCCCTAAAGCTGAATTTTATTTTGTTTGTACTTAAATTTGACACTGAAAGTAAGCCAAATGATCAGTTGTTGTAAAAAAGTTAACTGTATTTTTTAAACAGTGCCATTTGAAGTTACCGGAAGTATAAAAGAATGTAGGCTTTCACGGCCGGCGTCAATAGAATTAAGATTAATAGCTTTCGGGTTTATGAGCCGTGGTCTACTGGAATGGCTTCTACTTCTTCCAGACGTTTCGCTTGCAACTGCGGTAGGCATCTTCAGTGGTGTATTTGACGTGGTCGTAGTGTTCTTCTGCTGTCGACAGCAGAAGAACACTACGACCACGTCAAATACACCACTGAAGATGCCTGCCGCAGTTGCAAGCGAAACGTCCGGAAGAAGAAGAAGCCATTCCAGTAGACCACGGCTCATAAGCCCGAAAGATTTTAATCTTAATTCTATTACCGGAAGTAAATCGCCCTAGAAATAATCGTGTGTATCTGCAAAATTTAGAATTATTATTTAGAATTATTCCTAGATCTGGCAAAGGCCTTTGACACGGTTTCTCACAAAATTCTGCTAAAAAAACTGTTTGATGTTGGTGTTCGCGGAATGACTTTGGATTGGTTTGACAGCTACCTCTCGGGAAGAACACAGGTCACATCTGTGAATAAAACATTGAGCAAAGCCCAAACTATTAGCTTTGGTATTCCCCAAGGTACAGTACTTGGACCCATCTTGTTCCTGATTTATGTAAACGATTTGTGCAATCTTAACATTGATGGGTCCATAACATCCTTTGCAGATGATACTGCTTTATATTTCACAGGTGTGACATGGACTGAAGCATACAAGAAAGCTGAGAGTGGACTGGCAAAGGTGTCTAAATATTTATATGACAATCTTTTGACATTAAATATAACCAAGACAAAATACATAACATTTAGCCCTACAGTAACCGGACAACCGACTGACCTAACACTTCGACTACATTTATGTAAAGGAAAACCAGCAAACTGCAACTGTACTGTACTGACAAGTGTCGACAACATTAAATACTTAGGACTAATAATTGACAACAGATTAAAATGGGATGCACATATACATGACCTGACAAAAAAAATACGTAGACTAATTTATATATTTATACCATTACGACACATTTTGACAATGACATTAATTAAAAATGTTTATTATGCACTTTGCCAGTCCTTACTCACGTACGGTATTGCGGCATGGGGTGGAGCTTATGGTACGACCCTTGTCCCAATTAAAAATGCTCAAAAACTGATCCTAAGAATTATAACCAGGAAAAAACCACTGTTTCCGACAGAACAATTATTTAAAGAATTTAGAGTACTAGATATCTCCCAACTATACCTAAAATCCATATTAAACATATATCATCGAACTCCATCTTTCCAAAATCCGTTATCCCATCCTCATGATACTAGATCTCAGGTTAAAAATTGTGTAAAACTTCCAAAAATGTCAAAAACCTTTGGCCAGAGACATATGATATACCTTGCTCCAAAAATATACAACCAAATTCCCATTGAAATAAAATCTATCCAAAATATAAAAAAATTCAACAAACAACTAATCAGATGGCTGGTCACCGATGAGGCAAGGAGCGCTTACCATATTCTCATCTGAGAATATGGTGAACGATTCTTGCTTCAGACTAACATTCAATTGCTTGCTTCTTTATTTACTTATTATTATTATTTTAGTTTCTACCTCTATTTATCTCGTCGAAGGATTCATATGCACACACAACCACAAAACGTCAAACACAATAGACACGCACACACATGCATCCACACACACCCGCACACACACGCACACGCACACACACACACACACACACACACACACACACACACACACACAGAGAGAATAATAGTCTGCACTACACACTACACAATTAAATGTATTATGCTAACCAATAAACCCTACCCTAGCACTGGCATTGCCAAGTTGGGTAGGTTAAATTCCGAAGAATTTTGTATAAAAATTGTGTTGTATGTATATTTTTGGAATAAATTTATTTATTATTTATTATTATTATTATTATTATTATTATTATTATTATTATTTGCAATTTTTAACTTTTTAGTTTGTATGACATTTCCGTAAATAAAAAAACTGTCTACGTAAAACAAAATTATATTTAACAGTGCCAACAGCTTGGCATTTGTTTGAATGGGACAAAAGGCACGTATTTCGCCGGATGTTTAATTAAACAAGACAAGCGGCATTGGCATATTATTATAACGTTAGCTTAGGAATTTATTGTGACAACAAATATTGTAGCTGATGATTTATAATATATTTTATGCAATTATTAGTTACATAGTCAAGTTATCGGAATTTTTATTCAAATATGAGTATGTTTCGACTAGATTAATATACAGGGTGCTGAATTGATTTGCGGGTAATAGAGATTTAACCCGCAAAATCAAACTTTTGCGATTTCCTGCTTCCCTAATTATTTTAGGAAAAATATCTTCGAATAAAAGTTTTAGAACATAAAATTCTGCATCTAAATCATAAAACAAAATTAATTTTGCATGCTTTGTATCGGCAGAAATTTGATATGGAAATGTCAAAATTACCTCAAAAACAGATAGCGATAGCCATGGAACTTGAACAAAATGATTAGAAATTATTCTGACAGCTAAAACGTCATCATTTTGTTTATGTTCCATGGCTATCGCTATCTGTTTTTGAGGTAATTTTGACATTTTCATATCAAATTTCTGCCGTTATAAAGCATGAAAAATTAATTTTGTTTTATGATTTAGATGTAGAATTTTATGTTCTAAAACTTTTATTCGAAGATATGTTTCCTAAAATAATTAGGGAAGCAGGAAATCGCAAAAGTTTGTATGTTATTTTGTCGATAGGGTTTTACTATACGACCAGTGTTTCTACTTTAATTATTGCCAATTTTTTATATTTTCGTTATACTAAACATTATACGAGGTCGTGCTGAACGTGTGGGTTTATACTAGTGAAAAAATAGCAAGTATTAAAGCATGCTACGTCGTAGCTCTGTACGTTGATTTAAGCTTTTACCTTGGTGTTTTAATTGATTTTCTCGGTTCAAAAAATGTTGTTATTGTCCTTTCATAAACATTAAGCGTATTTAAATAAATATTTCTGTTATAATAAAATGGAAAGCGAGAAAGGTTGATGTCGAAATACTATACTTAATTTATTATGCAGTATAATATGTGGCAAATATATAATTAATTTCAAATCGCATTATGAAATATGTAATTTCAAGCTATTTTAAATTCTGATTTAATGTTTATAAACTCCGTTTGAGTGATGTTTCCTTAAGTAGAACAGCTGTGGACCAATTTCGCAATATGTTTACCATTGGTCACTCGTGAAAAAGGGACTGTTTACTGAAAAATAATGATTTTGAAAGAATGAGGATGGGCACTGCCAAACTTGACCGCCAAAGGTGCCAGCTATATAACCAACCTCGGTCTGTGGGCAATTCATAGTAGTGTGTTAATAATAAATCATTGACAATGCCGAGTTCCCGGGTTATAGCCCGAGAGCTGGTAAAAGTGTCAATTGGATTTTCAATTTACAATTAAAGAAAAATAATGAATTGAAAATATGAATGGGTGCTAGGCCCAAATAACCTTAGCTGTTGATGGTCTTTAAAAACACACACACGACAATGCCGACGTGCTGTGTTTACCAATGTCCAAATCATAAAAGTGTAGTATTTCTAAAGAATCCGGAACTGAAAAAGAAGTAGTTGCATGTTATCAGACGGAAAAAATCTTGATTCGCACTTGCATTGAAAACCATTGAAAACCAATCAGGTGGCTATATACCTGCTACATCTATATAAAGTATGATTCATATATACCCGACCGGCACCGGCACGTGTCGGCACGTAACGACCCGACAAAACATTGAGCAATGCATTGTATATGACACAATCCCCACTTATACGACCGGCTCCGCACAGACACGACACGATACAGCACAGCGCCCGCCGGCATTCTTTGAAAAAATGTTTTGTCGGTGCCGGTGGGTCTGTAGACGTATTTACGGTTCTTGCTGGTGAAGTGTGAATGACAAACATATGCCGACGGCCTGTCTGATTACGGTCACTGCCAAATTTTTCAATGATAGGTGACCGAAAATTTTCAAAAGCAAGACTGTCGCGCAGTCGGTTGCTGCAGTTGACTGCAGTACTGTCTGTCTTTGGTCGATTAAATGTAATACAGCTCAACTTGTCGGTCCGTCACGTGTTGGTGCGGCCCGGTAAAAAAATAATGAATTGAAAATATGAATTGGTGCTAGACCCAAATAACCTTAGCTGTTGGTGGTCTTTAAAACACACACACGATTTCTAGATATCACACCACCTTAAAGAATACCCAGCGTTACTGGGCAATCCAGCTATATTTTACGCTAAGAAATGGCTCAATTGGCCTTGAAAAAATTTAATTCGAAAACACCAAATTAAATTCGATCTTTGTCACCTTGACTCGAACACATGTTATAGTCAAAAAATTGAACTTTTGAACCCCTCTTTATTTATTTTTCTTAAATAATACGATATATTTACGTAGTACACCTGTTTTTTTATATTTTTAATTGCTTTTTTGTTGTTTTTCGACGATATTAGAAAATATGCGGATATATTTTATGGCATTTCCTTTGAAATATCTCCAAACAAACAATGTGAGTTAAAAGAGTTTTCGCTATAATAAAATTTGATTCTATCTCTTTTATGTTCTGACTTATATTCTTTCTGAACAAGTCGAGTTTTTTTTGGCTCTGAGCCAATTGTGTGACTAGGTCTGTCTATTAATTTATTTATTGGTACTATATTTATCTACAAATGATTCAGAATTAATTTTCTTTGTTGATTTCAGTTTTTGAATTCTCATGTTTGTTTTTCTTGTAGAAATAATCTAAGAAGAAGCTTAGATTAAATCCCTTAAGCTATTCACATAATATTGGATTTACAGCAAAGTTTTATTGACTCTAGATAAGTGAATCACGTGTCTATAGTAATCAAACCGATTCATATCTATAGTCTAAATATATCCAAAATTAATTGCATTACAAATTATTTTTTGTTATTATTATTTGTTGGGTTATTATTAGCTGTAGTTATCTGGAGCTAGTATCAAATTACATTTTCAATTTTATATTATTTTTAATAATGTAAATCCAGGTGATACTTTCACCAGTTTTTAGAGTAGAATCTAGTAACTATACAGGCTTGTGAAAGACAAGTAAGTCCAAGGACTGCTGGCCCCGCGCCCCAAACCGGCTAATCTTCGTTATATTTTTATACTTTTTACTTTGTAAATCCTTCGTAGGTATAAATAGCGACGTTCCAATAATCTTGCAATTCTTCATAAGCCTCAAAGAAATTTATTTACGATCCTATATTTAAGTAGGTATACAGTTTACAAAAAATGTGAAATATTGGTAGCGAAAAAATTTTCATAATAATAATTATTATTTTAAATGATTTAATTGTTTTTAGAGTACCTACCTATCAATAAATATTTAGGGAATAAGAAAGTATTCTTAAAAATATTGTTTCTAGTATTTTTTATTTTATCTAAACTATTCTTTGTTCCATGATCATTGGAATACTTACCGCATTGCTTGTGTTGATATCGATATTGGAACGGAGATGTTCCAATACTTTATCAAGGTGACCTGCACGTGCAGCCCGTAAGAACGACGTGTTGCCGTCAGACTAAAACAAAAGAAAACAACAACGTAAGTCATTATAATTTTTATAAATAATTTTATATGTTATCCACAAATAACGTCAATTAAAGTTAAGAAAATTCCATGCGATAAAAAAATGCCTGTGACAGACTTCCTGACAGACAGACATCGCGATGATTTCCATAATAGAAACAGAAATAATATATTTGTCTCTTATAAAATACACAAAACAAAAAATCTGTACTAGATTATACACAAAGAAATAATACAACGCACTGTAAAAAATGGGTGTAAAAATACTTTGAAAGTTAAGGTAGAATTCGCTCGATTTTCTAAGTGATTTTACATTATTATTGGACTTTTACTGTAAAGTTAAACAAATTTGTGATTTTTACATAAAGTAAATTAAAATTACATAATTTGTGTACTATTCCAATAAAGTGTGTAAAAATTACAAAATAAAATGTATAGTTACATATATAAAATGGATGAATACAAAACAAATTAATGTAAAATTAGTAACCACACATGCGCTATGTGTTTTTATGGAATCTACGCGATGTGGCGATACCTGTTTGCGACGCCATTGTCTCTTTGTGTGCCTATTACCAGATTAATCGCTGGCTACAAATGTAATCGGCCTTCTCATTTCTTACAGTGCGCTGCTTAAGGTCATAAGTGTTCCGTTTTGCCGATTTGGGTACGGAACACTAAAAAATCACCCCATAATTTCAATGTGTAACTGCACCCATTATATTATCATAGACATTGGACATTTCAATCAAAAACGTTAAAAGACGGGTTTAGATCTGGAATTATTTTATTTGACCAGTGTATCTTGTGTGTAAATGGGATCTGAGTGCAAGATTTAATATATGTACAGATAAACGGTTTAATAGGTCCGTTGTGATTCGAATACTATGTTTTACTAATTTGTAATTGATACAAAATACAACTCTACAATGTATGCTATATATCTGTTATTTATCACGGATAGTTTAATTGAACTCTTGAGACCATTTAGAAATTCTCGAGATTTGAAAACGCTTCAGTCAGACATAAATCATCATTGTACACATACACAGTTTTTGTCGACGCCAGTGGACGCCCAACGGCGCCTGCAATAAACGTATTTATATAATATCGTTCGTCAAATACGATTGTTGACATATATATATCAAGTTGTCATTGTATAAAAATACATCTTGAACTCTGACAAGCATACACACAATCGTTAGTTTTCGTTTGTCGAGACAAGCTTTTTTGAACTTTTTGATTTCGATGTAGACTTCGCGTGGCGAAAAATGAAGCCACCGCGTCATAGTAACGTGAATGCATTGCGCCTGCTTTCTAGCTTGCTATTGGCTGTTTTGAAGATCCATGAGCGTCGAGTGTTTTCTAGAGGTGGGATTTTAAAACCCAATGTTCAGTTTTGTGTGCACGGCACTGTCTGCGGGCAAGCAGGCGTTCACTAGCATATTATTGATGACGTGCCTGGCTTCATCTCTCACCGCGGACACTCTAGAGTGAATATTCTTTTCAACGAACTTCTATTTGAAGTTTTTTTTGTAGGATCTTGACTAGGGTTACAAAATATCCGGCAAGCATAAAATATCCGGCTTCTTTTTATTTTTATTTATTGTAAATTATAGACGCGTCGACAACTTAGGTCATTAGCGTCTTGATTACATTAAATAACAACACACCCAAAACTAAATTACATCACAAAACATCCATGAACGGAGGCGGGATTCGAACCGATTCAGAGACCGTGACGCCAACCACTGGATCACACTGTCCTCCGGCTTCTTTTGTTTGCTATAGTCTGATAACCGGAAATTAAAATAAAATGTCGTTAATTTGTATTATTTTATTTATTGGCGCGAACTTATAGCATATTTCAAATGTGTAATATTTGCACTCAGTTATCGCATAATGTATCGGTTAGGATTATCCAGGAACAAAAATTATCCTTCAACTATAATATAAGCAAAAGCTTGTATTTCCAATTAACGAATCGATTTTCTATTAAACGGGTTTTTTTGTTTTCAAGTAAGTTACTGAGCAAAACTCAATGTTACTATTTCACTATTTAATTAATTATTTCATTCTTTATTTTATTCCAATATTGGAAAACACTTTTCGACTTCTTTTATAACGGTATGTAAGTTTTGTACAAAGATTTGTTTCAATAATATTATGACAATGTCTCTTTTTAATTTGCACTCGTTACCAAAATAGACACTAAAAAAACTACGCCTTACGTTAATTAATATTTATTTTTGTTTGATATGTTTTGTTAGTAAATATTTCAACTACTTCAAAATTATTTGTTTAGAAGCCACTGACATAAAGCAGACGTTCACAATCCAAGTTTTTGTTTTAATTCACAAAGCATGACCTATACATCTGATATATAAAACTTTATTAAGTAAATGTTTGTCTGACAAAGAAGATCGGTCTTTATCTCCTTTTGTTCAACTTCGTTTATGATTAATTAGTTTTGTTTTTGTCTTCGTACTATTTACTTTTAGAAAATCCATCATCAATCATTTACAGATTATTTTTGTATAACTTGGAAATAAAAATCAATCTGAACTTTTAGTTTTTCCATGACTTTGATAATCTACTCTGTTATAAAAAAAGCGGTCAAGTGCGTGTGGAACTCGCGCTACGAGGGTTCCGTACCGTTACAACCATTATGTTAGGTGGACATATTCTGTGAAAATTTCAATCGGCTACATGTTATGGTTCCAAAGATACAGCCTTTAAAAGGTTTTTTCGTTTTATGTGTGGGGACTCCCTTTAATTTTTACTTTTTGTGATTTTTGGATTTTTCCCTTTACTTGTGCTACGAGATCTTGCTTTTTGCCAAATATCATGATTCTAGGTCAACGGGAAGTTAGGTTTTTGATGAGTGATTTTGCGAATATCAAAATAGGTATAGGACCCCCTTTAATTTTTACTTTTTGTGATTTTCGGATTTTTTCCCTCTACTTGTGCTGCGAGACCTTGCTTTTGCCAAATTTCATGATTCTAGATCAACGGGAAGTACCCTATAGGTTTTTGATGAGATGACAAAATAGCCGTATCTTTTGATTGCGTTGACCCAGAAGCTTAAACTCTTTACACCTTTAAGGGACCGTAGAACTTAGTATTTCGTATAAATTTCAATTTGATATCTGTATCCGTTCCTGAGAAAATGGGTCTTGATTGAAGGACACCCAGCCAGCCAGCCGGACAAACGAGTGATCCTATAAGAGTTCCGTTTTTTCGTATTGAGATACGGAACCCTAAAAATTAAATAATATATTGGTAATTTTAACGTGTTAAGGCTCCCAAAAGCCAACGTAGGACTGCAGGAGCGGGAGACCCTTGAAGTCTAGCCTTAATTAGGTACAGTCGCGGACTTAAAAATGTTTACACCTGTATCATCTAGTTAACCGTTTTTTAATTTTTGCATATTGTAATTTGGCTTTTGATAGTAATGTATCAATTACTAAGGTTACATCCTAAAAATTCAATAAAAAATTATTATCAAAACACCTTAGTTGTTTATTATACAATCCAAATTACTCAATATTATTGAATTAAAACATAAAAATATTTGATAATATTTGATACTAGCAAATTCCTTCCTCCAATCTTGCAATAATTCTTCTTTTTTGTTCATCATTTTAATAATTTCGAGGCATTTAAACGACGATTATTTCTTTTCATTTTTGACATTTACATTTACCTATTAAAAACTGAATTTGTTGCTAAGCTACTGACTTTTTGTGAACTTACACTGAAAAACCCAAGTGTAAACTTTATTAAGTCCGCGACTGTACATATTTACAGGTGATATGTTTTCATAAACTTGACAGAAAACAAATACAAAGGGATAATACCTACATATTTAATGTTCAAATCAAAATTAGTCTACCTTAATATTATTAAATAATGAGGTGCGAAACGTGACCACACAAAAATATTATTTTGCATTGCATCTCCCTTCGTGCATATAAAAACTGTACACAGAAGGGGGATCGCCTTGACACTGTCACATTATAAATACACATGTGCATGTTACAAATACATTTACCTTGACACTAGAATGTGACATGAACAATACAGTCACATGCTAAGTCGATCTCGCAATGTCCGACGTGTGCCACACTAGATATTTACTTTATAAACGTAAACAAGTAAAAAGTACCGTCACCGTGCGTAAAAGTCCAAAGCGTGCGTAAAAGTACTATCTCTACATCTTATAAATTCGAATTTTCCGCACTTTGTACTGGCTATCGATTGATGTGTTCCTATAATATATAGTATCGCGCGTACAAAGTCCACATCATGAGAGAGTCATGTTTTTAATGATTTATGCAGAAGTTAATAACTTTAATAAAAATAAACTAAATCGTAACTTAGTCTGTAATTGTAAAGTTCTAAGGACTAGAAGAGCGAATTTTCCGTTTTCATAATTTTTTTCCTGTTTTTCAAATTTCAATCTATCTATATCTATTTGTTTAGTTGAACGCGCTAATCTCAGAACTACCAGTCCGATTTGAAAAAAAAATTTTTTTTTAGATAGCCCATGTATCGAGGAAGGCCATAGGCTAATATCACGCTACGACCAATAGGAGCGGAGCATCAATGATAAATGTTGCAAAAATGGGAAATTTTTTTTTTTTGAGAGCTTCCGTTGCGTGCGCTGCGTAAACGGTTAAAGTTACGCATTATATATTATATATAGCGAACGAGCAAAGCGAATGAGTAATGTAATTCCTAAATCACGCAACGGATTTTGATGCGGTTTTCACCATCAGTTAGATAATTTTTCACGGAAGGTTTATATACCATATAGCGAACGAGCGAAGCGAGTGAGTAATGTAATTATAATATTCAAGCGAGTGAGTAGTGTATTTATAATATTCAAGCGAAGCGAGTGAGTAGTGTATTGCACCCGGACGAAGCCGGACGGGGCCGCTAGTTTATAAGATAAAAGAGCGTTGTTACTTTTTACATTTGTAATACCTACACCGTAATATTTTGGTTTTTCTTTTAAAGGAACACCTCTCTTAAACGAACATTATAATGAACAAACTTCACTACATAATATCTAGCTTCTTTATTGTTATTAAAATGTCTGTGCACTTTAAATTGTCATAACAACAAAAGTAAATAATGGCGTAGCTTTGTGTCATAAAACTCTGTCATAAGCATAACGCTGTGTATACGTAGATTATAACAACAAACAATAGGCTTATATAACACGAACGGTTAAATATTTACACGTAACTAACATGTGTGTTTGCAATATTACATAACTGAAAGCAAATATTGTAACAATGACACTCAGCATTCCTGTAACAGTACTATAATTATTATGACAAGTATTTGTATAAGAGTAGTATATACAGATGACATTTAACTAACAATAGACTGTTGCACTGTTGGACATCTGTGTCACTATAGAAACGGTCATGCATGACGTCAGACTAAAGCTTTTTAAGCTTTACTCGCTCGAGTTAAATCTACAGGGGTCTTCTGTTTCTACAGAATTTGATTAATTGATAAATGTTAGAATTTCTAGAAATATAACAGACTAACAATAATTGTATCATTAATTTTCTTAAAACACCGTCAACCGTGTTTAGGAGAAATCTAGGACAGTGTGGTCCAGTGGTTAGCGTCGCGGCCTCTGGATCAGACTGTCGTGGGTTGGAATCCCGCCTCCGCTCATGGATGTTTTGTAATGTTATTTAGTTTTAAGTGATTAAGTGATATATGATATTTGTTGTATTTAAGACGCTAATGACCTAAGTTGTCGACGCGTCTATAATCCACAATAAACAAGCCGTGAGGTGGGTCGTTTATTAGGACTAAAGTGCGACCCTTGAGGTCCACACGACGAACTTCCCAGTTTGATAAATATTTAATAATAATAATTAAATTAGATATTACACAGAAAAGTAATCATTTTAATCATTAAAACATCAATAATTAAAAAAAAAAAAAAAAAAAAAAAAAAAACGGCTGAACCGATTTTTATAAAATTTATGTCGGATTAAAATGACATTAACACGCCTCGATTGACACCCTTACGAAGTCGATATAATTTTTTATTCGCGAGATATTGTGTAAAATCTACTTTTTTGGAGGTTATTTGGTTAAGAAAAAAGAACGGCTGAACCGATTTTAAAAAAATTCCTTTCAGATCATATTTACGTTAATACGCGTCGATTGGCACCCCAACGTAGTCGATATCATTTTTCGTTCTCGAGATTTCGTCTTAGAAAGAAATGGACACATACATACGTACGTACGTACGTACGTACACACACACACACACACACACACACACAGACATCTTTCTAAAAGTAGTGTAAAAATAGTGTAGTGACCTTGAAACATAAAAATTTTTTTTCCTTTTTGATTTCGATTTTCGGACCCATTACAATAACTTCCAATGGGAAGTTAATAAGTAACAGAAGCATTGTCTGTACTTTCGTATGTGGGTTTTTGATAATTTCGTGGTATCTTGATGAGAAAATTTTTACAGGACTTTTGTCTGCATGTCGGTCCCTCGAGAACGTCTGGACCAATTTTCATGAAACTTAAAGTGAAGATGCTTTTTAAGATAGAGTTTTTGTCGAAACCTACATTAACTTTAACATGAGTAAAGCTAAAGACAAAAGCTACGTTCAACACAACATGGTATTAACTATTAGTTGTTTATAGTGTTGCCGTCTAGACAAGACAAGACTTTCAAAGTCTTGTCTTGTCTTGAAATATCAAGACTTCACTAAGTCTAAGTCTAGATTCAAAAACTCTTGTCTTGTCTAATATCAAGACTCTAGATTATTTTCAAAAGTCTAGATTAACCGAGTGGTTTACTTTACCTACTACTACTTAGTTTATCTAGACTCTTGAAAATTGTCTAGAGTTTTGGAAGGAGTCTTGATCTAGATAAAGCAAGTCTTGTCTTGTCTTGAAAATTTCTAGACAAGACTTTTGCAAGTCTTGTCTTGAAAATCTAGACAAGACAAGAGTCTAGAAAGTTTACATTTATTTATTGTAAATTATAGACGCGTCGACAACTTAGGTCATAAGCGTCTTGTTTACATCAAATAACAATTCACTTAAAACTAAATGACATCACAAAACATCCATGAGCGAAGGTGGGATTCGAACCCACGACAGTGTGATCCAAAGGCTGCTACGCTAACCATTACACCACTCTGTCCTCGGAAGAAAGTTTAGACCTAGACGGCAACACTAGTTGTTTAACATTGAACCTACGCCATATGTTAAAGCAATATAGGCACATTTTGCTTTCCGTACTCCCGCAATACATTAAATGCTTAGTAAATTTGCTTGTAAAAATTAAATATATGAAATAAAACACTTAAGTTTTCTTTAGTTTGAATAGTCAAGTGTGTAATTTTTATACATTTTATACCATTTATTTTAACACGCTTATATTATTTATTTAAAATTGATAATACCAAGGCTAATAGGTACTGACCAAGCATTTGAAAAACCAACAATAGATTTATTATTTTTGTTAAGAAAACAGTCTAAAAAGTAACCCTAGAAGACATTTTAAATAAGAAAAATACCAATAAAAGATATGTATAAAAAATGATGCTTAGTAGATACGCCAACACGACGATATTAAGAATGAAGCAATCTTTTGCCAATTACTAGTCTAACTGAAATTAGACGACCATTTCTATTGGTGCTATTCAGATATCAATCTTGTATAGATCAGATTTAGCACATACAATTTATGTATGTTTGTGTGCGATAATAGAAAGAATGCAGGCAATTTTGTAAACTCGTTTATTCGCAAACGAAAGCAATTTCGTCGATTTCAATGGCCCCCATCAGAGCGCCTCTCATATAGTCCACACGTCATCATACTCACCCTCTATACCACCCCACATCTACCCTACACCTACTACTTTTATGTCTGACTGTCGGGTTGGCTTCAACCCTCTATGCATTAATGTAAAATTGTTGTTTACCTCATGTCTGGACATTGAGATGTACCGGACTATCCGCTTTTACTGAACTGACAGAGCTTAAGTAAACTGTTAACCCGTGGCTAAAGCCCGTTTTAGACATCATATAATTGAAAATATAAGTTTTAGCTCACAATGTTTCCCGTTCAATGTTTCTCAGATTTTAAGGGGTTTGGTTCAAACTGACGCATGTTTTCGTTCTGCGTAATAAAAGTGCAATGAAAAATTCCATGCAAATACCTTATTACAGTCAAACCGTGTTGTAGAAGTACGTGTCATGCCATGTTAAGTGTGAATTTTCAGAATCAATTTTTATTATCAAATTAATTATTGGTAACACTGTCTGAGAGCGAATCAGACGTACTTTTTCTTTCTATTTATATTAAAATAATTATTTTTAAAATCTATCTATATATACAGGCAGTCCCATAACTAAATTAATTCACTTCCATATCTCTAACCGTTTTCGAGATAAAAGTTAAGCGCTTGTTTTACTGTGCCGCTCAACTTTTTTAATCCCAATTATCTCGAAAACGATTAGAGACATGGAAGTGAATGAATAAATCTTTTTTACATAAAAATGTCCAGGATTTTATGTTTTGAAAATTTGACACTTATTTAAAAAAAAAATTCTTTCTGCACCCTGTACTTCCCAAACGAATTACATTTTCTTATAGCAAGTTTGTGTCAAATGACTTATTTTTACATTTACTATAACATTCTGCTCTGTGTCCCATTAGTTATGGGACATCCTGTATATATTGTTAGATAATTGTTTTCAATAAAATTGCTGGGACACAGAGCTACCACGTGTAGTAGAGGTCAAAATAAGTCGATTGGACCCAATTTATTTATATACCAAAATGTACCGTTTGCCCGTGAGAAGAGTTCAAAGTTTACATAGAAAAACACATTTTTGTACGCTGTTCAGAAATGAGTGAAACAAATTGAATGAAATTTGTCAAAAGTGCATTTTAGGGGATTACTCTCCTTTCGGTAATCAAAGAAACCCAAAAGAAATTATAGAAGGGTTAAAACCACCCTCACCCTCTGACATTTTTTTCAGAACTTTCTTAGGGGTAGTAATACGGTTCTCAAATTTTTTTAACGAGAAGACAGATTAATTATCTTCATTTTGTTATTCTTGTAAAAATTTCGCATTCCGCATAGTTCCGAAGGAAAAAAATGTTTTCTTAAATAATGTCGATAAATATAAGTAATGTTGATAACTTATCATCATAGAAATATCGTACCACTGAAGCAGAATTTGTCAGACTTGTAGACTGATGAGTTGTGATCGAATGTTTTGATTATTCATTTTTAATGTGATATTGTAGTGTGTTAATATTGTATGATATATTTGTTGATTATGTAAAGCTCAGTCAATGATACAATATTGTCCAATAAGAAGCCATTTTTTACAAGCTTTTATTCAACTTGCAATGTATGTTAGTTAGTTTGTGTGTGTTGTTCAGGTCAAAACTTGCAAGTCAATTTTGAACGACTTCCACGTATTCGATCGATTTGAAATTTTGTACACATATGTATTCCCGATGACAATACATGAATAAATCGTTTTTAGAAATAAATTCAACTCCTAAGGGGTTCAAACGGGGATGTAGGGTTTTTTTTGACTAATCAACGCCCAGGCCAAATCGCTGAAGCTAGAAACTTGAAATTTGGACAGTTGGTTCCTTTTCTGACGTAAGCATCTACTAAGAAATTTTTTCTCGAAATTCAACCTCTACGGGTGTCAAAGGGTGGTAAAATTTTGAAAGACTAAAATGAACAGAATAAATTTTAGTAAAAAAACTTTTTAGAGACAAGCTTTTATATAAATGCACTAAAAAGGAAAAAATAATTTTTAATAATTTAGGTTCATAATTATAAAACCGTGGGTCGTGACAAATAAATTATCATAGAGTTCACGACCCACGCTTTTATAATTATGAACCTAAATTATTAAAAATTATTTTTTCCTTTTTAGTGCATTTAAATAAAAACTTGTCTCTAAAAAGTTTTTTTACTAAAATTTTTTATATTTTATGTTCATATCTTGATTAGTTTACCAATTAACAATCTTTTTCTTATTCGAGATAATAAGTAGGTAGCTATAAATAAATCGAAATACACTCGAATTTAAAAGCGATTGATTAATGCAGATTTACTCGTATATTACACGGACGAACGTATATATTAAAAAAACAGCATGTGTTAATTTTATATAGTATTTTCCACCAGAAAAATGTGAAATGTAGCAGAATCAAATTTGATGAAAGTGAAAGCTTAGTAATATTCAATATTGCTGAAAACAAAAGAAAAAATGTAAATTTTGATAAAACGCATGATAGATTAGAATTTTCAGTCGACGTAAACAGTTTTGATTAAATTTCGACCGAGAAATTCTGCGTTTTTTATGCATGAATGACTTAGGGCTTAGGCTAACCGAATAAAATTTCAATTTGAGGTATGCTTCACAGTCATAAGAACCATAACATGTTTGTATAGGGTGTTACGTTTGTTCGTGGTACGTGAATTTTAAATCTTGCAAGATGTTTCAGAGTAGATTTTTTCAGACATTTTGTTTAAAATAAAATTGTGAATAGAGAATTTACACGATTTCGTATGTAATTGAAGTTAGAAACGTGAAAATTCTAAATATATTCTTATTAAAAGTGAAAAAAGTGAATCCACAGTATTCTCAAGACATGTGTAAACATTCAGAATTCAAAAATGTTGTCAGTTTACAGCGGTTCTTTGTATTAATTTCACGATACACCAATCCGTGAAATTTCATCGAATCACGGGCTTGAGAATGGCCGAGCGTGTAGCAATTCTGTTGTTTAAATGGCGCTGCTATGGTTCCTCTATTACAAGTTTCCAATTCCCGGGTTCTAACCCGAGAGCTGGTAAAAGTGTCAATTGAATTTTCAATTTATTATTAAAAAAATAATGAATTGAAAATATGAATTGGTGCTAACCTTAACTGTTGGTGGTCTTTAAAACACTGAATTTCATCCAATCATTTTAGCAAATTTGGGTGTGGGGAGTCAATAATGATATTTGCACATGGAAATACTACGAAAATTGTGAAAAAGTGGCATAAAGCATCGTTTTCATTAGTGTAACGTCATTATCCTCTGAACTAAATTGATGACAGTGTGTAATGTGTATGGGTCTATTGAGAAGCTGTTTTTGGACAGAGAAAAACGATCACATCTATCGCAGATCCTCTCTAACATTCGGATAGGTATGTAATCTAGCCTTTTATTTCATTGGACAAGACTTATATTTTTCTCTTTTTACTATCGTTACTCAATTTTCTCTTTAACAAAACTAAAATATATAGTGACGTCACACGTTCATCATTTTGACAATAAGAATAAGAATAAGAATTTTTTTCTAGGCACTTAAAGTTACAAAAGTTAAAAAATATTCAAAATACACATGTGTATTTTGACTATATATAAGGCATGCCCAGCCATTTGAGAAAGCCAGCATTCATTGAAATGTTGTTATAAAATTAATAGCTCTCGCAGTTACTAGATTTGCGGTACATCGTTGCTATATATAGGAAAAATTAAATGAACACTGTCGGGCACTGTGTAGTAAGTGGAGACTTTCCTGACGCGAAATCGGGAGTTCTAGGTTCGAATCCTGGCGGTGCATTTACATTTTTCCTATATAGCCTTCTATATAATATCATAGCGATAATGGCGTCTGATATTCTTATGTATTTAGTTACGGTCTAGGGAAATTAATCATATTGATTGTTTATCTTTCATTGTTAATTAAAAAATATTGATTTAGAGAAAAAAATTATTGGAGAATAAAAATATCATAATAAATAAAAATTTAACACGTAAGTCGTGACCAAATACATAATTAGATGAATGCATAATGACTGCAAACAGTATATGAAACACCTGTTGTAAGAACTTTGCAGTCATTATGCATTCATTTAAATAAAAATATCATGCAGACTCAAGTAAATAAAAAAAATTCTATTAAAATGATTAATACATATTTTCAACAGTAATATAACCAATATTAAAAAAATATAGTTTATCACATTAATATCTATCCATCGAAAACTTTTATCCACGCCCTGTATTTGTTTAAGCTCACGAAATTTCTTGGAAATATAAGTACAAAAAAAGCAGACAGTCGTTTTTACTCGATAGAAAAATAAAAAAGATATTTCCAGGGTAGGTAGGTACTCGTTGTTCGGCGTTCTATTTTTTAAATTTGAGGACGAA
This sequence comes from Mongoloraphidia duomilia, assembly GCA_039654895.1. Lineage (NCBI taxonomy): Eukaryota > Metazoa > Arthropoda > Insecta > Raphidioptera > Raphidiidae > Mongoloraphidia > Mongoloraphidia duomilia. Next base: position 6,874,000 of record CM077524.1, read on the forward strand.
ACAGTAATCCAGTTTATTTATTTTATGATCGTAAAAATACAACCTTAAAGCAAGAGAAAGAAAATAAAATAAACAAGTTCTGGAAAGAAATAATCTCTGGCTTTGAGCCAAGAAAATAAAACTGCTAAAACACAAACTTTTCTTTTATAAAGTTTATAAAGGAAAATCGTATTAACAGTATTAGAAATTTTAGGGACATAATATGCTTACTTGTACTGTAGATGAAATTTATAGCGATTTAATTAACGCATTTTATTTTCAGGATAACAGCTGCTACGAAACGAATTAAAATGATGATTTAATAATTGGAGAATTAGTATTTTCATATTAAAATAAATGACAGCCAAGATATTAACTTTTAGCACATATTTTGTTTGTCAAAATGTTATGATCGGTGGTGGTCCAAAGTTTAAATTAATTGTCATTTTTAAAAATAAATTATCTCGCTTGTGAAATAATTTTTTTTCAGATCGAATATTCGATACCCTTTGCACTCTTCATCTCAAATCCTTTCCCCTCGCCTAAAAATTGTTATGGCTCTCCCGGGGCTATTTTTAAAGCTAAAGGGTTCGTGTAAATGCCAAACGAAGGACTAATAATTACACTACAAGCCCCTCACGTGAATTTTTTCAAAAAAAGTTTTGGTAATTTATGAAAGATTACATTTTTAAAAAGTTGTAAGTTTTCCAGGATTTCATTTGGCATTTAGCCGAGCCCTTTAGCTTTAAAAATAGCGTCGTGAGAGCCATAATCGTTTTTAGGCGAGGAGAAAGGATTTGAGATGAAATGTGGAATTAATTTGTCTTGAAATTTTATTTTCACTAAATAACAATATATGAGTTAGGTAATTGTGGACAACAATATAATAATTATTAATTAATTCAACAGTGAATTTTAAATCCACAAGGCATCCACTAGGTAGTGAATAGTATTTCTTAACATATCAGTCAGCATATTATGCCATCATGATTGTTAAACGTCAAACGATTGTTATGAGATACATAAGGAAAAAATCAGAAGCCACTGTCGGGACTTGAACCCGAAATTCCCAGTTTCCGGCTGGTTGAGTTGCCACTTACTCACACAGTGCCCCAAAAGTGAAATTTTTTTCCTTATATATATATGGGAAGGAACAGATTTCACTTTCGGGGCACTGTGTAAGTGGCAACTCAACCAGCCGGAAACTGGGAATGTCGGGTTCAAGTCCCGACAGTGGCTTCTGATTTTTTCTTTATATATCTCATAACAATCGTTTGACGTTTAACAATCATGATGGCATAATATTCTGACTGATATGTTAAGAAATACTATTCACTACCTAGTGGATGCCTTGTGGATTAAAAATTCATTGTTGAATTAATTAATAATTATTATTTTATTTTCACAGATATATGAAAATAATGGTACGCTTTTATAAATCATGCTTCAAACTTGACATTAATTTTTAATTTCCCTTTTAAAATTGTAACACAAAATTCGTTATTCATATTATATTTTTGCATGAAAAAAGATAAATGTTCCATTGAATCAAAAGTGATAGAATTAGAGCATATACTATTTTTTTTTGTTTTTTTAAAAGTATTGCTTGATTAGAATAGATTATTTGTAAACGAAAGTGACAAGTTACAAAATCCCCAGTCAAAAAGTATAATACACTGGAATTACGTTAATGCTATACTGTAATTACTGTAATGCAAAGCAAAGTTCGGAAAATTTATATCCTTTTATACATCTGCGAGTAAAGATTATGAACCTTTTGAAACGAATTTTCATATAAATTTCAAACTATGCATTCTGTTCTCTTGCATTTAAATCGCTTTATAAACTCTCAAAATCTCTTTTCCAGTCCAATGAAGCGAATAATCATTTACAGTCAAAACGAAAACTGGAAAACATCATACGATAGGAAATAATTAGACTAGTTTAGATGTTTCTTACAGAAAATTCTAACATTTTATAATAATAATTTTTTATATAAAGATTTTAAGGAATCTTAATTAGGAAGTGGTAGTGGGAAGCTTTTGATGATTAATTAGTATGCAGCACTAGTGGCGCTATGAAACTCGTCAATAAAAATTTGTCGATGACATAGCGAGTCGAGTTGAGTGAGTGCTTCAAGGACGAACGGTTAAGGCACAACTATATTCTAACGCAAAACGATTTTTGTCTTGAAGTTGTCAGCCCTGGGTATTATTTGCACTTTAAAACGATTTTTAGACAGAGAAACCTGCCTGATGAGTAGAGGTGGTACAAACTGTTATTTTTTAATAACAGTTCCGTTCCTGTTCCGCTTACGAAACAGTTCCAAAAACCTGTTACTTTTTAACAGTTCCAACGTTGGAACCTTGTCATTCTCGGAATAGCTTGTAACATGCAACGTATAAAAATGTGAAATTATGAAGTGTATATTATTTGTATTTTTTCATGAATTAATTCTATTATTCAAGTTTAATAATTTAAGGTATACCTAATTATTAAAAAAAACAAAATAAATTTGTCGACAATATATTAAAAATATACTTTTACAGAAAATCAATAGCGAAAAATGGATTTTACCATTAAATAAAAAGTGTTATTTAAAATCAACAAAGAAATGAAAAAAAATAACTAAAAACAAAAATATTACATGACTACAGATTATTATTTTAACTGATTAGTTTTTTGCACATGATAATATGATTCATTCCAACAGTTTCTTAATGCAGAAGAATGTCCGTTCTGTTACTCGAAACAGTCGAAGCATTGGAGCAGCCCGGAACAGGTATTTTATTAAACTGACAATTGTTCCAATCTGTGCCTCGTTCGAAACTGTTCCAAAATAACTGTTCCTAGTATTTTGTATCATCTCTACTGATGAGCACACCATGTAATATTTCCGCCATGATGTTATAGTCTTCCTTGATCAGCTGCAGTCAACAATTTTAGAAGTTATGTCTAGTTGTTATTTACATATCTTTGAATACCGTTTTTTTTTTTTTTAATTTTTATTAAGGGTTTCAGAAAAGGTGATTTTATTTCTAAACGTTTCAGGGATTCATGAAAGTTGTACACCGCTGCTCTATATAATTAAATTAGAATAAAGTAAACGCAACTGGCAGCCTATGACGTGTATCGTACGTATTATGTCGGTGTTACCTAAACAACCAACTGACACAAACTTCACTTGCCTTTGCTCCTATGTTAAGGGTGCAGTCACACACGCAAACCAACCACATAGATTACAGTAATGATTATCCTTTAACACATTTATCTAAACTCACAGATGACAGAATAAGAATTTTTTCGTGTTTATTAATTTTCAAATGAAATATGATGAGTAACTAATGCGTTTTTGTGAATTGAAATAGAAATTTGGAGCCCAAGGTAAAAATAAAAGTATGTAAAATGGTTCAGTATACTTCTTATGAAGTGAATGTAAAAAAAAGTCAAGAGGTGTCATGGGACACCCGACAGAAGCTATGCTTTTTACGTCAACCCATGGCCATGCGATGGGCTATATTATTTAAAACCACAATTTAAACAATACACACATTGAGATTTTCACGTAATCAATTCAACTTGTTTTATATAGATACACACAGTACTAATGTTGTACAACACGTTTGTGTATTTGGCCACTGCGCGTGCGCCAGTATATTACTTTCACAGCTGGCCAAGCGCAATACGTATAAAGTATATCTATAGCTATGAGTGTAGCTATAGATATACTTTTAAAATGAGCATGTCGGTGACGTGATGGTAACGTGACGCGAACCCATAAGTTTTTCCCCTGCCAGAAATCTTCTAACGCGCCTATAGAAGGATAGATATACTTTTAACATGAGCATGTCGGTGACGTGACGGTAACGTGACGCGAACCCATAAGTTTTTCCTCTGCCAGAAATCGTCTAACGCGCCTATAGAAGCATAGCGTCAAAAACTGGAAATGTTAAGTAAATAAAAGGAGCATTTAAGAACTAAATTTGGGGAAAAGACATTTGGTAAAATAATATAACACTTAAAATAAAATAAAACTTGTGGCGAAAACAAGATAAAACTATACAATATAGGTTTTTGTTAAGTCTTCATTTATACTGACAACAGCCTCACCCTCTTCTTTTGAGACTAATTCAACAGTACGTGCTTCGCCATGGCAACCAGAAACTTTGGTATCGTTACAAAAAAGTATCGGCGTTAATTTACTATTGGAAGATTCCCCTGCGAATTGCGTATAATTCAGGTAAAAGTTTTCCTGGCTAACATCCGGTAGATAGAAAATGGCTGACGCATTAGTCGATAATTGTGTTTGCCAAATTATATTCCCAACTCTGTTGAAAACAAAAAAGAGTGGCGACTTAAAATTTTAAAATTCATTTCATATTACGCAAAAGTGCGGTTTTGAATTTATTCTATAAAATATGTTGTCTCTTTTTAAAAGGGTTTTTTTATGCCACTGCCGAGATTCGAAACTACTTTAAAGTCTACTTCCGCTCTAAGTACATTATAGCCAGTTATACTACTCAATAACGACGATAGCGGCCTTTTAATTTGTTCTAGGTAAATGATAATAATATAATCAACAAGGTTTTAAATCTTTTTACAATGAATGGAACAAATTGGCTGAGGCTTTCGCGGCCAGTTGATGAGCTGGTGTTGTCCTGATTCGGGTCTATAGGCCGTCGTTGGTTGGAATTGCTTCCTAACGTTTCGCTAGCACGAGTGGCGAGCTTCTTCAGAGGTCCTTCCATCTCCGATGCTGGATGCTGGAAGCAATTCCAACCAACGACGGCCTATAGACCCGAATCAGGACAACACCAGCCAATGAATGGAACGATTGTTAGCACCCGGTTTTTAATTAGGATCCTCACAAGTTAGTGCATTTTTTGTAAATAAAACAATTTTTGCCCGTACTGTTTGGTAGTGGTGCACCAACTCTAGAGACGTAATTTGGGAAATTCAATATCGGAGACTGAAAACTAAGGCTTTTTAACTTCCCACTGGAAGTTATTGTAATGGGTCCGAAAATCGAAATCAAAAAGGAAAAAAAATTTTTATGTTTCAAGGTCACTACACTATTTTTACACTACTTTTAGAAAGATGTCTGTGTGTGTGTGTGTGTGTGTGTGTGTACGTACGTACGTATGTGTACATTTCTTTCAAAGACGAAATCTCGAGAACGAAAAATGATATCGACTACGTTAGGGTGCCAATCGACGCGTATTAACGTAAATATGATCTGAAAGAAATTTTTTCAAAATCGGTTCAGCCGTTCTTTTTTCTTAACCAAATAACCTCCAAAAAAGTAGATTTTACACAATATCTCGCGAATAAAAAATTATATCGACTTCGTAAGGGTGTCAATCGAGGCGTGTTAACGTCATTTTGATCCGACATAAATTTTATAAAAATCGGTTCAGCCGTTTTTTTTTTTTTTTTTTTTTTAAATTATTGATGTTTTAATGTTTGAAATGATTACTTTTCTGTGTAATATCTAATTTAATTATTATTATTAAATATTTATCAAACTGGGAAGTTCGTCGTGTGGACCTCAAGGGTCGCACTTTAGTCCTAATAAACGACCCACCTCACGGCTTGTTTTGTTAAAATTTTGTATTCTAAAAATGTTTACGATTTTTTTTCGCAAAGTTACATGGAATTGAAAATTATGATTTTTGCCTTCGTAATAGTTGATCCTCTAATAATCTTTTGAGGAGTTTAAGAATTTTTTTAATTAAAAGGTAATTGGAAAAGTAGCAACAATCGATCTTTGCATTATTAGAAAAAAATATTTTTTCAAAAAAAGAAAAAATGTTTTAATGCAAAGAATATTGTTTTTATCTAAATCGATAAAATTGAATACGACTAAAATTTGAAAATCTTCTCAATAAATTTAACTTTCTACCTGTAAAATTAAGAAAAATCGTAGGATAGTGGACAAAATATTTGATTTATTAAATTAAATTTATGTATGTACTTGAAAGAGTCTAAATCTATAGACGAAACGTCGTACATTTAATTTAATAAATTAAATATTTTGTCTACTATCCTGCGATTTTTCTTAATTTTATTATAATCACGATGGACACGATTTCTAATATAAACTTTCTACCTGTGTTTTACTATCTTCATCAAGAGAAAATCATACTAAAGACTAAAATTAACAGCTATTAAACCTACTTTAACCTATACAAATACATCTTGACCTAAAACTTTAACCATAAATAATTATTAATTTCACTTTTGTTTAAGCATAATCTTCTCTTGACGTTTAAATTATAAATTAAAGTCGAGTTTAAAATTTATTATGTTGATGTTTAAGGTAAAATATTGTTTCATTTTGTGCATCATCGTCCATTCCAGAATGATGCATGTGCAGATTTTTTTAATAGGAAAATTCATTGACCTTTGTGACGTATGTGTTGCAAGCCATGTGGTATAACTGTCTGTAATAATTTATCTAGCCATTTAATAAAACGACAATCTGTGTGTGTGAAGGACAGTGTGGTCCAGTGGTTAGCGTCGCGGCTTCTGGATCAGACTTTCATGGGTTCGAATCCCGCCTCCGCTCATGGATGTTTTGTGATGTCATTTAGTTTTAAGTGAGTTGCTATTTAATGTAATCAAGACGCTAATGACCTAAGTTGTTGACGCATCTATAATTTACAGTAAATAAAAAAATAGACAATCTGTGTAACTGGAATTTTATGAAATGTCTAAGAATAATAACCGCAGTGGAAGTGAATGTTGACTGTTTTTTTAAATGTAAAAGACAAATTATGTTTGTAAATTGGTCTTCGTGCATTCTTACAGCATAAGACAGAAAAAAGATTTCATAGAACGAAATATGGACCTAATCGTTACTCATTCAGGTTTTCTAATAATTATTCTTCAGATGTCAGGTCCTTTTTGAGTTAAAAAACTAAAAACTACGAAAGTCACTTTACAATTTTCATGAATGAAAATAGAACACCTACTTTCATTTTCTCTAAACTGACCGTTTCATCAAATGTATAGCCATATCATGAAATATCCAGACACTTCATGAAATAACCAGTTACAGTATGTAGATTAAAAAAAATCTTTTGATCAAATATTTCAGTGAACTTTCTCGAAACTGGCCGTTTCATGCAATTTATAGACATTTTATGAAATATTCAGACACTTCATAAAATTGTCAATCATACCAGATAACTGCGATACACAGAATTAAAAAAAAACGTTGAAATCAAATTTTTCAATCAACTTATCAAACTATAAATCTCTAGTTTTAAATATACCAGAAGCTGGTTAGTCATGATGTCATATATATTATGTATACAGTGTATATTAGGAGTTAATTTACATATTGGACTAACACGTTATGTTAGCTTGATTACGACGCGATAATGATACCGTGTTTAATTAATTAGTTAAAGGCTTCATGATACATGGCACACATGCTGTACATAAAACCCAGCTGACTTTTTGTGTTGTGTCTGCATCAAAATGTACGAATTGTGCGTGTCCTGGATAAAGTTGCTTTTTCAAAGGATGATATTTTAATGGCAACTTGACACGTATCCATTCAATGGAATTCCATCTGAAAGTACAGAAATGGAATTCCATTTGATACTTTAGAAAACATTTCTGCACTATTCTTGTTTGAATTTACAATGAATAGGTAATAACGCATTAACATATTTTCCCGGAGTTTTGGCCAAAGCAAGCTCATAAAAATGTATATTTTAAACTTGTTCTCGTTTACTAAGTAGTTTTATTTAGCCTTGTGGAAACAAAAAATCGGTATGGAGATCAATTCTAAACTGTTCCAAATTTATTTTTAACATTGGAAATGTTTATGTTCGTATATGGGGGCAGAGTTACGAGTTTTCGTTCAAGGCCAAAAGACAACGGTGTCGCGATCAAGTGAGGAGCAATCATGCAAAATTGAACAAGTGCAATTTTTTCGAAATGTGTTTTATATCATGTCTAGTTAATTGAGAGGTATTTGCGACGATCTGCGGTGTTATTTTTGAGCAAATGTTAATAAATACTGTAGAAAAATCCATTTGAAAGTTAAGTAATCAAGCAAAAGTGAACGCGTATATAACAGAAGAATAATAGGGTTATTCCTGACAAAACTAAACAGTGCATTGATAAATATTGTGTGTATAATAAACAGTTAATTATGTTTCATATATGCTGTTATCATTTCCAATGTCCTCGATGGTTGCAAGGATTGCGAAATCTGTGAATTTTTTTTAAATAATTTTAAATATCAAAAAATGGAATTTGTCAGATATATCGTTTGAGTATCGTATAAGGGCTATATACACAAAATTGCGTATATTTGAAAAACCACTGATCCGATTGACACCAAACTCATGGGAGTCCTTATTGAGACAAACATTTAAAACAATTGAAATATCTACATTTTTGCAGAAGTTATTGTGAACGAAAAACAATTTCACAAACACGCACAGCTGCTAAGCGGAAAACTACTTTTCTTTACCTTTTGGAGGAAGTATACAATCATAATGTTATCTCGGGCACTGTGGAGAAATCGGTAACTCACCTAGCCGGAAACTGAGGGTTTCGGGTTCGAATCCCGATAGTGGTCATTTGATTTTTTCTTAGATATAGCTCAAAAATCATGGCAGCATAGCTGTCTGAGATATTTATTATTTTCACCTCTAATTGTTATGTGAATAATATGGTGTGGATATAAGGGGTTTTAAATCGATTGATTTTATCATTTACCAAATAATGTTATCTTATCTCGGATGCGATTTTTTTCCTTTCGTCCAAGGATGAAATTTATTTTGTTGTCTTGCAAGATATTATATTTTAAAATTTTTTCTTCCTAATTATTGCAGAAATTATGTTAAAAATATAATAATAATAAATACGTCTATTCCTCCCACTGCAAGGAAAACGCCTCTCCCCCCATTTTACTCCAATGATATCGATCTTGGGCTTGACGGTGCCAGAAAAGACCCTCCAATTTTTCAATTTCGTCTCGCCACCTTCTTTTTTGACGCCCTACTTTTCTTTTTCCGTATATTTGAACCCATGCCATTGTTTTGTATGACCATCTATTGTCTGTAAGGCGGTGATTTCGAGCCCATTTCCATTTGGTCTTTTTGGATAGGTACATAAATTATGTCCTTCATTTTTGTTTTTAATCTTATTTGCTTGCACCGTGTTTTATCCTTTATTTTTACACCTAACACACTGCGTTTCATCGATCTTTGCGTTACTTGTAACATTTTGACATATTTTTTTGTTAAGGACCTATGCAACCGTTATAACAAATGCGACGCACTCCTCGGTTTGTAACATCAGTGAGAGAAAAAACACAAAATCTAAATAAAACATCTTTACTTCCACCATATACTTACCTAAAGTATATGGTGGAAGTAAAATGTTTTAATTAGATTTAGTGTTTTCTCAAAGTGGGATACGCGAACCCCTAGGTGTTAAAACGTAAAAATTCACTCTCATGATTTTTCCATAACGCACCAAAAGAAGTATAACTTCAAAAAATCTTATTTAATAGGGGTACGCGGGGTATAAGTATGAGAGATCCTGTCAGGAGACAATGAAGTATTATTTCTCTTAATTCAATTGATGAACCATCCCGCTTGAAGAAATTGCGGTGAATTGCCGGTTTATTACTGTTTTATTTTGAAGTGTGTTAACAAGATAGAGAAAGATATGTTATCAGTCTGTTTCATTTGTATAGATTTGAGGATATCAAATGTCAAAGGTCGAGAATACCATCAATTTCATTAAATCAGATTCGTATCGCATGGAGCAAATAAAAAATAAATGGAATTGATTTCCATTTTCATGATTAAAACTTTTACTGCTGACATACGATGTGGCATGTGAATTAAGTATGCGATTAATCTCAATTAGGTATTACAATTCCATGTTCCGAAAGGAAATAAGTATGGTGATAGGGTCTAAAAATCGTATCCGACATAAAATCAGATTCTAATGCTGGGTTGCAGAAAGCATTGTCAAAAAATCTGATTTGACAGTGACCTTAGATTGTGATCATATAGAATTACAATTATCCGAGATAAAATCAGATTCTAATGCTGGGTTGCAGAAAGTATTGTCAAAAATCTGATTTGACAGTGACCTTAGATTGTGAACATATAGAATTACAATTTTTATAGAGGCAGGAACAGTCTAATGTCGTATAGTCATGTAGAATATTAAATTGTACCCACACAAAAACAAATTATTAATCTACGTAGAAAAAGATCGCTTTTCAAGCTAAATTTTTATCAAAATAGAAAAAGGTTAGAAATAAAAATAATTTTTATATCATTACAAAGAAACAATTTCTGAACGCTCCTTTTAAACATGCCGAGCGATTAATTGACACCCGATTTATAAGATATATATATTCGGTTGTTAGTTTTGGACTTTTCGGAGCAATGTCGAGCAGTTCCGATGAAAGTCGATTCACAAGCATGTCAAAAAGAAGCGTGGAGACTTGTTTCTTTATAATAATAATAAAAAAACTCGGGTCGCAGTGCCAAAACCCTGCCGACAATATAGTGTATTTGCTAATACTGGCATTGTGGCTTTATTATGTGAACTTAAATTTGTTTTTGGACAAAATAAAAAATTTAACCCCTTAATACATCCCTTAAAATAATATTTTTTTTCTTAATTTCAATATTTTTATCAATGCAACCACGGTACCAAATTAAATACACCCTTCAGTAAGTAAAGCACTATCCCCAAACTAGTGTTTTCATAAAATTTGTAAGTCCGGTCCTGTCGGGCCGATTTTATTAAAATTTTAGCAGTACATTTTAATCGTTACTAAAGGGTTAAACTTCATTTTTGAAACGATTCTGAGAATTTTTTCGGCGTTTTTGGGCCCAAAAACATTTTTCAACCCCTAAAAACCACCCTTAAAATGGTCCGATTGGGCCCATTTTAAATAGGCTTCGTGCGGTGATGGATTTCAACGTGCCTACCAAATTTCGTCAAAATCAATTAACTCTTTCGAAAGTTATAGCCCGCACATATATATATATATATAAATATATATATATATATATACATATATAAACAGACTTTTCCAAAAATGGTGCCAAAGTGTTCAGGAGGTTATGAAACGTCGAGAAATTTTGTTCCGACCCCTAGGTCCCGCCATCCGACCGACGCCAATAGTGTATGTGCCATATGGCAAATACACTAAAAAGAGAAATAGTGATGACAGATCTGTAGGAACCGCTGATGGACTGTCGAAAGAAAACAGCTTGTGCTTTAAATATATAGATTAACTAGCGGTCCTTTCCGACTTCGCCCGGGTGCTAAGAATTTATGATTTATTATCCCCCTTCGCGAGAAATTCTCCTTCTGTGAAGAGAAGCTGGGCTGATGATATTTATAATATTAGTAAGATTCCGCCTATATGCTAAAATGCAAAAGAATTTCAGAGTTACGTTTTGTTACTAACCAACAGGAATTATCACCCTTCCCCGCGAGAAATTTATTAAAATAAAATATAGCCATTATCACTCAGGGATAGTGTAGCTTTCTATTAGTGAAAGAATTTTAAGAATCGTCTCAGTAGTTCCAGAGATAATAATTTATGATTTATTACTCCCCCCGCGAGAAATTCTCCCCCTGCGAAATGAAGTTGCCTGTCGTTGTTCTCGCTTCGCGTACTTGCCTAAAGTTCATAATATTAGTATAGATATTAAAAAATCCTACACCCTCGTTTTACCCCCTTTGGGGTTGAATAAAAAAACTCGAATAGCCTATGATCTTCCTCAATAAACGGGCTATCTAACAAAAAAAAATTGTCAAAAGGGATTGGTTTAGTTACTAAGATTAGCGCGTTCAAACATACACACACACAAACAAACTAGTATCTAATAGTATAGACTATATTATCAGTCGAATAATAGTAATAATTGTTAACCGTCTTATCCTGAACCGTCTTATTACTGAGAATTCCAAATTAATATTTATGTACGGAAAAGTTCTATTTTCAGTATCTAAATTAATTATTGAATAAGAATTGATCCAATATAACAAGCAGAGTGTACTGAAAAAGTAGCATCATAAATTTTTTATAACAGAATATTGGGTACTGGTAATTATATCTTTCCAAATATGTAGTTTCTTATTTTGTTCGTAAATACATGATACGGTACACAATGCGTTTTTTCATAAAATTGACTTTCTTTTTAGAATAAATAAATAATTAAAAATAGCTTACCATTCGTGGAAATTTAAAGCATCCTGGCATTATATAATATTCTGAGCGACATCAACTAAAATTCTTATCCAAAAATATTTTTTTTATTAATACCTACATAGTTCAAATTGACGGCACATTTTTTCTCGCGAAAATTTTAACCGAAATATTAGTTCTTTTTAATAAATAGCTATTTACAGATTGTAAAAGTTTTGTATGTTAAAACATTGTTTATTTTCAATAAATGTGTTTTTAAGTTCTTGGTAAAATAAAGGTATATTTACACTGCAACAAGACAAATTTGAGAGTGCCTCAAATTCAAACTGCTTTACAATATCTGGTCCAGTCCGTATATAAATAGACCTCGTATTCGTTTATCTGTACTTGTGAAATTTTTTTCTGACGTTTTAATAATAGCATTTGTTTTGTGTTGATATCTTTCATCGACAAAATCAGTTGTTTATAAAGAGACCTCCGTAGTCGTCTTCCAAAATTAAACACTTAAATATTTAACTCCAAATTGTCAACAGATCAATAACTAGTTGTTTATGCTTTTTGTATTAAGAATGAAAACAATAAAAATATGTAATATATTAACAGGAAGTAGATATTTTAATTTCAAATGAGCTTTCAATAAGTTCGTGAATGCATAAATATTTCGTTCACATCGTAAATTTTGCAGTGTAACTATGTTATACTATTTTTTAGATTAAAAAAAAAATTAACCAGTTTGTTTTTATAGATTTAAAAATAATCTTGATCGGTAATACATAAATATTTCACCCAAATCGCAAATCTCTGTTTTTTACTATTTTGTGTAGTTCGTATTTATTACGAGAAAAAATCTCGAAGGAATAACATGAAAATAAATTATTTAAAGAGTGTTTTGGAATAATCAATAGTTGTTATATTTTTATTGATAAATACATTATTTAATAATTTCGGTTTTTTTTATTTTAATATTTTTATTAATTGATATAATCGTCACTTATTATTAATTGTTTCCCAAACAACACGCAAATACTGATTTCAAAATTACACTGTATAATTTTTTTGCTCAAATTTCGCACTGATGTACTGTTAAGATCCTACACAACGCCGGCCGGTAATGAAGGCAGCCTCACACTCAACAGAGCATGGCGGTGGTTGTCATGTGACGTCGGTGTGTGGTTGTAGACGCGTAACGACGCGCGCGCCACACCCGTCCGACGGTTCGATAGGACACGCCGCTATACGACGCATGGCGTCGGCGCACCCGTATCCGTCTACAGTAGACGGTTCATCAACAATGACACATGAGGCGTCGCTTCACCTGTTATCATTACCGGTTCAAGGTTATTTTGCGCATTTCACGTCAGTTTTCACTGTTATGTCATAACAGACGTCATTCGCACCATTACTATTTTCCATTTTTACCACTTCCCCGTTTTATACATTTTTATTATAGGTACTTCAACTTATTTAATAGCAATGTGCGAATGAAGGAATTATAGGACATTAGGATAAGGTAGCCAATTTTGGGAGCATAGGAGTTTGACAGGTAATCGGCCATGGCCTTGGAAGAACCATCTCGATATTCACCTGGAATTATTGAGGAAAACCATGGAAAACCTCAAACAAGATGGCCGGTACAGGAATTACCGTTTCTCGGCGTGAGGCAGTAGGAAAAAGTCCTAGCCACATCTGCCCCCGCCAGGATTCGAACTCAGTACCTCCCCAATGCGAGTCTAGTGCTGTACCACTAAGCTACATCGCTGGGTCTCTGACTAGATCTATAAACCTCCTATTCTGATGACTTATAGAAATAGTATATTCTTTCGTATTAATGCACTAAATTCTTAATCTCAAAATTAATATCTGGTGTAATAGAGAACTAGATACAGTAGAGTCTGTCTATTACTACTCCGTTTATAACGGCTAACCGTTTTTAGCGACGTAAATGCAAACTCAAGTTAAGTAATGGCCTATATACAGGGTGTTTCATAATATATGCGCAGGACTTCAGGATGTGATAGCTCGTCCAAAAATATGAAAAAAAGTTTCTATTAACTTACCCTCTAAAATGCACCATTTTAGAGATACAGGGTGTTTGGGGAATTTTGAAAAGACAACTTTTGTACCATTTTTTCATTTTTTTTAATTGTGCAATTATGAAGTTAACGTTTGGTTTTGTTACTTGTTCTAACGTTTAAATAAATTTTGTTTAATTAGTAAGAAAAAAATTTTATTTAAAAAAATTGACCATGTTTTTCAACATAAAAGTTGATTTTTCTCGAAAACGATCGACTTTAGAGCTTATGACCAAAAGTACCTTTTTTGTGTAGAAAACATTGGCGGTTCAAATGGGCGTCTCAAAACCGTACTTTTTCTAGTAGCGTAGAAGTTGGGGAGAAAAACACCCACTACCCCTTCAAAACCTTCACCAATTATGACTTAAAAAAAAAAATTTCCGCACAAAACATAGCTTATTATGAGTAGAAAATGCTTACAAAAGCTGTTTTCTGTACGATAAACGGTTCAGGAGATATTCGCAAAAAACGAATTTTTTTTTCAATTTCAATACCCTGTATCTCTAAAATGGTGCATTTTAGAGAAGTTAATAGAAACTTTTTTTCATATTTTTGGACGAGCTATCACATCCTGAAGTCCTGCGCATATATTATGAAACACCCTGTATAGAAAATGTAGCTGGTATATTAATAATGTAATCCAAATAGCTTTGAAAGATTTATAAAAGTACTAGCGGCCCGTCCCGGCTAGCCCGGGTGTTATGAAATTATGATTAAGCATACGAAAACTTTTTTTTGACAAAACACCGTCATAGTTCAGCCATTTTGTACAAATTATATACACAAACCTTTCTCGTTTATCGCTCTTTTTATTAGTGAAAACCGTTTCAAAATCCGTTGCGTGGTTTAGAAGAAGTAATCGGAGAAACTGTCATGGAATAGTTCATGACAACAGATAATATTCTTTATCTAAGGTTGCCAATGCTAATTTATATTCATACTCTATGGTTGCGCGCTCGTTTTAATTCCGGTGCGACGTAATTCATTATCATTGCCAAGTGCCTCTTGTGATCGGCTTGATGTCGATTCTTTCTAGTTTGCTTGAACCGCGGCTCGCAGCCAGTATCGCCGAGACGGAATCACATATCTCGGGACGAGCTGGGGTTTTATGGATAATTATCGCCCATCGGAGTCCCCCAGAGCTTTAATTATCTTCAATTAATCAAAAACAGCTAAGTAGATATTTGTAAATAATTTAGAACTAATATAAGTGATGAATGAATGTTGCGTGAAAATTATAAGCATGAGTTTATAACATGGCCGTCTGCCATTTTAGAATAAAAATTTCATAAAGGTAAAATAAATGATTAATGCTGTCAGCAGCGTCATTTACGATATTACGTTTAATTATAGATAAAATTTAATATATAAAATTTAATATTTTAATATAACCTGTTGATCAGTGTTGTATTTTAAAAATACACCGACCACGTGTATGATAATAATTGTGGAATAAAATCTGGATATATTTTGCCAATCATATACAATCAATTCATGGCGTAGTTGTATTTTAACGGAATTGAATATAATATAAAATTAATCAAAGATATTTTGATTCGCACAAGCGATTTGATAATCAAAATAATATGGCTTTAACAAACTAATGTATAGTGGAATGAAGTATCCCCCAATTTGGTATATCATCAATCTTTACAAATTGGTGGAATTTGTTAATTAATTAATTGAAATAAGATTGTACTGTTCCTTTGATCGATAATTCTAACCTGTAAAAATCATCTGTTTTTTTTTCTTATGTCACAGATGGGTTATTCTCACCTGTGTTTAACTAAGGTAATTTATCATTATTATTAACTAAATTTGATTTCTATTGTGATCTAGTGTGTTTATAAAGAGATTGCACTATTTTTGATTAATTTTTCATGTAACTTTGGTTGCCTACCGCTTATTATAATTTCGTTAGACATCCTATTAATTCTTTTTTCACTTAAATTTTATACATTTTCTGTATGGACAATTTTCTTATTGACAGCGACCACAGACGGTAGTTCCAGCGAATTATTTCCTTACCTATGTTAACACTTAATAGTCATAGAAAATAGCATATTAACAATTAACAAGATAACTGATTTACTCAAATAAATGAATTTGAGTTTCTTTCGGTTCCTTATTAACAATTAACAATCTTATAATCCTGTAGTGGTTTTTTGACTATCAGACGTGACTACACCTTTTCTTTGACGGTTGTTTCACTTCACTTCGTTAACCATATTTATACCATATCACGGACTACTATCACTTTAACAGACAGCTTGACAGATTTATACTATCGATTTTTAACGTATTACTCTTTATTAACTACTTTGTCAGTAACTTCTTATTATTTGCCTTCCTCTTTATACACTAGGTTACATATTAACTCTAATTGTGCATCTTCATAATTGATAAAAATTGTTCAGTACCAATCTAAGATTTTGATACAGATAGAGATTTGTAAATTATAATGCTCTTCAGCGGTTTTCAACTTTTTAATGTGTTGAGTTAAGCAGTATGTCCGCTTAACTGATTTAAATTGTTATTGCAGTAACGTTTGTGATTTGTAAAATTCTTGTTAAATTTATAGCAAGTTAATATATTATGATTGTTAAAGATACATAAAATTGTTTTTTTTTCATGTATGAATGAATTAATTGATGAGAACCTTTGGATCTGAATAAGTTTAGTGAAGATTGTTCGAATCAATCTAAGACATTTTTGTTCAACTA
Organism: Mongoloraphidia duomilia; assembly: GCA_039654895.1. Lineage (NCBI taxonomy): Eukaryota > Metazoa > Arthropoda > Insecta > Raphidioptera > Raphidiidae > Mongoloraphidia > Mongoloraphidia duomilia. The sequence goes on from CM077524.1 coordinate 6,890,985, forward strand.
AGCATCTCTCACTGTTAATATTAGAACAGTGAACTTCGTTAAAATAAGTATAACCTTTTGTAGAAAACATATTTCACTTTGTCTCGATAACAAGGACCCTCAATTGAAGTTCCACCCCTTTCTTTCAACACTTTGGACGAGTAAACATCCAAAGATAAATTAATGTGGGGAACCCAACCCTACCTTTATGCTGATAAAACTCGAACATCCAAATTCAGTTATAATTTGTAATTGTCGACAGCATAAAAATTATTCCACCACATAATAAATGGCGACCGTGACAGGACACGATTGAGGACGATATTGTCGTTAATTTAATTTACAAATTGTGACAATCCTTTTATACGACGCGAAACCTGATTTGTTTTCTACCATGGCAGAAACACCTGATGGAACTAGAGCAAATTCCCCTACTTCGAGTATCGGAGAAGACGCTAATATAAATTCTTCTAGAACTGTTTTAGGTCAGACCACCGAGACGTTTGGAAGTCTGGACTGCAGTCGTTTATATCGCCTGAATGACGATGGGCGTCTGTTTCCGGTTACGATGGAACAAAGTCAACGGGTTAATGTGCAGACACACATCGATGCGACTGCAACTACATCCGTCCCTCAGACAACCTTTACAAATTCAAGAAGGTACGACACGTATCAAAATACTCACCAATCTGAACCAAATCTAACTCAAGCGGATAGTGCACCGAGTGTACAGTACACGACTGTGAATCATCCGCATGTGAGATTCACCGATAACTTCGGAACACGGATGACCTCGGGGAGTCAACTTCCGGAATTTAACAGCCTAGCGGGTAACTATCACGCGAGAAGGACAGGTATGTCAACAAATTTTTCTAATGGTAATGGTTGGTTTAATCCGAACATTCCGAACATAAATCTTAATAATACGAATAACCAAAATCATATTAATTGGGAGAATCTACATAATATTAACGGTATCGCCAATACTCCTTTCGTTAAAACTAGTCAAATTCAGATTCAGCTTCCGAAATTCTCAGGAGAAAGTTCGGAGAATCCGGTAGAATTTATAGACAAATTAGAAGCATATCTAAGGTGTACTCAGATTCCACCTCACTTACAATTATATCAAGTAGAGCAGACCTTCGAAGGTTCAGCATATTTTTGGTTTGACGAGTTTAAACATATGTTTAGTAATTTTGAAACATTCAAGGGTATTTTTTTGGAGGAATTCTGGGATTTTAACAGACAGCAAAAGGTTCGTCTGGAACTTTACACTAACCATTATTCGTCAAGTAAAGGACAAACTATGGCACAGTATCTATTGGAAAGCCATAAAAAATCTAAACAATTTTATCCGCCAATTGGTGAAATGGAGTTTATTATGATTATGAAAAGGCACTTCCCTATTCACATACAAAGAGTTTTATTAACAGCACAATTAAGCTCGTTCTTAGATTTCTATAAATTATTAAAAGAACTTGATGATGTAGAATCACAGCGTGGTCCTAGTTTTCAAAAAATGGGTTCGTACAAAACGTCTCAGGAGCATGTTCCTATAAATAACGATAATACGACCTCAAAATTTAATAAAAATTCTTATGCTAAACCTCATACGATAAATGCGACAACAAATAAATATTCTACAGTTAAACCTTCCCCTCAAGTTCACTTCGTTGAAATGGATGTGGACGAGGAGGATTCATTCGAATTGGATCCAAAAAACTGGTTGGACCCCTGTCGAGACTCAGCCGCTGGACAGGGGAAAGATTAAATGTCAATTCCAGTATGGAAAATCTAAAATTAAATTCTCTATTAACTTCTAATTTGAAAAGCGATGAGATGCCATACATCAAAATTAATATAGGTAAATTTCACACAGTTGCACTTGTTGACACCGGAAGTCAGATTTCTGCTATTTCCAATGAAATGTGGGAAAATATTTCTAAAATTTATCAGATTCCATTTATTCCGGTTAAGAGTTGTAGAATTGTTAGTGCTGTTGGTCAAAGGAGTTCGGCCATCAAAAAACAGGCATTTCTTAATGTGACCTGTAATTTAATTAATTTTGATATAAAAGCTTTTGTCGTAGACGAATTAAAATGCAGTATTATTTTTGGTGCTGATTTTTTGAACGATTACAATGCTCATATAAACTTTGATAATAGGGTTATACAATTTTATGTAGATAATCGCCTGTATACCGAGATTGACTTTCATAATATTGATGATAGGTCGTCTGATCTGGACCCTGGGATTTCAGGTGGGATCTCGAACGGGGTCGATCATCACGAAAAAACCGATTTATGTAACAAAGATTCAAATTTAATTGAGTCAATGAAATTTTCAATAAATAACCTCTCTGGATCTAATATGCTTTCGTGCGCCGATTCTGATTCCAGTATCGCGTCTTTAGATCCTAGTGACAAAAAGAGTAGTAAATTTGAGATACCGTGTGTTCGCGCAAATATGCATGGTCCACGACTATTCTCGTCGACGAAAAAACCATTGTATGTCGGACACGATGTACAAAATATTGATTTACCAGATTATAAGGTCAATGAACCTATATCTGGGAGTTGTAAATCTTCAGCTGTAAATTACAGTTTGAACGATTTAACTTTGATTCATGGCTTGCCCAGAATCACATCTTGTGGGTTGTCCGATACTTGTATCGACAACAATAATAAAAATATCAATCATTCTAGATTGAATGAATACGACGATCGAAATGTTTATACAGCTACATCTAGTTCTGGTGACGATTTCTCGATATCTGAGAAAAGGGGTCGCGACGGCGAAGCTAGTTTTAGGGAGCGTATCTCTCCGCGAAAAGAAAAAGTGCAAAATTTACCTTGTGCTGCTCTCTCGGTTAGAGATCTCGACTTGGAATCCCGGCGTCATGAGATTTTTAATAAAGTAGAAAATTTAGATTTATCTCATGATCAAAAAGCGACGCTAAGCAAATTGATTCATGATTATCGTGATATCTTTAGTGAACAACCTGGTTTGGCCAATTGTTACACTCATGATTTAAATATATCCGATACCTCGGTATTCAGGGGTAATCTATATAATGTTCCGTACAAACTTAGAGACGCGGTTACCCATGAGGTTAAAAACATGCTGGATCAGGGAATCATTGCCAGAAAGAATACAGCATATATTAATCCTATTCATGTTGTCCCAAAAAAGGACGGTAATATCCGACTAGTACTAGACGCTAGACAACTCAATAAACGTATTGCTCCCGAAACTAACAAACCTGAAAACATTGAAACGGTTTTACAACGCTTTGAAGCGATAAAATTTATGTCGGTTTTTGATCTGACAAAAAGCTTCTGGCAAATCGGACTTAATCCGGATCACCAAAAATATACTGGATTTTTGGTGAATGGCAAATCATATGTTTTTCAGCGGGTTCCCTTCGGAATTTCAACAGCTACTTCTGCACTTATTTGTTGTTTGCATGAAGCCTTGGGGGATCTGATGCATTCTTTCGTGATTAATTATGTCGATGACGTGTTAGTAATTTCTAGTAGTTTTGAACAACATATAGATCATTTGTCTAAACTTTTTGATAGATTACGTAGCGCCAATTTAACGTTGAACTTTGATAAAAGTGTTTTTTGTTCTGAAAAAGTAAAATTTCTCGGGTACATAGTTACCACTAGTGGCATATATCCCGACTCTGATAGAATTATGGCTATTCAAAATTTTCCGGTTCCAAGAAACAGAAGGAATATTCAACAATTTTTGGGATTGTGTAATTTTGATAGACGATTTGTAAATAAATTTGCAGATGTTGCCAAACCTTTATATGACATGCTGAAACAAAGTAAACTACCATTTCAGTGGTCGGAGGATAAAAATCGTGCCTTTAATGAATTAAAAAGAGCATTCACTAAAATTACTCTCTTACATCATCCTAAAATTGGTGCGGGATATTTTATCCAGACCGATGCCTCGCGTTATGCGATATCGGGCATACTATTTCAAATATGCGAAGACTCTTCGGTTAACATATTGGCCTTCTACAGTAAAATTTTACATCAGGCTCAGTTGAACTATTCATCAGTTGAGAAAGAACTTTTAGCCATCGTGGAAGCGACTAATAAATGGCATAACTACATTTATGGGGAGAACATCACTGTTTATACTGATTGTCAAGCCCTCTCTTTCGTTCTGAACAAAGGAAAATTTTATAATATTCGTATCTTGAAATGGGTACTTAAATTACAAGGTTATAATATTGACATAAAATATTGTCCAGGAAAATCAAACTTAGCTGCTGATTGCTTATCACGATATTTTCACCCCCACGATATTAGCGTAACTTCTAATGAAAATGAATTTCGTGTGTTTGGTATTATAAAGTTAGGTAATTTTAGTAATGCTAATCCATACAGTTGTATTTTTTCACAGGGTGTATTTGTTTCGCAGCGATGTGTGTCTGTACAATATGATATGTTCTACGATACGGTAAACGAGTGTAACCATAATAATTATTTATCCATTGAAATATTTTGCAATGATACCTACGGCTGTATAGATCCCTTTAATCATGATAACATCCGTGAAGTTGATAATTCTGCAATGCAGAACTCTGTTTTCATATTTGCAATTTTTCCAAAAGGAGATTTAAAACAAATTTCTAAACTCATGACTCAATTAAAGGTTATGCAACAAGCTGATGAGACCTTAAGTCCAATTTATAATCGTCAAAAGACTGTAAATAATAATGATTCAGTCCTAGATTCTAATTCAACTTATATGATAAAAAATGATTATTTGTTTATATATGATACAAAGAAAAAATCTTGGAAATTGTGTGTTCCAAGCCAGATCGAGATGCGTTACATACGATTCTGGCACATATTCATGTGTCACCCAGGTGCGACTAAGCTTTACTTAGTCATGAATCCTTTTGTATCTATTAAGAATTTAAAAAATAAAGCTATCGAATGTGTAAACTCATGTTGGCCATGTTTAACAGCCAAGCACCCCACTGCCACTCTGCATGGTGGTTTTTATTCTGTAATATCCTATAATAAAAACGATTTGTTATCTATCGATATTGTTGGTCCACTCGTGCGCTCAGCCGGAGGTACCACTGTTATTCTTGTGATACTTGATGTGTTCACGAAATACATCACGTTGTACGCCCTGCGTAGGGCAACTACCAAAACAATTTTAACTAAATTGAGATTGAATTACTTTCCAGAACATGGTGTCGCGAAAAGGATTCTATGCGACAACGCCTCTATTTTCCGTTCGAAGAAATTCAGTGAATCGCTGTCGGAACTTGGTGTTGAGGTTACGTACACCTGCCCCTACACTCCGAAGGCAAATCCCGTTGAGCGATACAACAAGCAAGTTGGCACCTTACTGCGACTGTACTGCAACGTTCAACATACGCTTTGGAGTCGCCTGCTACCAAAGGTGGCGTTCGGGATGAATACGAATGTCAACCAATCGACTGGCGTTTCTCCGTTTGAATTGCAATACGACCGTAAACCTGATTTGTTCATGGTTAAACAAACCGATTTTCCACAACCCGTAGAAGACAACCCGACTGATCGAGAATCCATCAGAAGACGTTTAAGGCAGCTTGCCACAGAACGCCAGCAGTCTCATGAAGATACGAAGCCATCGGTGTCGTTTAGTTCAGGCGACATGGTATTTCTGCGCACGCACCCGCTGTCATCGGTGAATGATCGTCGGTCAAAGAAGCTGGATGTCCTGTTTACAGGTCCTTTTAGAATCAAATCGAAATTGAATGCAAATGTCTACTTACTAGAACATCCTAGTTCATCTCATGAACTAGGATATCATCATATTAATCAATTTAAACGTTTTAAAGGTCAATTGCCGCTAAGTTACGAGGTGGATATAAAAAAAATCCTTTGATGGGTAATATCAAAGAATTTTTTTTTCTCTTTTTTTTCTTGTCCGGGGAATATTGTCATGGAATAGTTCATGACAACAGATAATATTCTTTATCTAAGGTTGCCAATGCTAATTTATATTCATACTCTATGGTTGCGCGCTCGTTTTAATTCCGGTGCGACGTAATTCATTATCATTGCCAAGTGCCTCTTGTGATCGGCTTGATGTCGATTCTTTCTAGTTTGCTTGAACCGCGGCTCGCAGCCAGTATCGCCGAGACGGAATCACATATCTCGGGACGAGCTGGGGTTTTATGGATAATTATCGCCCATCGGAGTCCCCCAGAGCTTTAATTATCTTCAATTAATCAAAAACAGCTAAGTAGATATTTGTAAATAATTTAGAACTAATATAAGTGATGAATGAATGTTGCGTGAAAATTATAAGCATGAGTTTATAACATGGCCGTCTGCCATTTTAGAATAAAAATTTCATAAAGGTAAAATAAATGATTAATGCTGTCAGCAGCGTCATTTACGATATTACGTTTAATTATAGATAAAATTTAATATATAAAATTTAATATTTTAATATAACCTGTTGATCAGTGTTGTATTTTAAAAATACACCGACCACGTGTATGATAATAATTGTGGAATAAAATCTGGATATATTTTGCCAATCATATACAATCAATTCATGGCGTAGTTATATTTTAACGGAATTGAATATAATATAAAATTAATCAAAGATATTTTGATTCGCACAAGCGATTTGATAATCAAAATAATATGGCTTTAACAAACTAATGTATAGTGGAATGAAGTATCCCCCAATTTGGTATATCATCAATCTTTACAAATTGGTGGAATTTGTTAATTAATTAATTGAAATAAGATTGTACTGTTCCTTTGATCGATAATTCTAACCTGTAAAAATCATCTGTTTTTTTTTCTTATGTCACAGATGGGTTATTCTCACCTGTGTTTAACTAAGGTAATTTATCATTATTATTAACTAAATTTGATTTCTATTGTGATCTAGTGTGTTTATAAAGAGATTGCACTATTTTTGATTAATTTTTCATGTAACTTTGGTTGCCTACCGCTTATTATAATTTCGTTAGACATCCTATTAATTCTTTTTTCACTTAAATTTTATACATTTTCTGTATGGACAATTTTCTTATTGACAGCGACCACAGACGGTAGTTCCAGCGAATTATTTCCTTACCTATGTTAACACTTAATAGTCATAGAAAATAGCATATTAACAATTAACAAGATAACTGATTTACTCAAATAAATGAATTTGAGTTTCTTTCGGTTCCTTATTAACAATTAACAATCTTATAATCCTGTAGTGGTTTTTTGACTATCAGACGTGACTACACCTTTTCTTTGACGGTTGTTTCACTTCACTTCGTTAACCATATTTATACCATATCACGGACTACTATCACTTTAACAGACAGCTTGACAGATTTATACTATCGATTTTTAACGTATTACTCTTTATTAACTACTTTGTCAGTAACTTCTTATTATTTGCCTTCCTCTTTATACACTAGGTTACATATTAACTCTAATTGTGCATCTTCATAATTGATAAAAATTGTTCAGTACCAATCTAAGATTTTGATACAGATAGAGATTTGTAAATTATAATGCTCTTCAGCGGTTTTCAACTTTTTAATGTGTTGAGTTAAGCAGTATGTCCGCTTAACTGATTTAAATTGTTATTGCAGTAACGTTTGTGATTTGTAAAATTCTTGTTAAATTTATAGCAAGTTAATATATTATGATTGTTAAAGATACATAAAATTGTTTTTTTTTCATGTATGAATGAATTAATTGATGAGAACCTTTGGATCTGAATAAGTTTAGTGAAGATTGTTCGAATCAATCTAAGACATTTTTGTTCAACTAAGCATCTCTCACTGTTAATATTAGAACAGTGAACTTCGTTAAAATAAGTATAACCTTTTGTAGAAAACATATTTCACTTTGTCTCGATAACAAGGACCCTCAATTGAAGTTCCACCCCTTTCTTTCAACACTTTGGACGAGTAAACATCCAAAGATAAATTAATGTGGGGAACCCAACCCTACCTTTATGCTGATAAAACTCGAACATCCAAATTCAGTTATAATTTGTAATTGTCGACAGCATAAAAATTATTCCACCACAAAACAGACAGAGGCAGACAACGACTTTGTTTTATACTTTTTAGAGATTAATCGAAAAATTAAAAAATTATTTGTTAATTATAATAACTATTCTAATACTGGTTTATATCATTGGTTAAAATACGTTCTTGTCATTACATTAATTTTATTCGTTTCGTATTTTTTAAAAACCTTTTATACAATAAAAAAAATGTTTTTTCCGTTTTTCGTATAAAACTTTACACCGCCTACGGTTTATCCTCGGGGAGAGTCCCTGATTAATAATTTATCTACAATCGTTAAATGTCTATGGCTGAAAATACGGACGTATAACGTGCAGTTTTTATTTTTTTGATGAAACGCGGCAAATTGAATTTTCACAAGAATAAATTAAAAGGCTGGATACTAGAAGGGCCTGATTTTAAAATTGTTCTGACAAATCAAAATTATGGAATTATAAATCTCTTTATAAGAGCCAATATTCGTTTTATATTTATATGATTGCAGCTTTTTTAAGTTAGAAGAGGGTTGCTGCTTTCATCCCCCTCAACGGTAAGGGATGCTAGAAAAAATATCCTTTAGAAGCGTTCCTATTTGTAGAAAAAAAATACAATCCAAATTTGAGCCTCCATTGTTTGGGAACCATAACGTCCTAACGACGCCTTTTTAGGCACACTCCTGTAGGAACAATTTTTTTTATTTTAAAGTGTTTAACCCAGATTTAAATTTTGACCAGTTAATTCTAAGACACCCCGTGTATTTATGAGAGGCAATTATTGAGATAATGTAGTATGTAAGTATTGCACAATAATTAATGTATATAGATTTTGCACACTAGGGAATATTACTGAGGTCATTGATACTGCAAAGTTAGCGAGGTTATTAAACAATAAGGTATTTAGAACTTGTCTGGATTAAGAACGCAAAGCTAATCAAATATACTAATATAAATAACAATGACATTTGGTCATACGGGAGACAGAAGGATAGATGTGAGAAGGACGTTACTATGTCCGTCGAAGTAATAAATTATAGTTAATAAATTGTATATAAGATTGATAAAATAAAATAATGAATAAATCGATAAAGTTATTTATTTTCTAAATTATATTTTAAAGAACCTATATAAAAAACCAAAACTATTACAATAACAATAATAATTAGAAAATATAGTCTGTAAATTAATAAAACTTGATCAGTTGTGTCTTTTAAATTCCCGTAATTTAAGTAAACAAAGTAAACAAGACAAATACACAAATCAAATTCAGCTTTGTTTCTATATGTAAAATAATCACATTAAATTTCTGCGAATACGCAGATAAATATTTCCCTGCAGACTCATTTGTTTATGCGTTGTTTTAACCAACCGTCAAGTTTAAATACTAATTAAGTTAGATCGTAATAATTGATATTTTCATTCCGATAAAACCAACAAGTTTCTAACCAACTGGCTTATAATAACTAGCAATGTTTTCATTCGACTTATATTGATTTTTTACTTTCCCATATACCTACTATTTAAGTATACCTGGATGTTACTTTTAGACCGAGAGCTAGTGACCATTTTTTGGTGTTATTTATTCAGGCCTTATTTTTGTGAAGATGTTGAGGGATGCATATTTAAGTAGTCTGAGTAAGAGATTTTGCTAGATAGCGGTATGGGAGGGATGCAGACCGCCCTCAACATGTATAAAAAAATGGTCACAATTATTATTGCTTCAAGGCTGAAATTGTTTATATAGCTTGTCGGTGACCCAATAATGCCATCATAATATTTGCACATCGATTGGTCAGTGTTAAAGGGGTGGCACATCACCCTAAACGTGTCATGCACCCGACGAAATTTATATTATTGGTCGAAGGTTCAAATTTTAATATGTTGTTACGGCGACTATTTTAAGCATATATTTCAATTTTCAGAGCAAAATGTCGGTATTAACGCCCTCTCTCAGAGGGAAACTTGCTCGCCAAGGTTAACCCCCTTGCAGAACGATATAAGCACCTAGGCGAGCAAGTTTAATTCTCTCTAAGAGAGGGGGTTAATACCGACATTTTGTTCTGCAAATTGAAATGTATGCTTAAAACAGTCACCGTAACAGCACATTAAAATTTGAACCTTGACCTAATAATATAAATTTCGTCGGGTACATGACACGTTTAGGGTGATCTGCCACCCCTTTAATACTGACCAATCGATCTGCAAATATTATAATGGCATTATTGGGTTCACCAACAAGCTATAAAATGTGGAGAAAGAGTGAAAAGAATAATTGTATGTCCAACGGAAAATAGTTAGTAGCCATAATGTTCTCCATATCATAACAATCTTTGAATGTTGCCAACATTTGTTGTATTATTTATTGCTATCTTTATTATAAATAGGAAGCCGTATAATTTCAACAGATGTAATAACGTCAGATTTTTATTTGACTTTTTCTTTATCGATGAAACTCGTAATGAAGTTTATCGAAGTTAGATGAGAAAACTTGGTTAAAGTTTTAACATTCATTTTATTACTTGTTTTAACATAGCCCTAATAAAAATGTGTCGCAAAAGTGCATAAAATTTAATATTTATATTCTTTATTTATTTAGTTATGATACTCGGTGAATCCCCGGTACTCTTCAGAGATGTGTTTGTGTAATATTCAGATTCAAATTCGACAACATTTTCATGTAACCTCAAATTTTTTTGACAACTGAGTAAAGAGGTTGAATGTAGCTGACAGTGGAACATTTGTTTAGGTATAACAAAAAAATTACCGTAAAATTGTTGTAAAATGTTTCTCGTCTCGCATATCTCGAGAACGAAGGATTATATCGAGTCCGGACCAATTTCATTCGACGCGTAACGAGCCATTTTCCTGAGAGTAGTTCATTCAGTTATCTACGAGAGGCAGCCTTTGTGGTAGGGACAAACATTATTTATTTCCCATTAGTGTCATGTCATTTTAGTGGTATAACTTAATTATTAATCTCGTGAATGATTGAAAGAAGTACTCTCAGGAAAATGACTCATTGCATAATGAACACCTGATAAGGTTTGCAAAAAATTTAAATTGGCTGTTTTTTAAATTTTAATTAATTGACATTTGACGTACAAAGCAACCGGTTTTTCATTATATTAAACATTCGTGAGTGATCAACATGATTTTCAATGATTAGAAGTGTCTATGTCCGATGTAGGAATTTAGTTTCCGGACTCGATATTGGAAAAAGTTACATGCTACATTTTTTTCCTTACCGGGATCAAAACCTAGTATCTTCCGACTACAAACTTGGCAGTTTACAGCCTTTATTTACTGATACGTTTTTCACCAAGATCGACTATAGGTATAGGTATTGTTACGAATCACCCTGTACATAACCGGCAGGCAAAAGTTCTGAGAAACGGGGGTCCGCTTACTGTAACAACTGGTACCTGCACGAAAGTTGTAGAGAAACCGAGAACACACTAGGCTTATGCTACGCAACCTATATAAACAGCAGTCAACGGTGAGTCAGGCAATCAGTCAATGGAGAATACTGAGCGACAAATAGTGCGTCTGATATAAATACAGTGAATATAAATACAGTCAAACCTGGGTAAGTGAGAACTGGATAAGTGAGAAAACTCTATAAGTGAGAGTAATAGGCAGGACCCGTCATTTTAAGCTCCCAAAACCTCTATTAGCGAGAAACAGAAACCTCTGTAAGAGAGAGTCGTTTTTCCCTCATGGACCTCCGTAAGTGAGACTGCTACTTATCTATACCTCTATAAGCGACAATATAGCTACAATAAAAATACATACATACATAAAAGATACACACATACAGTAACAAATGACAAAACAAATTACAAATTTAACATCGTGGAACTTCCTACCATTGTTTTTGTATTGTTTTCTCGTCAATATTGTACCTAAATAACGCTACAAAACTGGGAATCCAGTGCGTACCTCTATAAGAGAGAAACGCTACCCATGTACCTGCATTAGCGAGAAACTCGGGTTAGTGAGAAACCTCTATAAGCGAGAATGATATTGTGCTCCCTTGAACTCTCGCTTATCCAGGTTTGACTGTATTTGAAACATAAATAACTAGAAATAAATAGTCCTGGTATACAGTTACTTGTTACGAGTTATTGCATATAGTTGTTTGTTTTGCTTTGTTATTACTGTTTAGTTATTGTTACTTGTGTTGATTGTTATAATTGACTTTTCGTTGTTGCGTTCATTATTATTGTGTATTTAAGTATTGTAAATAAATATTTATTCCGCCAACTCAGAAAACAGTTTTGTAACAGTATTTATAATTTTCATCAAAATTTTGGAATCGGTTTTCCTTAACCGATGTTAGCTAACATGTTTTATTATAGACAGTACACTGACAGTGTAAATCTCTAAGCAAATAGAACGTATCAAACTACGTGTAGTGGAGTGATGGAACGGATTTACTTTCCGTCACTTCGTAAATTGAAACCATAATGCATTGTCTCTTGCGACAACGCAGTTTCGAATACCGAAATACCTAACATAAATTGTTACGTGGACAGTAACCACTATTAGATAACACATTTTTTTCAAACACGTCTGTCAAATAAAGATCGATGTGGTGGGATTTATTTAGGTTACAGATATGTAGGTGGAAATAGCGTAGTTGGTAAAGACCCGGCCTACCGTGTTGAGGTCTTAAGGTCGATATATATTATCCGATCAGACACGGCGCGGGAACGTAGCGTTTCCGGCAAGACAAACATTTTTACATGCATTTCAAATATTCGAATATTTGTACTTAGCTGTTTCCGTGTGTTCAGACACGTATCAATACTCGTATTTGAAATGCTTGTAAAAATGTTTGTGTTGCTGGAAACGCTACGTTCCCGCGGCGTGTCTGACCGGAAAAATAAGGGAGCCGGAATCAATATGTAGGTATTCAATAAACGTCTGATTTTATTTTCATTTTTATTCAAAATCTATTTGATGAACTTTAATTCTATTTGCTGCAGTAGGATGTAGACAGAGGTTTGAAAGAATGGTGAGGGCAGTATAGCCTAATTAGGGGTGTCCACTTAAAAAATATATCGATATTTATATTCGATATTTTTCGATGTTTTTCGATATATCGCTTCAAAACAGTAAAAAAAAACAGAAATTAAGTACTAAAGTCTTAATCTACCTGCAAAAACTTAGTTTTTTTAATCGATTCGATGTTTCTATAAATATACCGATATATCGAATAGAAAAATTATTTGTCAAAACATCGAATCAATTCGATATATCGTACGGCAAACATCGAGTAAATTCGATATATCGATGTTAAGTGAATATCCCTAAGCCTAATGATTAGCGTGCTTAGTGCCGCAACCTCTGGACTGGACTGCCGTGGGTTCGAATCCCACCTGCGCTCATGGATGTTTTGTGATGTTATTTAGTTTTAAGATAGTTGTTATTTAGTGTAATTGAAAGATGCTAATGACCTGAGATGTCGACGCGTCTATAATCTACAATAAAATAAAATAAAAAATTGAAAGAATGGTAGGAAGTACCTTCTGAATCAATAATGTTTGTATTAAAAAGCCGCGAAGATCGGTGAAACAGTCTAATTTCTAAAATCACGTAAAAAAATGTTCAAATTGAGTGCAATTTTTTTCTGATTATTTATATAGTTTTTCTTAATAGTGCAATGGCAGAAAGGATGAAAAGATGTGTACTGAAAATTTGCAAACAACGTTTTTAAAAACATATAAAATAAATTTTGTAGATTGAATCATTGAAGGAAAAAACTAGAGATGCCCCGAATATTCGGCTACTATTCGGTATTCGGTATCCACTTTTTTATATTCGGTATTTGGTCGAATACTGCGTACTATTCGGCTGAATACCGAATCCCTAATCATGAAAAAAAACGCAAATATTACTCAAAAATGTATTTATTTCAATAACAAATAGGTGATTTTTTATTAATTACTGGTGCCATTTTGTTAAGTACAGAGGTCGTAGGTTTCAATCTAGCGACAACGATGGCTTAAATTTTTTTTAACAAAATAGTTAGTACTTATTATAAACATTATTATTGTGAAGTATTAGAAATACCTTGTATTATGTCCGTCTTGTGACTTCTTGTGAATTTACACTACGCGTTTCAGCAACGAGTTGCTATCTTCAGGTGTATTTAATTATTTTTAAAAAACACACATCCGTCTTTTGACTTTTTGTGATTTAACACTACGCGTTTCACCAACGAGTTGCCATCTTCAGGTGTGGTTAATCATTTTTTTAAAAACACACATTGAGTATTCGTAACACTATATAATATTATGATGCTAAGCACTGTGTATTATGTCGTGGTTTGTGAAGTACTGAATTAAATTTCGAGATATTATGATTTATATAGTAGGTAGACGGAATATAAATCATAATATCTCGAAATTTAATTCAGTACTTCACAAACCACGACATAATACACAGTGCTTAGCATCATAATATTATATAGTGTTACGAATACTCAATGTGTGTTTTTAAAAAAATGATTAACCACACCTGAAGATGGCAACTCGTTAGTGAAATCACAAAAAGTCAAAAGACGGACATAATACAAGGTATTTCTAATACTTCATAATATTCATATAGTGACTTGGAGACCCAACACTCTAAAAATGTATCATATAAACATTAGTTACAATAAGTGAATAATAAATGTAAAAAACAAATTAAAAAATATGTATATAATTTCTACATTACTAGCTTTTTCTCAATTTCTTCCTAGACTATAATTTTGTGTACATTATTTAAAAAAGTTGATGTAATTTGAAAACTTCTTGAGCCATAAACTATTCGTATAATATTTTGCAAAAAACTTTCATAATATTTAACAACATGCTTTCATGTAGTTTCTTCATAATATAGTCTCTTTTCATTTAAATACTGATGACTGAACTTTTTTCCATATTGTTTCTGTAGCTTTTATGAGGAGCTTTTTGTATTATGTAAGCTGAACTGAGAAACTTAAGAGTTGTTCTGTAACACTAGCTATCGTTTATGAGCATGTCTTATTCATGAATACTCTAGTACTTTTTATGAACGGTGGTTTCCAAGTGTACGTGTAAAGTGCATGCAAAAATAAAAGAAATAGCGTTTTCTTATACATTTTTAATGCATTTTTTAAACGGAGATTAAGTGCAACATTAAAAAAAGTTACCGCAGTTCAGATCCATAAAATAACAGTACTAGTTCTTTTTAAGTTTTCGTATCTAAAGGGTCCAAACAGACCTTACTTATTTATTTATTTATTATTAACTATTTTATCTATCACCGTCTTCTCGCTCCTTAAAATATAAGTGCTACAATAACAAAATTGATGTTTATTATGTAAGTTGGTCGCTCAAACCCAAACATTGCAATTTTCCCTTATATCGAAAAGGGGTAAAAAATTATTTTTTTCAATATAGATCTTATCGAACGAATAAGAATTTTATTAATTTATTTTTTAGTCCAAAATGATAACGTGGGTAGGGCTTCAATGTGACCAATTTTGGTGTAATATTGTGTCCCCTTGGTCGCATTTCGAAATTACTTAGCTTGGAAATATGAAATTTGGTAGATACTATGTAATTTTGTAGATCTTGCTCATTTATTAACATATTGTTTATTTTACTTATTTTTTCTGTTTTTATGAACATTTTAATTTTCTGTAATTTTATAGTGATTTTTGTTTGTTTATTTATTGTTTTATTTTTATTTTATTTTGTTTTATTTTATTTTTTATAAAGATGCTAATGAACCTTATAATCTATTATGAGTTAAGAAATTTCATAAAAATTTTCTATAGCTAAATGGTCTTCAAAACTATTATTCCTTATATTTTATAAGATAATACGAATCTATTGAAATATTGATTTATTGATTGTTGTTTTTAAGGCCACCAATAGTCAGAGTTATTTGGGTATTGATTTTGGTGTATATACAGGGTGGTTCAATTTTAACATTGAATATTTTGACAAAATATTCTCCTCATCGTTCTGATTCTAAAAAATATATAACGCAAATCCTCTCACTCGTTTTCTAAGTGAGATACAGAGTGTCAAAGTTTATAAAAATCAATCATTTTTTATAACTATCTTTCCACATGGTATATTTTTCCATGGCTACTACGAAATTTTTTTTGCTAAATAGCTTGCATTTCTTCTGATAAAATATGATAAAATTTCTGGAACTAGGGCCTTTATTAATGATCTGTAAAAGCCTGCCTTATTCCAAATTAAATGCGGATTTTAAAAAATTGACAAAAAACCGGGAGGAGACAGTGGCGTGCATTTTTTCTTAAATTAATTCAGTCGTAACCTCAATGCACGCCACTGGTGTGTCTTACTTAGACGAAAATATCTGCAGAAAATAGCCAATCATTCGATTTGCAGCTTTTCCCCGGAAGATATGATAAAAAAATGATATGTTTTTATAAACTTTGACACCCTGTATTTTACTTACGAAACGAGTGTGAGGATTTTTGTTATATTTTTCAGAATCAGAACGACGAGGAGAATATTTCGTCAAAATATTCAATGCTAAAGGGGGCAGTATAGCCTAGTGGTTAGCATGCTTGGCACTGCAACCTCTAGACTGGACTGCCGTGGGTTCGAATCCCACCTGCGCTCATGGATGTTTTGTGATGTTATTTAGTTTTAAGTTAGTTGTTATTTAGTGTAGTTGAAAGACGCTAATGACCTTAGATGTCGGCGCGTCTATAATCTACAATAAATAAAATAAATAAAAATTCAATGCTAAAACTGAACCATCCTGTATACATTGTATATTCGCTAGCAATATCTGAAGAGTTGATATTCAAATCTATTATGCCTCTGGTAATATATACAGTAGGTCTATCAAACCTTATCATAATATCAGAAGAGACGCAGCTATATAGAGTCAATGTTATTGTTAATAAAATTTTACTATCGTTTTGTTTAAAAGTTACTGATGAATATTTTGTATCATAAATGCCAAAACCAACAAAGATGTTAAGTTTTCGTCATTTTCAGATTAATTGAATATCACATATTTGTAACAATTGGTACTATTAGTTTTAACATTTGATGACAGTATTGGAAAGATTTATAAATCTGCCCCGTAGCAATGTCTAAACTGAATAAAAAAATTCAGCAACTAAATTGAATAAAAAGTTAAACATGCCTGATACAATTCTTTATTCAAAGAATTTTTTCTCTTCAACATCTAAAAACGCTTTCAAGTTTCACCAAATGTATGCAAAAAAGTCAATATATGATGAAAAAGCTCTTATCGAAAAAAGTTGAGGGCTTATTAAGTTTACATGTAAAAGCAACTAGGTCAAGTATAGTTGATGCACGATTACTAGCGATGCTTTACTAACAAAAAATATACCATTTCTTTAAGAAAACAGTGTTCTTCATTCATGGGAATAACATATTCCGGAGAAGGGTTTTTTTATTTATATCTATATTTATGTATTAGTACCCCTAGTCATAATTGCAAAAATTTAAATTAAGTATAATGCAGTAAATTTTTCTTCTAGGTGACTTAGAAACTTGAAATTTGGCACTAAGGTAGATCATTAGACGTATACAAAGGAAACAATCTGAAAACTACAAATTATCAAATTTAAGAAATAATGTAATTATGTGGTGGAGGTGCAGTTAATATCTGCGCTTCCACCACATTTATCTATATTTAGTGACAGCTTTCCAAACTAAAAGTCTGTTACTATTTCTGACCACTAGTGGGTAATTACTAAATAAAATAAATATATAATATAATAAAATAATTAAAAATAAGTTGCTAGCAGCGATATTTAGTGACAGCTTTCCAAACTAAACTAAAAATATCTATTTGGTTGGAGGATTGGATAATTGACAATTTTATAGATTGTTTAAAAAACACCAAAAATGTTTAAGACCGCTGGCCCTTACACGTTGAGAAACTCTTTTTCAGTGCTATTTTTTTCATATTTCACGAGTATTAGAACTCGTGATAAAAATGAAGACGATGTAAGAATTTTATTTTCGCCTGGCAAAGAAGGCCGTCGATTATTGAAAATCAATAAAGAGCTGTCCTCAAATACCAGGTGCCTATAGTTCTACACATTTAACTGTCCATTTTAGAGACTAATGTTGATGTTCGTGTTTACTAAGTCGTATTCATTCTATGATCAACTTTTAGTAGTTTTTAGCGTGTCAGAATAATTTTAAGATCCATTATTTCTCAAAAATATAGGGTGTCCCAAAAAGAATGGGACATAAAGTAACAGCTGATTCCTTACAAAAAAATATTGCGATAGACGCCAACTTGTCTATTCCGAAAGTTGATATTAAAAGAGATACAGGGTGTCAAAGTTTAATTTTTATTTTTGATTTTCTTAAATAACTTTTAAAATAATTTAGGCATTTTAATGAAATTTGGTATATGGGGATTTTTTGACATGATAAATTCAAATCTGACCTTGGTGTGGCTCTTACTTGTAGGGGGGCGCTATTTACACACCTTTTCACTCATTCAAATAGTCATAACTTTTTTGTACGCACTCGTACTATTTTTTTGAATTAAAAAATTGATTTTTCCGTCATTTTTACGTAAAAAAGGTATACTTTGTAAAAGTGGCTAGGAGTAACCTTTTTCAAGATATTTACACATAAAGTAATCGATGCAATGTGGTTTTAAATGACAAATTTTGAAAATGAACATAGGTGGCTTTGAAAACGCCGGCGCGGCGTTATTATGGTAATTTTGACAGTTTTATTTAAAAATTCAATGTTTCTTATTAAAATGCCGCGTCATAATGATAAAAATAAAAATTAAACTATGACACCCTGTATCTCTTTTAATATCAACTTTCGGAATAGACATGTTGGGGTCTATCACAATATTTTTTTTGTAAGGAATCAGCTGTTACTTTATGTCCCATTCTTTTTGGGACACCCTGTATAGTAGATAGTTAACAAGGAAGTTTCTAAGAGAGATCACTGTAAATCACGACAGAGGAAAATAACCAATAAGACCTTCTAATTTCACATTTTGTAAGATCCTTTTTCTTTTCTGTTTCCTTCAGTTGTCTATTTAATACTTCTACGTAGAGAGTATGTACAGTATAACACATATCTCGCTGTGTACATAAATCTTCACTGAGACGGTTTGCAATTTTTTTCATCTGTCTGACACTGTTGTAATTTAAAAGAGATTTTCTTTTCTTATCTGTTTACTTGTCTTTAAATATAACAATGTAGTCTGATTCAAAACTTTGATACGTCTAAATTGAAATAATAGGATGGATTATTTGTTGAAGACGATGTCTTTAGTGTCTGAAGGATCAAAAAAAAAAAAAAACAATGTATGCATTTATTGCTGACGTTTCGTGGAATTTTTTCACATCCTCAGAGCGCTGTGTAGTATACAGGGTGCTGAATTGCTTTGCGGGTAATATGGATTTAACCCGTAAAATCAAACTTTCGCGATTTCCTGCTTCCCTAATTATTATAGGAAAAATATCTTCGAATAAAAGTTTTAGAACATAAAATTCTGCATCTTAATCATTAAACAAAATAAATTTTGCATGCTTTGTAACGGCAGAAATTTGATATGAAAATGTCAAAATTACCTCAAAAACAGATAGCGATAGCTATGGAAGTTGAACAAAATGATGACGTTTTAGCTGTCAGAATAATTTCTAATCTAGTTAAAACCTAATCTAGTTAAAATATTATACACGGTGGCCAAACGAAAATTTGTACCCCCGTAAAACTCGGCAAAATGAACATTTTGACAAAAATCCAAAAACACGTCGATTTGTATATCAAAGGGAACCAATTTTTATGCAAAAATCATTCTTGCAACTCTAGCCCTGTGCGGGGGGTAGCGACTCCCCCAAAATTTTTCAATGGAATTGGGGGTCAAATAATACTTAATTTGGAAGAGTTTTTCATTACTTACACAACCGTATTTGTTTTTTTCAATTCGATCGATTTGTTACCGAGAAATTGCTTCTTAAAGTTTCCAAGTTATTATTGTATGGCAGTTGGTGGAGGTCATTTCGAGCAATACATTCGATAGTTTAAACCTTTTTGTGCTTTTATTAGTTTTTTTAACTTGGAAACTTTCCCGGTAACAAATCGATCGAATTGAAAAAAGCAAAAAAGCAAATTCAGACGCTAATGACCTCTGTTGTCGAGCGTCTATAATCTACAGTTCATTCATTCATTCGAAAAAAACAAATACGGTTGTGTAAGTAATGAAAAACTCTTCCAAATTAGGGATCATTTGACCCCCCATTCCATTTAAAAAATTGGGGGGGTCGCTACCCCCCGCATAGGGCTAGAGTTGCAAGAATGATTTTTGAATAAAAATTGGTCCCCTTTGATATACAAATCGATGTGTTTTTGGATTTTTGTCAAAACGTTCATTTTGCCGAGTTTTACGGGGGTACAAATTTTCGTTGGGAGACTGTGTAAGTGTGTATATTTTAATAATATTATAAATGTCCGAAAATGTAATTTCGTTTTTCTTGTTAGTACGACGACATACCTCTCCATACCGAAGTTAACCACAATCTGTCAACATAAAACCACTACCAAATACTTTAATCCAATAGGACAAGCCACAAATTGTCTTCTTCTCTTGTCTCATTACTTTTACACACTTAGTCCAATACCCATACCTGTCTGTTTTAATGCCCGCTCGTACAGCGCTTGCGCAACTGAAGCGACCAATAGAATGTAGGCACACTTGTTTCCACACCGCCCCTCCTTGTACTACGCTCGTATTACGCTTGTACTACGTCTCTAGATTCCTATGTCTATGCCTTTGACATACATACGTCAATTTAGGATTATCTTTCTTCGAATACCTATATTATGTCTTCATTGCATAAACCTGTTGTCCAGTGCACGAGTGCAATGAAGTGCAACATGTGTAATGTAATCAGCTTACACCAAACGCCACCGGCACACCGGTCTTATGTAACAGTGAAGGTGTTAAGGAATCATGTTTACAAGGTCACTTCGCGCTGCACTGATCATCCGTAACGTATGTAACCTGAAACCACTTAACCTAACTAACTTACATATTATGCACCAGTGTCTACACCGTGTCCAGGAAAGCTTGACGTTTTATTATAAAAATGTGCGTTGATTTTTTTTATAAAAAGTTACGCTATTCATTTCAGCTACGCAGATAAAATAATAATTATTTTGAGTATATCTTGTACGTTGTAACCACTGGTAAATGTAATTTTAAATACAGTTTTTATTTAGTCGTTTAGCAAAAAAAGGCTCTTCCTTCCCAAAGGATCTTTTTAATATCTCCTTTACACCATTTGTGCTAGGAGTTGACTGATTTTGGATCTTTCATGTTAGTTTATAATTAATACTATCTGTAAATATGTCAAATTGCAACTCTCCACCGAGCGTGTAGCAATGCTGTTGTTTACATGGCGTTGCTATGGTTCCTCTTTTACAAGTCCCCAGCTCCCGGGTTCTAGCTGGTAAAAGTGTCAATTGGATGTTCAATTTATTATTAAAAAAAAAATAATGAAATGAAAATATGAATTGGTGCTAGGCCCAAATAACCTTAGTTGTTGGTGGTCTTTAAAACACAATATCTCGAAGTACCTACGTTAAAATTTTTGAATACAAACAAATTTTTTGTTTATTCAGAGTTGGTTAATTTTTGTGATGTGAGATCTAATGCGCCTCCAGTACCATGCTGTATTGTACTCTAAAGGAAATTTTATTTTTTATATAAATTTCTGCATCCAAGAGAAGGTCCAGTGCTGTACTAAACTTCGAATTCTTTGCATTTTCAAAATTAGATATTCTAGAAAATAAGGCTCATTAGATCGCACAATTTGCTCTAGTTTAACCTAAAAACCTTGTGAAAATTGGAGAATCCTAGCTTTAAAAGAACAATTCTAGATGAAAGATATAATAATTCGACTTCAAGCAGATTTAACTATTTTCTTCTTTGTAATATTTTTAGATTAATACATTTTTAATTTGCTATGGCTGTTAAACTTGGCGGTGTCCGCATCCCCATGAAAACGTGATATATTGCCTAAAATAATACTCTATACAGCCGTGAAAACTAAATTGAAATTGAACCTGGAATTTTCAAGTAAACCACGAACAGACAGACGCGAAAAGAGACAAGACTTTCACTTTATGTATTACATTAGTGTGACAATTTATTAAATTTCATAACCTTAAAAAAGCATATTATTTTTGAGGCGGCATACATATTATTGATGTATTTTAAATAGATATTTCAAACAAATAATATAATAATTTTAGACAGTACAGTTCAGTAACCTACATAAACGTTGATTTTATTTTTGTTTCTATTATTAGCATCATAACCTGTAAAAATATTACTGATTTATTATTTTACGTCAACATTCATAAATATCTGAATAAAAAACGAATGCATACACACAGAATACCGTCTGTTATTTTATTAAACTAAACGTGCCCCGCTTCTTTATATCTGCTTTATATTTTATATAGATACTGAATAAAATAATTTTGTAGGTCAATTTGAAATATTCATAGGATTTAGAAAATATTTAAAATAAGTTTTGAGCTCAATAATAATGTTGGTACCGGCCCGTGACATCTTCATATAATGGCTAAATTAATATATCGTTATATAAATATTTAGTTCAACTTTTAGGTATTTTAGTTTAAAACAGAATGATAGCAATACAGGGCTGGCCTTTTAGATATTTTAAAATTACTTGTAAAACAGGACGCTTATTAAATCGACTCGATTCCGTTCTAAACGGTAGGGAAAAATCGGTAGTTTTAGAAAAAATCTGTTTCCAATATTATTGGTAAATTTTAAAATTTATTGAGAAAAAATATTTAAGCTAAGTAGACATTTTAGAAACTGAACTTCACAGTTTTTTTATTATTATATTTTTAATAGTAAAGGGTTTTTCAATAAGGACATAACAATTTCGTATTTAAATAAAACAAAGAATAATTGAGATATCGGGCTGAAATTTATTCCAGGTGTAGTACACATGTTACAATTATGTATGGAATTCGGCGTCGTTCATATGACCACCACGAGCACGACGGCAGCGATCGATTCTTTGGATCCAAATTTCAATCACTCTTTCACACATATCAGCTGTAATGTTGGCAATTTCGCGTTCGATATTGTTCCTGAGCTCCTCTAACGTTGTTGGAATGTTGGCATAAACCTTCGACTTAAGGTAACCCCATAAGAAAAAATCCAACGGCGTCAAATCGCATGAGCGAGGTGGCCATTCGACTGGACCATTTCTCGAGATTAAACGATTACCAAAGTTGCGACTACCGACTCAGAATTTTGGTTGTAAGTTTTAACGATTTCCAAACGTTGTTCGTCCGTGAACTTCACCATGATAAAAATGTAAGCCTTGACTGACGTTTTGACTTTGACAGATCATAAAAAAGTTTGTAGGTTATATTCCGTATTATAAAACAAAATTGTTATGTCCCTATTGAAAAACCCTTTACCTATTTACCTTCTTAGATCTAACAACATTGCGTTTTATTTGTTTGTCATAGAGACGGTACTGGTAACTCGGGTAATTGCTTAGGGCGCCATGTTGTGTTTGAATATTCCAGATGAAAAGTAAAAAACGCTGTCAGTACAATACAACATATTTATTATAGGAGTACCCGGGGCTAGTAGTAATTTTTGATCAGGTCGCTTACACTCAGGGCCTACATATCCACTAAACACAGTTATTTGTTAAGTGTTATTTAAGTGTTTCGCTTTGTTTAAGAATTACTGTCAATAAAAAATGGTGGAACCTTTGGTGTAAAGATACGAAGTGTTACAATTACCACAAAACACCAAACCATAACAAACACTCTCGACGTACGTTTCGCCAACCAAGTTGGCATCATCAGGAGATGATTAAAAAGTTTTAATCATCTCCTGATGATGCCAACTTGGTTGGCGAAACGTACGTCGAGAGTGTTTGTTATGGTTTGGTGTTTTGTGGTAATTGTAACATTTCGTAAGAATTACTGTGTTAATAATGTGTTATTGTGTTGATTGTTAGAACTGACTTTTCGTTGTTGCATTTATTATTATTGTGTTTTTAATTATTGTAAATAAATATTGTAAATAAATATTTATTCTGCCAACTCAGAAAACAGTTTTGTAACAATATCTTAGTACACTTTTTACGATAAACAATTTATGACAGGTAGAACCATAACCTTTCAACAAATTTCCGTTTAATTTTTTAATACCGCGATTATAATCATGATAGCGGCAGCGCTTGCGCGTGAAAATGTTGAAAAGGTCTATGTCGGTATGCCTGTATGTCTGTAGTCCACGGGGAAGTAAAAACAGCCCTGTATACATTGTGTTTTTTTCTAGCTTTTTGTATGTATTTCTTCAATTTCCGGTGTAAAATTCATTGGAAAATTCATTCTACAGTTTGACTACGATGTATTTTCATAAGGGAAGCGTGTCTCTTTTCAACTTGCTGACAATGAATCATATTTTGAATAGCTGCAGCCAGCACTACCGTGTCAGCATAACACGTCTGTATGTATGTATGTATGTAATGTATTTATGCGAGGGAGTCGGTATGCCTATTCACTATATGCATTATACAAAGGCTTTAGTAACGTAGGTATGTATCGTGTCGTATATAGAAGAGAAAATCAATAAATAGGTGCCATTTGCTTCAACAGATGTGATGTAGGTAACAGGTTCATACGTACAGTGTGATCAAGAAAAACATTATGGAAGTAGGAGTTTTGTTTTATCTATTTTATTTATACAAATTGACTCTTTGACGATAACTACAGTATATTAAGATTAATATATGGCGTCTGCGTTTTGTGAAATGTTTTGTTTCACTTTTTATTTTCTTTCCCATTCTTGACTTTTAACCAGTTTCGAAACAGAACGTAGACGAGACTTTAAACGATAATTTTCCATCTATATTCTGTGATTTTCTTTTAAGTGATGAACGTGACTTAACATAAATTTGATAAATATGCTAACGAAGTTATAAATACCGTACTGTGCGTTCAAAAAGGTTGTGATTTATGTATTCAGTTTAGATGATTTGTCGTTTTCAAGTATAAAATATTAATTTTGCGTACTAAAAATAGGTTAGTTACTGCTACTTATTAATACAATATTTATAAGACAATGCTGTAAATGTTAACCAATTTAAAACTGTTTGTCGCGACATCAAAAACTGAATGTAATATTAAAACACCTTTTGATATTTTAACAAGCTTATATCTATGTAAAAAAATTTTGCAACTCGATTTTCACTCTCTTCCAAATTTCCAATTGACGTGAAACTTTGCCTTTGATGACAATACAACATTCTGACATTTGGCATATAAGAGTATTTATATATCAAGTTAAAAAATAGAAATAAAACACGTGGTGGAAGTGATGGTGTTGATGGTGCGAAAACGTTACGCCAGTCGTTTATAAAATTTAAATATAATGACTAAAAATTTGAAAATAAAAATAAGTACCTCTATATTTAAAAAAAAAATAAAAAAACACGCTTATATCAACGCACGAAAAAGTAGAAAATAAATTTCTTTCTCTTCTATAACGTTTAAAAGCGTGGAAAACTCGATTAATTAAATGAAATAATGAAATATATGTTCAGTGATTTCATATTTTATTAAATTGGCGCAGACCTCAAAGTTTTACTATTTTCCTCTTTTTAGTAGCTTTTTGAAGGAGGTGTTTTTTTTGTTATATATCATAGGCTCGAAAATAAATATTATTTTGGAGGCTACAAAATTCTGAAATGCTACAGTACATTTTTGTAAAAATTATCCGATCCTTTTGAAAATTGATATTTGAGAGTTTTATAGGACACAAAAAAATAAAATGGGGTCAGATTTCAAAATGGCGGCCATATGTTCTTTTGTAAACATTATGAGATCTTTTTGAAAATTTATATTTGAGAGTTTTATAGGACAAAAAAGATAAAATGGCGTCAAATTTCAAAATGGCGGCGAAATAATAACTTTTCAATTACTTATATTTTTTATAGCTTTGATAAATTCGATTTTATTTACAATGCGTAAGAAGCATAGCTTCTATCGGGTGTCCCACGACGTCTCATGACTTTTTTTATTCAACAAGTTCCGAGTTACTCTTAATAGTCAAATAATGAATTGAAAATATGAATTGGTGCTAGGCCCAAATAACCTTAGCTGTTGGTGGTCTTTAAAACACAATTAACACTTAATAGTCAACAGTTGCTATGGAAAATTGTTTAAAAAATTCACGTACTATATTTTCTATGTAATCAACTACATATTTACATTAAGTCTTATGGCTCATAGCTTACTACAAAATTGTAAATGTTCTCACAGTACCTATATAAATGTCGCGCCTTGTAATTCTTGAATTACTTGTATGCTCTAATTTTTTTTAGTTTAAAGCAAGTAGAGATTTGTAACTTTATAATGATCCTACCTTGTATTACTATTACGTAATATTATACAGAATACACGTTATTAATATGCTAATATAATTTAAGTATAGTATACTAAAAGAGGTATGAAGATAACACACACGCAGGGTTGTACTAGAAAAACTAGAAGATGTTCAATTATTACATAGACGGAAGTGACGCAAATATCTACTGTTAGCTATATTCGATCTTTTTTTGTCAGCTGTCAGATTTTGAAGTTATATTATGTAATTGTAGCTGTCATCTGAATGTTTACACATCTCTTGAGAATATCAGTGATTCATTATTTTTTTAATATCTAATATTTTTAAAATGAAACTATTATACCTACAACCGTTGAAAGGAACAAAAGTGTTTTTTAAACAAAAGTAAAATGTGACGTTCATTAACTAAATTAAAGAAAGTTTTCATATCTAAAAAACTAAAAAATTAAAATCAGATTTACTATATTCTTACAAAAAAAATTATATCATAGACAAAAAATAATGTTTTTTCGATGTGAAAATAGATTACAGATTATTGTAGGTGAGTCTAATATGGCTGATGTTAGTAATAAGACGTAGGATATTTTGAAAAAGCAGTCAAATAAATATATTTTTTTAACAACACAAATATTAAATTACAATTAAATGCTTATGTTTGCATTACTATTATAGGAACACTCATTGAAGTGTAACGTTACGTCATTCAATGGATGTTCCTAACAGTAATGAAACATAAGCATTTAATTGTAATTTAATATTTGTGTTGTGAATAAAAAAATATATTTATTTATTTGGATGATTTTACCAGATATCCCCTACTTATTACAAATTATTTTATTAGTCTCTTATTTTATTTTTATTTTATTTTATTTTATTTTTAATTTGTTTTTATTTTATTTTATTAGTCTTTGCTATTTAAACAATTTTGCATCCGTTACAGTGTCCGAGATCCTCATAATGCGTTTAGCAATTCGGTACTCCCTATATTTTTAAACCTACGAATCGTGATAGATTTTATATATTATAAAGTACATAATATATTTTAGAAAATATAGTGGAAGAAACGAGACATTTATGGTGTGAGGAACATAGCATATGAACTGGCGTTCAAAGTATGTCAGTAAGTATAGGTGTATAAAACATGTGATGGTGGAAGAAACGGAACATTATGGTGTGAGAAACATGACTTACTGACATCTATAAAGTGTTTTGAATTTAGTATTGTAGTATAAATTTCATTATTTCTATTTTGCCTACGATACACGCTTTATAAATATAAATATTATAATATGGCCAAGAAAAAAGTCATAAGTAACCTTGAATGTGGTATATTATCACGTCTTTTTGAGGTAAAACTTCTTTAGTCGCAGTGATTTCCAATGGATATAGGCAAAACGTAACGGAAGTATTTCTGTTAGCCGTTTCTATAGTCCAGGTGTGCAAGTTTTCACGGCCGGCATTGTTCCAAGTCTTCATGGTTTCCGGGCTCGTAGGCCGTGGTCCGGTGGTATTTCTACCTGACGTTTCGTCTACAACTGCGGTAGACATTCTCAAAGGCGATGTGGCAGCGGTCGAAGTGTCCTCCTTGGCGGCTCACAGGTCAGTGTGTCAGTGACTGGTGTCCTCCCTTCTTTTATGCTCAGTACCAGTGTGTTCTCTGTTCGGTCGTAGTCCGTCTATCCGTAATTACGACCGAAGAGAGAACACACCAGTCACTGACACACTGACCTGTGAGCCGCCAAGGAGGACACTTCGACCGCTGCCACATCGCCTTTGAGAATGTCTACCGCAGTTGTAGACGAAACGTCAGGTAGAAATACCACCGGACCACGGCCTAGAAGCCCGGAAACCATGAAGACTTGGAACGTTTCTATAGTGATGGCAATGAAACGGGTTAAAAATAACAAGAATACGGGAGCTATCATTTTTTGATTTGAGTGAGCGGGACAGTGGCGGCGCTAGTATTTTTTGTTAGGGTGGGCCAGACTTGGGCATGGCGTTCTGAAGGTGGGCCAATAACATTTGTTCCCAAAATTTCAGTGCTTGTCAAAATTTTAACCCAGATTACATGCTATAGAATTTACAAGAAAAATTGTTGAAATTTCGAGAGTTTACAAAGTATTTAAAAGATAAACTAGAGATTGGGGATTATTCCAGGGTGGGCCAAGACAGTTTAAGGTGGGCCATGACCTACCCTCTAACGCCGCCACTGGAGCGGGAATGAAAGGTGTTCTACTTCTACTTTGTGGTCTTAAACATTCCTAGACACTCTTTTTTTACTATGTTTGAATATCAGTGGCGGATGAAGTTTGGAGATTCTCAAACGCAACTTGATTTTGATGCCCCCCTCTAAAAATTTTATATTTCTTGTCAGTTAACAAAATATGTTAGTAGCAATCGTGTGTCAGGACACGCCAGCCATTATAAAGTTAGTAATTTATTGTCGAAATAAAATATCATTTAAAAACAACAATTTAATCGCTTCTTAACCACCCAATTATTTTAATGGATCAGGATGTACATTTTAAGGGCTTTCGGTATCTATATTATACTAATATTATACAGTTGAAGAGTTTGTTTGTTTGTTTTGTTGAACGCGCTAATCTCAGGAACTACTGGTTCGAATTGAAAAAATATTTTTGTGTTGGGTAGTCCATTTATCGAGGAAGGCTATATAATATCACGCTACGACCAATAGGAGCGGAGCATCAATAAAAAATGTTGCAAAAACAGGAAAAATTATTCCTTTTGAGAGCTTCCGTTGTGTGCGCTGCGTAAACGGTTAAAGTTGCACAAAAATCATGTATGACAGAATTGTTCCCGGAAGGTTTATATATATATAGCGAACGAGCGAAGCGAGTGAGTGTAATTCCTAAACCTGCACGCAACGGATTTTGATGCGGTTTTCACCATCAGTTAGATAATTTTTCACGGAAGGTTTATATATATAGCGAACGAGCGAACCGAGTGAGTAATGTAATTATAATATTCAAGCGAACGAGCGAAGCGAGTGAGTGGTGTATTTATAATATTCAAGCGTACGAGCAAAGCGAGAGAGTATTGTATTGCACCCGGGCTTTCTTAACACCCAGGCGAAGCCGGACGGGGCCGCTAGTTATGAAATATTATTAAAAAAATTGTTGTTAAGAAGTAACTAAATTTTTGTTTTTATTTTATAGTGTTCTTAATATTATTTATTATATCATTTGTCAAGGAATGATAATTTTTAATATTATCATAATATTATATTACCACACTTCATACGGCAACGATTGATTGACAACCTTAAGAGCTCTACTGTTTGCTGTGTCACCGTATTAGTAGAGCCAACAAACTTTCTTTTTTACCCTATACAATATTGTATCTGTACAGTGTAAAGTGTTATGCAGATGGTTTGTTGACTCTACCATCGGCGACATAGCAAAGCTTAACAGAATTTCACTGAAGCAGTAAATCCACCGCGACCGGCCACTTATAATATCGATTTGCCTGCTTCCTTTAAAAATACTCAAACAAGTGAACGCTGGACTAAAGCCTAGCTGATATACTCGTCGTAGGTATAAAAGTAGATATGGTGTTTAGACCCTTAACACCGTAGCGCATTAACATTCCGCAACGTAACTTGCCGTGGGTTATGGGTTACGTAGGTATAGCGAATGTATAGGCGTCTTTAGAATTATATAAAGAAAATAAAACTTCCGGGCGTTTTTAGTGTATTTGCCATAATATGGCACATACACTATTGGCGTCGGTCGGATGGCGGGACCTAGGGGTCGGACCAAAATTTCTCGACGTTTCATAGCCTCCTGAACACTTTGACACCATTTTTGAAAATGTTTATATATATTTATGTATGTATGTGTGTGTGTGTGTGTGTGTGTGTGTGTGTGTGTACACGATAACTCTCGACAGGTAAAGATTAAAATGTGGTGCTAAAATTTTAATAAAATCGGCCCGACAGGACCGGACTTTCAAATTTTATGAAAACACTAGTTTGTTGATACGGATTTACTTATGGAAGGGTGTATTTAATTGGGTGTACTGATAAAATCCATGTCTAATATTGAAATTTAGAAAAATTTAATTATTTTAAGGGATGCATTAAGGGGTTAAATTTTTTATTTTGTCAAAAAACAAACTTAAGTTCCCATAATAATGCCACAGTACCTGTATTAGCAAATACACTAATTGTCGGCAGGGTTTGGCACTGCGACCCGAGTTTTTTTCTTCATACAAACTGTGCATTTTTTGTCATGCGCACTTTTCAATCGAGGCCTACAAGTCTCTCGATTTCATTGCGTTACACTCTGTACCTGAATTTATTAGTGTATTTGCCATATGGCACATACACTATTGGCGTCGGTCGGATGGCGGGACCTAGGGGTCGGACCAAAATTTCTCGACGTTTCATAGCCTCCTGAACAATTTGGTACCATTTTTAGAAATGTTTATATATATATGTATATATATATTTATATATATATATATGTGTTCGCGGCATAACTCTCGAAAGACTTAATTGATTTGAACGAAATTTGGTAGACACGTTGGAATCCATCACCGCACGGAACCTATTTAAAATGGGCCCAATCGGACCATTTTAAGGGTAGTTTTTAGGGGTTGAAAAAAGTTTTTGGGCCCAAAAATACCGAAAAAAATCTCAGAATTGTTTAAAAATTGGAATTTAACCCTTTAGTAGAGATTAAAATGTGTTGCTAAAATTTTAACAAAATCGGCACGACAGGACCGGACTTACAAATTTTATGAAAACACTAGTTTACGGATAGTGATTTATTTGCTGACGGGTGTATTTAATTTGGTACGGAGGTTGCATTGATAATAATATTGAAATTAGGAAAAAAAATATTATTTTAAGGGATGTATTAAGGGGTTAAATTTTTTATTTTGTCCAAAAACAAACTTAAGTTCACATAGTAAAACCACAAGGCCTGTATTAGCAAATACACTATATTGTCGGCAGGGTTATGGCACTGCGACCCGAGTTTTTTTATAAATTATGGTGGCAGATACGGGACAGTTATGGTGCGAGAGACGTTGTTGGTATGTATACTATATAGGTATTAGAACGGTTTCGTATTCTCTTTGTGTATTATATTTATAAATTGTTAGCAGAGACGGGACGTCTGTGGTGTGAGAAACGTGACTTCAATACATATGCACGGTGTCAGGGTTGTATTCAAAAATATATAATATTAGTGCTCACCTGTGCTGGAGTTTCCGTGACCATGATTTAACCTTTCACCTTTCACGTTGATTTGAGCCACCCCCACTACTGATCACGGTTGTCCGGTTATAAATATAGCTAGTTAACGAGCGAACAAGCAAGCAGCCCACGCGAAGCACGATATTATAATAGAAGCACGTTATAGAGCGATCCAAAGCGAATATTTTAGCGATGATTATAAATATGAATATAATTTTTTTTTGTATTTTAATAAGCCACTTATTTTAACTACTTTTTTTAAAATTTATTTTGACTGAAAGATTGAAACTATTTTTTAGTGATTATTGATTTGATTAACATTAAAAAATAATAATAATGTCGAATTTTGAAGTTTAGTTTGTCTTATAATTTAACAAAAACACAGATTCTATAGATATAGACCAACTACTAACAAATATGGCGGCTGATGATTTATTGAAAATGTCCACTGATAAAAAAAAAATTAGTAACAAAGGTTTATATCACGCTGACAACAAAACTATTTCAGTTATGTGTTCAAAAAACAATGGTTATTAATTTGTGAATAATTTGAAATTTCCTCCATTATCAAATATCAAAGATAATAAATAATTTTAAATGCCATACTATTTTTCCTTTTCTACTATTTTTACTGCTTCCAAACATTCCATTCTTTTAATTAAATGTCACAAAATTAAATATGTTTTGTCAATATTATCTTGTTTACTTTTCGTGTTGGCATTTATTGATTTAATAAATTCTTTGAAAGAAAGATATTCCTATTTGTCAAACTAATTATGTATAATTTGTCATATAGACTTTTTACCACCCTTGGTCTATAGACATATTTATATACCCCACCCTTCTAATGCTAATATCAACCCTTTTTTGTATACGATAATATTTCAATTGTAACAAGAATTATTCGATTTTAATAATATTATCATGTATATTTAATTATCTTCGAAATTTCTTAATTTGACAATAAGATTTTTTTTTATTCGAAAATAAAGGTATCTACATAAATATTTGGAACTATTACTGGCATTTTGTTTAAATAATAGCGATTTGAAATATCGCCAGGTGATTTCGAGATTTGATTGCGGAAACAACGCCCTTAACTTACCGGAAATACTTAATTTTTTATTGCAAAGAATAAACAATAATATCTACATTACTACAATACTAATTGTTATTAAATAATAAATATAATTAATACAAATCAATAATCACCTTTAATTCTACAATTACGTATTTCTAACCAAAACGTCACAAAGAGCAAAAAACACCCGCGGGACAATTATCACAGCACAACACGCAAAATTTCGAACGCAACTATAGTTTTTGTTGTTATTTTTTTAAATTTATTTTTACCACCATTCAAAAATCTACCAATTTTTTTGAAAAAATGGGCTAAATTCTGTGCCGAAAAAAATCTCAGCACTGCGTTCTTACTTGACGTGTTTCCCCATTGCGAATGTTAGTTCTAGCGACAGAGCAGGCGTTCCGACTATTGAACGACAAAGGAACTCAGTATTGAGTGGAATCGGGACACCGTATATAAACTATATAGTATGTCCTTGGAACGGAGAGTCATCTGCTCTACTGCAGTGCCATACTGTCTGCTATATCCTTATATTGTACTGTTCATATCGTACAGGTGCGCCGACCACCAAGTATAGTTTTTTTTTATTCATTTCCGTATAACAAAAACATTTTTTGTGCGAGTAAATGAAATAATAAAATAACTTTGTAGATTAGTAAATAATTTTATTTATTTTTAAATTAAAAAATACATTAAATAAGTAAAGTATACTACTACGATTCATAATCTTTGTTCCAACCATTCTGAAAACCGTAATATTACCGTCACGCTTATGTGCAGTGGATAGAACACGTTCCAACCGAAATTGTGATCGTTTGTGAACGATTCTTAAAGCGTTCCAACTGAATTTGTGATCGTTTGTGAACGGTTTCCGAATGATCATTTTGGTACATGGTCTAGACATGAAACCAAAATGAAACTGTGAAACTGACATGCGCATTAAGCACTTCGTTACGTTTGTCACTTGTTCATTCATTTGTAATTTGTTTTTTTTTTTGTTTTGTCTCGTCTCTGTTCAAATACCTCTTTATTTTCATTTGAGATTTGTTTTATTT
The DNA here is from genome assembly GCA_039654895.1 of Mongoloraphidia duomilia. Taxonomy (NCBI): domain Eukaryota; kingdom Metazoa; phylum Arthropoda; class Insecta; order Raphidioptera; family Raphidiidae; genus Mongoloraphidia; species Mongoloraphidia duomilia. The sequence continues at coordinate 6,924,829 of CM077524.1, forward strand.
TTGCAAAATTATTAATTTAAATATTTATATTTTGATTTCTAGTTAATAAAATTAAATTTTATTTATATTCGTATAATTCCAAAAATTTTAAATAAGTAAATGTTACACAAACAATACAATTTTTAACAAACGCTCAAAAACATCACAGAGGACAGTATGGCTCAGTTGGTAGCGTCGCGGCCTCTGAATCAGACTGTCGTGGGTTCGAATCCCACCTCTGCTCATGGATGTTTTGTGATGTTATTTAGTTTTTAAGTGATATATTATATTTGTTGTATTTAAGACGCTAATGACCTAAGTTGTCGACGCGTCTATAATCCACAATAAATAAATAAAATCAAAAACATCACGACTACAGATTAATAATTTGCATATTTTTTATTTCCAAAATAAAATGTAGCTAGCATATTTTATCAAAAAATGTTTTAACATTTAAAACAATTACGTTTATTTATTTATATTATTCTTACGACTAGCCATCAAATAAGTTATTCATTTTTTTTAAATGTTTTTATCAACAAAAAAAGCCTGAAATGAGGAATTTACATTTGACAAATGACAATTGATAATATATTTTGATCACTTGATGCATGGAGATCATGATTTGATGCACAAAACGGTCACAAAAACGTTCCAACCAATGTCTATGTTTGTATCGTCACAGAACTGTGTTAAATCGACGCATGCGCACAAAACCGATACAAACAGTTTCGTTACCGTTTCAGAACGATCCATTTATTGGAACAGATGTAACTATTTAATTTTTCTACAACTTTAAAATAAGATTTTTTTGAATAGGCTAGAGACCTGAAATGAATATGGCCGGATTGCGCTCGACCGTTTTGCACTCTTACCTGAAATCGACCTTGGTCGATTTCAGGTAAGAGTGCAAAACGGTTCCAACCTAATATAAATGGATCGTTCTGAAATGGTAACGAAACTGTTTGTATCGGTTTTGTTTGCGCTCTGCGATTTTTATAATAGAAATGTATACCTTCCCTATTATCTTCGACCGACCGATTTGCGGCTCTTTTATATCATTTTTTTTTATACCTAATTTCTTTAATTCCATTCCGTTCTTTGAGACAGTAGTGTAAAGAACTGTGAATAGTAATGAAAAATGGATGTGCAAATAATTGAAAGGATGAAAGAATTTCCAAAACATTAAAGAAATATAACGATACAGGGGACTTAAGATTGTGTTTAAAGACGTTAGCGTATATTCAGAAGCTGGAATAAATATACGATTTTTGAAGCTATGCTTCTATAGGCGCGTTAGACGATTTCTGGCAGGGGAAAAACCGTCACGCTTATGTTATTAAAAGTATATCTATAGCTATGGCCAGCGGTGAAAGTAATATACTGGTGCACGCGCAGTGGCCTATGTAAAATTAATATCTGAGAGTTTTATAGGACACAAAAAAATAAAATGGCGTCAGATTTCAAAATGGCGGCCATATGTACTTTTGTAAAAATTATCCGATCTTTTTGAAAATTGATATTGAAGAGTTTTATAGGACACAAAAAAATAAAATGGCGTCAGATTTCAAAATGGCGGCTGTATGTACTTTTGTAAAAATTATTCAATCTTTTTGAAAATTGATATTTAAGATTTTTATAGGACACAAAAAAATAAAATGGCGTCAGATTTCAAAATGGCGTCCATATGTACTTCTGTAAAAAAATGATCCGATCTTTTTGAAAATTGATATTTAAGAGTTTTATAGGACACAAAAAAATAAAATTGCATCAGATTTCAAAATGGCGGTCAAATAATAACTTTTCAATTGTATTGTCTATAGCTGTAATAAATTCGCTTTAATATACAATGCGTAAAAAGCATAGCTTCTGTCAGGTGTCCCATGACAACTCTTGACTTTTTTTTATTGACCTGGATTTTTTGTAAGTCTTTTATTTTATAAATAAAATAAAGTCCTAAGTCTCGATAAAGGGAATATGCTTTATTATTTTTCTTTTCTCGCTAATTTTAAAACGTTATGGTATGAAAAGAAGTGACTATGTTCCGGTTTTTCTAGTTTCTAGCCACAATGCTCATAGTATAGTCTTTATTATATTTCGATTACCTAATTTTACTAATAAAAAAGTAACAAAAATACTAATGTCATATAATTAAAAAACTGGTTAATACTCTGAATGATAAGTCATTCATCCCCTTCGTAAGAACAAAAAGTTCCTGAAAATGAACAGTGATGTGCAATATAAAAACAAACATATTTTTAATAATAAAAAATGGTGGAACCTTTGGTGTAAAGATACGAAATGTTACAATTACTACAAAACACCAAACCATAACAAACACTCTCGACGTACGTTTCGCCAACCAAGTTGGCATCATCAGGAGATGATTAAAACTTTAATCATCTCCTGATGATGTCAACTTGGTTGGCGAAACGTACGTCGAGAGTGTTTGTTATGGTTTGGTGTTTTGTGGTAATTGTAACATTTCATATTTTTAATGTCAATTTATCGACTTCTATAAAAACCGATAATAATGTAACAACGAGCGATTAAAGAAAGACACAAAGTACACGCGATCCATCCATTTTCGCGCACACCCTCGTTGTATTTTATTAGTCACCTTACCAAACCCTACGTCCCCCTCATATAGCGAGCATGTACTGCACTGTACTGTATATCTATGGCTGAATGTCAAAATTGTTTATGTTGATTTTTTGATAATTTTTTATACCTTCAGATACATTTTTTGTACCCTAGTTCATCTTTTGTGTCCATGTAGTATTTGTACTTAAAATGCAAAAAGAGCAAGGTTGGTTTAGTTATAAAAGGTAATTTTTAAAATAATTAGTGTCGTGGCTAAATCTACACAAGTCTTTTCTTTATAGTACGGTTCGGAAATAATAGGGAGTGAGTCTTGCACTTACAATAACTTTATTGTGGGTACCGGGGCACTCTAGTATCAGAGGCAACGAAAAACCTGATGAGTTGGCGAGGAAAGGATCGTCAACTCCGTATATTGGACCATAACCTGCCCTGGGAGTGTTTAAAAGCACAGTAAGGTAGAATTCGCTCGATTTTCTAAGTGATTTTACATTATTATTTATTTTTACACAGAAAACTTCATAAAAACTTGGATCTTTACTGTGAAGTTAAACAAATTTGTGATTTTTACATAAAGTAAATTAAAAATACATAATATGTGTAATATTCCAATAAAGCGTGTAAAAATTACAAAATAAAATGTATAGTTACATATATAAAATGGATGAATACAAAACAAATTAATGTAAAATTAGTAGCCACGCATGCGTAATGTGTTTTTATGCAATCTACGCGATGTGGCCATTGTCTTTTTATGTGCATATTACCAGATTAATCGCTGGCTACAAATGGACCATCGATAATCTATGTAATCGGCCTTCTCATTTCTTACAGTCTATTGTGCGAATGCAAGGCTCTGGATCGCAAACGGCAAGGAGTATATGGACTATCCAGTATGGGTCCAGGAGACCATATTAACGAACCGGTCAACGGTCAGACTTACACCAGTCTGCCCTCTGACCGCAGATATACTGACAGTACACAGTACTAGCCTATTACTATGTATTGTATAGAAAGAGACGTATACCGTACTATATACTATATATTCATGCTTATGTATGGATCAATACCTAACACAAGCACTGGGCTAATGCGGTCGAACAGTTCGCTAGTCGAGTTGACCTCACCTTGCAGACACTGCTTATAATCGATCTGGTCCACTTGTCTGTTCTACTGCAGCCACTGAGGCGCCGAACTAAACTCGAGACAAAAAACTAGACGACACTTCTATATGTTCGCACAACACGCATGCCTCAAATTGTTGTTACATAACAAAAGTGAGGTTAAGTGTTGCAGAACGCGGAATACAGATGACAGCCTGTATCTTTTTCTGTCATACAAGTTCAAAATATATGTTTTTTTATTGTATTATGTTTTTGGCGAGATTTGGTTGTAATGTTATTATAGTGACAGATAAATATGTGAAAGTGTAGAATATTGTTCTATAGGACAAGTTTAGATTGTAGACAGGGTCGGCTTTTGAGCAATGCGAGTGACCCTCGACGGGCATATAGCATCCTTTTCCGTGTTAATTTATTGTATGTAATCTTTTTATTGGAAAATATGCTAACAACTTTATTAGTGTATTTGCCATAGAATATGGCACATACAATTATGTTATGAAATTATGCTAACATTTGTTTTATTATTATTATTGATTGTTAAAATTTATAGTCAACATAATTTGTTACCATGTTACCATGTTTTTGTCTTATGTACCCTATCTTAATATGTTAATTGCTATGGTTAGTAATTAATATTAATTTTCATAAATATTGTTATTTTTATGTATTCACTTGAAAAAGTCTAAATCTATAGACGAAACGTCGTACATTTAATTTAATAAATCAAATATTTTGTCCACTATTCTGCGATTTTTCTTAATTTTATTATAATCACGATGGACACGATTTCTAATATATATATAATTTTTTAATCAAACAGTTTAATCATAAATATATTAAACTCGGCCTATACAATTAAATTTAATGAATATAATACCTTAACGATAATATTAAGTTTTAGTGTCATCTGTTAACGCACTTGTGAACTATAAATGACTTTTTACTCGTATTAAGTTTTTAGTGTTATCTATTATCACACTTATGAACTACACACTATTACCAGGATATTGCAAATACGTGTTGTGTTTGTGCCGAGAAGCCCCGATTGTCACCGTCGGGTGCGTTTCACATCACTGTTGTTAACAACCCAGGCAAAGCGCGCCTAAGGAAGTTTTCACTTCAAAAATAAAAAAAACTTTACACGAAATTTTGTTCTATATTTTATTTAAAAACACATTTCACTGGGGCACAGACTGTTTTAATTACTGCGTCTAAAGTTTCGAAACGTAATTTAAGGAAAATTGAGTGTTAAACTTTTCGTAAAATTATTTCGCCTTCACTCACAACACATTTAAAAGCTTTAAATTTCAAATATGTCATAGTTTAAATTTTGCGAACTATTGGGAAACTTTCGAAACATCTGCTGCCTCGACAGGTTAAGTAACTTTAACTTTTAGACAAAGGACATGCATATCTCTAACTCTCTTTTCGTAACGGTACTAAATATTTGATGTGGCTTTCTCTAGATGTTTTGTTCTACGGGGTTTAGTGACATATACCACGTTCCTAAATCATTTTGGTGTAGGTGAGTAGAAGCGTCTTCGCATAGAAAAAAGGGTGTGGGTCCCGGGACCCCCGACAGATGTGAAACATCAAAGAAAACGTTATTGAAGTCGATGGTATTCTCTATGTAGTAGTATATATTTTTTCAAAAGCAGCAACTAACTGTTATGCTGACGTAATCCTATATACTGCACTGTAACACACGCGGTTGCCCGAGCACGCGGAGGCCGAGATAGAGAGAGAGAGAAAGAGAGAGTGCCGCAGTGGTGGGGAGAACAGCAGCGAAGGAGCGGACCAAACATTTCGTTGCATATTTCCCCTTACGCGGCTGTTCACTGCCCGACATAAGATGTTTCACATCAAAAATCGACTGGGGAGCCAGTCCTACACTTCCCACCTAGTAAATAATCGCTTGTAACTGTCACAAAACTGAAAATTTTTCTTTTATATTCTTAATATAAAAAGCATGGTCATCTTATTTGTTTATTGATCTACTAACGACCAACTAAAACCACAGACATTTTCATTACAGATAAAAAATCTCACGAAATTAATAAAAAATATATTAAGTTTTATTCATATTTTGTCATACTATGCATTTATACTTTTTAGCTATGTTAAAATATGTTTCTGTTTTAAATATTTCAGGATCAGCTGAACCGGGTTTGCTCAAAATCTTATCAGATTTAAGATAACTTTTGAAAAATATAACAAAATATCGCATGACCCTATGTTGTTCAGTTTTTACGATACTTACAGAAAATTTTTACCACACACACAATCAGAAAATGGTCTCAAACGATTCCTAGGATATAGAAACGTAAGATCTATTAAAATCCCGAAAAAAATTAGGACTTCCCTACCATAGTAGAGGTGGCAAGTAATTAGAGTTAATAAGACTTCAGAAAGACTGAAAACCAAGAAGCAAGGCCCTTTTGAAATGGAAAACTAAATAAGAATTTTTACGTCGTGATAGTAAAAATATTTTCTCGGAAAATTATTTAACTAATTATGTAATTTTTTCATCTATATTTTAAATATTGAAAATCCTAAAATGTTTTAATGCAATTTGAAAACGAGACTAAAGGTACGTGCAGTACTCAGCTGGGATTCTAGATGGTATGGTAGATGGTGGCTGAAATTATAAGCGCTTATAGGTTTGCATAACGAAGCTTTGATACTAGCATTGATACAAGCTTAAGTCGCGTTTGAAATGTCAGATAGCGAAGACGAATATTTGTGTTCTTCTGCTACAAAGTGGTATATTTTAAATACAAATTTGGGTAGAAGCTATCATGTCCACCCTATTAATAGAAAACGATCTAAACATGGTGAATTTCATCATTTATACTAAGAATTAAAATTTTAACCCAAATCTCTTTTTTTAATATTTACGTATGGAACCTAACACTTTTAAATACGTCTTAGAAAAAACTCAAAACAAATTAAATAAAAACTGGCAAAATTTCATTTATTAAACTAGTCACATCCATTGCCAAACTTGTAACGGCCATTTGACAGTTGTCACACGTTGATTGTAGTAGTCAGCGCGCTGAAAGATTGGTGAAATACATTCTTGTATCTACCAGCTCTTGTAATAGCGCTTATACCTGCTACACTCACTGCTTCGTTATGTACGTTCGCATATATAACAATGCGTTAATTTAAGCAAGCCCTGCTATGATCTACGCTACCATCTAGAATCCCAGCTCCATACTGCACGTACCTTAAATTACATTATAATTTAAAATAATTTTTCTCCCTTTCCTGTTGAAATATTAAATTGTCTGAAATTCTCAGACAATGAAATGGGACTACTTATTACAAATATAAATTCTAAATGTTGGCAAATAACTACGAAGAAATATTATTACTCACAGCATGCAATTGTTTACATTGCTTATTGTCACGCTTCACCATATTTAGAATTCAGTATTCGCTATGAGAGTATCTTGAAGTTTGCATGCAGAATTTTTACAAAGCATATACGCTTTTTTATTATTAAAAAAATTGTTTTTTTCTTTTATACCTCAAATGTATCTACATAATATGATATGTACTGTATGTAAATTTGATTTTAAAATTGAATGAAGGAATTTTTTTGTACAATAAAAAAATACTGGAAGAATACACCGTAAAAAATATTAAGGTAGTTGTTGTGCTATGGGCATAGTGTCAGAAAATTCTAAATTTTCGTCTACTCATTAAGGATACTATAATACAAATACCATTAAAATTTGAAGTTGATTGGCCATCTCTAACTCGAGATAAACTTAATTAAAGTTCGGATAATTAACACGGCGACCATAGGAAAAGTTGTTTTTGACAAGTTTTTTAATTAAAAAAAAAAGTAACAGTAAATTTTCAAGAAACTAACTGTTCATTGATGTTTTTGTTCTGAGTTTAAAAAAGAAAATCCAAAAATTATTGACCTTTTTATTGTTGAGATATAATAACGCAAAGTTCAACAATTTATGAGAAAAGATTGACATTTTTATATAATCCAAGCGAACAAACTAAGTGAAATATGTGTTACTATGTGAACAACAGTTTAGGTACAATCTCTAACAAATTGTTTTTACCTTTAATACTATACTTATTTATTGTTTTACAACGTATTATGAACGAAACTTTTGGATGTTATTGTAGCACGACAACTACCTTAAGAAATAAAAAAAATACAAAGCCAGCTTAAATATTAACTTAGAATAATATATAAAATTGTAATGGGTTTTCTGTCTGTAATTTCGTTGTCTTGAGAGCTTTTCGAGTATTTTGTATGATACTTAGACGGGAGAAAGCGTTTCGAGAATTTTTATCTGTCTATTTGTATGGGTGTCGCTCGAAAACGGTTGGACCGATTTTGATTAAACTTAGTCACTGACCGCTGTTACTTATTTTTTACCCGGTTATGCTCGAGTTAAGAAAGGATTGTGAGAAAACTGAACGTTAAGACAAGTAGACACAGTAACAATAATGATTTGACCGACCCGGAAAATAGAATCTAGCGGCCCACTTGACCATATCCAAGATCCAACAAAAAAATTACCTCAACCTTGAGAGCACAAACCCCCCACCCCTTTTTTTTTGTTAAGGAAAAAAATATAAATTTAATATTACACTACATTAATATTAAACTACATTAATATATAATTTTACTATTCCACTATGTATATTATACATACATTAGTCATAGAATGATAATTACAGATTTAAACTAGATTTAAATATAGATTTCAGTATTATTGTATTTATTAACTTTTGAATACAGTAGAATCCGGATAGAACGATTTTCAAGAGAACGGCAACATTATGTCGTATTAACCGGACGACGCACAAAGCGGACGCATAATATATATATGAAACCTACTTGAGTTTGCATTTACGTTGCTAAAAACGGTTAGTCGTTATAAACGAAGTCGTAATAGACGGACTCTACTGTATTTGTATGCATGTACAATAGCAGTATTTTTCATCGGCCCATTTTCGTCAAAATAAGTAGCGGCCCACCGGGAAAATCCCGGTGTCCCGGTCGGTCTATCCGCCATTGGCTTTAAGAATAAAAGATGTTATATGAGCAACCCGCTGTAGATTAAGTCCATGTTTTATTTCGCTAGTAACGTTGATCTTCCTAGATACATTATAGCCTTAGCTGAAAGCACAAAGGACGTTATTTGCATGTTACAACTTTTGGAAACTTTGCATCTCAAAGCTCTCCAGTCAATATTGACATCTGATTGACACCAAACTACTCAAGTGGATTTGCATAAATTTCGGTGATTCAAACGAGAAAACTTGTCGGTGCCAATCTCTAAAGTATCAAATTACACCCAGTCGACAGGTGCTCGTTTTTTATACAATCTATTATGGCTCAACCGCAGCATGAAATCTATTTTCTTTCAGACATTCGCGTGAAAAAGGTATACGTTATTGTAACGTATTTTATCATTATTAAAATACTTGATTGTATCCCGTCCTAGGACGACTATTTAAGTTTTTTTCTTAAAATGATTTATTTCGGAATAATTGTCAGTGTGAAACGGCGAGACCTTTTCATCGACGAACATTTTTTCTGCGCATGCGCTCAATTCCGCCATATTTTTCGGACACTTTTCATATTGAGACATGACAAATAATTGATTTTGAAAAAAGTAAATAGCAATTAAATAAGAAATATTATTTAAAGAAGTGGTACAACACCCTAGAAAAGTATTTCAGTACTTTTGAAGATAAACTTTTTACGATAAATGATTTATGACAGGTAGGATTCTAGCCTTTCAACCAATTTTCGTTTACTTCCACCAGTTTTCCGGCCGTGGCACTTCAATCACCGTTTCAATTTAGCACAAGTGTGTGTTCTTTCACTGTTTCCTGCATTATTTTGCACCGCCAGTAACATTTTCATCTAAATTAACATTGAAAAATGTTGCTGGGCCAGTAATTGCGTCAAAAAGTGTCCGAAATTTTTGAATACCGTGATAACCATGGCGACGGCGCTTGCGCGTGAAAATGATAAAAAGGCCTATGACATCATTATTTCAATAAATCTGTTGACCAATCTTTTATAATAATTATTAATTAATTCAACAATGAATTTTTAATCCACAAGGCATCCACTAGGGAGTGAATAGTATTTCTTAACATATCAGTCAGCATATTATGCCATCATGATTGTTAAACGTCAAACGATTGTTATTGAATCCCGAAATTCCCAGTTTCGGGTTCAAGTCCCGACAGTGACTTCTGATTTTTTCCTTATATATCTTATAACAATCGTTTGACGTTTAACAATCATAATGGCATAATATGCTGACTGATATGTTAAGAAATACTATTCACTACCTAGTAGATGCCTTGTGGATTAAAAAATTCATTGTTGAATTAATTAATAATTATTATATTGTTGTCCACAATTACCTAACTCATATATTGTTATCCAAGTGTGCAGGCTTTCACGGCCGGCATTGTTCCAAGTTTTCATGGTTTCCGGGCTTGTAGGCCGTGGTCCGGTGGTATTTCTACCTGACGTTTCGTCTACAACTGCGGTAGACATTCTCAAAGGCGATGTGGCAGCGGTCGAAGTGTCCTCCGTGGCGGCTCACAGGTCAGTGTGTCGGTGACTGGTGTTCTTCCTTCTTTTATACCTAGTGCCAGTGTGTTCTCTGTTCGGTCGTAGTCCGTCTCTCTGCCATTGGTCAACTGCGCAATGTGTAGTGGTGGTGTGTTCTCTACTCGGTCGTATCCCGTCCTTGTACGATTAATCATTGGTTTTGTATGTCGGAGTGCTGGTGTCCAGGTTTTACTGAGATTGAGGCCTTCATCTTTTCAGTTGAAATTCTGTGTGTGTTTATGTATTTAAATCATATATTGTTATCCAATCTTTTATGTTCGCGTTCTTAGGACAATATTTCAAACAGTTATTTATTTTGGTTATATTTGTACAGAATTTCGTGACAGCCTTGAACTACGAGACCCTTATCCAGTCCCAATGTCAAAGGGTCAAGTAGCCTATTAAAACGTTCATCTTTTGTTTTGTGAGCGGATTTAAGTGTACTTAATAGAATAGATTTAGACGATGAAAACGTGTTTTATACTTTATCCTAGCGATTCTGTTTATAATATTAATCTAAAATTAAATGATAAGATTACATCACCTTTTATGTACACAATTATTAAAGGCTTACGTTATTGTTTCGTGAGTGGGGTTAATTTTAATCAAGCAGATTTACGATAAATTACGCTACGCAAATTTTACACGAAATTTTTTTTTTTTTTTTACTGCTAATTTGTACCCGCAGCTTCGCTCGCGTTAATGGTAGTGTTGACGGGAATCCTATCGTAACCCGTACCAAATTTCATCAAAATCGGTGCACCAGTTCTCAAGAAACACTTTTTCTCGTTTAAATAACTAACTGAATCCTAAATCCCACAAGGAAACACAATTACAGACTTCAGAGATTCCATTAGTTAGTTTATACATTTTGATAAAAAACAAAAATATGTTAACGTAATTTTAGAGATCATCTATTTTAAAATTCAAATAAATTAATATTTTTTATGGATTTTATTGCAAGCTTCGCTAGTTTTCTAAATGATTTAAAAAAATTTTGTTAAATACGAATTTTCACATGCACGCTTTTAGTGTTTTTTCGTTTTTTTGTTGACAAGTGACGTCATGATCCATTATGAAACGCTTTTCGATGAATAATGGAAAAACATTTGAAAAACCCGTTATCTAATGAACATTATGTACCTCTTTTCGGTGTTATAAATGAAATATGGTTACTATGGTAACGAAGTGATTAAATATTGTATCGAGCCCAATGTTTTTATTGTGAGATGTACTTCTGTCAGTGACATAAAATTATTCAATTAAAGTCTAAAACCATGCATGTGTTATATAAAGTATAGTGTGCAACACGTGTGCTAAATATTTATGCGTCAGGCGCGATGTTTTCAGCACTCGTATTCGGTTCGCGATGCTCACTCGCCAAGGCTCGTAAGCGCTCTCCTACTACTCGTTCTGAAAACATCGCGCCTGACGCATAAAGATGTATTTAGCACACTAGTCACACAATATACTATTGTAGGAAAAACTATAAAAAACGTGTTTTGGTTGAAAATTATTTCTTACATTGATTTATTATTTTACAATTATGTGGCATAAACTGAGATCAACAAACATTTGCAGTAGTAGTAGTTTTGACTTTTTCTATGCGAGGACCGTATCTTCAAGTTCCTTAAAATTTTGGGTGTCTAATCAATTATTAATATGCATCCATTTTGAATTTGTTTTTATTTAACTTCCTAAAGAGTAGGTACCTATATCAGATGAATAATTTGATATCACAGATTCTGGTCTAAAATTTAATTATTGATTAATTGGGTAACGTTTATTGATTAATAATATTAAACCCAAAGCGTGTACATTCATATACTGTATGTTAGACAAAAGAAGGGCAGCGAAAAATATATTTAAATTATAAACAGGGTAACACCAGACATATAATATTATTATTTTGATTTTAAAAGGTACATTTTTAAACGACGCCATTGATAACAAATTCAAAAAACAAAATTAATTTTAAAAATCACTAGTTTAATTGAAAATTTATTTTCTGTTAACTTGATCGTTATATTTTGTTAGTCAACCACCTTGGCTAATTTGTTTCTTTTTAAATCTCTATTGAACTGCGATAACACTTTTATGGCCAGTTAATAATGTGTATATGTATATGTTGCAGTCAAAACTCTTAACCAGTCAAAAGTACTATTGACTAGCAAAATCAGTCAAAAGTACTTTTGACTGAACAGGTTGGTCAAAAGTGGTTTTGACTGAAAATTATTGGTTATTAGTACTTTTCACTGCAAATTTGCGGTTAAAAGTACTTTTGACTGACGCTCTTCGTCAAAAGTAGTTTTAACTGCAATAAAGCATCAGTCAAAAGCACTATTAACTCGTCAGATGTGAATAAAAAAGATTCTTTAGTCTACTGTACTGTAATGGTGTTTTCTTTTCATCAAATTTCGCGTCTTCCACATCCATTGCAAACTTTTCAAATTTTTCTTTTGTCATCACATTGAAATGACTATCTTTCATATCTTCTATCGCTAAAATTCTTTGCAAAAAGCGTTCTTTCTTTTCGTAGTCACTCATTTTTGTTCTAATATCAGCACGTTCTCCACTAATAATGAGTAATATAAAAGTTTATATGTGCGTTTGTCGTTATTTTTATCGACCACCTTAACTTTTTAAGAGTTTTGACTGATACAACCATTCAAAACCACTTTTGACGGAATCACTTAGTCAAAAGTACTTTTAACCAGCTCCATTGGGCAAAAGTACTTTTAACTGTTATTTTAGTCAAAAGTATTATTGACTAAAGCATACGGTCAAAAGTACTTTTGACTGATTTTGCTAGTCAATAGTACTTTTGACTGGTTAAGAGTTTTGACTGCAACATATATATCTAGAATTTAGAAGTAACCCAAGTGTAGCCTAGTAAAACATTCTTTATACTTATTAAATGTAGTACTTCAATATTGCTTCTTGTGCTTTAACTTGATAGTTGAAAATTTGTTTATAACAAAAATATTGCTTTCGTTTACAAGATAAAGCTATTTATTAAAATAGACAGACGACATGTTTCGTGCGACTTAAGCACACATCTTCAGGTCAAATTGTTGAACAAAATATTTTACAAAAGAAAAATATCATAAGATTTATCATTGAGACGCATGTTCTATAACACACCAACAAAATATAGGTAACATAAATAAATTGAAATAAAATAATAAATTCAAACTTATATGTATAAACAAAATTACCAGTGACTTGTGAAAAATATATTACTTTATACATGTTATACTAATGAGAGTGTACCAAGTTTCATCAAAATCGGCCTTCGAATTATGCCGGTACACTGCAGAAACTAAAAGTTCTGGAATCGTATTCTCTCATTTAGACATCATACAAATTACTTCGACAGAAAATTTAATTACGGACAGTCCCGTTAGAATTTTATTTGTGGGTATGTGTGCTCTGAACACCCGGTATGCACTGTACACTTTTGAATTGTATTAGTTCCGGTGAGTGACGTGGGGCCGCAATGAACTGGAATTGAAAGGGTGAACGACACAGGTAGTTTGAGGTAAAACTGACAACCCTCGGACCCTTTTGCGGCTCGCGTGCTCGTGATTCTCTACATAATAATATTATACATCCGTATTATACAAAGTGCAACAAAAATACAGATCAGTTTTTTGATGTCAAACATCTTATGTCGGGCAGTGAACAGCCGCGTGAGGGAAAATATGCAACGAAATTTCTGGTCTTCTCCCCACCACTGCGGCACTCTCTCTCTCTCTCGGCTTCTGCGCGCTCGGGCACGGGAAGAGAGAGAGAGAGTATACATACGAAGGTACTGTAAAGCAAAAGTATATGTATACACGTGTAGGTATGTAATATAGATACTTCGCTGTGTATTTAGTTACGTTTCTGGCTCAGGCGTGCTCAAACGCCGCAACCGCGTGTGTTACAGTGCAGTATACAGTGTGTCCACAGACTCATCCTCAACATGGGGATCTCCGTTGTTATGGGAGATAGAGATTTGGTTAAATGAGACAAAATGTGCAGAATCTCCAGTACTACTACCCTGCGTAGTCAAACTTTCCATATTTTGCTTGGTTCGCGACCGACAGTTGAAAAACGAGATTTACCCATTTTCGTTTTTTGTTTATAACTCGCTTATTAAGTAAGTTAGAAAAAAAATATTTTCACTTTCTTAAGGCCCTTTTTTATGAAGATTTCAAATCTCTTTTCATATTTTTATTTACTTTTATAGTTTTAGAGATACTTGTATTAACTTTGTTTTTTTAAATACACGTCAAAGATAGCCATGACACCATTCGAAAGAGATTTTTTTTCTCTTTAATTTGATATGAGGGTTGATGGATTTATTTTCAAAAATAACAGAGTTATACGTAAAACACTGATTTTTAATAGTAGGCTATGCTAAATTAATTGATAAAACAACAGAAGGCTTAGCAAACAGTTGAAATTCGCGTTGGCTTAGTAAACGGCTGTTTTGTTTTAGCTGTCAAAGTGTAGTTTGTTGCTAATTTGTCAGTTTACTAAGTGATTTATTAAATTTACTTTTGTTATCATGGAACCATTTTGTAACAATGAAAAATAAGCGATTTTCAACAATTGATCGTAAAACAGTAGTTTTGTTACATTCTATGTCACAAAAATTCGACCAGAGCTGCAGAAATGTACTTCGATCAGTATCCAGAACGAAGACAACCTCATTCGTCTATTTACAGAAACTTACGAGTAAATTTAATAAACTATGGATCATTTAAAAAGCCTTGTACTAAGTCAACGCGAATAAGTGAAGAAGACAAAACTACTGTTTTACGATCAATTGTTGAAAATCGCTTATTTTGTATTGTTACAAAATGGTTCCATGATAACAAAAGTAAATTTAATAAATCACTTAGTAAACTGACAAATTAGCAACAAACTACACTTTGACAGCTAAAACAAAACAGCCGTTTACTAAGCCAACGCGAATTTCAACTGTTTGCTAAGCCTTCTGTTGTTTTATCAATTAATTTAGCATAGCCTACTATTAAAAATCAGTGTTTTACGTATAACTCTGTTATTTTTGAAAATAAATCCATCAACCCTCATATCAAATTAAAGAGAAAAAAAATCTCTTTCGAATGGTGTCATGGCCATCTTTGACGTGTATTTAAAAAAACAAAGTTAATACAAGTATCTCTAAAACTATAAAAGTAAATAAAAATATGAAAAGAGATTTGAAATCTTCATAAAAAAGGGCCTTAAGAAAGTGAAAATATTTTTTTTCTAACTTACTTAATAAGCGAGTTATAAACAAAAAACGAAAATGGGTAAATCTCGTTTTTCAACTGTCGGTCGCGAACCAAGCAAAATATGGAAAGTTTGACTACGCAGGGTAGTAGTACTGGAGATTCTGCACATTTTGTTTCATTTAACCAAATCTCTATCTCCCATAACAATGGAGATCCCCATGTTGAGGATGAGTCTGTGGACACACTGTATAGGATTACGTCAGCATAACAGTTAGTTGCTGCTTTTGAAAAAATATATACTACTACATAGAGATACCACCGAGTTCAATAACGTTTTCTTTGATGTTTCACATCTGTCGGGGGTTCCGAGACCCACACCCTTTTTTTTGCAAACAGACTACTCTTGAAACTCAGTATAATTTAAAAACGTTTTTTCTATAATTTTGAATTTAGTGGTCATCTGTCCAAAGACAAAAAATCTAAGTTCGACAATAACAGCAACTGGGACGTGTGAGTTATGGGTTTTTCTTTTCGACCCTAGTAATATTTTTTACATTAATTCGGGCTGAGTAGTACGGGAAAAAACTCTTCATACTGAAAATGGTTTTTAGCATTTTTTAGTACCTCTCTAAACTTTTCCTCCTTGCACAAATCGACTTAACTCGAAAATCGAGTATTTGTCAAATCAGACCAAGCCGCTGACGAAAACCTGTTATCTTATTTACAACTTGACTTAACATGTTTTGAGATTTTTGAACTTAACTTTTTGATCGAATACCCGACCGGTACTTAGTTTTTTAACATTGGAAATGTTTATGTTCGTATATGGGGGCAGAGTTACGAGTTTTCGTTCAAGGCCAAAAGACAACGGTGTAGCGATCAAGTGAGGAGCAATCATGCAAAATTGAGCAAGTGCAATTTTTTCGAAATGTGTTTTATATCATGTCTAGTTAATTGAGAGGTATTTGCGACGATCTGCGGTGTTATTTTTGAGCAAATGTTAATAAATACTGTAGAAAAATCCATTTAAAAGTTAAGTAATCAAGCAAAAGTGAACGCGTATATAACAGAAGAATAATAGGGTTATTCCTGACAAAACTAAACAGTGCATTGATAAATATTGTATGTATAATAAATAGTTAATTATGTTTCATATATGCTGTTATCATTTCCAATGTTCTCGATGGTTGCAAGGATTGCGAAATCTGTGAATTTTTTTACTAATCGCACACCTTTGTATTCCCACCAACACCTTGAACTAAAATCACGACGTGTGTTTCGCTAAACGAATCAAAAAGATTAGTACAAAAAATAACTTGCATATTTTTTCTTATATAAATAATATGTTAGTTACACATAAACATATTGGCTTAATTCGCTGTTATTTCTATGGTTACTTCGTATGTTTTATGTGTAAAAATTTAACAGCGATTAACAAAACAGCGTGTTAAATGTACGATAAACCCGACAATAGTGTTTCCTATATGTCTAAAAAATAGGTAAAGAAAACAATATCACTTTTTTTTCTTTTATATATTTCTTTTCTCATTTAGGAAGATTAGCTTAACTTTTTCGCGTTACAAAGTTTTTTTTTTCTTTCATAGTCCCCTCTTCAAATTCGTCAAATATGTGTGGACATGAAATAATCTCTTTAGAAACTATAAAGTTAGAAACCGTCAAGTTTGGCAATTTGGAAGGCCGGCTTATCTATCATAAAAAATCACCCAACAAAAATTCAACACAGTCGACGTGGCTTCATATAAGTCAACGATTTATTTTCATTGACAGCTTCACATCTGTACTGGAAGAAAACTCCAAGTCTATGTTCTGTGCCCTCATTACGTCAAAATAAATCTATTATTATAATTCTAATATATACAATTGTAATGGAATCTCTTGTCTGTATTTCGCTTTCTTGCTAGGTTTTCTTGTATTTTTACAAGCTCAGTTAATGATACAATATTGTCCAATAAGAAGCCATTTTTTACAAGCTTTTATTTAACTTGCAATGTATGTTAGTTTGTTTGTGGGTTTGTTTAGGTCAAATCTTGCAAGTCAAATTTGAATGACTTCTACGTATCCGATAGATTTGAAATTTTGTACACATATATATTCCCGATGACAATACATGAATAAATCGTTTTTAGAAATAAATTCAACCCCTAAAGGGTTCAAACGAGGATGTAGGGTTTTTTTGACTAATCAGCGCCCAGGCCAAATCGCTGAAGCTAGAAACTTGAAATTTGGACAGTTGGTTCCTTTTCTGATGTAAGCATCCACTAAGAAAGGATTTTTCGAAATTCAACCTCTACAATTTTGAAAGACTAAAATGAACAAAATAAAATATTAGTAAAAAAAACTTTTTAGAGGCAAGCTTTTATTGAAATGCACTAAAAAGGAAAAAATAATATTTAATAATTTTGGTTCATAATTATTATAAAAGCGGGGTTTGTAATCTCTATGATAGTTTATTAGTCACAATCCCCGTTTTTATAATAAGTATAAACCAAAATTATTAAATATTATTTTTTTCTTTTTAGTGCATTTCACTAAAAGCTTGTCTCTAAAAAGTTTTTTTTTACTAATATTTTTTATGATAGAGAGATAGTAAGAGACTGTAGATTATAGACTGAAGTCATTAGCGCCTGCGTTTTACCTATTGAAATATAGAAATTCTGGAACGTCAACTGACGTGCTGCTAGCGAGTAAAGACAGAGTTAATAGGGCCCCCTGTCTTTGTCGTAAAACTGTAGTGGAACCAGAACAGGTGGCCCTATTAACTATATCTGTCTTTACTCGCTTTCCACGCAGAAAGTGTTATAACGAGTGATTGTTCCACTACTATATTTCAGTGGTTTTGCCTAAACAACAGCACGCGTTTTCAAAATAAATTTCAACTATTAAAAGTATTTTAAAAGTAGTCTTAGTGTTGAAAATCGACTTCAACGCGAGCGAATCAACGAAGAAAATCGACTCTTAGGTTACTGAAGTCGTGAAAAAAAAACTAGTTTACAAATAAAATCAGTGTTGCCAACGATCAAAAGTGGCTCCCACTAGATGACAGATTGAAAACCACCAGAAAACCACTAAAATTGAAAATGCGAGTGTAGCGACGTAGCGAGCAAAAATGTCATTGACAATAAGCAAAATTAAAAAAAAATTGTTTGGACAAATAAATTTTTTTTAAATAATTATTAACATTTCTTGAGCATAATGTTTCAAGTCCCAATTTCTATATAAAAATACGTCATTATTTTTCTTTGCAGATTCATAATATTGATAGTAAATTTGTCATAAAATGTGTATTCAAATTCTTTAAAAGTGACTAATTTTTTACTTATAAAAAATCAGAAAAAAAAATTGCGTAAACAACTACATTATTTCCTGATTGAAATTGATTTTTTATAAAAAATAAATACATATAGGAAACATGCCGCGTGACGTCACCCGCACTGAGAACGACATTGCGCGGAGAAATTCAAACTTTGAAGTAGTAGTAGCAGTAGCATAACTTTGTTGTTTTTAAAGATATTTCAAAAATTCTTTCGGCATTAATTTTGTAATTTTTAGAACTATGATTTAAGACTAAAAAAAATAAAAATGGAAACTTCCTGGTTGTCGATGACAACCTAAGCTTATTTTTAATGATGGGGTATTTTCAATCGATTATTATAATATCTCGAGATGTTATTCAAAATCTTTCGAAAGTTTTTTAGACCTTTAAAAATATCTTTGCACAATGAACTTACAGTGTAAAGTCTTCTGCAATGAAGATTGCCAAGCATTATTTCACAGATTATAGTGAATACTTTCGTCTTTTATCTTCCTCTGTGCAATGAAGCACTGCATGCAGATGATTCTCTCAGGTCCTAACAAAAGTTGAATATTGAATATTTCAATGTGACTAGTAAATTACACCTCCTTGGTAAATTCAAGTTGTCAGTACTCTCAGTTGTCGCGTCTCACTTAATTGTCATTACTTTCAAATTTCAGTGTTACCAAACTAACATAAGAAATTCAAATATTGCAAAAATTTTTAACACCAATTTTAATTACGAAAAATTGAAAATACTCCAATATCACCAGATCTCACCAGAAAATTTCACAATACCACCAAAAATCCCACTGCCACTAGATGACAAATTTTTGCCACTAAGTAGGTAGCTGATTCCACCAGATCTAGTGGGAATCCCACCAAGTTGGCAACGCTGAATAAAATTAGTTCATACCTTCTGTTGACGCCTGTATCTACATCGTATAAAATGAAACAGGCGGGCAAACATTGCCGTGCATGTACAGTGTACACTTCAACATGCAATATTCTCGTCTGATTGATGCAGGTGTTGCGGTAGTACCTGCTATTTATTGAACTATTACTGTATACATATTGGACAAGTGTCGCTACACTACCACTGCGATAATCCAAACTTTTATTAAGAATAAACATTTTGCGAATGAAAACAAATAATTAATAATTCTAGAATTATAACATCAATACAGTAAGTTTTATTTATTTATTGTAGATTATAGACACATCGACAACTTAGGTCATCTAAGCGTCTTAAATTACATTAAATAACAACTAACTTAAAACTGAATAACATCACAAAACATCCATGAGCGCAGGTGGGATTCGAACCCACGACAGTCTAGTCTAGAGGCTGGTACCAAGTACGTTATCCACTAGGCTACACTGCCCTCTACAGTAAGTTTAAGGATATATTAACTTTACTAATGAAATTGTCGAGCGTTTTAAATTATCGAGTTTTAAAATTTTTTTGTTGAAGTATTGGGGATACATTTTTTTGTATTTCTATATTAAGGATCGGTTTCTATTACTTGCGTGTTAGTAAGTACA
Organism: Mongoloraphidia duomilia; assembly: GCA_039654895.1. Lineage (NCBI taxonomy): Eukaryota > Metazoa > Arthropoda > Insecta > Raphidioptera > Raphidiidae > Mongoloraphidia > Mongoloraphidia duomilia. The sequence goes on from CM077524.1 coordinate 6,945,232, forward strand.
TCAAAGTGTGTTTGTGATTTTATAGAAATCTCCTAAGTGAATTATATCGTAATTATACTTGATTTCTCGAGTGCTTGCACACCCCCAAATGTTTTATAATGAATCGGTGAAAAATTTCACGGAAGTGTGTCGCGGAAGTGACGTTTGTGGCAGTAAGTTCGAACAGGTCAGTCGTATCTAGAACGTATGCTATATTCTAATCTACTTGGTCAGCTGTTAAAATTTTTGAGATTATTAAATAGCTATGATATAGTATTCAAATCTGAATGTTTATACATCTCTTAGGAGTATCGGAGGATTTCTCTTTTCTCTTTTTTGACAATGCTATGATAAATTCAGCAGTAATCCACGACCATGTTTAAATACAGACTCTACGGTGTTGAGAAAAGATCATTTCTTTTAATGTAAACGATTTTATTGATGTGTAACTGCCCAGTAACTGGTTTTTACATATTTAAATTCTACTATACCACGGATGCAATAACATAGACCTCGATAAATTCAACTCGTAATATTTCAGTTCATTTGATACATTTTATTTACTCATGGAATAATGCCAAAACACTGCGTTAACTCGAACAAAAAAAACAACTATGGACTATAGGTACGTTTAATGCTCAATAACCTATTTTGAAGTAGTTAAGTTTTGTTCAGAATTTATTTATTGTTAGCTTCTGACTGATTACGAATGCAGTATTGTTGTGTAGCCAGACAGATTAAACTATGACATACCAGATCAATAAAAGAAACCCTCTACAATATATAGATACATAAAATAGGACATAAAAAAACCACCCCAATTGAAATTGCTTTTATTATAGTGTATCGATCGACCTTTGTTATTTTATAGCTGTGTAAATTTTGAATGAGCCAGTATTTAATTTCAGTGTTTAATTTGGTTTTGTATTTTTTATTTATCTTACAATTTAAATACAGGAAAAATTGAAAAAATACGTGCTTGATTGGATTTGGCAGTTTCTTACAATCTTGAAAATACCACTCGTTATTAGGACCTCCAATATATCAAGAAAGGTCTACAAAAATATTGCATGTAGGAGAAACATGTATTTTTTTTAAATCGAAATTTGTTTATTGACATAGTGTTGAAAGAAAAAATTAAAGATTTTGAAATTTGCAAATAAATATAATATCAACATATAATTAACTACCTGATTAGTAATTACAAAAAATTCGAATATTAAACTTGAAAAACTTACAATATGTATTTTAAGAGGCCCGGTTTCTGGTCGAAAAATTAAGCAAACATTTGTCAATTTTTAATCATTTCATTAATTACGGAATTCAGATATTAATTTCTTCAGTTCTGGAATTGATGTTTTTAAACATTTTATCCGGAATTCCGGAGTTGCGACATCTCGAAATTCCAGTATGGAAGCCCTACTTATGCTATTTTTACCCAACTACGATGAAACAAAAAATAGTGTTTTTTATAATATTCAACTGTCTGTAGCCGTCATCACTGTAACAAAAAGCTTTCACTGGATTTTTTATTTACGGAAAAAAATACAAAACAAAACAAACGCGCTTCTCTTACTAAGGCCATTATCACTAAAAAAAGAAGACACATATCTCACCAGATTGAATTATTCAAATGAAAGTATATACTCACACAAAGATTGCATTGAAATGGCGCTCCATAAATCGAATTCTCTTTCAGCTAGATAAATTTTCAAGCGCCTGCGATCGATGAAGATGTAACTTTTTCTCTTTAAATTTGTAAGTTTTTTACTTTCCCATATATACAGGAAATATATAACATTAGGGGGAAATTTTGTGATTGTGCAATAATTCGATTTTTGTGGTAAATTGATACGTTTTTAAGTCGCCCTTGAATCCAAAAAGTGTTTTTTTTTTTGTTTAAAAAAAAATTGGCAGCAGAACGACTTTGTAAAAATTATTAAACATACTATGACAAAATTTGAGAGAGGAGGCTGAACGCTAATTTGAGGTAGAATTACCACCTTCGTCGTGAATGGTCTGTCTGTGGTTGCGTTTAGAGCCTCCACAGGATCGATTTTGCTCAAATTTTGCATGCGTATTCAGTACGTCCACACCTCGAGGCGAAATTGCAAAATCCGTTCTAGTTCAAATGTGGAAAGTGACCTCCAAAAAAACAGGGAAAATAATTTATTTTTTTCGAAAACGGCTTTAACGATTTTAAAATTTTAAATATATAGATTTAACATACTCCCTTACTACCAGTATGAGATGAAATTCCAGGAAATGCAGAAAGGGGGGTTGTGTGTTAGGGATTAAAGTGGACTATGACCTTGATCGTCAACGCGTCGAGAACTAAATCTTACTGTTGAACTTGACTGCAGTTTAAAATTGAACTTAAACAAGCCGTGAGATGGGTCGTTTATTAGGACTAAAGTGCGACCCTTGAGGTCCACACGACGAACTTCCCAGTTGTTTGATAAATATTTAATAATAATAATTAAATTAGATATTACACAGAAAAGTGATCATTTTAATCATTAAAACATAATTATTATTTATTTTTAACAATAATTTAAAAAAAACGGCTGAACCGATTTTTATAAAAATCATTTTATCAAAATGACATTAACACGCCTCGATTGACACCCTTACGAAGTCAATATAATTTTTTATTCGCGAGATATTGTGTAAAATCTACTTTTTGGGAGTCTATTTGGTTAAGAAAAAAGAACGGCTAAACCGATTTTGAAAAAATTTCTTTCAGATCATATTTATGTTAATACGCGTCGATTGGCACCCTAACGTAGTCGATATCATTTTTCATTCTCGAGATTTCTTCTTAGAAAGAAATGGACACATACGTACGTACGTGCATATGTACACACACACACATACACAAAAATCTGTCTAAAAATAGTGTAAAAATAGTGTAGTGACCTTGAAACATAAAAATTTGTTATACATTTTGATTTCGATTTTCGGACCCATTACAGTAACTTCCAAGGGGAAGTTAATAATAATGAACAATTTCCACAATTCATTTCAGTTTGTTTGTTTGTTTGTTTGCTTGTTCCGGCATTACTAGAACTGGCGAAACTTTGTAAATTGTCGACTGTTATCCTAACCTGAAATACAAGATTTTCGTAAAAACCGGCATTAATGTCAGTTAATCGGCAGACAAAATCGCATCTGACGTAAGTGAGTTTGTTGTTAAAAGCAAGTAAAACATGTTTGTAATTGCTGCCTCATGTGCCGCATTTAACGAGCCATCCAATTCGAATATTAATATTAAATTTACTCCGTTTATTTTATAATTGGATTTACGACTTACGACTATGTCATGGTTATTTATAAAAATTAACGCACGCTACTGTTGGCTGCATTCAGTTGACACAAATTTAGAATTCCCAGTAGGTAAATATTTGCGTAAATTGCATATGTTACATTTCTTGAGTTTTCATGACCAATTTAACATTAAATGAATCATGCTTTATTGTTTTGATTTTTCGACTGTTTTCGTCCATTTGTAGTTTTGTTTTATAAATTATATCTATATATACGAGTACAACGCGGTTTCTAAAAATAAAGTTTAACTGTTTACATCAATGTGTTTTGACATTGCCAGTTGTACAACTAAACAATTTTGAATTTTTATTTATTTTAATTAAACCATCCCACAGTTTTATATTTTTAAATATTATATTATTCTTTATGATTCTTCGTTAGAAGTAGTTCAAGGTAGTTCTCTTATTTTAAGCGCATATTCTGTACCGAAATTGATCAGTGCTTATAATTTAATTTTTTAATTATTTTTTTAGCGAATCATAAATAAATATGGCAGCAACTTAATTAAATTGTATTTTGTAAATTGTAATCGTTTAAGAGTAAAAACTGTGACCTCAATTTTTCCGTGTATTCTATGAATATTTGTTTAGATGTTGGGAATTGACAGTTTTCCAGTAAAATGTTTTTCCTTATTGCTTCAGTCAAAACTCAGAAGCGATATATTACATATTTACACAGCTTTCAAATTAAAAATAAGGACAACCTGAAATATTGCAATCTTAAAGTTGAACTCTCCAGTCAGCGATTGGAATGATTCTATATAAATATACTGAAATAAAAATAAAACGTGCAAAAATATTTTTTTCAGTGTTTCTATTTCGTGGAATTTTTTTTCCTTGTAGAAGTGTAGGTAAATAATTTTTTAAAATATTATAATAATATATGTCTACTGAAATTTTTTCTCCAAATTTTAAAGAAGAATATTCAGAAATATATACCTTAAACAAAAGCAAAAAACAAAACAGCAGGGGCGCTATATTTATGTTTGTAATTGAAGTTCTTAAATAAAAACACGTGAGTATGAAGTAAATTAAAATTATTTTTAATAATAGCAAAATATTTTGAGGGTTATTTTCAAAAACAAACGTTTCTTTTTTAAGAACATTTTTACCTCAAGACTAGTCAAAGACGGGAACAATTTCTTCATATTTGCGACAGAAGCTGATATCCACAAAAACTAAATAAAATGTTGCAAAAATCACAAGACAATTATTTTACCAGTCAATAAATAACAATCAAAATTACACAACCATTATAAGTTACAATAAAAATAATAAAAATACAAACAATAAGAAAATATGATTCTATAAAAATAATTTGACGCTGCACAATAATTTCGATAAGTTTTCGATTTGGTTCGAAAAAATAAATTTTCCGCGTAATTTGTTGCTTATAGTACACTGTAAACAATAACGATATAGTTTCTAGTGCATATAGTGTAAATAATTTCTATAAACAATTTATTAACAGTGTAATGCTTTTTTCGCAAATGTTTAATGCACTAGAAGATCCGCGGAAAACTAAAAGAAACGCAGTCGAGTGAAAACATTGGTCGCTTAGTCGCGTTAAAAATAGCGATTGTGTACAGAAATGTAATAGCACATCAGTAGCTATATCTTGACATCAGAGGTGACTCGTCATTTTAATCCGGCGCAACAATAACAAATCAGTGTTCTTTAATTCGGCACTGGGAAAGCTATCCCGGCATTCTAGTGCGAGCGTAATAGTGGATTGTATTTCTAGTATCGTAGTGAGGTATATTTTTATTTATTTATTTATTGTAGATTATAGACGCGTCAACATCTAAGGTCATTAGCGTCTTTCAACTACACTAAATAACCACTAACTTAAAACTAAATAACATCCATGAGCGCAGGTGGGATGTGGGATTCGAACCCACGGCAGTCCAGTCTAGAGGTTGCGGCGCCAAGCACGCTAACATCTAGGCTATACTGCCCTCTGAGGTATATTACTGACGAGTAGTGACAGTATGTTAAAACGAACAAACTAGCGAGTTTTAACAAACATACGAGTCATAATATCATTACGCACGAGATATACAGGGTGAGTCTGACCACCCGCATCAGACGTTTTTTGTATTATAAAAGCCCAAATAAAGAATCGAATGGTTATAATTTTTTTTCCGGGAAGGTCGGCTTCCCTATTAGTTTGCTCCAGAATGTCCAGAACTTATAAATGTAACGATAGGTCGAAAGTGGTATTGTTGAAAAGATCTTTAAAAAATAAGTAAGTTTTGTAGGGATTTTTGTTATGACTGCCACCCCTGTTAAGTAATATTTGTTTGAAATTACTAAATTACAATGTCATATAGTAACGAACTTAATTTTAAAAGTCGGCATTTAAAATCTAGTTACCTATCTATCGATCATTAAACACTGAAAATGTGCTTAGATACACTCACAGTATAACCAGAAGAGCTCAGTAGTATGTATTAAAGAGTAAATGGAAGACAGTTTGAACACTTGTGACATTGTCTAAGGTTGCTAGATTTTGAATGCCGACTTCGTTCGTTATTATGAAATTTTAATTTAATAATTTCAAACGAATGTTACTTAACAGGGGTGGCAGTAATTAAATAATTTTTCCTACAAAACTTGCCTCTTTTTTAAAGAGTTTTTCAACAGCACCACTTTCAACCTATCGTGCTATCTAAAATTTCGGAGTTTTGAACATATAATAATTTATAATTATAATTATAGAAATTTACAGAGGTGGCAGTAATAAAAAAATCCTACAAAACTTGCTTATTTTTTAAAGATCTTTTCAACAATACCACTTTCGACCTATCGTTACATTTATAATTCCGGAGTTCTGGATATTCTGGAGCAAACTAATATGGAAGCCGACCTTCCCGGAAAAAAATTATCACCATTCGATTCTTTATTAGGGCTTTTATAATACAAATTTTTAACACAACTCTCTACGACTAACTGTTTACGAGAAAAACGACTGATACGGGTGGTCTGACTCACCCTGTATATGGCATTTTTTGCCATACCCACTATAAAATAGCTAATTTTCACTTCATTTTCAGTTTTTTTTTTGCACAATATCACCATTTAGAATGAGCGTATTTGTAATATGGCTGTTACGTTCATAGAACATCCGCGTCATGACTGTTATGTTTGTAGAACATTCTGTATATATTTTAAGTTCAATGCATTTGAGATGTTACGCCTATGACTTGCACGTACGTATGTCTCTCTATATCTATATATTTTGTTGTATATATAAACGCATATCAAGTGGGTATTAGCACATCATACGCTATTTTTGATTCCCGCGCGGACTCGGTTACCGACTCGGCACGACTGGACATTACGTGACCATGCGCTTTGCAGAACTACATTTTTAATTTATAAAACGTTTGAGTTTTGAAAAATGTAACAGTTCCCTTCGTAAATGATGCATTTTGTTTATATTTTACAACGATAAGCTTTGAGAGCTTATCTATTTTTTAGTTACTATCAGATTGAATTTCATGATTTAACAAACCGTGAGGTGGGTCGTTTATTAGGACTATGCGACCCTTGGGGTCCACACGACGAACTTCCCAGTTTGATAAATATTTAATAAAAATAATTATTATTTATTTTTAACAATAATTAAAAAAAAACGGCTTAACCGATTTTTATAAAATTTATGTCTGATCAAAATGACGTTAACACGCCTCGATATAATTTTTTATTCGCGAGATATTGTGTAAAATCTACTTTTTTGGAGTCTACTTGGTTAAGAAAAAAGAACGGCTCTGAACCGATTTTGAAAAAATTTCTTTCAGATCATATTTACGTTAATACGCGTCGATTGGCACCCTAACGTAGTCGATATTCTCGAGATTTCGTCTTAGAAAGAAATGGACACATACGTACGTACGTACATGCGTACACACACACACACACACAGACATCTTTCTAAAAATAGTGTAAAAATAGTGTAGTGACCTTGAAACATAAAAATTTGTTATACATTTTGATTTCGATTTTCGGACCCATAACAATAACTTCCAATGGGAAGTTAATAATAGTCTAAAAGTTTTACAGATTATAGAAAGACTTCTACAATAAATGTTCTAATTAATTAATTAGTTAAATTGGTGGTGTTTAAGAGATCAGAGGAAAGTGACCTGCGATAATTTTATTTTAACATTATACTTTACAATAATTATTCTTTGGATATACATCCGGAATGAATCAAAATTTTTGGAGATGAATATCATTTCCTTAAATCCGTTATTTTCAGATTGTAAATGTACCACTGAAAAATAGAGGGCAGTATAGCCTAGTGGTTAGCGTGCTTAGTGCCGCAACCTCTGGACTGGACTGCCGTGGGTTCGAATCCCACCTGCGCTCATGGATGTTTTGTGATGTTATTTAGTTTTAAGATAGTTGTTATTTAGTGTAGTTGAAAGACGCTCATGACCTGAGATGTCGACGCGTCTATAATCTACAATAAATAAATAAAATAAATAAACCACTGAAAAATAATAGCAACCTTTAGGTTGGAGCTAAATCTTTAAGAATTCCAATTCAGTTTTACATTCAAAATAACAAAACAGTGATTTTCTGAAGTTAAAATTCCACATTGCAATTTACAAGTCGAACTGTTTGCAAGATCAGTCTTATTTTGAGTAATTTTTTGGACAGCCATGGCAGTTAATGACTTTAAAAAACAAAATTAAAAAAAATTATCTTCAAACGCGAAAAGCCTAATTGAAACGCTTGAAAACCTCATTCTTAAGTCTTGGAATGAAAATCAATAATTTTAGGACAGCTATACAGGGTGTCCCAAAATCGCTGGGACACAGAGCTACCACGTGTAGTAGAGGTCAAAATAAGTCGATTGGACCCAATTTATTCATATACCAAAATGTACCGTTTGCCCGTGAGAAGAGTTCAAAGTTTACATAAAAAAACACATTTTTGTACGCTGTTCAGAAATGAGTGAAACAAATTGAATGAAATTTGACAATAGTGCATTTTAGAGGATTTCTCTCCTTTCGGTAATCAAAGAAACCCAAAAGAAATTGTACAAGGGTTAAAACCACCCACACCCCCTGACATTTTTTTCAGAACTTTCTTTGGGGTCGTAATACGGTTCTCAATTTTTTTTAGCGAGAAGACTGATTAATTATCTTCATTTTGTTACTCTTGTAAAAATTTCGTATTCCGCATAGTTCCGAAGGAAAAAAATGTTTTCTTAAATAATGCTAATAGATATTCCTAGTACAAGTTTAATAAAATTGTAATACAAAGTTTTATATACAAAATTTTATGTAAACTTTGAACTCTTCTCACGGGCAAACGGTACATTTTGGTATATAAATAAATTGGGTCCAATCGACTTATTTTGACCTTTACTATACGTGGTAGCTCTGTGTCCCAGCAATTTTGGGACACCTGTATGTATGCTGTATAAATCCAACACAATGATTACGTAAAAACTCCTACGACGTTTAGTATAAATACATATTAGCACATTCTATTACGGCCTTTGTTTTAAATTATTATGATATAATACATTAGATTGACGCCCAAGCCCCATCTTATAAAGTCACCCGTTAGGAATGTTATAATTGCACGCTGTCTTTTCTTGCATTGAATGCAATCATCCGAGTGTCATTTGTTACGGTTCTTAAATCAGTGACGTGGACAAAATTTTTTTACAAAAATTCTATATGCAACAGTTCAAGGTTACGATTTCAAATTATTAACCCGAAATTAAATTTTCAAGGTTGCATCGTTTTAGTTTAATCCGAAATTTCCCGTTTTAATCCTATTAACGCTTTCACTGTCACTGAAATTTTCTAAATATTTTTTTTAATTTGTTGTTTTAGTTAATACGAATTAGGAATATTTTCAGCGTGTTGTTTTGCTTTATAAAATTTGGTGTTCCGTCGCCTTACTTAAAATATAGTAATTGTTGTACCCTATAAGTTGTATTTCTACAGTTGCGTCTATTCTCGTCTGTCTTATGGAATATTATGCTAGGGAAATTCTTCTTATATTCAAAGGGTGTTTGTATGCCAAAAAAGGTTCATTCGCAGTATTTTTAACTTAAGTTCAACTGTTTCGTGTCGGCCTTTTTTATCAAAAACAAAATTTTAACTGTGTTTTGTATTTATATTTTACAATGTACTTTACTTGTGAGAAGAAATATAGAATCTCTTGAAAAAGTATCGGATGTGAATAGTTATAAAACGAGAAATTCACAAAATTTTTACGTGCCACAATATAGATTAACCCAAGTAGCAAAAGGTCAAAAAATAACCTCTATAAGAGTATATAACAAACTTTTTTTTTTCTTTTATATATTAACATATACAGGGTGAGTTCGTAGAGAGTTGTGTCAAAAATTTGTATTATAAAAGCCCTAAGAAAGAATCGAATGGTGATAATTTTTTTTTCCGGGAAGGTCGGCTTCCCTATTAGTTTGCTCCAGAATGTCCAGAACTCCGGAATTATAAATGTAACGATAGGTCGAAAGTGGTATTGTTGAAAAGATCTTTAAAAAATAAGCAAGATTTGTAGGAAATTTTTTTTTATTACTGCCACCCCTGTAAATTTCTATAAGTATAAATATAAATTATTATATGCTCAAAACTCCGGAAATTTAGAAAGCACGATAGATTGAAAGTGGTGATGTTAAAAAGCTCTTTAAAAAATAGGCAAGTTTTGTAGGAAAAATTATTTAATTACTGCCACCCCTGTTAAGTAACAATCGTTTGATATTATTAAATCAAAATTTCATAATAACGATCGAAGTCGGCATTAAAAATCTAGCAACCTAGACATTGTCACAAAGTGTTCAAACTGTCTTCCATTTACTCTTTAATACATACTACTGAGCTCTTCTGGTTATACTGTGAGTGTACTTCTTCAGTGTTTAATGATCGACAGATAGGTATCTAGATTTTAAATGCGGACTTTTAAAAAGTTCGTTATTATAACATTTTAATAATTTCAAACAAATATTACTTAACAGGGGTGGCAGTAATAAAAAAAAATCCGTTCAAAACTTGCTAATTTTTTAAAGCTCTTTTCAACAATACCACTTTCGACCTATCGTTACATTTATAATTCCGAAGTTCTGGACATTCTGGAGCAAACTAATAGGGAAGCCGACCTTCCCGGAAAAAAAATTATCACCATTCGATTCTTTATTAGGACTTTTATAATACAAATTTTTTACACAACTCTCTACGACTAACCGTTTTCGAAAAAAAAACAACTGATACGGGTGGTCGAACTCACCCTGTATACTGATAAACAGTACGGTATGCTACAGAAATAAAAACACACCCCTCTATAAATGTCAAAACATCCATTAAGTATGGCCAGTGCAATTTCCTGTATATTCTAAATCAGCTTTGAACTGTTAAGCGCATTAAAAACGGAACCACTGAATCCATTACTGACACATAAATATTTATGCTACTCTTTGAACTATATAATACAAATTTTTACAAAAAAAATGTCATCAGTTTTTTGCACATTGAAAACGTATCAAATATTAATACTGGCATTTTCTAATCTAATTAGAAGTGTCGGAACCGACGGAGCAGAAAATTAAACACCATAGAAGGATATGCTATGTGGTGGTTGGTTACACGTAATAAATTAAATTTAGTAGGTTAATTCCACGAGTAACCTTTTCCCCGCGCACTCCTTTAGTTCATCGCCTTGGGATAATTAGTGCTGATCTGAATCTGTGTCTGTCAACCAGCCAGAGACAAAACAAGCGACATGATGTTCAGTCCGATAAATTCTGATTGAAGTTTTGAACTAATTATCCAAGCTAATTTGAGAAAACAAATTTTGTTTGCAGATAGCACTAGCTACAACAATCACTTGTTCAATTTTACTCGTGCGAAAGAGGGTTATGTGGTTGGACCTTTATGGTTGTTTATAATTATCTTTGTTCCTTGACATCTCACCAGCAAACCGATTTCAACAAACCAAACGCTGAAAGATTTTTACTTCCCACCTCTACTATGGTAGGGAAGTACCTAATGGATTTAGTCCGAAAAAAATATTTCGAGATTTTAACAGATTTTCACGTTTTGAGACCCTAGCAATCGTTTAAGATCATTTTCTGACTGATGTCTGTGTGTGTGTGTGTGTGTGTGTGTGTGTGTGTGTGTGTATGTGGTCAATTTTTCGCCTTCGATATCTTAAAAACGGAACAACATACGGCCATGCCGATTGTTCTATTGTGTTTATCAGCCTTTAACTTAGATCTGATTAGATTTTGAGTCAAATCGGTTCAGTGGATCCTGAGATATTAAAAAGACGTTCTCAATGTCACGTATTAACATAGGTAAAAAAAATATAAATGAATTCAAGATGTTATAATATGAAAAAAATGTAAATATTTTTTTCTCTAAAATGTACAGTTTTCGAGAAAAAAAATATTTTACTAAAAAAAAAAAATTGTACGTAAATCAAGGTAACCATGATTTTTGCTATATTAAGCTAGCCATAAGTAGATCACTAAACAAAAAAGAGAGCGCCATGCTTTTTTTCAAAGAATAAAAAAAGAGTGTTTATTTTTTGCAAATATTTACTAGGTGGAAAGTATAGAACTGGTCATCAGTCGAATTTTTTCAGGCTGATTCCACTACCTCCTACCCATAGGTTCACTACTCTCCTACCATAGGGAAGTAAAAATATATAATTTATCTTTCCATTTCTATGATTTCTCCAAACCGAAGTGTTGAACTTTAGAGTCTAGTTAATAAAAATATTTTCGTCGTTCAACCTTTTTCATAATCAATGGAATCACAACTATAGCTATTGTGGTTATATAATTCACAATTTGAGTTGCAATAATTTGTAAGCAGTGACTACAAACATTTTTCAATTTAAATTTTACTCATCTTTATATATCTTCTATTTAAGATTTGATAAAGCTGTAATATAACTTGCAAATAATCGATGCCTTCAGGGCCACGCTGGCACTTGGTGACGCCTGTGTGCAAATGTTTTACAGCGCCTGCCCCTGTTAAATAACCGTAAGTTCACGTAGAGCGAATCTAGTTCTCTGAACTTGTGTAGCAGTTAGACAATCAACAATTTATTTTTTAAGTTTTTTTTTTTTTTGGGTGTGAACGATGTATATTTTTTTCATGCTACGTATACCAAATGCCTCCTCTACACAATCGGCCATGATGGACGATCACAGAATGGGCCATGATTGCCACCATCATTGCGCATCTGTCCACACAATCGTGCATTATCCATTTGATGACCCAACGCCCTTTGATGTTTGTCGAAAAACCGACACATCGGCGATCACGCTCGATCGTCACCAATCATGGGCAATTACAGGCGATTATGCCCTCCACATAATCGTGATCGCCTGTAATCGTCCATCATGGCCGATTGCGTAGAGGAGGCAGACATTTTAGGATAGGTACTGGTGACCTTTCACCAAACTGTGCCTATTTAATGAGGCCCTTCTCGTTCTACGCTGGCAAATTGTTGGATTAAAAAATAAGTTTTTCATTTTTTTCTTTAAAGTATTAATTAAAGGACGCTGTATTACCGCCTTCACATTGCCCTCGGGGTCGACGCAGTCCTGGGTGTATTTGAAAATTTGCTCGCGACTTGAATAGGGTATTTGACTAAAAATTTTTTTTGTGTTATATTAATAGAGCTGTAAATTCTGAACAAAATGACACCTAAATCACTTCATTCTGATTTCAAATTAGCTCAAAAATAATTTTTGAAATATTTATGTTAGCCCCGCCCGCTAATAATCGTTTTTGCTCTACGAACTTATGACGTCATATTTTTTACGAATGTACGTTTATATCTGCTAACTCGATGCTAATTATATCAGAAACAGAGTGTTGAATAATACCGTTTTGTACCTATGTGAACATGATATAAACAGTCTAAGTTCTGTTGCTATGGATACATTCATTTTTTATTTAAAATTGACGTCGCACGTTCTCACACTGTGTTTGAAATCACGTGACACAGATTAAAAATCATGATTTTATTTAAACTTAATTAATTTAAACTTAATTAATAAAAATAAAAATTCTAATAACTATTTTAGAGCATAAACTTTCATTTTAACAAAGTTTTATATTTTATTTTGATCACTGGCAACTACCCTATTATTGGTTATTGGCGTCAAACGCGGTTTTAGAAAATTTAGATTTTGGTAAACCTCTGATAGAAAACTACTTCAACTATATTCTTTCTGTCTATTGTTAAAACGAAAACTAATTTAATTTAAAAATGTTTTTTGGCCCACCGTTAAATCCAGTCCTGAAATCGAACAACAGTTTTACAATATAGAAAACGAAAAATTAATAATGAAACATCTAGGTACACATCCTGTATATGAAAAAAACCTATCTTTGAAATTAAGTTAAAAAAACCATCTTGTCATGCCAACCTGAGAAAATTACTGCGCCAAAAGTTATATGCTGGCAGCTGGCATGTCATTTCCGCACGATAAAGTCAGATATGCGGTTCGTTTGTGTTTTCACCACACTAGCGCGTTCTGACGGTAAAAAGCTCGACTGCTGCGTGGAGCTTAGTTCACTGTTATTCCGCCGTAATCGTTAGAGCTTGTTATATAGTTTAGTTGATCTATTTTTATATTTAAAATGAGGAAAACCGCAAAGAAGTAAATTATCAATTGGAGTTTTAATCGTTGATTTTTTAATGATAAAGTATTAGGGAAAATATAATACGTTGATTACTTTTAGCGCTGAATGATTTAAGTTTTAACAACAATTAGTTTTTTTATTTTTTATCTGTTTATTTAGATTGTGTAGAAATATTACTTAAATGTTAAATTAATAATTGATTTAAGACAAGATGTTTGTAATAAATATTATAAATATTCTTGGAAGGATATAATTTATTGATTTAACCTGCAGGTAACATTTTTGCAGAAATTTGGATTATTGAAGACATTTCAATCTGACTTGACTTTCTAAAACTTGTAATCAAAGTTTTAACTCTTCCAGGGAGGAATTCCACCTATCAAACACAAAACTCGCAAAGAACAATATACACAAAACTGAGATGGGATAAATCAATAATATTATAAGTATTATTTTCTCGTCATAGGTCTGATCAGTATATTTTGTTAATAAAATTTTTCGATTATCTTACTAATTAGATTGGTATTTTAATGATCATCGTCATTACCATAAAAATATTAGCCAAAAACGTTCATTGAAAGATATACTTACATTGTGTTTGTGAAAAGCGCATTAAGAAGGAGAAAATTTCGTTGTAAGTAGAAAAAAGTTATTGTCTAAAAAAATATGAACGTTTTTATTTATGCAACTTACCTTTCTTATTTAGTGTATTTTTATCATAAATGTATTTTGAAATGGGTAAATGAACACAACTTTACCCGAATGAGTTCTGTTCGTGAAATGGACTGATTATTTCGTTGATAAGGAAGCTCATAAAGAATTTATTACAATCCATACAATTTTATGTAACCGTAAAAAATACGAGAGCTTGATGAAGTGAAATTATTCATTCGTGCGTCATAATATTCAGTGAAGTTTTCATAAAAATGTTATTAATTTGTCTTTAATCTTACATTTTTGTTCACTCATTTATTCAAGAATATATAAATTCCTTCATTCTATGATTAAAGAAACCCTTCAGAATTTTAAAAGGTATATAATAGCAGATTGAAGAATTCTTCTATGGCTTAGGGATCAAAATAAAACGCAACACTGATATTATTAGTATTTACAATTCACTCGGTTCATATCCATTTTTTAATAAATTCAATACGGTTCATGGGTTCTTGGATTAAAATAAATTGTTATTGATTAATAACTCTTTTATTTATCTAGTCGTACGACGTTTCGTCTCTTGCGAGACTTTATCGAGTACTGTAACAAAAATATAAACGAATACATCAATTGTCTATCATGGAGAATAACAATTATAATTAGAAATAAAAATTTGTTACCTCAATAACGAGTCTTTAGTTGTCAAAAATTGTACTTAAAATATCAAGACATAAAAATAATAAACTATAATTATAGTAACATCGTTCCATCCTTAATCAATAAAATAAATAATTAAAAAAAAAAAATATTTATTTTATTGATTAAGGATGGAACGATGTTACTATAATTATAGTTTATTATTTTCATGTCTTGATATTTTAAGTACAATTTTTGACAAACTAATGACTCGTTATTGAGGTAACAAATTTTTATTTCTAATTATAATTGTTATTCTCCATGATAGACAACTATTGACTTGATGTATTCGTTTATATTTTTGTTACAGTACTTGATAAAGTCTCGAAAGAGACGAAACGTCGTACGAAGATAAATAAAAGAGTTATTAATCAATAACAATTTATTTTAATCCAAGAACCCATGAACCGTATTGAATTAGTATTTACTATTCATCTAACGTTTCGCCAGCGATTCTAGCGTCATCATTTAAAAGGAATTTTACTTCCATGTTCCGGATAAAGTCGAGAAATCGTGTCCACGATTGTATTACATACCTCCAAAAAGTATAAAAAAGTGGTTTTTCGCATGGCGGCGGCGTGTGTGTGTGTGTCCGTCTATCGTGTGCGAAATTTTTTTTCGTTCGTACAGTAGCTCACCAGTTTGAGGACAAAAATGCTGGGAATGCAACCGCGGGAGTGTTATTATGCGCGTAACCGATAGAAACGCTATAAATAAATTAATTTAGTCAATGCCGGAAGTAAATAAGTAAATCTCATGACTCAATCTGATCCATTCATTTTGTCCCAGTGCTAAATGTCCTATGCACCTGTTTATACAGTTCTTTATGTTAGAAGTTTTACTTCGGTCTGTGCTGCGACACATGTCTTTTTAACCCACTTCAAAAAAAGGAGGTGGTTCTCAATTCGGTTGTATTTTTTTTTTATGTTTGTTACCTCAGAACTCCGTCATTTATAAACCGATTTGGAATTTTTTTTTATTTGAAAGGA
This sequence comes from Mongoloraphidia duomilia, assembly GCA_039654895.1. Classification (NCBI taxonomy): domain Eukaryota; kingdom Metazoa; phylum Arthropoda; class Insecta; order Raphidioptera; family Raphidiidae; genus Mongoloraphidia; species Mongoloraphidia duomilia. The sequence continues at coordinate 6,961,525 of CM077524.1, forward strand.
TATACCTTCAGATTGGTCCCATAGAAATTTCATCAAAATCGGTTCAGTAGTTCGGCTGATTTTAATAAAAGCTAGTAACGGCGAAATGATTCCTTATGGTAAATGTCACTTTTTGACACATTAGACAGCGTAAGAAAGTCGGTTTAATAAAAGTGAGTAACGGCGTGTGATTCCCTTAAGGTAAAAGTCACTTTTTAACACTAAAAAGTAAAAAATAAAAACTTTTTAACAAAAAAAAAACCTCCTTCAAAAAACCACTAAAAAGAGGAAAATAATGAAATTTTGAGGTCTGCGCCAATTTAATAAAATATGAAGTTGGTTAAAAAGAGGATATTAATCACTATACTATACTTTTTAATCGACTTCATATTTTATTAAATTGGCGCAGACCTCAAAATTTCAGTATTTTCTTCTTCTTAGTGGCTTTTTGAAGGAGTTTTTTTTTTTTGTTATTCTACAAAATGTTTGTCTCACGACTATTGATTTTAGTGTTAATCGAATCAGTGGTTTTGGAGATATAAGCATATTTCGTCTAAGTATCCTAGAGGCTTTCTGGCAAATTCCATTAAAATTTTTAATACTAAAAATTATTTCGGAACATGGAAGTCATACCGATATTTTAATAAAGCACCCGGTTGATCATATTGAGAGAATGATGGCCGCTGGTCCCGACATCTGCATTTTTCAGAGTATAAACCACAATTACAGTGTAATTAATAATATTTAATTTCTAATAGATTGTTTCGCTTTCACAAAAATCATTTATGATTTAAATAATAATTAAAACCTGGATAGATAGATTTATCCAGGTGTGCAAGCTTTCACGGCCGGCATTGTTCCAAGTCTTCATGGTTTCCGGGCTTGTAGGCCGTGGTCCGGTGGTATTTGTACCTGACGTTTCGTCTACAACTGAGAGACGGCATACGACCGAGCAGAGAACACACTGGTACTAGGCATAAAAGAAGGGAGGACACCAGTCACTGACACACTGACCTGTGAGCCGCCAAGGAGGACACTTCGACCGCTGCCACATCGCCTTTGAGAATGTCTACCGCAGTTGTAGACGAAACGTCAGGTAGAAATACCACCGGACCACGGCCTACAAGCCCGGAAACCATGAAGACTTGAGACAGATTTATATTTAATGGAATTATAAAACATCCAAATATTAAAAGTAATAAAATTTAAATTCCAAGTTGGACGTAATTCAATTCTAGTTAATTTGTTACTTGATGTTGGTGCAATGAATGATATAAATAGTTCAGTGAAAAAATTATCAACCTTGCAGCGATTTTCTAGTACTAAAAATATACGAATGCAAATTACATATTGTCGTTTTTATAAATATTTACCCGACGAAGGAAGTGTTTACTTTTTATTTATCTTCATCATTCTTAATTTAGTTTTCAGTACCGAATGTTCTTGACAACCTTTACAAGTTTGAAAAACTTGGTAAACGAGTCAGGAAAAAAATTAGAAGAGATAGCATATGTACTATATTACGTTCTGTGTAAATTTCTCATTTTTTCTTGTTTGATTTATAACGCTACTCTATAGAATTGTAAATATTGCAAACAGTAAAAAAATTAAAAGCTGATAGGTACTCTTATTATTCTCTCCAATAAAATCGTATATTTTCTATAATCGCACTGTTAAAATTACTGTTAACAAAATTTATAAATACATTTTATAAATTAATAAGTAGATACATGATAAAAATTATTTATTTTATTTTTCTTTGTTACAGAGTTATCGAGTGCTCAATCGACTATTAGAAAAATTATCTGTAAGTAATATTGCATTTATTTTCCACTAGCGATCCGTTCCGGTTTCGCCCGTGTACTAAGAATTTATGATTTATTATCCCCCCGCGAGAAATTCTCCCCCAACGAAGCGAAGTCGGGCTGGTGGTGTTTACAATATTAGTAGGATTCCACCAATACGCTAAAATGCTGAATTTCGGAGTTACGTTTTGTTACTATACCACAGGAATTATATCCCCCCCCGCGAGAAATTTATCAAAATAAAATATAACTTTTATATCACTCAGGGATAGCGTAGCTTTCTATTAGTGAAAGGATTTTTAGAATCGGTTTAGTAGTTCCTGAGATAAGAATTTATGATTTATTATCCTCTCCGCGAGAAATTCTCCCCGTGCTAAGCGAACTCGGGCTGTGGTGTTTACATTTTATAATATTAGTAGGAACATTATTTTCATAAATCTTTATCGACATTTTGTTCTGCAAATTGAAATATATGCTTAAAACAGTCGCCGTAAGAACATATTAAAATTTGAACTTTGAATTAATAATATAAATTTCGTCGGGTACATGACACGTTTATTTATTTATTTATTTATTTATTTATTTATGTCTACAAACAGGCGTAAGCCTAGTAATATGTAGACTACCCATATTACACAGTAGATACTGAAGATCAAGAGAATAAAAAAAAACAAAAAACAAATTAATACTAATTACTAATACTATAAGTTGCACATAGTATACAAAAATAGACAAATCAATATGTCACTAAGCCACTAAGCAAATAATCAAGATTACTACTATAAGTAATAACACTATTTGTACTTTATAGACATTTTTCTGTATAACCGAGTCACAAATAAGTTAAGAGGCATCGAAATGTCAAACTCAGGCAAAACCAATACTTGATTGATTAACCTCTGCATTAAGTTAAGGGGCGCGTTGTAGTACTGTTGAGTGGAGGCATAAGGAATTGAAAATAGCTCATATGAACGTGCACTCACACGTGGTACCCTGATCAATATCCTACCAACTAGACAGGTGCTATCAATATAATTGTTTATTAGTTTAAAAATAAATAAAATAAGACTAATCTGCCGCCGGGTAGCCAGTGTATCTATACGGAATTCTAATCTTAAGGCATTAGAGGATGTCACTGAATAATCCGGGTAGACGTTATATTTTTTAAGATACAGGAATCGCAGAAAACTGTTTTGGACTTTTTCAATATTACTACTGAGATACTGTTGATATGGGTTCCAAACTACAGAACCATATTCCAGCTTGGGTCGGACTAAAGTGTTATATAAATATACTATGGACGAAACGTGTTTAAATCCAAAGGAATTTCTAAAAATAAAGCCAAGAATCCGCCTTGCATCACTAGTAATCTTTTCTACATGTATTTTAAATGACAGAGTTGTGTCATAGGTTATACCTAAGTCTTTAATTTCGGTTGGTCTAGTCAATACTGAACCAGTCATGGTATAATTAAATACTACCGGTCTACACCTCGTAAAACTAGCAGCGAAACATTTCAATACATTAGAGTGATCTCTCACCCCTTTAATACTGACCAATCGATCTGCAAATATTATAATGGCATTATTGGGTCACCGACAAGCTACACAAATAATTTCAGCCTTGAAGCAGTAATAAATGTGACCATTTTTTTTGTTACATGTTGGGGGCGGTCTGCATTCCTTCCATACCGCTATCTATCAAAATCCCTTACTCAGGGCACTTTAATATGCTTCCCTCAACATCTTCACAAAAATAAGGCCTTGAATAAATAACACCAAAATATTGTCACTAGCTCGCGGTCTATAAGTGACAGCAATATTTTATAATTTTATATTGAAGGTGTTACTTGAATTTCATTTTTTTGTGTCACATTAGTTTTTTTCCCATATGGCCTTCCCGCAAGAATGTGCTGTCGTTTAATGAAAACCGCATTAAAATCGACCCACCCATTGAAGAGCTATGATGCCACAGCGGGATACACAGACATATACAACCATACGACCCAAACACATAACACTCCTTTTTTGTGGGTCCGGTGTTAAAAACAGTTTCAGTACCGTTGAAGTATACAGTTTATTTCTTTTGACTGATTTGTCTTTTATTTAATCTAGTATTAGTTACGTAACAGAATATCTACGCAATTTATAATACTAGGTATATTTTTAAATTCATAGTTTCAGTTTTTCGTACAGTGCGGTCGGTTGTTCTAATTTAGTGATATGCAGTGTCTTTCTGTGCGTCTTTATTTTTGAAAAATGTCAACTGTGATAAGATTTAGAACTAATTGATATAATAGTGATGATACTTAATCGAGTTAAACTTTGAAGCCTTACAAATCTTACAAGAACTAAATAGTGGATTACAAATGTGGAAATAGAACATTTATTTTAGAAGTTCATCTGTATTTAAAATGTAAGTTTTTTTCTAATCAAATATTAGACTGTCACTATATTATATCACACATAAATTGTTCAGTCAAATATTGGTGTCAATATTTCTGAAACGGGTTGAATGCATTTATACATTTTTTCTTTAACATCCGGGTATATTTTTTTAGAGATTTATGCGATTAAATGAATATATTTAACATATATAAAATGTAAAATCAATTTTACCAAATTCAAAATAATATTGTGTTTCGAAATATACTTTTTCGTGCAACAAATTCGTTTTGTTAAAACTGGCGATTAGGTAATTAAAAGTGTAATTTATAAATCTAATATCGCCATAATAGGTATGTAAGTTACGTTAATAGCATAACAGTCGAGAAGGCCGCTATTGAAACAGAGCCGGATTTGTGCAAAAAAAATTCAAACAAATTATAGATACTTATACAGTTAAAAAAATAGGGTGGGTTTAGCTCTGATTCTACCGCAGTGATTTTCGTAGAATTACGTATTTTAAAGAAAGTACATAAATTTTAATAATTTTTTTTCGTTGGAGAACAGCCAATTATATAATTGTTTCGAAACATATTGGAAAAAATAATTTTACCAACCAGTGGTCACAGTCAGGATTCTAACCTGAACCTTTCCACTTTCGCGGCGGAATGAGCTTACAATACTCAACCGTGACATGATTGCAAAATTAATAATCATGTCACGGTTGAGTATTGTAAGCTCATTCCGCCGCGAAAGTGGAAAGGTTCAGGTTAGAATCCTGACTGTGACCACTGGTTGGTAAAATGATTTTTTCCAATATGTTTCGAAACAATTATGTAATTGGCTGCTCTCCAACGAAAAAAAATTTTTCAATTGCATTTCAGCCGTATAAAACTAATATTTATCATAAATTTTAATATTTTATAGTATATATATTTGGTCGATATGTATTCAATGGCATCAAAAATCATATAAGTATATTTCAAAGGCAATGGCAATTTGTGTTGCCTTTTTATGCCAATTATTGTAATTCTGGCTCGTTTTGGTTTTTGGAAATTATTACTCTCTTTGTAAAGAGGTATGTCGTCACAGCATTTTAAATATATATATTAATACGTGAAATTAATATATATTTTTAAAATGCTGTGACGACATACCTCTTTACAAAGAGAGTAATAATTTCCAAATTCCAAAACGATCCAGAATTAGAATAATTGGTAGCCAGTGGGTAATTGGCTGATATATTTCGTGCACATGAAAATATCATGTTGTGTACACACTATAAAATAATTTTACTATTTATTGACTAAATAATTTTATGGTTCTATGCTACCTATATTTTTAGATCAATAAAGCTGTGCTGTTAAATATTATAGTGGTTATTTATATCAAATTATTACACGACTGCGACCTTGAGGCTTGTTTCCTGTAATCTGAATTAAAAATATATAACACATTTTTTTAAATACAGGGTGCATCAGAATGCTTATACTGTCGTATTACATAATATTGGTTGAATTTCGAAAAGTTACGCGCTGAATAAGCAGTTTAATATTTCGTTTTGTTTAATTTTTTAAGGTAACCAACTGCAAGGGTTTCTTGATGGGCCTAATACTAATTCATATTTTTAGTTTGTTATTAATTTTAATAATTAATTTAAAATCCAATCCACACTTTACAAGTTATCAGATGAAAACGGGGAACTAGGGTTTGTAATAAATGAGCCAATGAAATGCCATATAAAAAACTCTATCCCTACGAGCTCGGTTATTCTCTTCATATAGTTGTAATTAGACGTAGTTTTTTTCAACTCGGTTAATTAATTTGTATTGTGTTATATTTTTTATAATGATAATTATAATATTTAGTACTTATTTAGAGAATAGCCGAGTTTATAGAGATGCCGTTGTTTATTACAGCGTTTCCATGTCTTGTCATTTACAGACCCCTAGTCAGTAGCGTAAATAACACCCCGTCGCTCCCGCGAGCGGGGGGCGCAGGTTTTCAAGGGGCGCAAGACATGGGACGCAATAAGCGGGTACATCAGATAAAATATTATTTAATATTATGAAATATTATTTTGACCTATTAATGGGTGCGTTATGAAAAATATTCGCGAGGGGGCTCATTATTTCTTTGTTACTCCACCGCCCCTAGTGTTACTATGTTCAAATGTGAAAGCTGGTTAAAGCATCATTGGGATTTCAATTTATTAACAATACTAATTATTAGTCTGTATTAAATTGAAAGTATGAATTGGTACTTGACTCAGTCAAGCGTAACGTTGGTCTTAAAAAAAACCTTGTCGTAGTACATCTGTTCAGGATATAAAATAATCGACTAATCTTCTCTATTTCTAGTTCTTGTTTTTTCGATTACATAATATGAACAGTTTTTATAGACGGGCGTATATATAATATATACACGTTTTATCATGCCTCCAATAAATATTGAATTTAAAACAATCTATGTGAAAAAATTGATATGACTTACATATCCCAAAAATATTTTTCAAAATAATTTGTAATGTGTGATTTTAGTGCAATTTGCCGGAAAGTCCTTATTCGATAATGTTATACAGGGTAGTATCACAGGATTGAGAACATAGAAAATTAATTCAATACGGTTCATGGGTTCTTGGATTAAAATAAATTGTTATTGATTTTATTTATCTTCGTACGACGTTTCGTCTCTTTCGAGACTTTATCAAGTAGGTACTGTAACGATTACATCAAGTCAATAATTATTGTTTATATGTTGTTAAAATTAACCAATCAGTTAAATTTTCACAACTCTTGACTTGATGTAATCGTTTATATTTTGTTACAGTACTTGATAAAGTCTCGAAAGAGACGAAACGTCGTACGAAGATAAATAAAAGAGTTATTAATCAATGACAATTTATTTTAATCCAAGAACCCATGAACCGTATTGAATTTATTAAAAAATTCACAGATTTCGCAATCTTTGCAACCATCGAGGACATTGGAAATGATAACAGCATATATGAAACATAATTAACTGTTTATTATACACACAGTATTTATCAATGCACTGTTTAGTTTTGTCAGGAATAACCCTATTATTCTTCTGTTATATACGCGTTCACTTTTGCTTGATTACTTAACTTTTAAATGGATTTTTCAACAGTATTTATTAACATTTGCTCAAAAATAACACCGCAGATCGTCGCAAATACCTCTCAATTAACTAGACATGATATAAAACACATTTTGAAAAAATTGCACTTGTTCAATTTTGCATGATTGCTCCTCACTTGATCGCGACACCGTTGTCTTTTGGCCTTGAACGAAAACTCGTAACTCTGCCCCCATATACGAACATAAACATTTCCAATGTTAAAATGGATATGAACCGAGTGAATTGTTTATAGAAAATTAATGTTTGCTATACAAGGAAGACGTAAATAAAGTGACAAATATAGAATATAGAAGGCAAAGCAATCACTGATCCTTACAACAGTGTTTTCCCAATAATCTCAATCCTGTAACACACCCTGTATACAAATATGTTATACGTAAAATACACGCAAAATTGAGCAACATATTATTTCCAAAACCACTAATCCGTTCGGGAGCAAAATCAATAGGCCTAAAGTCCTTACTGAGACAAGGATGTAAAAAAATCGTTCAAATTACATCAAATTGTGAACGAAACAAAATTCCACAGACACGCGCACACACAGCCGCCATGCGGAAAATAACTTTTCTTTATTTTGAGGGTAGTACTATCTGTATCTGACCTTATCTAGGACACTATTTTTGCTGTCCTATTTTCATACTTACGGAATATGAAAGTAAAAAGTGTGGATCAATACTTTATAAAAATTCATTCATTTATTTGTGACATAAAAATTCAAATTTTATTTTAAAAATATTTTATAGTACCTACTTCTAAAAAAAATAAAACTGAGATATATTTCTCCCTTAAAATTTGGGTTTCGATCCGGTATTTCGATTAATTACAAATTCCAGATTAAATGTTTGCATGAGAAAAGGCTTTAAGTTTTATTTGAATTAAAACGATTTCGGCTTTCTTATTCGGATAATGATCAACTAAAAATGGTAAAGTCATAATATTTCCTTATTAGTTTAATGCAGGGTTCATGAGGTCATAAAATATAAGAAATTGTGCCGGCTTCCGGAACTATATCTAGATTTAGAACAGTGGCTTCCAAACTGTGTTAACTATAGCATACAAAATAAATTCGGGGAATTCTGATAATATTTTCAGGTTGCTCATTTTCAAGCAAACTTATTTTATTAAGATTTTGACAGTACATAAAAATTGAAATTGTGTAATATTTACAAAAATGTATGTACTTTGAACATTGTTTAAAATTACAAGAATTGTGATGTCGACAGTAATTCTCGAAATTAAATTTAAGATCTCGATGTGGGTTTCGCTAGCAACGTTAGTATCATCAAGTATTCCATACAGTATACGTTGAATATTTATTTTACTAAATCTTTATTATTATTAATATTATTGTCATCAATTAAATCTATATAAATCAAAGCATTCAGTCTGGAAATAATTATCATATTATAATTATTTAGTTTATTTATCCAATATTTATTTACCTTCAGTAAAAATACGAATGCTTGATAAGTTTTTATTTTTCCATTTAAATTATACAGGGTGTATCACAGAAAACCGAACATAGGGAAAAGTACACAGTACAAATTAGTTAAGATCAGAGATTACTTTGCCCTCTATTCAGAGGTCGTTACCATGGTTACCATGGTGTACGTATACAGTAACAAATGCATATTGCTGTTCATTTGACAAAATCTGGATGAACTTAAAGACAAAATCGTCGAAGTATGTTTCAATATGACTCCTGTAATGTTAGATAAAGTGAGACAAAGTTTTTGTAACCGATTAAGCCACTGCTTAATTCAAAATGGAGGTTTATTTGAACATTTGCTTTAATTTTTTATTTTAACTGTTTGTTTTGTTTAATTATTAGTTAAAAAAATATTTTCTTATTAAAAAATTGTTTCATTAATAAAAATAAATTCATTTAATATTGAAGAATTTATTTTAACTGATTTTTCTAATTATTCATTATTAGCTATTATTGTTATTAAATAATGGTTAGTCAGCGTTACCATGGTACCCATTCTCATATGTGGCCAAAGTAATCGTTGATCCTAACTAATTTGCACAATGGAGTTTTCCCTATGTTCGGTTTTCTGTGATACACCCTGTATTATTATTAATCATGACGGTTCGGCAATAAAAAGGAAACTTTTATTAATCTATCCTAAAGTGAACTTTTGAACCTCTGACTCTTAATGTTACTTATTGGGCTACGATTTTTTTGTAACACCCTGTACGTTGAGAAATTTTGGTGGAGACTAAAATTTTACCGCATTTTACATAATAAAACTGCAGACATTTCTAACGAAAAAAGTTATATTATTGCAAATTAATTTAAATTATGACTGATTGGGGGAGTGTGATTTATTAAAAAATACGCCATGAAAAATCTAGTTTTGTTTTAGAGTAATTACAGTACTATATATTACAGCGAATAAATTAAAATTGACTTACCAAGTTCGGGCTGACGTTGTTTTCCGTTGTCATCGTTGCTGTTTTGTTTTATTATCACGTGACAAACATTTTCGATTTGTTTTTTATTTGAAATTAAAAAATAACCTAATTTTTGCTTCGCGTTAAACTAATCATGATATTTTTATGGTAGAGTAGATATTTTTGGAACAGTAATTTTCTTATTTCTATAGAATTTTTCAAACATTAACAATTTTTTGATATAGTTTGAGCTTTATACTTTAAACATATTTTATAATTTTTGATATATTTTCGTATTTTTGAGCTTTGAGTGCAATGCAGCTTTTTGATTGTGTTTATAGCGTGATATTATTAGTTTTGATTATTAAAAATAAAATTTAGAGCTTTTTCTATATAATTTGCAAAACATGTATTATTTTTATTTCCATCAATTGAAAATATAACAGTACAGCCTTTTGATGAGTTTTATTTTTCTATTTTTGTATTGGAATTCTAAAGTGACAGGTAATACAGGCGCTTTAAAAAATGTGAATTATTAACAGCAATGGATTTTAAAATATCTAATTTCTTCACTATTAAAATAACATTTTAGTGCCTAATTAACCAGTGCCTCTTCACTAAAATAAATCGTAGCTAAAAATTTTGAAAATACTTTTCTACATTCTAAAAATCACATTTATCAATGGATTGTACAAGCAATAATATTATTAGTGTCCTTTTTCACTACAAAGTTTTTAAATGTCTTTTTCAAAGTTCCCCAATCTGAGTTGAAGTATCGTGTCGCCGTTAAAACAAAGAACTTCGTCCGATTGAACCGAGTGTCAATGTTCAACTGCCGGTAGTCGGTACCCAAACCGGTATCATGCTTTGGGGTTAGGGTACTCTGCAATGCAGGATATTTGGACTGTACATTCCGTTTCTCATTGGTTCGTTTGGTTCGTAAGACCACACCTCCCGCGCCGGTCATGTGACTGCTGGAAGACACAGCTGGGTCAGAACGCTTTGAACACACTAGTGTCAGAGTTTTGGGGGGTGGGTGTCGTTTTTGGAGCTACCGTCTAAGCTTACGAAATCGATGTACCTATCCTAAGCTTCAGACTGTTTGGAACCTAACGGAATTCTGTCCTCACACACAAGCTCTACTGGCATATATCTGATTGTACAGAGTGTCTAAAAAGATATGTATCCCGTATTAGAACTTTGTTTTTACTTTATTTACTAATTATCCTAATTTTCAAACCAATATCTACGGGAATTTTATAATCAATGCACACACATGCTCCAAAATGTCTAAAAATGTGTGTATCGATCTTTATAATTTTCGGCTTATCTGGCCCCAATGAGGAAATACGAGATATTTCGAATTTTTTTGATGTTTTTCAGATAGACTGTATTTTGTTTTGTTTCACAATTACTAAAATTTAAAGTCCATTTCAAAACGACTAACGCCATCGTGTCGCTAAGTAGTTTGATTTTTTTAGCAACGAAAAGATCATATAATTTGAAGGACCTTCTCTACTGCAAGCAAATGGCGAGCTGAGCGAACATTTTAAACCTAAATAAATTCTCAAAAATAAATAACAATATATGAGTTAGGTAATTGTGGACAACAATATAATAATTAATAATTAATTCAACAATGAATTTTTGTTGAATTAATTAATAATTATTACTCTCAAAAATGGTTACCTTGATGGAATTCTAAGAGGGTAGCAATGTGCTGTCGAAAATATTTCCAAATAATTGGCAATATTCTTTTCCAAATAATTGACAATATTCTCAAGAACATTTCCGAAGGTGTGGAGTAGCTACCGTAAGGCAAAGTGGTGCAGTACTGTAGTACACCGGGACCCAATAGCTCAGGCGGCCCTTGGCGGACCCTGACACTTCTCCTAAGCGAAATTACAATTCAGTCATTAGTGTCGCCGTCTAGATCTAGACTTTCTAGAGTCTTGTCTTGTCTTGTCTAAATTTTCAAGACAAGACTTGCAAAAGTCTTGTCTAGAAATTTTCAAGACAAGACAAGGGTTGTTTTATCTAGATCAAGACTCTTGCCAAAACGCTAGACAATTTTCAAGAGTCTAGATAAACTAAGTAGTAGTATGTAAAGGTTTACTTTACCCACTACCACTAATCTAGACTCTTGAAAATAATCTAGGGTCTTGATATTAGACAAGACAAGAGTTTGTTTTAGACTTAGTGAAGTCTTGATATTTCAATACAAGACTTAAGTGAAGTCTTGTCTTGATATTTCAAGACAAAACAAGACTTTGAAAGTCTTCTCTTGTCTTGTCTAGACGGCATCACTATCAGTCATAAACAAAAATTCTATAAGAATATTGTTATGAAGAAATTATAAATTGTAATAAATATTTCTCACTAGTTGTGCCCTTGCTTCCAAGCCTTGAACATAATAAATAGAAACATCCCTCGAAAGTAATGATTAACATTGAAGAAATGTACCACAAACGCGCACGTACGTAGGGTATTCCGCCAATCTTTTTACTTGAAATTCTGTTCATAGCTTATTATACGACCAAGATAAAAATAATTAAGGGGTCAAAATTATGTTGCACCGGGGCCCTCAGCCACTGCCCGGAGGGTTGTCATTTGGTTTGATAATATGTGCATCCTGTATATACTAACCTGCCTATAGCAGTCCCCAAAAATAAATAGAACACTTTATACACGTAGTGCGCTGATCATAAATATAAATTTTATATCCTGTTTGACATTTTATAGATAGGCCCAGTTAACAGAAGCCAGAAGGTGTCCTATAAACGATCAAACTTTGCTGTAAATCTGTAATCAAAACAGTATGTATAGAACGTAAATATGATTTGAAAGGTAAAATTTTTCAAAATTGGTTCAGCCGTTCTTTTTTCTTAACCAAATAGACTCCAAAAAAGCAGATTTTACACAATATCTTGCGAATAAAAAATTATATCGACTTCGTAAGAGTGTCAATCGAAGCGTGTTAACGTCATTTTGATCCGACATAAATTTTATAAAAATCGGTTCAGCCGTTTTTTTTTATAATTATTGTAAAAAATAAATAATAATTATGTTTTAATGATTAAAATGATTACTTTTCTGTGTAATATCTAATTTAATTGTTATTATTAAATATTTATCAAACTGGGAAGTTCGTCGTGTGGACCTCAAGGGTCGCACTTTAGTCCTAATAAACGACTCACCTCACGGCTTGTTTCTGTAATCATTTGGTTCGTTTCATGATATTATCGAGATCCATTCTTGTTCACCCAGTATATTATTTCAGCTGATTGTATATGTAGTGAATAATAACAAAGCTCTGATAACCCTGATATATTTTGGATAAGCCCTGCTTTTAATCCCGTACGTGCAAAATAAATTGAACCTCTCTATTTACATTAACACCTTTATGAAGCGCATTGGAGTAGATCGTCCTTTTATATAATCAATGTTTCTCCGACGCTTATAATATAGAAATGTATTCACATTTTCTAAAAATACGTTTAAAAAATTGAATGCCAGATTGAAAATAATCTATTTTTTATATTTAGTAAAAATTATTTTGCAAGCAGTTGTAAATTACGCAAACATTTAAAAAAATTACATTCCGCACCATTACACTATAATTCGTGTTCAATGCATCTCAATACTATTACCTACGCACAGTAAATTAAATCGTACATACTCGTAAATACGCATATAGATCAAGAAATACGTACCTATCTATATATTTAAATAATATTGCAGTTGGAAATGTATCTAAAATTTCAAATGATCACCGTGACGTCAGAAATTGTACAACATTGTAGTTGTTTTATTACTAAACTACTAATAATTATGACGCCGAAGTCTTTTTAAGCGGGAATTTTCTGCCATTGGGTTTTTGAATGAATTTTTAACTTCCCATTGGAAGTTATTGTAATGGGTCCGAAAATCGAAATCAAAATGTGCCTATAACAAATTTTTGTTTCAAGGTCACTACACTATTTTTAGAAAGATGTCTCTCTCTGTGTGTGTGTGTACGTATGTATGTACGTATGTACGTACTAATGTGTCCATTTCTTTCTAAGACGAAATCTCGAGTATGAAAAATGCGAAAAAAGCTATTTGTTTTTTCGTGTGAAACGTTTGCAATTCTAAATTTAACGTAATGTTTTTAATGACACGTCGCATTTCTCTTTTTCAGGTAAATAATGTAACACTATGTCAGCAATTAGTCCACGTTAATTCAGGCTTTATTGCCCATAAAAACACTAAAAAGCGTTTATTATCATTAAAAATTAGCTGTGCCACACACGAAATGCTGAACTCTGCTTTGGTAGTTTATATATCCTTGGGCTACAATTAAAACAAGGGTATGCAAAAATGCATTCAAATTACTAAAAAAATCTTTTCTAAAATTAATAAAAATTACAGTAGTGAAATTCCTCGTGAAATTCACTTCCATTCAAATATATTTCTGCCCAGAATGAAAAATATTTTTAAAATGTGATTACGGAAAATGTTTGAGAATAGTTATTTTCGATACGTGTGCGTAAAGTGAGGTATTCTAGTAGGCTTAAATTGAGACACGAGCTAAGGGACTGACGCATACCCAACGATATCTCGTGCGCTTACTCCCACTCGCCTGACGGCTCGTGGGGGTTTACAGCGCACTCGATCTGGTTGTGTATGCGTCAGTCCCTTTAGCGAGTGCCGCAGTTTAAGCCTACTAAATATCTCACTTTAAGCGGACGTATCGAACATAATTTTTTATATCGACTGCTTCTAAAATTTAATAGAGAGAAAAAAAAATATGAAAACGGAAAATTCGCTCTTCTAGTCCTTAGAACTTTACAATTACAGACTAAGTTACGATTTAGTTTATTTTTATTGAAGTTATTAACTTCTGTATAAATCATTAAAAACATGATGTGGACTTTGTATGCGCGATACTATATATAGAAACATATTGATCGATAGCCAGTAAGTGCTTTTAACCGACTTCAAAAAAAGGAGGTGGTTCTCAATTCGGTTGTATTTTTTTTATGTTTGTTACCCCATAACTCAGTCATTTATAAACCGATTTTGAAATTTTTCTTTTATTTGAAAGGCTATACTTTTAGATTGGTCCCATAGAAATTTCATCAAAATCGGTTCAGTAGTTCGGCTGATTTTAATAAAAGTCAGTAACGGCGTGTGATTCTTTAAGGTAAATGTCACTTTTTGACATAGCAGACAGTGTAAGAAAGTCGGTTTAATAAAAGTGAGTAACGGCGTATGATTCTTTAAAGGTAAATGTCACTTTTTGACACTAAAAAGTAAAAAATAAAAAACTTTTTAACAAAAAAAAAAACCTCCTTCAAAAAACCACTAAAAAGAGGAAAATAATGAAATTTTGAGGTCTGTGGCAATTTAATAAAATATGAAGTTGGTTAAAAAGAAGATATTAATCACTATACTATACTTTTTAACCGACTTCATATTTTATTAAATTGCCACAGACCTCAAAATTTTGTTATTTTCCTCTTTTTAGTGGTTTTTTGAAGGAGGTTTTTTTTTGTTAAAAAGTTTTTTATTAGAAAAGATTGATTTCCAAATCGTAAACGCAATGCGAACGAACTCGCGGATTCCAACTAGTATTTAATATTTATGAAAATATGAGAGAAATGTAGAATTCAAAGATAGAAAGTAGAATATCTTTGTGCAATTCGCTATGCACATGGTCATGAATTTAAATATTTCCAATGAATGGCAACGGTTTCCTTTTTTGACGATTATCTTCATTTAAATAATATTATATGCTGTCTTATTTCTTTGGTAATATAATCGCTATATCCCTATTCATTTTGTAAATCCAGCTTTTCATTAAAAGCACATACAGCTCGTTTATCAAATCCAATTTTCCCATCACATATTACAGCTGTCTCACACCATAACGATTATTTGTTGAAGCTCTCTTAAAGTTTTCATATCAGACATTTACTGTTCATGCCTGAAGATACTGAAATCATGAAAGAAACTGAATTTGTATCTTGAAAAGAAGATTATGTTGCTGTTAGGGCATGCAATTCGAATATTCGAATATTCGAATATAGCGAATATTCGGCTGCATTTATTATTCGAATAGTAATTCCTATTATTCGAATATATTCGAATTATTTGTTAAGAATAAAAATTGTTTAAAAACGGTTTACGACGGCGCTAAAACATCTTACAAACGCTACACTAGCTCTAAGTTCGCGCTAGGGCGTGGGAGGGGAATCGAAACGGGGCGAGGAAAGTTTTTTTTTGTTAATTATTGCATGTTTATTTGATATAACTACTTACTTACGTTACGTTACGTACGTGTACTTAAATGCTTGATTTACTCTTCGGACGTGCTAATAGACGTATTATTTATTTGTGAAGTATTTTTTTTATAGGGGAGCAATATCCCATACTTTTGTGGTACTAATTAATAAAAATTCGTCTTAGATGCTCATTTAATATTTTTGTTTGAATAGGAAAAACAGAAAGAAAGAATTTTGAATTTTTTTGATTACTTAAATATGTTCATTTGATCTATGGTTCTCGGAAGCTATGTGCGCTCTAATATTTAGTTGATTTGATCTGAATTTTTACGTAACTAAGTAAAGTAAAAATGATTATTTGATCTCTTTTTAATTAGAAGTAAGCTGCTTTTGTTGTTAAAATATTGATTGGATTTATGGACGTGCAGTAGGCGTGTTGATTTTAAATAATTAAAAGTCATTTATTGAAGTTCCAGTGTTTTTATTATTTTTACCAATTATTCGAATATATTCGAATATATTCGAATATTGGCTAAATTTTGAGCGAATATTCGAATACCTGAAACATCCGAATATTTGCATGCCCTAGTTGCTGTGCACATAATTTAAAATTAAATATTATTATAATTAATTATAATAACAAGCCGTGAGGTGGGTCGTTTATTAGGACTAAAGTGCGACCGTTGAGGTCCACACGACGAACTTCCCAGTTTGATAAATATAATAATAATTAAGTTAGATATTACACAGAAAAGTAATCATTTTAATCATTAAAACATATTTATTATTTATTTTTAACAATAATTAAAAAAAAAACGGTTGAACCGATTTTTATAAAATTTCTGTCGGATCAAAATGACGTTAACACGCCTCGATTGATATACCCTTACGAAGTCGATATAATTTTTTATTCGCGAGATATTGTGTAAAATCTACTTTTTTGGAGTCTATTTGGTTAAGAAAAAAGAACGGCTGAACCGATTTTGAAAAAATTTCTTTCAGATCATATTTACGTTAATACGCGTCGATTGGCACCCTAACGTAGTCGATATCATTTTTCATTCTCGAGATTTCGTCTTAGAAAGAAATGGACACATACGTACACACACATAAATCTTTCTAAAAATAATGTAAAAATAGTGTAGTGACCTTGAAACATAAAAATTTGTTATACATTTTGATTTCGATTTTCGGACCCATTAAAATAACTTCCAATGGGAAGTTAATAATTATTACTATTATTAAAGTTTTTAACGTCATGTTTAATTTTGTAATCATTTTTGAAATGTATAAAACTTCATTTTTACATGACGAACTCAGAGAGAAAAAACTCAAAATGTTGTACATGAAAAAATAATTCGACTATTCTATTACAGTAGAGTCTCGATATAGTGAACTAATTAATGCACGGCTCTGTTACTTCACCGAGGTTTCACTATTTAGAGTTTAAGATAAAAAATGAATACAATGGTGAAACTTACAGTGTCTTTATTATTACATTCAACAATTATAAACTTTTACATTCAACGGAATAAATAACTAACTAGGCTCGATGAATACGGGCCTAAAAGAACAAGAGCTTTGGTACATTGTGTTAGGTTACTATTTGTTTTTTATTTGTATTTTTTTACTTCCCACCTCTACTATGGTAGGGAAGTAATGGATTTAGTCCGAAAAAAATATTTCGAGATTTTAACAGATCTTCACGTTTTGAGACCCTAGCAATCGTTTAAGATCATTTTCTGACTGATGTCTGTATGTGTGTGGTCAATTTTTAGCTTTCGATATCGTAAAAACGGAACAACATACGGCCATGCCGATTGTTCTATTGTGTTTATCATCCTTTAACTTAGATCTGATTAGAGTTTGAGTCAAATCGGTTCAGTGGATCCTGAAATATTAAAAAAAAACGTTCTCAATGTCACGTATTAACTTAAGTAAAAAAAAATATAAATGAATTCTAGATGTTATAATATGGAAAAATGTAAATATTTTTTTTCTCTAAAATGTATAATTTTCGAGAAAAAAAATATTTTACTAAAAAAAGAAAATTGTACGTAAATCAAGGTAACCATGATTTTTGCTATATTACTAGCCATCAGTAGATCACCAAACAAAAAAAGGGCCATGCTTTTTTTCAAAGAATGAAAAAAGAGTGTTTATTTTTTGCAAATATTTACTAGGTGGGAAGTATAGGACTGGTCATCAATCGAATTTTTTTTATATGTATGAACATTTTGAAGTATCCTGTTGCATTTATTATTATTTACTAATCAATAAAACAATATTATTTATGAAGATTATTTAGAAACGAGTCGCCACTGTAGCTGGTTTCAAATACATAATTATCACAGCGATCTCAATTAATTACGCGTCTTACACTCATTAAACGTGTTTTCATTAACATTGTTACAGTGTATTATATACTATAGAATGCAGCCTCAGTTAACAAATTGCAACCCACATCGGTATCTCTGCTCGACCTTCCCCCTTCCACGATCTCCGTCTCCCACATACCTACGTTATTTGTTACAGTCGAGATAACATGAGATGCCCGTATCACTTCACTGTATTCCTCAGTTTTAAGAAGAATATCCAAGATGAAAGTACGTTTCTCTTGTTAACTAAGTATTACAATAATTAAAAGTTATTTTAAACCCTCTGATACGCCCAGTAATTCTTTGTTATAGCGCAGTTCACTACGCGCTGTTTCGCTATACCGTTCTAAAAACTTTCTATAGCTCTGCTTTCGGAGATTTACTGCAATTTCGAGCGCCCTCTATTTTACATATTATATTCGCTTATTTCTTTTATTTATTGTAGATTATAGACGCATCGACAACTTAGGTCATTAGCGTCTTAATTACATTAGATAACAACTTCCTTAAAACTAAATGACATCACAAAACATCCATGAGCGGAGGTGAGATTCGAACCCACGACAGTGTGATTCAAAGGTCGGCCACGCTAACCGTTACACCAGACTGTCCTCCAGCGCTATTTCACTTATGTCATGTAGAACCAATTTACGACGTATAATTGGGAGATTACTGTATTAAAATGGGAAAAAACGAGTAGGTACACTTCTTTCGCGCAAAAATGTTCTACTTTTATAAAATCTCTGAATTTCATCAAAGTCAGGAGACACATTAATTATTCAATCTCAAATTTGCTAAGTATAACTATAATGAATTAAAAATATCAGAAGTGTTGATTTACGGAATTAAACGAATAATTGTTTTCAAAGAGTGTCTCTCTTCATATAATGGCAATCTATAGAACTATAAGTATGGCAAGCGTTAGCATAATTATTAGAAATTAATCTGACAAATATGAACCAACAAAATTTGTTGTTTTTCTATAAATTCCGTAGCATTATAGCTTACAAGTTCCAAAATTTAAAGTCCTATCTAAAACGATTCTTCCAATATAAAAAGAAAACATTTTGAAAACATTCACTTGAAAGGGTTTTAAGTCCGAAAAGGTGTACTTTCGTATACAGATTGTATCAAATTAAACCTGTGCATAGGGCATTCTGTGTGTAAGACAGAGATTGATACATAAAGCAATAAGTAAGAAAGAGATTAATAGGATGTTACGTTGTTACTGTAAATTAAATTGATAAAAGATTTACATTTTTACAGCATAGAAGGAGCGAAAAAACAAAGATGACGCTATTAGGTTGTATAAATATTATTTATTTACAGTAACCACGTAACATCCTATTAGCGATCATTTATCTCGTTCTTACTTATTGCTTTATGTATCGATCTCTGTCTTACACACAGAATGCCCTATGCACAGGTTTAATTTGATACAATCTGTATAGGTAAATTGGGTACAATCGATCTAATATTATTATTATCTCATGTGTCTTCTTTAAAGCGTTGTCGGTTTTTAGAGACATCCTGTATATTTTTTACGACTGGTTGTAGAGAGAGAGACTGCGATCTGGTCTTAAAAAATGCATGTTTCCAAATTGTTCAGTGACGAGCGGACCCGGTTATAACTAATTCAATTTTCATGCTAGTAACATTACAGTGAGAAATACTGAAAACAGCCGAGATTTTTTTTCTTCCGCGAAAATACCCATAACAATACTTCAGTTTAACTACCGATTAACCGCAATGACGTTTTAAGAACCAATACCATATTTTCTCTAGCGAAAAACAAAAGGTAAGCGTTTATCGACCGTGATAGCTTTTGTTTCCGTGAGTCCCTGTTCTAATAATGTTGACTCAATGGGGAATAAGGAATCGTCCGTTCATTGCTTTTGATAAGTACGTCATTAAGAAAAATGTAGAAAAAAGAAAGCTTTGAGGTATGATATAATCGAATAGTACAAAATACTTAAATTGTTCATATTTGAATGTACAAAAATTATGTAAAAGTTTTCCTTCTTTTGTTTGAAATGTACAGTCGCGGACTTAATAAAGTTTACACTTGAGTTTTTTAGTGTAAGTTCACAAAAAGTCAGTAGCTTAGCAACAAATTTAGTTTTTAATAGGTAAATGTAAATGTCAAAAATAAAAAGAAATATCTGTCGTTTAAATGCCTCGAAATTATTAAAACGATGAACAAAAAAGAAGAATTAGTGCAAGATTGGAGGAAGGAATTTGCTAGTATCAAATATTATCAAATCTTTTTATGTTTTAATTGAATAATATTGAGTAATTTGGATTGTATAATAAACAACTGAGGTGTTTTGATAATAATTTTTTATTGAATTTTTAGGATATAACCTTAGTAATTGATACGTTACTATCAAAAGCCAAATTACAATATGCACAAATTAAAAAAACCGGTAACTATAGATGATACAGGTGTAAACTTTTTTAAGTCCGCGACTGTACTTCGAATAAAACTGACATTAATTAGACTTCGCAAAATTATTCAAAGCGTGCCTCTTAGCTAATTCATCTCTTTCGTATAAATCCATGTTAATAAAATGTAGGTACGTATATTTCATATGTAGGGCATTCCGTGGGACACAGCGCGGTGTACGTAATTTCGTATTGATTAACTGGGTGCTAACACTGTTTTTATTTTTATAATATTAGTTGCTGTATCCGCGCTTCCATTCGAGTTGATTTCGAAATGTTGCTCAATTATTCTTGACGTTTTATGATAATTTATTTCTTATTACTTGGCGTTTCCCAGAAATGACACCCCCCTATTATGATAGTGCAATTAGATATGAGCTGAAAACTTCTTTGACATTTTCTCTATCTATTCGTGAAAACCGCATGAAAATCGGTTGAATAATTTGTAAGACAAATGGTATATTACCGTGAATCTAGTGCAAGAACGATATTACAATACCGATAAGTGTTCATTTCGATTACACCTGAGGGCAGTATAGCCTAGATGTTAGCGTGCTTGACGCCGCAAACCTCTAGACTGGACTGCCGTGGGTTCGAATCCCACCTGCGCTCATGAATGTTTTGTGCTGTTATTTAGTTTTAAAGGTGCATTTTCATGTGACGCTAGACGCTGGCGTCTAGCGTCAAGTGTGGTCACGTGACATAAACGCCATCTTGAAAAACTGTAGCGTCAAGTTCCAGCGTCAAATTTTAGCGTCAACAGACAGCAAGGTTTTGACAGTTGTAAACTTGTAAAGAGAGCGTCAAATAAAGACATCCATAAATCAAAACCCTGGTGAATTTGCTATAATAATTAATAAATAAGCTCTTTGTAAATTTATTAACAGAAAAGACAATGTCTGAATACGATTATCAAAAATGAAATTCCCATATTTTTGACTTAAATAACCGGCGAAAGTACACGAATTATAAGGAATAAAAATTAAAAATATAACTATGCTTACTTTTTTATAGGTAATTATATGCACTACCAGAATATGAGAAAAAAATAAATTGTATCTTGAGAAATTTTAATGTTTTTAGTATTCAATAAAAAAAAATTGTTTTGTTCTAAGTGAGACGGGAATTTTAATTAACCATCGAAAAACCATCAGGTGATAGTATTTTCCTTAATAAATAGGTACTTTCGAAGTAATAAAATCAATGGGTTAAATTCGTAGAATCAACCCCCTAGTAGCAACATAAAGCAATTCTTTAGCAAGCATGTGTGTTGATACTTGATGCACAACTCAGTACCTAGCTGTAGAAAACTCGTATCATTAATGACCAGAGACAACTTTTGACGCTACATTTTTTTCAATATGGCGTTTATGTCACGTGACCACATTTGACGCTAGAAGCCAGCGTCGAGCGTCACATGAAAATGCACCTTAAGTTAGTTGTTATTTAGTGTAGTTGAAAGACGCTAATGACCTTAGATGTCGACGCATCTATAATCTACAATAAAATAAAATCGATTACACCTGCAATGCAAGACCGATTTTAAAGAAATGTAGATGGAAATGCAAGTACTGAATTGAGAAATGCAAGACCTTGATTAATTATTAAATAATGATTAAAGAAAAATTATTCATGACAATTTTTTGATGTGAAACATCTTATGTCGGGCTGTGAACAGCCGCGTGAGGGGAAATATGTAACGAAATATTTCGCTGCTGTTCTCCCCACCACTGCGGCACTCTCTCTCTCTCTCTCTCTCGGCTTCCTCGCGCTCGGGCAACCGCGTGTGTTACATTGCAGTATATAGGATTACGTCAGCATAACAGTTAGTTGCTGCTTTTGAAAAAATATATACGACTACATAGAGAATACCACCGAGTTCAATAACGTTTTCTTTGATGTTTCACATCTGTCGGGGGTCCCGAGACCCACACTCTTTTTTTTAATTAAAGATGCGGTTTAATTAAAAAAAAAACGGAATAGGCTGTGTCGTCTACACACCCGCGGGTGTTTTGGACGTGACAATGTCTGCATGGGATGAAAGAAATAAAAATCATTTTACTATGTACTGTGTTTATTTGTTGGTATAAATATAATTTGTTACTCATATTGAACTATTAAACGCTACATCTCTCGGGTGGGAAGACAAGGTTGTCACGTCGATAATGTAATTTTCTGCAAGACAAAAACTATTCGACGCGACAGCTCTCGATTGGTAAGAGAAATTTATTTTTCGTACATGCGAAGTGAGAAGTTGTCACGTGAAACCTTTAATAATAAAAAAAATGAAAATCGCTGAAAGGTTGTAGAAAGAAGACGCCTTGTATATTAACTGCATTATACTATAGATATAGACCGAGAGCTAGTGACAATTTTTTGGTGTTATTTATGCAAGGCCTTATTTTTGTGAAGATTTTGAGGGAGGCATATTAAAGTGTCTTGAGTAAGGGATTTTGCTAGATAGCGGTATGGGAGAGATGCAGACCGCCCCAACATGTAACAAAATAAATGGTCACAATTATTATTGCTTCAAGGCTGAAATTGTTTGTATAGCTTGTCGGTGAACCCAAAAATGCCATTATAATATTTGCAGATCGATTGGTCGGTATTAAAAGGGTGGCAGATCACCCTAAATTTGTCCTGTACCCGACGAAATTTTTATTATTAGTTCAAGGTTCAAATTTTAATATGTTGTTACGGCGACTGTTTTAAGCATACATTTCAATTTGCAGAACAAAATGTCGGTATTAACCCCCTTGCAGAATGATATAAACATCTAGTCGAGCAAGTTTTCCTCTAAGAGAGGGGATTAATATCGACATTTTGTACTGCAAATTGAAATATATGTTTAAAACAGTCGCCGTAACAACATATTAAAATTTGAACATTGAACTAATAATATAAATTTCGTCGGGTACATGGCATGTTTAATACTGACAAATCGATTTCCAAATATTATAATGGCATTATTGGGTTACCGACAAGCTATACAAACAATTTCAGCCTTGAAGTAATAATAATTGTGACCATTTTTTTGTTACATTTTGGGGCGGTCTGCATCTCTCCCATACCGCTATCTAGCAAAATCCCTTACTCAGGCTACTTTAATATAACTGTCTCGACATCTTTACAAACATAAGGCCTTACATAAATAACGCCAAAAAACTGTCACTAGCTCTCGGTCTAACAGGGGTACTGGAGTACTGAATCTTCTTAAAGTTCCTTTTTTAGTTTTTTAAATCAACTGGGAACGATTCCATTTGGCAGGTCAAATTGGTCGTAAGCTGTCAAATATTATTATAGGAACGTTCAAAAGTTAAATAAAAGTTTTGAATTATTAGCCGTGATGTTCTGTTCCATAATTCCATTCCACAGCTGGCTAGATTTTAAAATCCATTGCTATATAATTCCTACACGGTGAAACAGGTAGTTTTTAATTAAATTAGAGCAGTAATAAAGGTGGCTCAATTTTATGAAAATACATTTGTGCTAAAACTTTTAATGAATATTTTTTTACGAATGAAACGTTTTAACACAGTATTATATTTCGGCTGTTGACATTGAATCAGAATATCCAAACATGTATACCTACTTATTTAATAAAATTTTATCCTTTTTTAAAATCGAATATTTTTAACTTCACATTGGAAGTTATTGTAATGGGTCCGAAAATCGAAATCAAAATGTATAACAAATTTTTATGTTTCAAGGTCACTACACTATTTTTACACTACTTTTAGAAATATGTCTCTCTCTCTCTCTCTCTCTGTGTGTGTGTGTGTACGTACGTACGTATGTGTCCATTTCTTTCTAAGACGAAATCTCGAGAATGAAAAATGATATCGACTACGTTAGGGTGCCAATCGCTGCGTATATTAACGTAAATATGATCTGAAAGAAATTTTTTGAAAATCGGTTCAGCCGTTCTTTTTTCTTAACCAAATAGACTCCAAAAAAGTAGATTTTACATAATATCTCGCGAATAAAAAATTATATCGACTTCCTAAGGGTGTCAATCGAGGCGTGTTAACGTCATTTTGATCCGATATAAATTTTATAAAAATCGGTTCAGCCGTTTTTTTTTTTTTTAATTATTGTTAAAAATAAATAATTAAGTTTTAATGATTAAAATGATTACTTTTCTGTGTAATATCTAATTTAATTATTGTTATTAAATTTTTATCAAATTGGGAAGTTCGTCGTGTGGACCTCAAGGGTCGCACTTTAGTCCTAATAAACGACCCACCTCACGGCTTGTTAAATAACATTTTATCCTTTTTATAAATCGAATATTTTTAATAATTGTATCTACTGTGTTTATTATTAATTTACATAAATTCTGTCTGTTGAACGGAAGTCCTGTGGGCGGTAAAGTTACTTTACCGCCCAGCTCTCGTCACCGGTTAGAAGTCATTTACAACCGGTATACACGCATGAAAAGCAGCTATTTTAGAAGGGGTAGGACAAAAAATAGTATATTCTGTATCTATATGTTTCCTGCATTAAATGAAATTATATTTATAACGCAACTTACACGAGTTGTAAAAATTGCAATAAACATTCAGACTAAGAATATATTTAGAGCGATTACATAAATTTTGTTCGAATTGTCAGTGACAGAAAAAAATTCAGAAACGGGCTAATCGATGTCGCAGAGTTAGTAGAATTTCTAGTAAATATGGTAGATCGAGACCCCCTTTTAGTGAATGAATTTTCGGTCTAGTGGGATAGTCGAAATTCTAGTAGATTCTAAAATTAATCTATGTTTTACAGCTTCTTATTGAGTGAATAAATTATAAAATGAAATATAAGATCATGTGTCTTCTAAAGATAATAATATTTACGATTTTTATGTTTTGCTGCTCTTTATGAATAAGTAGAAGAATCAGTAAATGTAATCATGGGATTACCCTGGTTCATGTAAACAATGGCACTCAGATATACGCATGTGCTTTCCCTATCCTACCAATGCTTACTATTGGCACAAAAATGAGAGAAAGAGATAGAATAGAATAGGATGATATTTATTTCGAACATACAAATTGTACAGGAAATACCTCAATCAAAGTATAAAAAAGTATACAAAAAATAGATGCACATGTCTAAGCTATCTATATTACAACATTTAAAAACTTTTCGTATGTATAAAAACAGTTGTTAATTAAAAATTCATGTATGGTCTTTTTGAACCTAACTAATTTAAATTTGCCCATTCATTAAGCAATTTGTTAAAAAATTTTATGCCAAGATCTCTTTCTATAATTGGGATTGGTTCTTCGTCTTCATGTTTATATTTTATACTTTTTATGTTGTCACTTTATTTGAAAATTGAATATTCATATTCATAGCATGATAGCAACCGCATGTCTTAGGGCAAAGAACCAATCACAATTCTAGAAAGAGAGAATGATAGTCGTCTACAATAACTATCTCTTTCTCTCATTTCTGTGCCAAAATTATAGGAGAACGCAATGGATATACGCAAGCCCAGCGAACTGTTACCATAGTAAAATAGTCGGATTATAAACAAAATTAAAAGATGTCCTGAAAGAGTTTTTAGTGTCTATTTTCTGTGGCTGAATACTTGTGAGCGCTCTAACATCTCGGGTGAATAGAGCTGGTGTAATAAAGAAAAGCTATCAGTACAACGACGTACCTACTTCTACACATACAACAATAACAGTCTTACAAAAGAATAAGAAATGTATTTCTTTGTTGATTTTGTTCACTGAAAGTGTAAGCCTAAACATATTTATTTATTTATTGTAGATTATAGACGCGTCGACATCTCTCATTAGCGTCTTTCAACTACACTAAATAACAACTTTCTTAAAACTAAATGACATCACAAAACATCCATGAGTGCAGGTGGGATTCGAACCCACGACCGTCTGATCTAGAGGCCAACACGCTAGCCACTAGGTCACATGGCCCCCCAAAATATATTTAAAAAAAAAAGTTTAATTTGTTTTAACTGCAATCGTTATTTAGGCCTAGAACCAATTCATAAACCATTTTCCTGAGAGTAGCTCTTTCAATTATCCACAAGAGACAGCACTTGTGGTAGGTACAAACATTATTTATTCCCCATAGTGTCTTGTCGTTTTAGTGGTATAACTTAATTATTAAATTAGTTAAATAATTAAGTTATATAACTAAAATGACACGACACTAATGGGAAATAAATAATGTTTGTACCTACCACAAGTTCTGCCTCTCATGGATAATTGAAGGAACTACTCTCAGGAAAATGGCTCATTCGTTATGTGATAAATTGAAAATCCACTAGTTTTAAGATTAGAACCTGGGAACTGGGGACTTTGTTTCGTTGGTGTAAGTATATTGTAATATTTTGCTGTAATTAATGTTTTTAATAATTTTTTGTATTATAAAAATATCTGCCCACCAGTCATACGTAAAGACGTTACTTCTTTTGAATCTACTGATGTTCTTTAAAAAGTTTCGAAAATGACGAGAAACCTAAACACTAGCGATAGACAATTTTTACCTAAAAAATTCAAAATTCGGTGTACCTACTTAAATATTTTTAAAGACCGAGTTCAAACATTTTATAATATTAAACTGCTTCTTTTCAAATTTTATTTTCAATTACTCCTATAAAGAAATAAAATTGCATAAAAGTATAGTGAAAAAGATGTCGTGATTATCGTATATTATCACGTAAGTAATTCCTGATTTCTCCGCGACCACACGATAGCGTGTCTGCATATACAACGACCTTGGGATGTCCGCAATGTCGTCAGCTGACATTGTAGACGTTCCATCTTCCTGTTTCTAGAGCGCAAGCGCAACTTGTGTATATATATGTAATGGTTATATATAAATATATTCTACTGTTTCGAAGGAGGTGCGCCTTGCTTTATATGTGACGCAATCAACCTTATCAACTTATCTCGCGAGAGATATACAAGCCCCATTGAGACTTGGTGATAGATAGTTAACCCCTAGGATAGCAATTCGTTAAGAACTTCCTTTGTCTGTCTCTCACGGCTCGAAAAATTTATAACTAACACAAACTGATTAAATTTTCTAGCAAAAGATTGAAAGAATAGAAGAGTTTTCATTTTTTGTACTGTTGTGTTCCAATGAATTATTTATATTCAATTTTTGAATATTGATTTTCTTCTGAATACTTATTTAACACCACACTGAACGTTTCGTTTTTAAAGGAAGCAGTATAGCTTAGTGGTTAGCATGCTTGGCGCCGCAACCTCTAGACTGGACTGCCGTGGGTTCGAATCCCACCTGCGCTCATGGATGTTTTGTGATGTTATTTAGTTTTAAGTTAGTTGTTATTTAGTGTAGTTGAAAGACGCTAATGACCTTAGATGTCGACGCGTCTATAATCTACAATAAATAAAAATAAATCGTTTTTAAATATATATTTCGGACACAAAAACTCGTTTTTTTACTTTTCATTTAAAAATTCAAGACATTTATTGAACTAATCAAAATAATAAGGTACCAGGCAGATGCATTCAGGCTACCTATATGTTTTCAGCCAATATTTAAGAAACAAATTTTATATAGACATTTTTTTTAAACGTTTCGCCCTTTTGGGCATCTTCAGTAATAATAAAATAAATTTTTGCATATTTAACTTGTAAAAATTTTTTCTTATTATTACTGAAGATGCCCGAAAAAATTTCTATATAAAACTTGATTCTTAAATAAATATTGGCTGCAAAATTTTTCCAAAAATAACATAGGTACTATAATATCATCAGCCGTACTAAACTCACTACATAATAATAATAGAATATTGCGTAACAAGTGTGGGAAGGTGCCTTTTTTAAAACGAGTGCAATGTTTTGAAACGAGTTGGAGACGAATGGGCCGGAGGCGCCCTCGCCGAAAACGAGTTCCAAAAACATCGCACGAGTTTTAAAAAAGTAGACACCTTCAGTATTTCCTGAAATTACACGTGATAAACAAACAAAAAATTTTCCGCTTTATAATATTAGAGTAGATTATTATAACTACATAATATACAAGCCATGAATTTACTGTGATACAAAAATAAATACTGTGCCTTTTTTGCGACTGATTGTAATTTAAAAAGAACAAAATTGACGTCATTACAGAAAATAATCATGCATTGTTTTATTTTTTCGTTTTTGATATTGTCTGTCTTGTTAAAAATCCAATTTGTTCGCAATTGCTCAAATCTTTTTACCATTACATTTTCATAACTACAATAAGAGCACTAACAAGTAGAAGTTTACGTGATATTTTTCTCTTCAACAAGTACCGTCAACGAAAAAGGAAAATATAGCTTTTATAATATTTCATATGTACCGAAGTAAATATCTCATTATAAGTTCAGTACGTAAATTTTGGTTCAGTAATCACCGAAATAGAAATAAAAACTCGGGTCGCAGTGCCAAAACCCTGCCGACAATATAGTGTATTTGCTAACACTGGCATTGTGGCTTTATTATGTGAACTTAAGTTTGTTTTTGAACAAAGTAAAAAATTTAACCCCTTAATACATCTCTTAAATAATATTTTTTTTTCTTAATTTCAATATTTTTATCAATGCAACCTCGGCACCAAATTAAATACACCTTTCAGTAAGTAACGCACTATCCGCAAACTAGTGTTTTCATAATATTTGTAAGTCCGGTCCTGTCGGGCCGATTTTATTAAAATTTTAGGTGCACATTTTAATCGTTACTAAAGGGTTAAATTTCAATTTTGAAACGATTCTGAGAATTTTTTCGGCATTTTTGGACCCAAAAACATTTTTCAACCCCTAAAAACCACCCTTAAAATGGTCCGATTGGGCCCATTTTAAATAGGCTTCGTGCGGTGATGGATTTCAACGTAACTACCAAATTTCGTCAAAATCAATTAACTCTTTCGAAAGTTATTGCCCGCACACAC
Organism: Mongoloraphidia duomilia; assembly: GCA_039654895.1. Classification (NCBI taxonomy): domain Eukaryota; kingdom Metazoa; phylum Arthropoda; class Insecta; order Raphidioptera; family Raphidiidae; genus Mongoloraphidia; species Mongoloraphidia duomilia. The sequence goes on from CM077524.1 coordinate 6,991,248, forward strand.
ACACACACACACATATATATAAATAGACATTTCCAAAAATGGTGCCAAAGTGTTCAGGAGGCTATAAAACGTCGAGAAATTTTGGTCCGACCCCTAGGTCCCGCCATCCGACCGACGACAATAGTGTATGTGCCATATGGCAAACACACTAATAACCGAGTCGCTTTTCTTTGCGCATTTCCATTTTTATTACCGAAACTAAATATTTTGGGTACGTTCCAAAACCTCACTCCTAAAATATGAAATGAGAATTTAGCGTATTGCAGTGAGAAGTCAGCTGTTTGAGAAAAAGAGCAAGTTTTTGAACGATAAGAATGCACATTTACTATTCTTTTATACGATTTATTATGCCATGTGTATTGAATTGAAAGTTTCTTACTTAGGTACCTACTTTTTATAAACTTATGGGCTAGATTAGGTATATTTCAAAAAGGAATGTCAGAATAATAGTAGTGGACATCAGAGGATATATTCGAATGATTCGCACTCTAGTGGGGGAAAGATACATTCCCGTACACCGGCCTGTCCAAAGTCACTTTACATGAATGTAAAGCAGCCATTTTATAGTGGATACGGAAAAAAACAGGTAAACCAAACTTTTATTTATTTATTAGTCGTTTAAACTCAAAAAATATTAAATGTTATTTTTCTCTTGGTAAATTAGAATATACTTTGATTGCATTACAACTTCTGGAGTATATTAATTTTTTGCCATACCCACTACAAAATAGCTACTTTCGATATATGTATAGCGGCCTTAAATGAGTCATTTAACAGGCAGCTGTGCGGAAAATATTTTATTCTTCGCACTAGTGCAGAAAATAACGGTTGCCATAGAAACTTCTGTTTATGCACTCTGTACGGTTGCGTGCGCCTGTCATTACTTACTTGCACGAACTTCGCGGCACACTGTGGAAGGAAAGATGGCGACGCAAATGAACTGTCAGAATTGTTTGAAAATGACGTGAAAAGTAGGTATTTTGTAGTGGGTTTGGCAAGAAAACCATATATGTCTCGTACGTAATGGTATTACGATTCGTGTGATTGTAAAAACTCGCTATCGCTCGTTTTTACATACTGTCATCACTCGCCGTAATATGCCCGATTACGGATCTATTTATTTTATTTATTGTAGATTATAGACGCGTCGACATCTAAGGTCATTAGCGTCTTTCAACTACACTAAATAACAACTAACTTAAAACTAAATAACATCACAAAACATCCATGAGCGCAGATGGGATTCGAACCCACGGCAGTCCAGTCTAGAGGTTGCGGCACCAAGCATGCTAACCACTAGACATACAATCTACTATAACATGTTCAGTTGAAATAACAGTAGATACGACTGTTTATAATACGTTTATACATATCTATGTTAGACGTATACAACTATTCTAGTGTGTATAGCAAGACAACAGGCAATGCGGCAGCAAGCGTCACTGCGTCTCCAGCAGGACTGACGCCCGTCCGTAACGATCCAACACTTCGTACCTACATACATACATACCGCTACATGTGCTAAGATATAAGGTGCATTTTCATGTGACGCTTGACGCTGGTTTCAAAGTCAAATACGGTCACGTGATAGAATTTCAACATGGACGCCAACTCGAAAAAATGTAGCGTCAAATTTAATAAATATCAGGTTTTGCAGAAATCTTAATATTATTAACAAACGATTAGGATTTAAGTAACATTTCTTTATATGAAGACCTTGACAGGTCAACTGGTTTCTCATTGTCAAAAACTTTTTTTTTAATTATACATCGAACACATTTGGGTTGAATAGCGCTATTTTTAACAGATAAAATTAGGGAAATAAGATGAAAATTGGATTCCAAAGTCAAAATTTGATTTTTTTTTTCGATGAAATTTTTCAAAATCAATTTTATTATTGAGATAAAATATATTAATATATTCATGCAGACTAATCTTTGTCTTTAGGTTAAGTACAGCTGTAGAACCAGTAGAACTCGAGCGTAAAAGCTAAACAATGTTTAGCTTTTACGCTACATTTTTGCGAGTTCGCGTTCATGTTGAAATATTATCGCGTGACCTCATTTGACGCTAGCAGCCAGCGTCAAGCGTCACATGAAAATGCACCAATGTGCTTATTTCCTTCTAACTGATGAGTAAAGAAGGTTACAGCAGGATTCAAATATTTGTTTATCAGTAACAACGTTCATCTTGCACTTCGTTTACTTCATCCAGATTTCAGACTAACGATTTTATCCGTTAAGGTACGTGCGAGGCTGGGATTCTAGATGGTAGCGTAGATCATAGCAGGGCTTGCTTAAATTAATGCATTGTTATATATGCGAGCGTACACAACGAAACAGTGAGTGTAGCAGATATAAGCGCTGTTACAAGAGCTGGTAGATACAAGAATGTATCTCACCATTCTTTCAGCGCGCTGACTACTACAATCAACGTGTGACAACTGTCAAATGGCCGTTACAAGTTTCGCAATGGATGTGACTAGTTTAATAAGTGAAATTTTGCCAGTTTTTATTTAATTTGTTTTGAGTTTTTTATAAGACGTATTTAAAAGTGTTAGGTTCCATACGTAAATATTAAAAAAATCGGTTTGGGTAAAATTTTAATTCTTGGTATAAATGATGAAATTCGCCATGTTTAGATCGTTTTCTATTAATAGGGTGGACATGATAGCTCCTACCCAAATTTGTATTTAAAATATACCACTTTGTAGCAGAAGAACACAAATATTCGTCTTCGCTATCTGACATTTCAAACGCGAGTTTAAGCTTGTATCAATGCTAGTATCAAAGCTTCGTTGTGTAAACCTATAAGCGCTTATAATTTCAGCCACCATCTACCATACATGCTACCATCTAGAATCCCAGCTGCGTACTGCACGTACCTTAATGTTTACAACGCATTTGCAACTTTATTATTACCACATTGCATTTACTTCCGCCAAACTGATGAGTAAAGACGTTACATCAGGATACAGATATTGCTTAGCAGGAACAATGTTCATCCGTAATGATTTTGCAGTTCGTTTCCTTCATACAAACTAACGAGTAAAGAAGGTACAGCAGAGTTCATATATTGTTTAGCAGGAACGATTTTATCCGTAATGTTTATAAAGCAGTTACAACTTTATTCCTACCACATTACATTCACTACCGCCAAACTTATGAGTAAATAAAGTTGTTACAGCGAGATTTATGAAGTGTTTAGCAGGAACGGTAGCCATTCGTAACACATAATTTTCACTAATGTCACACTTAATTATGTTGGTCCGATGACTAAAATACGCACAGAAGAAAATGTCAAAGAATAAAACATTGCAATCGTGGCAGGTGCGGGGTAATTGTTGTTCACAGCATGTTATTAAAAAATAAGGTCGTTCAAAATGGGTAATATTCCTGAGGATTTTGTCGCTACAAACTTGGTCGTAGTTTATAGAGTTCTATGAGCTCTCTAAGAATAGACAGTCCAGTTCATCTTTTCAGTTATTTTTAAATAATAACCTAACTAACGTAATATGATCAGATCTGTCAACAGTTAATAAACGTCGGTTCAGATCCATTGGATCAAGTCTAATGGACGTGATCCGACAGAATAAATCCAAAACCCTTAATCCTTACACACGGGCGGAATTTGTAGCGGGCTCGTTGCGGTAAGGATCAGATGTTTAAAAAAATCCGCTCGTGTATGGCAGGCTATTAGTTGTTCGACAGCTAAAGTCATTAACGCCAACAATAATTGCATTTATTCATAGCAATTTACGAACTCGCCACAATACATGTTCCGTAAGGACTTGGAAATATGGTGACAGGGGCGAAAAACAGTGTCCGAAATCAGGTTAAAAACGTAAAAAATCTGATTTTCGCATGGCGGCTGTGGAAATCAATGATTTTTCAAGAAGATGTTTGTCTTAGTAAGAACTCTAGTCCTCTTAATTTTGGTGTCAACTACCAATCAGATCAGGGTCAGTGTCATATAAAATCTTCTGGATAATTCTTCTCAAATTTTCTATATTAAAAAAATATTTTAAAAGTGATTTAGGAACATGAAAGTCATGTATGGTTGTCCATACTGTTTTTTTATATTCGACAAACTGATAAGTAAATGAAATTAACAGAAGTCCAGCAAGATTTAATGTTCGTTCGTGTCGCTTCTACATAAATATATGATATGCTGCTATATTCGTAGCAGATAATTTATTTCACTTTCGCTGGTGAGTAAATAAAATTAGCAGAAACCACATAACATCCATCAGAAATAATGTTCGTTCGTAATGATTCCAGTATGATACATTACTTGCCTCTATTTTCGTAACACATTTAAATTTTTGCTTGCGCCAAACTGTTGGGACCCCCGACAAATGTGAAACATCAAAGAAAACGTTATTGAACTCGGTGGTATTCTCTATGTAGTAGTATATATTTTTTCAAAAGCAGCAACTAACTGTTATGCTGACGTAATCCTATATACTGCACTGTAACACCGCGTCTGTTTCAGTGCACGCCTGAGCCAAGAGAGAGAGAGAGAGAGAGAGTGTCGCAGTGGTGGGGAGAACAGCAGCGAAGGAGCGGACCAAACATTTCGTTGCATATTTCCCCTCACGCGGCTGCTGTTCACAGCCCGACATAAGATGTTTCACATCAAAAAGTGGTCAAGTGCGTGTGGAACTCGCGCTACGACGGTTCCGTACCGTTACAACAATTATATTAGGTTATGTGAAAATTTCAGCCGGCTACATGTTACGGTTCCAAAGATACAGCCTTTAAAAGGTTTTTCCGTTTTATGTGTGGGAAGTGGGGATCCCCTTTAATTTTTACTTTTTGTGGTTTTTGGATTTTTCCCTTTACTTGTGCTATGAGACCTTGCTTTTTGCGAAATTTCATGATTCTAGGTCAACGGGAAGTACCCTATAGGTTTTTGATGAGTGATTTTGCGAATATCAAAATAGGTACCTATAGGACCCCCTTTAATTTTTACTTTTTGTGATTTTCGGATTTTTGCCTTTACTTGTGCTGCGAGACCTTGCTTTTTGCCAAATTTCATGATTCTAGGTCAACAGGAAGTACCCTATAGGTTTTTGATCAGATGACAAAATTGCCGTATCTTTTGATTGAGTTGACCTAGAAACTTAAATTCTTTACACCTTTAAGGGACCGTAGACTTTAGTATTTCGTATAAATTTCAACTTGATATCACTATATCCGTTCCTGAGAAAATGTGTCTTGACTGACGGACACCCGCAGCCAGCCAGCCAGCCAGCCGGACAAACGAGTGATCCTATAAGGGTTCCGTTTTTTCTTATTGAGATACGGAACCCTAAAAACGGCAGAAATCATGCGATATTCAGCAGGAAGGGTAGTTTTTTTCGTAGTGACCCCACAAATATTCAACTTTATTAGCTTAACATTATGTTCACTTCGTTAGTAATGAGTAAAGAAAGTAGAGCAGGAATCATAATATATATTATCCGTTCATACACTTTTAAATGTATGTTACTGCGTTGTGGTGTAGTAAAACGCTGAATTATCTGAATAGTTACCAAAAAATTAACCACAAAATACCAAAATATTAACACTTTTAACATTGGAAATGTTTATGTTCGTATATGGGGGCAGAGTTACGAGTTTTCGTTCAAGGCCAAAAGACAACGGTGTCGCGATCAAGTGAGGAGCAATCATGCAAAATTGAACAAGTGCAATTTTTTCGAAATGTGTTTTATATCATGTCTAGTTAATTGACAGGTATTTGCGACGATCTGCGGTGTTATTTTTGAGCAAATGTTAATAAATACTGTAGAAAAATCCATTTAAAAGTTAAGTAATCAAGCAAAAGTGAACGCGTATATAACAGAAGAATAATATAGGGTTATTCCTGACAAAACTAAACAGTGCATTGATAAATATTGTGTGTATAATAAACAGTTAATTATGTTTCATATATGCTGTTATCATTTCCAATGTCCTCGATGGTTCCAAGGATTGCGAAATCTGTGAATTTTTTCTCAATGCACGCTTCGCTAACCATGTTCGCATCATCAGCAGATGATTAATTTTAATAATTTCCTGGTAATGCTAACAGGGTCAGTAAAACGTGCGTCGAGAAAATTGGTGTTCCGTGTACACTTTTCTAGTATATTCAGTGTCATCACGCCAAAGGTTTCATCCCTCTTGAAGAGATTCAACTTCTCTAAAACTAATATATAATTAAGACGAATCACGAACAGAATTTACCAGTACCTAATTATGATCATTGATTACGGCCGGTACTAAAAATGTGACGGGTAATAAAAACTAGTTGGTACATTCTGTTTTGAGTTTCATAAGTAGGCTAATTTTATAAAAATATTTTCTTACAAATGAAGTTAATGAACGAATCAAAACAGCTATATCGAGCGTCTATAATTTACAATTCATTCATTCATTCAAAATAGCTATAAATACCCATTTTCACAAGTAATACGATAATTTTAAAAAGAACCAAAAATATGTCAAAAACAATAACAAAAAATTTCTGCGAAAAAAGTATTTTGTATACCTAATAATATCAGTTTTGGAAAAAAAAGTTCCTCATACTTTTTTCAAACAGATTTTTTTATTGCTATTTAAAAAGTTTATGTTCTGATTTTAACTTTCGTAAATTGACATGAATACAGAATTATTTCTTAATACTTTGCAAACCACGATCTTTTCCTTCTCTTTCTTTTTAACGCAGTGATAACACAGGAACTGAACAACTTCTGTACAAAAAACTACCCTGTTGCAATATTGCATACGAGGCAGTTTTTTTATGATATGTACGTGATATTATCGTATCTGCAGGGGTCTTTTTGATATATCGCGTAATCCTGTTTATGTTGGGACGGTTAAAAATATCGAACAGTTCTTTTTTTTATTTAAAAAAAGATAACAAGCCAATACAGTTATTTTTAAACCATCGTATTTTCAATTTTGATGACGTTGAAAAGAAATTTTCTCTTACATAACATTTTTATTAAAAAAATAGGGTGGAATGAAAATAAATCACCAAAATGAAGTTTGCATTTTTTTGTTAAAATTTTGTTTGCAGTTTTATCCGATCATTTTTGTTACACCTTGTATAACTCATAACATGAGAAAGCGTTATTTACCTAAATCTGAAAATTCTTACAGGAACGATCATTAATAATATAATATAATTCTTTTGAAAATTTTGAGGTTTTAGCATCTAATTTCTAAAGACAATTTTGAATTTATCTACTGTACTGATTGTATCAAATTAAGCTGTGCATAGGGCGTTCTGTGTGTAAGATAGAGATCGATATAAAGCAATACGTAAGAACGAGATAAATGATCGCTAATAGGAAGTTTCTGTAGTTACTGACTACTGAAATAAGAAATTATTGATAAAATCACAAAACAAAGATGACGCTATCAGGTTGTATGGGTTAGTATGGGTATTATTTATTTACAGTAACTACAGAAACTTCCTATTAGCGATTATTTATCTCGTTCTTATTTACTGCTTTATATCTCGATCTCTGTCTTACACACAGAACGCCCTATGCACAGCTTTAATTTGATACAATCTGTATAATTTATATAATTAGGGTTTATAATATGGCATTTCCATGGCTTCCGAGTTGGTCAATACCAGTTTATATTTTCAATTTATTATTTTATAACAAATCCGAAAACCTAATCCCAGGTTCTTATCTAAAGTATCGGCTTTAGATAGATAGATAGATTACCTAGGTTTTCAATTTGTTATTTAAAAAATAATAAATTCAAAATCTGAATTTGTGTTGGCCCTACCTGTTGGTGCAGACCTTAGGGGTGTCACGAGATATTCGCATCCTTGCATCCGTCGAGGACATGCGGAATGATATCAGCATTATATTCAGACATACTGCATCCGTTCATTCTACATCCGCAATCATTAATCAATGCGGAGTGTTTACGTGATGTCAGGATTCAGCATCAACAAGTATACTACATGTAAAGAAAGTGGGCGGAGCCAGAGTGGCACGTGCTAAAAATATGATTAAATAAATAAAAAGTTAAAATTGAATTGATTTCTACAGTTATTTATGCACTTAACAATTGCTCAAATAATTACGCTTTTAAGATCGTCGCAAATACCTCGCATTAACTCGACATCGCATCCGCACCCGCATTCCGCATCAAATCTGCACTCCGTTCGGATGTGCATGACTGCTCCTCAATAGATCTCGACATCCGTTGTCATCTGGCATCCGAACGGATGCTCGTAACTCTTTGCACCCGTATACGAACTAAACCTGGTGCAGACCTTAAAAAATAATCAGGACCATATGTTCTAGATGACCACTTTTCTCGTAGTGTTATACTAGGTTATGTTTTATTTTAAGGTATTTTACTTTTGCTTCCACGTTTCCTTAAAAATAATAAAAGTTATTGCTTAATAATCAAACGTTACAAAAGCTTATTTTCGCACAGTAACTTTCCTCCATCGGCATCGAGAAATTTGAAGTCTGTATTTAGTTTTTCGTTTCGGTATTTTAATTAAAGGGTTGCAGAGAAATAAACTCATAAGCCTATATATAAAACGGAAAAGACATAAAATTCACGGCACACTAGATTGGGTCGCTTGGAACTGTATAGGCGCATACATATTTATACGTATATACTATTATGGTGAATGCGTACAGTTCACAGAAAATTTGTGTGCGGGCACGAAGCTCAAAAAAAAGTAAATTAAGGGAACACAGTGCAAAAATAAGATACACTGTCGAAAACTTTTGGTCAAAAGTACAGATTGTTCTTTGATCCCAAGTTATATAATAAGTCACCTTTTGAACTAAAATAAAACTTTCAATAAAAAATTGAACCGCTTTCAAAAAAAGCAACTAAAAGAGAAAAATAATTAAAATACACACGTGAGAAAGCTTCAAATACGGCATCTAATAACTAATTAACAATGAAAGATAAACAATCAATATGATTAATTTCCCTAGACCGTAACTAAATACATAAGAATATTAGACGACATTATCGCCATGCATATTATATTGTTGTGTCATTTTGAGTCAACATAATACCCCACATTGTCGACACAAGCATTGTTTTGTTTTGGCAGTTTCTATTAGCTACGCTTTTGAAACAAACACAGCAGATTCAAAATTATAATCTCGTTGTGATAAGACGTAAATTTAGACTCGTCTTGATTAAATCAAATTTTATTGTGTTTTATTTATTTATTATTAATTTTATATGAAGATCTACGGGATATTATTAAATCAAGTCAAAAAGATCTTTATAATTGGTGACCCCTGACAAGTGAGCATTACTTATATTTTTTTCAAAATATATTATGGACAGAAGCTTTAGAAGAAACATAAATAATACATTCAAATGGAGGATTTTATTGAAAAAACGGATAAAAAGTGACATTTTTAAATATTTTTTCGCAAACGCTTCATTTATTTTTAAGTACAATAAATTTATTTACTTATTTTCCTAAGTTACTTTTTCAGATTATCATCCATGGTAACTTACTTTATTAATAATTTTTTTCATTTTGACATTTCTATTTTAATTTTATGCTTTTTATGCTCTTTTAACATATATTTATTATTTATATCTATTCACATTACATTTCACAACATTATATCAAACAATTCAAATCTATATTTGCACTAATTGCACCAACACTGCGAATTTTGATATTTGGTATTTATAATTATTCAGTATTTAACATTTTTTATTTTGTCTATCAAATATTTACTTTTTTGATTTAGACATGGGTTTGCTGCCTTATTTTCCTCCGTGCAACGGACTAGCGACATGCTACCGTCATTTTTACGAAGCGAACAACTAGTTCTTATTCGTTATATTCTTTCAGGTTACTCCTGCTGAGGTCGATACACTCCTATATATGTTTGTACACTTCCAGGATATTACCTGTTCTCCCTGTGTTTGATCATCTGCCTCGAATTGATACTTTTTGTCTTTTCAGCAGAATTATGTTCAACAATTTTTTTTTACGCAGCTCAAAGCAGAATGATGTTCAGCTGATTTAATTATTATTTACCATTATTTTTCATCAATTCGTAGACTTATTTTACTTCAATTATTTACGTCTTCACGAACTTCACTAGTGGACTCCTGCTTTTGTCACGCCTTCTACAACGTGCCTAGCTGTCCATCTGTGGTTCTCAGACGAAAATCACCATGATATATTAATTTTTTTATCATAACAAACACTAGTATGTAATTACTAATGCGTAATAAACTATACAGCTACTCTTTGGTTCCTTCCTGTGGGTTTTGCAGTTAGTTTTGAAAACTGGCCACTTTCATTTGTAATTTTCCCATGCGAAGGGGGGTGTTATGTTGTGTCATTTTGAGTCAACATAATACCCCACATTGTCGACACAACATTGTTTTGTTTTGGCAGTTTCTATTAGCTACGCTTTTGAAACAAACAAGCAATTCAAAATTATAATCTCGTTGTGATAAGACGTAAATTTAGACTCGTCTTGATTAAATCAAATTTTATTGTGTTTTATTTATTTATTATTAATTTTATATGAAGATCTACGATATTATTAAATCAAGTCAAAAAGATCTTTATAATATAGAAGGCTATATAGGAAAAATGTAAATGCGCCGCCGGGATTCGAACCCAGAATTCCCGATTTCGCGTCGGGAAAGTTTCCACTTACTACACAGTGCCCGACAGTGAACATTTAATCTTTCCTATATATAGCGACGATGTACCGCAAATCCAGTAACTGCGAGAGCTATCAGTGGCTAGGAAATGCTCTTTGTTTTCTTACTCTTCTCTCATGTTTTCCATCGCTATTTTCGTTGTTCCATTTAGAAATTTTTCATTTTTACCCGCACAGATATCTTCTGTAAGCTGCATACCACGTGATCATTTATTATAGCTTTCATTCAGAACATTGCTTTGTTGCCGCTGTGCATATGTTAACTTTACAGGTCTTGAACAGTATTGTACAACTGGCGTTCCACAAATATATAATAATAATGATTGATGGGTTTACAAGCAGACTGAGACAAGAAAATATTATTTTGAAGTCGAAGCTTATGTACCTAATTTGTGTCAGAGCATCGAAGTAATGGCTTTTTTCTTACGTTTTTTTTACAATGAATCAATTTGTTTTGTTTCGTTTTTAACATTATCTTCTAGCATGGTCCTCATCAGAATTAGAAATTCATATACTTCCATGTTTTAAACATGCTCAATAAATTAGAAACACATAGGGGAGATTTTTCAAATTCTGAAAAAGTCAAACTTCAAACTCATAAGTGGCAATTAACGTAATTATGATCTGAAAGAAATTTTTTCAAAATCGGTTCAGCCGTTCTTTTTTCTTAACCAAATAGACTCCAAAAAAGTAGATTTTACACAATATCTCGCGAATAAAAAATTATATCGACTTCGTAAGGGTGTCAATCGAGGCGTGTTAATGTCATTTTGATCCGACATAAATTTTATAAAAATCGGTTCAGCCGTTTTTTTTTAAATTATTGTTAAAAATAAACAATAATTATGTTTTAATGATTAAAATGATTACTTTTCTGTGTAATATCTAATTTAATTATTGTTATTAAATATTTATCAAACTGGGAAGTTCGTCGTGTGGACCTCAAGGGTCGCACTTTAGTCCTAATAATCGACCCACCTCACGGCTTGTTTTATTATGTACATTGTGGGGAAAAAATGTTTAAGGATCGCGAAGGCTTTTGCAATTTTAAATTAGGGTCATGATCAACAAAGTTTGAGAACGGTTACGGTTAGATAATACGCAAATTACTTTGAACTATATCACAATAGATAATGATCACGTGGTACATACCGTACCATACTATATGCAATAACTGAAATGTCTACGATTGCGATTGGTTAGAAGTAATGCGAACTATTTTGTAAAACTTACACGACTGAAGACTTTTTTTATTTGAATCAAATGTTCGCAAGAGATCATTCTGTATTCCTACCATGTTTGTTACTACAATTTGATTTTATAAACCTCAAATATTTTCTTCGCTCAGTTATTTAATTTTATCAGATGGATAAACACGTGTAAAATCTTAATTTTTTTAAATTTACGGTATGAATTTAGTTCAAAAATAAAATTCCTAACTTTAATTTTAAATGGTAATTTCTTGCTCAAATTATATCTATGCCATAAAGAATTAATATTCAGTGAATTTAAATCACTGCTTCTTAAACTATAATATTTATTCTACACATGTGATGCACGTTTTTAGTATTTTTTCGTATCTGTTTAGCGGATCTTAAATAACCGTTTATTGACTGGTAACGTCATGATCCATTATGTAACGCTTTTTAGAGCTATAATGAAAAACAGTTACATAATGATCCATTATGTAACGCTTTTCAGTGTTATAATGAATAACCATGCATGTGTTGAATAAAGTATAGTGTGCGACCGCGACTGCTAAATCTTCATGCGTCAGGCGCGATGTTTTCAGCACTCGTGTGTGACTCGCAATGCACATTCGCCAAAGCTCGTGTGCGCTCACCTACTATTCGTGCTGAAAACATCGCGTCTGACGTATAAAGATGTACTTATTTAGGACAGTGTAGTTACTATTATTAATGCCGTTTCCACAAAATGTTTTAAGAAAATATACAATATTAAAGGATATAGTTTAAACTCTAAATTTAAGAGAGAATATAATAGGTATTATTAAAAAATCGTGTTTAAAGAAACACGAAACTATAATCTATGCAAAAATAGATATCAATATTAAATACTATAAGTTTTTAGAAAAAATAATAACAAATATCTTCGACACAGAATCACACGGTAATTCATGTCAAGTTTTTATAGACATTGGAAAGTAAAAAAGTTTTTGGTTAAAACTTTTTTAACAAGCTTTTTTTCGGAGATATGAAAATACTTAGTTTTTAATGGTCACTGAGGATGAGTTCAATTTTTAAACGGTTTTATTTAGCTTGATTCTGTATATTTGTATGTTCATTTGTTTCAAATCTTGCGACCGATTTTTCACCCAGTTCCCGTTATCCGATTGAGTTGAAATTTTGCACACATGTGTAGTTCCGGTGACAGTACAATATTATAGTAACTAGCTGACCGGCCCGGCTTTAGTCCGGGTGTAAATCGTATTTATGAATTTTCACCCACTTCCCGTGATCCGATTGAGTTGAAATTTTGCACACATGTGTAGCTCCGGTGACAATACAATATTATGGTAACTAGCTGATCGACCCGGCTCCCGTCCGGGTGCAAATCGCATTTTTGAATTTTCACAGGCAAAAAGTCTTGCTCCGGTAACGTTTCAGTGGATCGGATAAATGTAATAAAATCAGACTATAAGCAAATAAAACACACTAAAAAATTAAAAATAGGTAAAAAAACTTTTAAGTTAAACGGTTTTATAAATGTACTAAAAAGAAAAAAATAATATTTAATTTAGGTTCATAAGTATAAAAGCGTGGGTGCAGACTGTAATAAATTTTCATAGAAGTTTACGACCCACGCTTTTATAATTATGAACCTAAATTAAATATATTATTTTTTTCTTTTTAGTACATTTATAAAACCGTTTAACTTAAAAGTTTTTTTATCTATTTTTTCCAAAATTACGATACCTTACTAGAACTTTTACGTGGCGAGAGCAACGGGACATTTATGGTGGAAGTGACGGGATAATTACGAAATTCAATAACGAAGGAGATTGTGCAATCTAGATTCTTATCGCATTTTCAGCTGGTTACACTTTGTTACACTAGGCTGCACTAGTGTAAACTTTCATCAAGAACCGTGTTCGACTGGTCAGTGTAGAGAGTAGTGCTACAGTGTATATCGTGTTCGGCTGGGCGTCGGTGGGATGCTAGTGTGACTTTGACCTTCAGTGTTACACTTTTACCACCGTCGCAGGGAGGTCGTGTAAAGAAAGTGTAACATGACAGCGGTAATGACAGAGTGGTGGCCTACACGAAGAGCGTGTACACTACTCAGCACTGGCAGGGCGCTAGTGTTACACTCGTGCAAAACTACGCGCCACTAGTGTCAAAAAGTGTTTACCAGCTGAAAATGAAAAATATTTTATTGCAAGTTCAAAATTAAGGTAGGGGGAGTGTAAATAGTGAACAGTTGTTTTTCATTTTTTGCGTTACAAGCGACGCACAGTATTATTTTTTGTCCTTATCGGGTGTACTTAAACATCATAAAGGTGTTTTACGAGAGTAATTGGTATTTTAAGTGCTTTGTATTTGGTCATCGATGAGAGAGTTCTCTTAACAAACAAAAAATATTTTTGTGTGAATAATTTTTCTGCAGTGTTTATTTCTAAAACACATTCTTCAAATAGGTGTATTATACCTATAACATGGGATATCCTATATATGTGATTAATAATCCCTATATTATTAAACGAGTAAATCTTGTATATATGTTTCTATGTATATATGTTTCTATGTATCTATATAAATATTTTCTCGAAAACGGCTCTAACGATTTTGATCAAATTTACCGAAAAGGGGTTTCAGGGGGCAAAAAATCGATTTAGCTAGGTCTCATCCCTGGAAAAATTCGTTTTCCTATCGATTTTATCATTTTTAAAAACGGTTTTTTGACCTGTCAAAACATTGTAATATCGTGAGTAGGCTTTGGAGAAAACAAACTACTTTCATTATTTATATGTCAAAATACTCTGACAGAATTTTTAACTTATTAAAATAATTCGTGAACTATGTGTATAGTAAAAAATAACAGAAATAAAAACTAAACATAATTATGTAAGTAGTTTTAACTAATATTTAAATAAATAGGTACCTAAGTATGTTATTTTTATATTACCTATATAAAATATGTATATTATGTACGTTAAATATAGTATGACGTATAATCTTACCTAGACTTTTTTTCTCAAAAACGAATAACGATTTTGATGAAATTTACAGAATGGGGATTTTTCGGGGCGAGAAATCGATCTAGGTAAGAATCTTGGTCCCAGAGGGGAGCAATTAAAAAAAAGGGTTTTTTTATTTATAACTCGGTCAATTGTCAGATCGATTCGAAGCCTATTTCTACATAGATTTTGTATAATATATCACAAGGGTTAAAACTGTAAATGAACACTAATATAAGAAGTGTCTTGCACAATATGTAAATAATGACAAACAGGCGGCCCGAAGGGCCGCACTTCTAGCGACGCAGACATGCAGTATATCAAAACACATCGATTTTTAAAAACTATGGTGAAGATGCATGCAAAAAAGTTTTGCGCTGCAGGTTTATAGTCTGACGTTTGTTATTAAAAGATATAATATGAATTCTATTTCTCGAAAATCGATTTTTGTGAGTTTTTCAGTAGGTACCTTCTATGCAAAAAAAATATTTGAAATTTACTGGAAGTTGCTAAGATGACATCACAGAGAAAAAGTACTTCGATAAAGTTGATATTTGGTATCAATGTTTAAAAATGGATTATTAAAACGGCAACGGGCAAGCAGAATTTCATCTGATTCGAACATTTTTACAAGATATTCAATCTATGAAAATCGGTTTTTGCGAGTTCTTCAGTCAACAAAACAATAACGGCGGTAGATTTGAAAATGGCGACCTAAGTAATATTTACAGGAAAAAATGCTTGATTCAAGTTGATACTTAGTTATTACGCTTAAAAATACACATAGGTATTTAAAATATTTAACAGAAACAATTATTTAAATTATGTTTCAGAAATAAATTCGTTTCGGAATAATATTCTGAGAAAATAATATCTCACAGCATACAAGTACTATTTTTTTGAACTCATCCGAGCAAAGCTCGGCACCCAGATATTGATGATAAATTGCATTAAAATCCGACATATGCTGAATGGCTTTAAATAGGCTTCATTTATACTGTAGTTACATGTTCATTGTTGGTAAATGCATACTGTGTGGTCAAGGTAGGATTATCAATCAATACTAATATATAAAAATTAATTTCGTTTCTGTGGAGTTTTTGTATATTTCGTATAGTATTACTCAAGATTGGCTGAACAGATTTTGATGAAACTAGGTAGTAGTTACACTATAATAATAATAATGGAGCTCTTTAAAATGTTATAAACACATAACAAGTATGTCTCGAAATGTGCAACCAATAACAAAATTGTTGTGGTTAAAAACTGACTTAATTGCTGTTTTTTATAGAAATGTTGTTAGATTTGGAGTAGAGCATTTATATATGTTTCTATAATTGCATTCGCAGATATTTTTTATCTAATTTTTTAAAACAATTTTGCGCACTAGCATGTGACATATTATATACAACGCGTCTTATGAATCTTATAAATCTTATAAATGCGAAAGTTTGTGTGTATGTGTATGTTTGTTACCACTTAGCTTCGTAACGGCTGAACGGATTTTCATGAAATTTGGTATATAGTTATTTTAGGTTCTGGAATAACACATAGGGTACTTTTCAACCCGGAAAATGTATAGTTCCTGTGGGATAGCAACAAAACCTAACTCTGCAATTTTCTTGCATTTTAGCGTATTGGCATTATCCTACTAATATTATAAACACCATCAGTCCGGCTTCGCCCGGGTCGCAGAGGGAGAATTTCTTGCGGGGGGGATAATAAATCATAAATTTCTAGCAGCCGGGCGAAGCCGGACCGGGCCGCTAGTTAAATATATTCTGACACATTGTATATATGTATACCAACATAATAAAATATAACTGATGTACTTAATTAAGAAGAATATAAATCATCGACGCCAAACGAAATCGACATTTATTGAATTTATTGAATGAAAAATGAACCTTATAAATAATCTGGCAATCATTTGAAAAAACAGAAATGTACCTATATATTATATCTTTTATCTGATTTTGATTGTTAAGCAGTAATTTTGAGGCGTTCATTTGAACATTTTGGCCATTAACAAAACCAAGTGAATCTCTTCATATTCTTCATTATTCTGACATAATAATAATCTACAATAATATTAAAGGTTATGCTTAAGTGTGATTTAATATATTATTCATCTATGGCCCGTATTCAGTATTCACCGAGGCTAGTTAGTTATTTATTCCGTTGATTTATTCCCCTGGTAACTATTGTTCGGAATAAATAGCGATAATTCAATTCACCAAACGTAGTTAAGTTTACTCTAGATATAAATCGTAAGAATAACTATTCTGTCCAATTTCAATGGTATAAATATTTATTCGCTTAGTAAATAGGATAGGCACGAAATGCACAAATTACTTTATGACCTGGCGACCTTTACAGGTAAATATTAATTCCATATTATCTTTCAGGTAAAGGCTTTTGTAGTAAAATAAAATAAATTTACATTTTCGATCGATGCGTCATCGGTCGGATCTTTGGTAAACGTGCTTTAGAATCAAAATATTTGAGGTGTATAGTATAAAGTACCTGAAGTTACTTTTCTATCGAATGAATTGCTTGGTGAATTGAAAGTTAATTTTATTCCAGGGATTAATTAATTTATTTTAAGATTAGTAACTTCTATCTTTAAGACTTTAACAGTGTTTGGTGAATACGTGCCTATAAGCCGCATATAGTAATGTTTGTGAACAAAACCTCTTTAAACTTTGACTTAAGCTAATCAAACGTCTTTTATTAAGCGATACTCCAATCTGTTGTAAAAAGACAACTCTTTAAATTAGTTCTGTTTAAAACACGAAATTATTTTCATTATATTCATAAAACCACGGGACGCACAATATTTGGTAAGTTTGATGAAGTTAATAAAGTCCTTGGGAACGATAATGAGCTTAGGCACTTTTGGGATTGTCCTTTTAAGCTTAAACTAACTAAAGTTTTCGTATTCGTACAGTAGATACGAAACTTGACAAAAGCTTCTCAACTCAATGTTACTCACCTACTCAACAGACAGTTTAAACTGAAAGCGTGTTAAGAGAAGTTATTTCACTTCTGGCGCGTTGACAAATTTCAACATTAACATGGAAAGGAGAAACATTCATCTCAACTACATAGTATTATTTCTTTCTGCATTGCAAACAATATAAAATACGCTCTGTAGGTAATTTGTTAGAAAATGTTGTTTGAAATCAAATAAAAAGTTTTAATCAAATGATCCGACGACACATGATGTATTGAACTATAATAGTTTTTATATAACACATGCACGCTTTTAATGTTTTTTCGTATGTTTTGCGAACCTTAAATAGCCGTTTATTCACTAGTGACCATTATGTAACGCTTTTCAGTGCTATAATGAAAAAACAGTTGCATAATAAACCATTATGTAACTGTTTTTTTAATTCAATTAAATTCTAAAACCATGCATGTGTTATGTAAAGTATAGTGTGCAACGCGTGTGCTAAATCTTTATGCGTCAGGCGCGATGTTTTCAGCACTCGTATGCGGCTCGCGATGCACACTCGCCAAGGCTCGTGTGTGCTCGCCTACTACTTGTGCTGAAAATATCGCACCTGACATAAAGATTTTTTAGCACACTAGTTGCACAATATACTATTATTTGCGTTTTTATAAATTGGCCTCAATTGTTTTAAAACTCAATAATGCTAAACGTTACTTGAGAGACTGCATAATTCCCAAATCACCTAGAAGTAATCTTTATTTTATTTTGATACATTTTTAAAGTGTTGGGTCTCCAAGTCACTTAGCATCATAATAATATAGTGTTACGAATACTCAATGTGTGTTTTTTTTTAAATAATTAACCACGCCTGAAGATGGCAACTCATTGCTGAAACGCGTAGTGTTAAATCACAAGAAGTCACAAGACGGACATAATACAAGGTATTTCTAATACTTCATAATATATTTATTTTATTTATTGTAGATTATAGACGCGTCGACAACTTAGGTCTTTAGCGTCTTAAATTACATTAAATTTAACAACTAACTTCGTGGTTTCCGGGCTTGTAGCCCGTGGTCCGGTGGTATTTCTACCTGACGTTTCATCTACAACTGCGGTATACATTCTCAAAGGGGATGTGGCAGCGGTCGAAGTATCCTCCTGAGGCGGCTCACAGGTCAGTGTGTCAGTGACTGGTGTCCTCCCTTCTTTTATGCCTAGTACCAGTGTGTTCTCTGTTCGGTTGTAGTCCGTCTCTCTGTAATTGGTCAACTGCGCAGTGTGTAGTGGTAGGGGTGACGTTCTCTACTCGGTCGTATTCCGTCCTTGTACGATCTGGTCATTGGCTCTTTGTATACATCGCCTTTGAGAATGTCTACCGCAGTTGTAGACGAAACGTCAGGTAGAAATACCACCGAACCACGGCCTACAAGCCCGGAAACCATGGAACGATTTGGGAGGAATATTGTTCCTAAGGGCGTGTTAAATCGATTTTAAGTTCGATCAACTGGAATCAAGTTTAGTTGATCAATCAAAGTTCTGAAATGGATTGCGTGAAAACCCGCTCTTTTGAATGTGTTCGTAGAGAAAGTGTGGCGTTTATCATGACATAATATCGAGAAACGAACATTAAACGTAACATCATGATTACTTGCATAATCTTAGAAGAATCACCAGATTTGAAGCGTCCGCTACGGATGTTTAGTTTAGGAACACGTCGCGTCGTAGGCACATCAGGAAGTGTTGAGGTTTACTGCCAGAGCTTTTGTATTCAGCGTGGCGTGTCAAACGCTACATTCATACACACAACGCCACACAGTGTATTGTGCTGCGGTCTATATACGAAACATACACATACGAATGCACACAATATACAAAATCTTAACATTGCAATTGCCTTAAGGCCGGTTTACACGATGACAGCAAGAGATGCAAAATTTGGTACGCACGTTGGAATCCATCACCGCACGAAGCCTATTTAAAATGGGCCCGATCGGACCATTTTAAGAGTGGTTTTTAGAGGTTGAAAAATGTTTTTCCGAATCGTTTCAAAATTGAAATTTAACTCTTTAGTAAAGATTAAAATGTGGTGTTAAAATTTAAATAAAATCGGCCCGATAGGACCGGACTTACGATTTTTATGAAAACATTAGTTTGCGAATGTGGATTAATTCTTTACTGAAGGGTGTATTTAATTTGGTGCAGTTGCTGTATTGATAACAATATTGCAATTAAGAAAAAAGTTATTGAATCACGACATATTCTGTTTTTCTCAATCAAAAACAGATTCTTATCAAACATATTATTATTGTAAGGGATGTATTAAGGGGTTAAATTTTTTATTTTGTACAAAAACAAACTTAAGTTCACATAATAAAGCCACAATGCCTGTACTAGCAAATACACTATTTTGTCGGCAGGGTTTGGCACTGCGACCCGAGTTTTTTTTTTATAATGTAAACATTTCAGAATTTTTTTACTTAAAAGACCAAAATAAAATATAAGTAAAAAAACTTTTTTCTCAGTACAGAACCTTCGATGCGTGACTCTAATTCGCACTTGGCCGGGTTTTTTTTATCAACCTATGTCACTATCGGGAATCTTCCATTATCGCAGCGGATGAGTTATCAGTGACACGATTAACAATTCAAATTATTTCTATATACAGACGTATTAAACTCATCTTTAATATTTAAAGTTTGTAATTGGACAGAAACCAGCATTTAGCTCATTAAATATCCTTTTGATTCCTCGACAATTTTTTCCGTAAATAAAAATCTGTCTCAACATCGTAAAAAATCGATAACTAGATTCAACGATATTTTCAACTTTGATTGTTTATAACTTCGAAAGTTTTCAAGATATTGATATTTAAGCCATAGGAGTTCTTTCCTCTATATAAAAGCTAGACTTTCAATTTAAATAAATACAAATTTAACACGTAAGTCGTGACCAAATACATAATTAAATGAATGCATAATGACTGCAAACAGTATATGAAGACACCTGTTGTAAGAACAATGACGTAACACAATGCTGTAATCAGGAAAAATTCATTAATTCAAACCTATGTCACCGTAGGGATTTTAACCCTAAACTTTCCACTATCGCGGCGGACTGAGTTGACATTACTCACACAGTGACACATTTTCAAACGATCGACTTTCTCCCTTTAAACATGATGTTTCATATACTGTTTGCAGTCATTATGCATTCATTTAGTAATTTCAATTTAAAGTTCAATATACACAGCGGTAGAGCAGAACTCCACATTTTAATCGTGAGTTGCCAAAGCGACACCGCGAGGTGACTTTTTTGCGTGCTCTACCTCAGAAACGAGTAACGGTATTTTTTTAAACGAAGACGTAGGTACTTTTGTTCAAAATTTTGTCTGCTTTCAGATTGATAATGTTGATAATGAGATTTTTATACTAAAACTGACTGCTGTCGAATTATTTCCAAACAGCTGTTTTATAGACATTCTCGCTGCTCTGGAACCTTGCACAGAAAAAATCTGAGATTTCATCCAAAAACATTCAATATGGTGTAGTTTAAAAGTATGGTTCTGTTATCAATGGCACAATTATTTCATCACAGACGCTAATGGCTCCAGTTGTCGAGCGTCTATAATCTAAAATAATCCACAATGAGCCATTTTCCTGAGAGTAGTTCCTTCAATTATCCACGAGTGGCAGCACTTGTGGTAGGTACAAACATTATTTATTCCCCATAGTGTTTGATCATTTTGGTGGTATAACTTAATTATTAAATTATTATTATCATTAAATTAATTAAATAATTAAGTTATACCACTAAAATGACACGACACTAATGAGGAATAAATAATGTTTGTATCTACCACAAGTGCTGCCTCTCGTTGATAATTGAAAGAGCTACTCTCAGGAAAATGGCTCATTAGTTGATTACTAATAGTATTTTTCATTAATAATAATCTTGTACCAAAGCTTAAATAAGAATTCTTAATCTATTTATTTTTTCGTGTCGTGAAAAATTATTTGATTCTTGACCGGTTACTCAAGATTACTTGAAGAATTCCATAAAATTTTGCCTAATTAAAAAGTAAACCCGTACTTTATTTTTTTATATTACAATTTTCAACAATAAACTACTCTTAGTAAAAAATATTTTGTCAAAAAAAAAATAATGTGAGGGTCCAACACGTCACCCACATTACAGATTTTACGCCACATATTTGGAAAATAGAAACGGGTCTATCCTAAGTCCTAAGAGCTGTCTGTCTTTTAAACTCAACAATTTATACGAACTATACGAGGCAAATTTATTGTTTTGAATATTTTTTTTTTTTTTTTTTATATATAATAACACGCTCAGCTGCAATGGCTATATGCGTGTGTGTGGGGATGTAATTATATAATAAAATAGGTAAGTATGTACAGAGTTTGTTGTTTGGTTAGTATACACTTCACAAATGGCGCACTTATAACATATGTTTTTATTTTATTTATTTTGTTTTTTTTCAGGTATAGGTCTCATATTAATGCTTTTAGTTTTGTTAATTCAAGAAATGTTAACACTTTTTTTACATTGGAGTCGGAGTCTTTTAGGATTTCATTAATTGTTGCTGGTAAGTTGACATTTTTTCTTTCATTGTTATATTTATTGCATGTTAGTAGTAAATGTTTAACGGATAATATGCAGTTGCACGTGATACACATTGGTGGGTCTTCTTTTTTTAATAGGTATGAATGCGTTAACGCCGTGTGTCCTATGCGTAGTCTTGTTAGGATGGTTTCGTTGCGTCTGTTTGTGTTATTTGATGTTATCCATTTTTTTGTATCTGTTTTTATTTCTCTTAGTTTGTTATTGTTTACATTTGTCCATTCATTTTCCCATTCTTTATTTATTTTTGTTACACATTGTTTGAGCATGTCGCTGACTGGTGTTTTTACTTTGTTCGTTGGGGGGGGTCTTTGGGCTGCTAGCTTAGCGTCATTGTCCACTAGTTCGTTGCCGAGGATCCCACAGTGGCTTGGGACCCAACAGAGTGTGACTTTTAAGGATGCTTGTTGGCTAATGTATTCTAAGTTGTTTTTTAGTTCGGTCTTGAATTGTTGAGACAGATAGCTGCTATCGTGCAAACTCGGCTTTATAGAATAGTAGGTACAACACGTTATATTACCTTCCGGCAATGTTGTTATTATAGCTTGTGTATCTATATTATATAATGCCTTACCTACCGCTATAGACCGAGAGCTAGTGACGATTTTTTGGTGTTATTTATTCAAGGCCTTATTTTTGTGAAGATGTGGAGGGAGGCATATTAAGGTAGCCCTGAGTAAGGGTTTTTGCTAGATATCGGTATGAGAGGAATGCAGACCGCCCCCAACATGTAACAAAAAAAATGGTCACAATTATTATTGCTTCAAGGCTGAAATTGTTTGTAGCTTGTCGGTGACCCAATAATGCCATTATAATATTTGCAGATCGATTGGTCAGTATTGAAATTTATATTATTAGTTAAAGGTTCAAATTTTAATATGTTATTACGGCGACTGTTTTAAGCATATATTTCAATTTGCAGACCAAAATGTCGGTATTAACCCCCTCTTTTAGAGGGAAACTTGCTCGTCTAGGTGTTTATATCGTTCTCCAAGGGGGTTAATATCGAAATTTTGTTCTGCAAATTGAAATATATGCTTAAAACAGTCGCCGTAACAACATATTAAAATTTGAACCTTGACCTAATAATATAAATTTCGCCGGGTACATGACACGTTTAGGGTGATCTGTCACTCCTTTTAATACTGACCAATCAATCTGCAAATATTATAATGGCATTATTGGGTCGCCCACAAGCTATACAAACAATTTCAGCCTTGAAGCAATAATAATTGTGACCATTTTTTTTTTGTTACGTGTTGGGGGTGGTCTGCACCCCTCCCATACCGCTATCTAGCAAAATCCCTTACTCAGGGCACTTTAATATGCCTCCCTCAACATCTTCACAATAATAAGGCCTTGAATAAATAACACCAAAAAATTGTCACTAGCTCTCGGCCTACTAGTATTCTGTGTCTACTGCATCGTATACCACGATTTACACTATAAAATATTTATAAATCGACATTTAGGATTAGAATTTGCAGACAGAATGTTTCTTTGTCCAAAGGCGACAAAACTTTAAGAGGAGATTTCGATAGAAGCAGCACTTAAACAACTAAAAATGGGTCTGCCGTAAGTGCCAAAAATGGCACCATCGTTGTCGAAATATGTATTCTCTAGTAAAAAGTGAATTTTCTATTTTATTCTTTTAGATTTAAAACTGAAGAATACTTTAGATAATTTCAAGTTGTCGACGCGTCTATAACCACAATAAATAAATAATAGATATTTCAAATAAATTTTATCAACGAATGCCCTACAGTATAAATTTTTTTCAACATAAGGATGAATCCAATATTGGCATTTTTCATTCGCCGTTGCCTTTCTTGATTATAATAATATAAGGCTAATAGGTATTCATCATTTGAATCAGAAGACATCATCAGCTCGAATTAAACAATTATTTGAACAGCATCGTGTGCAAAGTTTGGTTACTATCTAGTTAGTGATTTTAGTTAGTAGCAAGTTTAGTTTCATTTGAGTAGCTCCGTGTGAGAAGGGCCTTAAATTTACTCAAATGTTAAAGCATATGAATCATGCAGAAATACATAAAATAGTCAAGCCAGGTAATATTTCAAATAGTTCTTTAATAACTTCAAACTGCAACACCCATGATAAATTATTTTACGTATTTGTTCAAAAAGTATTTCCTTCTAGCTGTGTAAATCAGGTTTTAACAGCTTTATATTCGTAGGTTAGCAGAGCTATAGATTGCTTGTACATTATTTTCATGAAATACAATAGCTGTAGCAGCGAACTATTCAGTATACCAACAAAAACATAATATGTACCTATTCTCTACACCTCTGTTCCACCTTTGTTAGCTAGTTACGTCCGCGTACACTGCGTCCGCAATAAACCTTATATTCTGTTATTTGCATGCATTGTATAGTGTGTATTTTAAAATAGTTGGTTATATCAAGGTTGGTTATAAACAGATGTCACGTAGCTTCGACCAACTCTTTTGACGTTTAGCGTAGTAGCCCGAGAATTTGCGTTGCATTTAAGGTAGTGTTTTTACGCCGATCGATTGTTATCTTTTTCGATAAATCTGGTATGACTAATAAGTAAACCGACCGTCAGCTGCTCAAGTAGTGGTGGGTTTGGGTGTGAGAGGCTGAGAAAGTGGTAAAAAAAAATTTTTTTAAGTAATAGTACGCCGGCTGAAACTTGTTTTTATAAATATTTGACATCATTGTGAGTTGAAAAATAATCGTCAGCTGCATCGTGGAAGGGGGATTGTGCGTCAGCTGGTCGCATGAACTTGTAAAAAACACATAAAATATTGCGCATTTGAATTTCATTTTTTTGCACTGACAGCAGCTGAGACAATTTCGTTACCTAGGATTATGAATTATATCGTTATCATAATCCTCACTCCGTTTTTATTTGATTTCGTGTTCTTATTTAGTTTTTTTTTTTGTATTATTCGAATTTAATGGTATAATCACGAGAGTTATAAATTCTATAATCACGTAAACAGGCCGTGACCCTAAAAAATCAGCCCGCAATCCCGACTTTGGGAACCCCTGCCCTAGAGTGTACACTTTCCAAAGTTTTAAGCCGGAAGTTTTTTTGATGTGAAACATCTTATGTCGAGCTGTGCACTGTAACACACGCGGTGTTACAGTGCAGTATATAGGATTACGTCAGCATAACAGTTAGTTGCTGCTTTTGAAAAAATATATACTACTACATAGAGAATACCACCGAGTCCAATAACGTTTTCTTTGATGTTTCACATCTGTAGGGGGTCCCGAGACCCACACCCTTTTTTTAAATTTAAACCTTTGGTGCAGTCATTTAAATCTCGCCAGAAATGAGCCAGAAACGCGGAGTTAAATTATTAATTCTAATTTTTCTTCAGGGAGATTTGTCGACCACTGAATTATTTCGGGAACACAGTGTGATTATATTTATTCATATTTAATTCGGTTCACTAACTGAGCTTTCATTCTATGTATATTAAGCGAGGTGAGGCCAAACGAATTTACTTACGGCCGTATTCATAGTTAGCCCTTAAGTAGTAAGGAACACTTACTCAGACCCTTAAATCGAATATGCGTTTCATACTCAAAATTGACGCCTGTAAGGGCCCTTACATCACCCTCACCTTAAGGGTGGATAGTATGTCCCTTAAGTGTCGAAAAATTAAAAACAGTAAAACACATGAAAAACACGCATTTATATCAAAAATGACAACTAAACACAATCGGTCTGCAGTATGACCAACTGTTCTAAAGAAAAAATCATAGAGGTTTACTATAATTCTTCCCTCACTCAAGGAAATGACTATGAAACGCTCCTTTGAATAAGGTGCCCTCAGCACTTAAGTGATCCTCAGCGAAGGGACCCTTATCACTTACCTTAAGGGTTAACTATGAATATGGGCATTAGACCAATAATTAAACAAACATTAGCGAATTTTTTCCAAGCAGTTCGCGTTATAATTTATCAACTATGAATTAATGTATTAAATAGAGGTGGAGAGCTATAGATAGTCAGCAAACAGACTATCAATTGTTATCAATAAATCAGATAACAAACTATCGTTTATTATCGATAGTTTCAATTTTTTTTAAATGACTTTTATGACTCTTACATTTCGAATGACTTATGAGTCATTTTAGTGCACTAATGCACATTACAAACTTTATTTTATAATTTTTACAATAATCGATGTTTTTATCGATGATAATAATTATCGATAATAATTCTCCATCTCTACACGGTATTACAGTATTAAAAATATTTTTGAAAGAAATTTTATAAAACGTTGCACTATACAGGGTGAGTTCAACCACCCGTATCAGTCGTTTTTTTCGTAAACGGTTAGTCGTAGAGAGTTGTGTTAAAAATTTGTATTATAAAAGCCCTAATAAAGAATCGAATGGTAATAATTTTTTTTCGGGAAGGTCGGCTTCCCTATTAGTTTGCTCCAGAATGTCCAGAACTCCGGAATTATAAATGTAACGATAGGTCGAAAGTGGTATTGTTGAAAAGATCTTTAAACAATAAGTAAATTTTCGACATATCGTGCTATTTATAATTTCGGAGTTCTGGACATTCTGGAGCAAACTAATAGGGAAGCCGACCTTCCCGGAAAAAAAATTATAACCATTCGATTCTTTATTAGGGCTTTTATAATACAAATTTTTGACACAACTCTCTACGACTAACCGTTTTCGAAAAAAAAAAAACGACTGATACGGGTGGTCGAACTCACCCTGTATAATGCGGTATCTTTTATAAAAGGTAACCTCATACTCTTATCATTTACTAATATGAATAGATCTGACGCTATTTTACTAAAGATCTTTGATAGCGTAACTGGTAACACACTGAAAAACGCTGTATTATTAATCGTTCATTAAATTTACAAATGAGACCAATATACGTTAGTTGAAGTTTAAATTCTTGACAGATCGTTTTAAGTTTATAACTGGCATCATTATAAATTACTTTCACTGTTTCAACCTCATTGTGCCAGATAAAACTTTATTGGTAAAATGGAATACTTTTTTGTAACTTATTGTTAAAAGACATATTTTGTATTATTATTACCGCAATGTATAGACTTTTATATTGCAGAGCTTTAATGTTTTTGTTTTGTTTTTGCTTTTTTACAATATCTTGTAATATAAAGCATTTTTATTGGAACATTTTTATTTGAGTACCCTTGAATAAATCTGAGATCGCCTTGTGTCAATATAGTTTTTTTACTTTTGTGATAAAATCGTGTATATTATATTTTTATTCTTTTTTATCAAGGTCTATTATTTATTTGATTATAAAATACTACTACTTCAAAATCATAACTGTAAGGTATTCCAAGTAAAAATACTTTTTACTTTCTTCAACTAAACTTTATTCTTTCACGATTGAAACTTAACTGACTATTCTAATGGTGTTAAAATATAAATCTCATTATAGACATTACATAACATTGATAGGTTATACAATCTGTACACGACAATAACATTATTATTTTATTGAAATTTCCATGAACTAAAGAACTTATGAACTGTAAAAATGGTAAATTATTCATTCAGAATATTCTCTTTGAAAAATACGCCAATAAAATTTAAAATAGTGAATTTTCCAGAAAAACCAAATGCATCTTCACAATTGGATGTGTTCAGTACGAGCATATCTGCATTCAGGGTTAAATACTACAGTTTGTTTGATCTATAAATAATTAATAATAATTGACACTGCATTCTACTAAAATGTTGCATGCAAATAATGTCTAAAGTTGTATTTTGTTCTGTCGTTTTCTATTTTCTTTATCATTGTCTATGTAATGTAACCATTTGTAATTGGAGCTTAGCTCTGTTGTTTGGTGAAATAAATAAATTAAAAAGTGATCTAACTTTTCTTAAGGTCACTACGGCCAGGGCTATTTCAAACTTCTATTTTCATAAACTTTGAGTATTTAAAGTAGTTGAAAAAAAGTTTTAAAAAAAAGTATAGTGATAATAGTTTTCATTTCAAACATTCTTAAAAGTTTCGCAGCGATAGTTTTTACTTTCTCTAACGTTCGAAATCATAAGTATTGATTTTCTAGAGTTCTGAAGGAAACTGAGTTATGATCTTTTCTGGTCGTTTGTTATATCTATTGAAAATGTAATAGAAGACCCTTCAAAACTTATTATTGTAAGTACATATACGTTGTATTTAAAACAAAAAGAAAAGTTTTTATACTGTGAGGCGTAAGCTATAAAACTAAGTCGGTCTCGTTTGAGTTGTATACGTTTTTGGCCCCAGATGTTGTTTTCTAACTGTACAGCCAAAAGCTTAAAAACTCCGTCTTTCTAACGTGTACATATTATACAGTGTGTAACAAACTACAGGCTTATCAAAAAAAAATTCAACTGATGACCAGTCCTATACTTCCCACCTAGTAAATATTTGCAAAAAATAAACACTCTTTTTTTATTCATTGAAAAAAAGCACGGCCCTCTTTTTAGTGTATTTGCCATATGGCACATACACTATTGGCGTCGGTCGGATGGCGGGACCTAGGGGTCGGACCAAAATTTCTCGACGTTTCATAGCCTCCTGAACATTTTGGCACCATTTTTGGAAATGTCTATTTATATATGTATATATATGTATATATATATATATATATATATATATATATATATATATATATATATATATTTATATATATATATATGTGTGCGGGCAATAACTTTCGAAAGAGTTAATTGATTTTGACGAAATTTGGTAGGCACGTTGAAATCCATCACCGCACGAAGCCTATTTAAAATGGGCTCAATCGGACCATTTTAAGGGTAGTTTTTAGGGGTTGAAAAATGTTTTTGGGCCCAAAAATGCCGAAAAAATTCTCAAAATCGTTTCAAAATTGAAATTTAACCTTTTAGTAACGATTAAAATGTGCTGCCAAAATTTTAATAAAATCGGCCCGACAGGACCGGACTTACAAATTTTATGAAAACACTAGTTTGCGGATAGTGCTTTACTTACTGAAGGGTGTATTTAATTTGGTACCGAGGTTGCATTGATAAAAATATTGAAATTAAGAAAAAAAATATTATTTTAAGGGATGTATTAAGGGGTTAAATTTTTTATTTTGTTCAAAAACAAACTTAAGTTTACATAATAAAGCCACAATGCCAGTATTAGCAAATACACTATATTGTCGGCAGGGTTTTGGCACTGCGACCCGAGTTTTTTGTTTAGTGATCTACTGATGGCTAGCTTAATATAGCAAAAATCATGGTTGCCTTGATTTACGTACAATTTTTATTTTTTTTATTAAAATATATTTTTTCTCGAAAACTATACATTTTAGAGAAAAAAAATATTTACATTTTTTTTCATATTATAACATCTAGAATTCATTTATATTTTTTTTTACCTATGTCAATACGTGACATTGAGAACATTTTTTTGAATATCTCAGGATCCACTGAACCGATTTGAATCAAAATCTAATCAGATCTAAGTTAAAGGCTGATAAACACAATAGAACAATCGGTATGACCGTATGTTGTTCCGTTTTTACGATATCGAAGGCGAAAAATTGACCCCACACACACACACACACACACAGACATCAGTCAGAAAACGATCTTAAACGATTGCTAGGGTCTCAAAACGTGAAGATCTGTTAAAATCTCTGGGAAGTAAAAATATAGCCTTGCGCGAATTAAAACTAAGTTTAGGGGACGGCGGGGCAAGTAAGCCACGTTAAGCGTTTATTAACTATTACCAGGGGGATCTTGCCTTACGGGAGAAAACGACCGTCTTATGAGCGCCTTTATTGAATGATTTGTGTCATTTTATGGAACTAAAAATATAAACAAAATAAAGTACTAAATCTTGGTGTTTATAGATAATATCCATTCCTGGCACCTAGTGACGAAAATGGTAACTAATAAAAAATGATGCGTCAACAAAATTTTTTAATATAAGTAATTATAATAGACATTGTCAAAAATTTTAAAATAAAATACAGATGACCATACTGAATTCAGCAGTACAATTTATTGTGCTGACACTGGCAACACTGAATCATATAACATTGTCTGTCTCTACTACTCCATCTGTGCCGTAGTGTAAGTACATATCCCGCGATTAAAGCGACATATACATTTTAATAGAATTGAGATTGTTTTAAGTGTGTAGGATCAGAACCACTCTTATGTTTTCAATCAACTATAACTCACACATACTTATTTCAAGCTTTTGAATTCTGCTAACAGATGCGACGGTCAAATGTGGCCTTCAAAAGGTGGGTCGCTCGTTAGTACAGCCACAACATATCTGTATTATAATATGTCATATTATGCTACTAAGGTAATAAAAAAAATCCTTTACTCTACTAGCGTAAATAAAGCTTTTAATGTTTACAAAATCCTTGCAGAATACCCAATATACCCAACTAAATGATTCACAACTATTAATTGGCTGATTTAACAGTTGTAGGTGAGCAGATATTCATAAGAACGCTTGGAAGTAGGGAATGCAATCTCGAGCCGAGATTGGCAATTCGAGATCTCGCGAGATAAATTTGGGTTCGAGATTGGCAATTCGAGATCTCGCGAGATTGTCTGGCGAGACCTCAATAAATCTCGACAATATCGAGATTTCGCCTACTTTTAAAAAGAACGTATTATTTTGTATCTAAAATACTTAAACTTAATGAAAACTACTTACTTGGGACAGTGTGACTGTGTAACTGTGTACGTGTGTGATTTATTGCGTAGTGCACTGTGCAGATGATTATTATTCATTACTTACCTTAAATAAAAGTTGATTTTTTTGTTTCAAGATTCAATTAATGTTTTGTTTTATTTTCAAAATATAACAAAATATAACAAAATATAACAACTATATGTCAATTAATTATTTTGGAAATAACTTCTTAGGAGTTAGGAAGCATAGAGTAAGTTACTATTAGTAACGTTCACGAACATTTGGTTTGAATTGTTCTTAGAAATTATTGTTCTTTGAATTGTTCCTAGAGATCTCGACCATATCGGGTCGAGATCTTAAACGAGATTTCAAAAACGAGATTGCCTGCTCAGGAGATTAAATCTCGAAAAATGGCTCGAGATCTCGCGAGATCGAGATTGCATTCCCTACTTGGAAGTCCCTCATGCAACTAAACAGTCTGCCGACTAAAAAATTATCGATCAGCGCTAGGCTTTAGTATCTAAAGTTTTTGTAACATCTTATATTTTTTTAACTTTACGGGTGTGTCATAATTGGATATGGGAAAGCTGTGTAGGACCGTTCATTGCGGGAACGTTAAAATCAAACCTTCAAAGTTTTGTAGTTGTGTCCAGTCTGAATATTGTTCGTGCGTGGCGTAAACGGTTTGCGTCCCGTTTCTCCTAGCCGGCTCTCCAATTAAAACCTAACCTAAACATTACGAAGTCGTGCATTCGTACCATAGTTATTATTTATCTTTTGTATATGTATAGTCACCTTGAAATAATACGACTAAATAAATGATCCGACACAACTCAGACTTAGGGCCTTGTCCCACCAAAGGGGAGCAAGAGCGACGCGACAGCTCGCGAGCCCAGACAAATAGACGTTTTTAAAAAAACATTTTTTTGGATTCAGGGGACTTAAAACGTGCAAATTTATCAAAATCAAATTTTTGTACGTGGTGATAGGACACACAAGTTTCTTCCAGGCTATAATTGAAGGGAATGGGGAAAGAACAAAGTATGTCACATTTTTTTGATTTTTGAGCTGTTAGTGCCATCTGATAGACCGTAACGGTATTCAGCACTGGGTAAATTGTGGGGTAAAAGAAATAGGTAGGTCACCGTGTGTTTTAAAACTAAAAATTATTGGATGGGAAAAGAACAATAAATGTAATTAACTTTAAATTCAATTTACTCAGCCATTTGTCAGAAGGACATAACTTGTTTTTTCTACATTCCCTTCAATTACCTACTAAATGTGAACTTTTTCAAAAATCATGCAAATTTCATATTGCAGCGGAATTTCTTCTGCCTCTTACCAATATTTACTGTCTCATTTACTTAGATAATTGTATATAATTATATAATATTATATGTTTTTTTTTAACATTGGAAATGTTTATGTTCGTATATGGGGGCAGAGTTACGAGTTTTCGTTCAAGGCCAAAAGACAACGGTGTCGCGATCAAGTGAGGAGCAATAATGCAAAATTGAACAAGTGCAATTTTTTCGAAATGTGTTTTATATCATGTCTAGTTAATTAAGAGGTATTTGCGACGATCTGCGGTGTTATTTTTGAGCAAATGTTAATAAATACTGTAGAAAAATCCATTTAAAAGTTAAGTAATCAAGCAAAAGTGAACGCGTATATAACAGAAGAATAATAGGGTTATTCCTGACAAAACTAAACAGTGCATTGATAAATATTGTGTGTATAATAAACAGTTAATTATGTTTCATATATGCTGTTATCATTTCCAATGTCCTCGATGGTTGCAAGGATTGCGAAATCTGTGAATTTTTCAAATGAAACGTTCCTCGTATGCATCACCAAGAATAACGTATTCTGTTTGGTACTCTTGAAAGTAGGCTACTCGTTTTTTGGAAAGAGATCTAATGTGGTCTTTTCATAGTACAATATATGCACATCTCTAGAGACACTTGAGGTACAAAGTTTCCAGATTCGGTATAGAAAGCTTTAACTTTCACTTCTTATTTATCTTTCCTGAATTTTGTAAGTTCGATCAAAAGCTTTCCTTTTTATTGCATTTAAAAAATCTTGTCGTATTGATTTTGGTGTTAGTCGAATCAGTGGTGTTGTAAATATTCTTTGAAAAAAAAAATATTTACATTTTTTTCATATTATAACATCTAGAATTCATATTTTATATTTTTTTTTACCTATGTTAATACGTGACATTGAGACCGTTTTTTTTAATATCTCAGGATCTACTGAACTGAAACACAATAGAACAGTCGGCATGGCCGTATGTTGTTCCGTTTTTACGATATCGAAGGCGAAAAATTGACCACACACACACACACACACACACACACACACACACACACACACACACACACACACACACCACACACACACACACACACACACACACACCACACACACACACACACACACACACACACACACACACACACCACACCACACCACACACACACACACACACACACACACACACACACACACACACACACATACATACAGACATCAGTCAGAAAATCATCTTAAACGATTGCTATAGGGTCTCAAAACGTGAAGATCTGTTAAAATCTCGAAATATTTTTTTCGGACTAAATCCATTTCTTCCCTACCATAGTAGAGGTGGGAAGTAAAAATTGTAGACAATGTATATTATATTATAATTTATTAAACAAAAAAACTAAAAAGATTTTAATTTTTTGTAATAATTTATAATTTCACCAAAGTTTACATGAAGACTTAAAAAGAAAATTGATAAAATAAACCGATATATTATTTTATTATAAATAGCGTAAATTAACATTGAAAGGAAAATGAAAGGTAAAACTCATCAAGAATAATGCAATTTGTTTTATGAAAAGACAAAAGATGTAATGAACAGTAACATACAACACAGTTTTTTATTTTCCCTGCATTTTCACCGGTAAGTAGGTTAAAAGAAGAACTTAAAACATCTTTATAAATTATATCTTTAATTTCCACGTAATTTATTTTACAATAGTTGTTATGTACAGAGCGTTGGAAATGAGATCATTTTTTAAACTGTCAAGTAAACAAATTTAACAACCTGCAATAAATACTTTTTCCGTTCATTTTATAAGACAGAAGAAATAAATTGTGTCATTTATGAAGTCGACTACGCGAACCATTTAGACTTGTTATGATAATTTCAAATAACAATGCTGGATTTATCTACGTTTTATTCATTATTAACATTTTGTTATCGCCGTCAGTGATGACATATTTTTAAAAACATTAAATAAAACGAGATGACGAAAGATTCGAAACCATCCGTCTATACCAGCGTTTCTCAACCTTTTTTAACCCTGTTAACCCCAAAACGTAAAAAAAAAATTAACATTTCGTGATCCCCTACAAAAATTTAATCTTTTGCAGATGTATAACGACTTGACCGTAATTTTTTGAAAGTATAAGTGTTTTTTTCCAATTAAAATTTTCAATTTATTAACTTCCCATTGGAAGTTATTGTAATGGGTCCGAAAATCGAAATCAAAATTTATAACAAATTTTTATGTTTCAAGGTCACTACACTATTTTTAGAAAGATGTCTGTGTGTGTGTATGTGTGTGTGTGTACGTACGTACGTATGTGTCCATTTCTTTCTAAGACGAAATCTCAAGAATGAAAAATGATATCGAATACGTTAGGGTGCCAATCGACGCATATTAACGTAGATATGACCTGAAAGAAATTTTTTCAAAATCACACTATCTCGCGAATAAAAAATTATATCGACTTCGTAAGGGTGTCAATCGAGGCGTGTTAACGTCATTTTGATCCGACATACATTTTATAAAAATCGGTTCAGCCGTTTTTTTTTTTAATTATTGTTAAAAATAAGTAAAACTCGGGTCGCAGTGCCAAAACCCTGCCGACAATATAGTGTATTTGCTAATACAGGCCTTGTGGCTTTAATACGTGAACTTAAGTTTGTTTTTGGATAAAATAAAAAATTTAACCCCTTAATACATCCCTTAAAATAATATTTTTTTTTCTTAATTTCAATAATATTATCAATGCAACCTCTGTACCAAATTAAATACTCCCTTCAGTAAGTAAATCACTATCCGCAAACCAGTGTTTTCATAAAATTTGTAAGTCCGGTCCTGTCGGGCCGATTTTATTAAAATTTTAGCAGCACATTTTAATCTTCACTAAAGGGTTAAATTTCAATTTTGAAACGATTCTGAGAATTTTTTCGGTGTTTTTGGGTCCAAAAACTTTTTTCAACCCCTAAAAACTACCCTTAAAATGGTCCGATCGGGCCCATTTTAAATAGGCTTCGTGCGGTAATGGGTTCTAATGTGTGTACCAAATTTCATTTAAATCGATTAAGTCTGTCGAGAGTTATCGTGTACACACACACACATATATATATATATATATATATCTATATATATAAATATATATATATATATAACATACATATATACATAAACATTTTCAAAAATGGTGGCAAACTGTTCAGGAGGCTATGAAACGTCGAGAAATTTTGGTCCGACCCCTAGGTCCCGCCATCCGACCGACGCCAATAGTGTATGTGCCATATTATGGCAAATACACTAATAATAATTATGTTTTAATGATTAAAATGATTACTTTTCTGCGTAATATCTAATTTAATTATTATTATTAAATATTTATCAAACTCGGAAGTTCGTCGTGTGGACCTCAAGATTCGCACTTTAGTCCTAATAAACGACCCACCTAACGGCTTGTTATTTTTAGTGTTCCGTACTAAAATTGGAAAAACGGAACACTTATGGCCTCACTCCGGTGTTTGTCCGTCTGTCCGTGTGTCTGTCACAAGCTCCCAGAGCCAAACGATACACGCTAAAGACTCGAAATTTGACATAGTTAAAGTTTGTTATGGCACTCAACTATGGTTTAGATATGGATAAATAATTCGGATAATTACGGGTAATAATGGGGGGTCAAACAGGTTATGAAAAAATGAAAAAACTCAACCCCATCGAGTGGGGTGTCTAATGAAAGCTAGTGACCGATAGAAAACAGTAATATTTAAAAACATATTTAGTTAAATTTGCTTAAGAAAAAAAATTAAAAAACGTGAAATTCGTTTGTCCCTCCCCTTCTTGACGAATTTTTTAATAATACATTGAAAATCAATTTGTCATTTTTGCCAGCTCTCTGCTTAGAACTTGGAACTGCAGGGGGCTTGTGAATTGTGATAGAGGAGCTATGGCATATTAATTATGTATGGGTTTGAACCTGAACTGAGTGTGCACAGTGTACATGGATATATTAGTACTTTTTTAAGACGGCCTACTTCATCCATATTCAAGCGAACAACCTACTTTGAAAATGATTAATGCTTTGCATTTAACTGCACAGTATTTTTTTAAAATATTCGCGGATTAAACAAGAATCCATGAGGTAATTTGAGAGGCACAAATCCAATTATACGCTGTAACATTAATTACCTACATGTGGAAGTTGGAGGCTAAGTATCCCGAAGAGGAAAAAACTAATTACATAATGCGTGTCCAGATTAATTTATGTACTTTACACTTCCCGTGGGACTTTTCTCGTCTCATCTTACCTTGATTATCCTGTTAGGTACTGTCCGACAAGTTTCTCGGAAAACTTGCTAAATTCTATTAGACATTGGTAGTTTTGGACCTCATCAATGATCTTTGGAAAAAGTTTATCTACTAATCTGACGAACCACATTGCATATAGATTTTATTTGAATTCACGTCGGGGTAGAATTTTTTACGGTTTGGTTTATATGTTAACTTGTAATTATTGATCCTCCATTGCAAGGAGATTTTGTGTACAAACTTCAAATTCAGATTCAGCACCTCAAAAAACATATAAATAGAACCCCAGAGAAACCGAGTACTTGAATTTTGTCCACATACAACTACCACTTGACTGAAGTAATATTTATGATTATGACTATGTAGATGTACAAAGTCATATATGAGGCTATAAGTCAGAGCTGTTCTCATTGTGCCGATTACACAAAAAAAGTAATTGAATACGATTACAGTTACATTCGTTTTCAAAAGTAATCGATTACAGTTACAGTTACTAAGAAAAATAATTGGTAACTGTAATGTAGTTACGTTTTACGCGATTACACGCCCAGCTCTGATACTTATATATCATAAAAACGACCGTACTCACACTGTTCCACTCGTAGCGCAGAGGTTACATCGCAGTCAGAAACTCAAGCCAAATTTCTTAATATCTTTCTCGTGTCTCAAAACGTGCATCGTATGGATGTTATTTCAAACGTTTTGAAGTTTTTAATTACGTGAAAAGTTCTTTACAACAACACTGAGTAGAGTTGTAACACAAAAAATCAGTCATTTATTTTTTTGATATCACCGATTTCCAGATCTATCTAGGCTTAGGATCAGTTCATATTTTTAATTTATTTAAATTTTTTGAGTTCTGTACCTCAATATGAAAAAAACGAAACACTTAGGGGATCACTCGCTTGTCCTTCCGCCTGCATGCGTGTCACTGTCGAAACTAAATAAAAGTATCAAGCGGAAATTCGGCATAGTTTAAAGCTTGCTAACCCTCATATATTCCATTAGTCAGTACCCAAAAAATATTTTCCCATAAATTTGGAGGGAGGAGGCAAAAGCCTGACACTAAAAAATTTCTTTGTATCCGGTCATGTGGAGTATCATTCAAATTTCAGAGTTTCATGTTACAGTTTTTGAGATTTTCCTGATAACGCATCTCTAAAACTGATTTTCCCCTCTATTTCCAAAATTATTACCTACAGATTATAAAATACGTAGATATACCTACCAAATATCTTATAATACATATAGATGTAGTTCCCCTCCATAATGTTGAAGCTATGCATAAGGCCAAGTGGAAATGGTGACTGTTTTAAGCATATATTTCAATTTGCAGACGAAAATGCCGGTATTAACCCCCTTGCAGAACGATATAAACACCTATTTGAGTAAGTTTCCCTCTAATAGAAGGGGCTTAATACCGAAATTTTCGTCTGCAAATTGAAATACATGCTTAAAACAGTCGCCGTAACAACATATTAAAATTTGAACCTTGAACTAATAACATAAATTTCGTCGGGTACATGACACGTTTAGGGTGATCTGCCACCCCTTTAATACTGACCAATCGATCTACAAATATTATAATGACATTATTGGGTCACCGACAAGCTATACAAACAATTTCAGCCTTGAAGCAATAATAATTGCGACCATTTTTTTTTGTTACATGTTGGGGGCGGTCTGCATCCCTCCCATACCGCTGTCTAGCAAAATCCCTTACACAGGGCACTTTAATATGCCTCCCTCAACATCTTCACAAAAATAAGGCCTTGAATAAATAACACCAAAAAAATGTCACTAGCTCTCGGTCTATAACACTTGTTCGGTTTAATAGATTGACGAATTATTCAAAAATATAATATACCTAATGCATATTTGGAACCAAAAATAGGTGCCTACCTATATATCTTTTTAAATTAAGTCAAATGGATAGCAGTTTACATAGGTATATGATTAAAATATAAATGTATGCAATAAGAATAACATAATGGTGCGGCAAAACTGGCTACGGCTGAAACAACTCGCACGGTAATAAATTTGTTTTACTTTCCGATTACATTAATTTACATAAAATGAAAATTGTGCACAGCTGCGTTTCTTTTGGAAAATAATCCACACAATATTGTAGAGTGCTATTTTTAGATGGGAAAAGTTGCCGATATTATAATCTAAAATATCTCATCGAATAATAAAATATTATGGTATACAAATGATTAAATTCTCATTTTATAAATTTATAATAGTGTGAAGAGGTCAAAAAATTCACAGATTTCGCAATCCTTGCAACCATCGAGCAAGTTGGAAATGATAACAGCATATATGAAACATAATTAACTGTTTATTATACACACAATATTTATCAATGCACTGTTTAGTTTTGTCAGGAATAACCCTATTATTCTTCTGTTATATACGCGTTCACTTTTGCTTGATTACTTAACTTTTAAATGGATTTTTCTACAGTATTTATTAACATTTGCTCA
Source organism: Mongoloraphidia duomilia (assembly GCA_039654895.1). Lineage (NCBI taxonomy): Eukaryota > Metazoa > Arthropoda > Insecta > Raphidioptera > Raphidiidae > Mongoloraphidia > Mongoloraphidia duomilia. The sequence goes on from CM077524.1 coordinate 7,030,495, forward strand.
AAAATAACACCGCAGATCGTCGCAAATGCCTCTCAATTAACTAGACATGATATAAAACACATTTCGAAAAAATTGCACTTGTTCAATTTTGCATGATTGCTCCTCACTTGATCGCGACACCGTTGTCTTTTGGCCTTGAACGAAAACTCGTAACTCTGCCCCCATATACGAACATAAACATTTCCAATGTTAAAATCGTTCTATAATAATTATGTTCAATGTTGTCTATAATTATCATTACCATTAAATTGACGATATCCCATCCCAAATGAAAAGAGGAAAGTGCAGTTGAATTCATTTATAATATTAAAAAAAAAAATAATAATATCCGCAACTCTATTTAAAAAAGTAAAAAATATTGCTGTCAAAGAAATAAAATAGATACATTTTTTTAAACAACATTTTATTGAAAAGTACAGAAAATAAAAAAATAATAGGTAATATTTAATTTGGGTTCATAATTACATAAGCGAGGGTCATAAACTCGATGATATTTTATTAAAGTCACGACCCACGCTTTTATAATTATGTACCTAAATTAAATATATTTTTTTTCTTTTTGGTGCATTGTAAAAGCTTGTTTAAAAAAAGGTATTTACGTATTTTATTTTTAAATGTAAAACTGGAGACACGTTCTTCTACCACCAGTACCGGGACTTCCACCACATGTTATTTTTTATTTTTTGAACTTGTTGTCTAGGAGTAGGTTATCAATTACCACCACAGTGACACGTCTAGTTGACTTTATATAAGTGTGAGGTAACTCGTTATCGAAAATATATCACGTCGGAACATTCTTGACCAATATTATCTAAAATTACTCGATGGAACTTACCAAAATGACGTCTTTAAGGTCCTAATTAGCATAATTTTAATGCGATAATTTCGAACGCCCCGTGCTTCTAAACTATTGACTTATCTATGCCGTAGCGGACTTTTTTTTACATTTTTGAAGAATTTTTTCACCTTAGAGACGCCATTTGGGGAGATTCCGCCGCAGTAAATTTGGATAATTGGTGTAGACTGTAGAGTATCTTGGTAGACCTCGCGCGGCGAAAGATGAAGCCACCACGTCATAGTAACGTGAATGCATTGCGCCCACATATTTTTAATTGCATATTTATTGTCATGAATAGCAGTTTGCCAAAATTGTACCTAACATCATAAAACCCAATGTGCCGTTTTGTGTACACGGCACTGTCTGCGGGCAAGCAGGCGTTCACTAGCATATTATTGATGACGTGCCTGGCTTCATCTCTCACCGCGGGCACTCTATGATATACTTTCGATAATTTTGCGAATGAACGGGTTATTTCGCTCTTGTCGGTTCGTTTGAGTTGCAAGCCTATAAAAGTTCCTAAGCATATTATTATGTAAAAATAAAAACGGCAGAGATAAATCCATTTTTAAATAACTCACATAAATAATCCATAGACGTATTTCAATTCACAAAAAAATTTGTTGACAAGGAATCACCAAAGCGGAGGCATATTGTAAAAAAATCGTATTAAACTGTAAATATAAAAATTTGCGTAGACATAGGTAATATAAGATTCGTTCAGATATTTTCTCTATTTCTATAATATATTTTACGGTAAGCACGATGGCCGCCATAAAATTTAAAAAAATTGTTTGCATGTTACAGAGAGCCATAAAATGAATCTCATATTTCTTTGTGCAATTTTTCTATAGACAGTTCCGTATAAAAATAAGACTCCAATTTTATGACATTATTTTTTATTTTAATTTAATAAATTATTGGGTAATAAGGACCAGTTAAATGTATAAATTATTTATTCTTTGCCAACGTTTCGTTGCGAATTTGCAACTTCTTCAGGGCTCTACAACAGTGAAGTACATACATAATTAATCTTTCAAAGATTAATTATGTATGTACTTCACTGTTGTAGAGCCCTGAAGAAGTTGCAAATTCGCAACGAAACGTTGGCAAAGAATAAATAATTTATACATTTGACTGGTCCTTATTACCCAATAATTTATTAAATTAATATAAAATGTGATGGACGTAAAAAACAGAGATTATTTTTTATTATCAGGTTTACATAATAAGTGTTCAAGCGACACAATTTTTATCTCAACATATACTGCTGTAATTTTGGCTTTTATAGTACTGTTTTACGTAACTGTTTGCTGGTTTTATTAAAAAAATGTTACTGATTTATCGCAATTTTGACAATTTGCGTGTAACTTCTTTAAGTTAACATTTCTATAGGAACTTTTTTCACAGTTTTGTTCTACTATATCACGTTCTTAACAGTTGAGCCAAAGCATTTTAGACTACATCCTGTATATTTAGGTATCATACTTATATTTTTCCGGCACAAGCTTCACCCGGGTAGATTTCTGGTTTTGCAGACGAAATAATCATAAGGGCAGACAAGATTTCGTATATCATCACGACATTAATTTACCGTCACTCGCTCTCATAATTTAGGGCAGCGTATACCAATTTAGCTCAAAAGTCAGTGCATATCTTAAAATCTCTATGCGAGAAAGGCAATTAGTGACATAAGCGTCGCGCAGCGGATGCTAAGCGACTGCAGAGGCATCGCACAGCCCTAAATATGACACCATCAATAAGATTCCCCGTTCTTTCCTTCAAAACATCTGCATCCAGCTAATCCGTAATAGTAATGTAAATATTTTGAAGAAAATTTCTGATTTTCTGGAATTTTCCTTGTATTGTCTAGTCATACTGTATTTCTCAGAAGTGATATCTATATAGAGTATGGTACGCGCTCGCGCGGATTCCCGAATTGCTTTCGACAATTGACACTGCTCAATGCTCATATAATATATTAGCCTATGTTAGTTGGGAAGAAGTACGTTTGGTTGCAGAAAGCATTGTCAGAAAATCTGATTTGACAATGACCTTAGAATCAGTGTGATCCAGTGGTTAACGTCGCAGCCTTTGGATCAGACTGTCGTGGGTTCAAATTCCGCCTCCGTTCATGGATGTTTTGTGATGTCAATATTTGATTCCGCCAACTCAGAAAAAAGTTTTGTAACACTATCGTAGATCAATCATTTGTTTTAGTGTGAGTAAATTTGTAAAATATCATCCAGATTTATTTCATAGAAACCACAGAACTCATGCAGTATACTACTCGTGACAAAAATAATTTGAAAACAGATTTCGAGGCACTGGACAGTTACGTATAGAGGTGTCAGAAATGCCAAGTATCGGATTTATAATAAAATGCCAAATCATTTAAAAGATGAACCAAATAAAAGATAAATTCAAAAATGACTTAATACACATTCCTGTTGGGACTTTGTAGCTATTCGTTAAAAGAAATTCTGTAAAGTAATGATTCATGACGCTATTTATCACTTTGTGGTTAATCAAATAAAGATCTTTTTCTATGTATTCATTCATTAGTGTATTATGTGATTATAATCTAATGTTCTACATAATAGGCAGTTTAACAACGACATTTGACTGCTCCTGCATGTATGAAAACTGTAATTATATTATCTCAATCTAAGGTTATTGTCAAATTAAATTTTTTAACAATGCTTTCTGCAATCCCGCAATAGACTTTTAAACAGGGGGAAAAAAGCTAATCGTGTGAAGTGGTATACCGTGTGAACACGTAACAAACTAACAAACTTTTCCTATTTATATGTTAGTATAGATTACTTAAAGAAACACTCCTGCAGATTTTATGAATACGTTGATTTCAAGAAATCTAAAATTCCTTTTAAGTTTATTTCTACTTTATAATTTTAAAATGGAAGAAATATATATTTCAAAGGTCTTATTTTTACAAGAAACTGACTATAAAATATATGTGTCTCAGAAAGTACATAACTACTTTTCAACAATGTTTTTTTTTTATTTGAAAGACTTGTTCAGAATCTATGATTGAGTTTCAGATGGGTTGTATTTTATTAGCTACAGAATAATAAACAACATGCTATAATAATATGTAATACACAATATTTGTACATTGTGCATTGTAGATACATCATGGATATAGCAGAAAACACCAATTGAAATTCCCAGCCAGTTTTATTCAATCATACGTTCTATGCATTTAAACGTGGAATATTATCTTCGTCAGATTTGAATATAAATTAGTTTTTCTGATCGTTTAATTGGATAATGTATTTTTTTGTGTTTTCTTTTTTTTTCTTTTTTTGTTGCTTTTATCAGTCGGGAAAGGTAACTAAAAATTACTTTGTTTTATGTATAATAATAATAATAAGTTTATACTTGCTTATTTTTTTAAATACACTTACCAATATTACAAAGGTATTATGAAGTATTAGAAATACCTTGTATTTTTTGATGTCCATCTTGTGACTTCCTGTGTTATAACACGACGCGTTTCAGCAACGAGTTGCTATTTTCAGATGTGGTTAAATTTTTTTAAAATTTACACATTGAGTATCCGTAACACGTTATAATATTAAGCACATGCGTATTATGTAGTGGATTGTGGAGTACTGACTTAAATGTATCATTACAAATGTCTAAAAAAGATCATTTATTCATACATTTGTTAAACATAAAAATTTAAAACTATATTCACGGCCAACTTTCCTCCATTTCAACTAAATTCATTAGCTGTAAAGCTTGTTTTTGTTCATTAATTCCTCAACTGAAAATTATATCGCGCGAGATTTCATTATGTAAACACTGTTTTCATACGTTCACCAACCTTATTCATGCTACTTTATGAACGCTGGGTGGACCATTTTTGTTGAAGCTCAACCTTTTACATTTTCATTTGCGCTCCAATTTTTTATTCATTTTAAAGAAAAAAATTAATGTATTTTGAACGTAGCTACGTTAATATTATGAATAAAAAAAAACACGGTGGCGACATTCAAACTGAAAAGCAGTGCGCGTTTTGCAATACAGGTAAATAGTTTTGCGTATTAAATTTTAATTTATTTTCAAAAGAAAAATGTGTTATTTTATGAACACTAAAAGTAAAAAAAAATAGCATTCATTTTTTAAACGCAACATTTTCCTCTGCATTATGTTTCTTGTTGTTACGTAAACAAGTCAATCAATTTCTAAATTAAAATTGTTTTCTATGAAAAACTGGGTTGAAAAATACTGATTACATAAAACGTGCGAATATTTTTATGGTCAAAAAGCAAAAACGCTGTTGTCGAATTATATATAATTTTTCATGCACGATGTATACAGGGTGGCTGATTTTTCATTGTCCAGCTTATATCTGCTGAAATATTAAAGATACAAGCAAAAAGTTAAATAAGAAACTTATGTAACTGAATCTGATCTATAAAATGGCACAAACAATTTTTTTCCATGGTCTACTTATTTTCCGAAAAATTTCTAAGTTTAGTTTTTTGAGTAGGACGCTCTGTATATTTTTCAAGATCATTCTAAATAAATTTCTCTTTACAACGAAGTATAAAAAGTAGGGTTTTGCCTTTAAGATAAAAATTTCTTCGAATCATCCAACAGAACATAAAAACGCATTTTTTAATAGTGCTTTTCATAGACTCTTTAATTACCCCTTGAAGAAACAAAATTTTTTAATTGAATTGAAAACTATTATCCAGATAGGCACCGACAATGACTTTCCAATTGATTTCATCAAAAAAATATATAACAGATTTCTTTTTAAAAATCACATAAGTTCAAACAGTACATTAATTTATTCAGAAACATCTCTAAATTCCACATTTTATTCATTACCGTTTTTCAACAATAATTGTTATAGTCTAAAGAATATATTTAAACGTTATAATATTAAGATTTCTTTCAAAAATTCTAAGACACTACAAAAATCTCTAGTGAAAATATAATGACGATATTTTGGAACATTGCGGTGTTTATCGGTTATTTTGTGAATGCGGAGCAAGTTACATAGGCCAAACCGGTAGAAATTTCCGTACTAGGTTTAAAGAACACATTGTAGATTTAAAGAATATCTATAACCACAAATCCAGCTTCGCTTCATATATTTTAACCAATGAAAATCACAATTATGATCCCCACAATTATTTTCAAATTTTAAAAACCAAACATAAATCGAGCCTTTTAAATGAATTAGAAAAATTTCATATAGTTTTAGATGTCATCAAATCAGAGCCATATAAAAATATTAACATAATTATGGATGATTTAGATAATAACAAATTTTATCGAAATAGTATTAATCACTACAATTTATAAAAATTTTATTTCCTCAAGGACAATAGAGGTTACATCTGGTTTTATTATTAACTTCCCACTGGAAGTTATTGTAATGGGTCCGAAAATCGAAATCAAAAAGGAAAAAAAATTTTTATATTTCAAGGTCACTACACTATTTTTACACTACTTTTAGAAAGATGTCTGTGTGTGTGTGTGTGTGTGTGTGTGTGTGTACGTACGTACGTACGTACGTACGTACGTACGTACGTACGTATGTGTCCATTTCTTTCTAAGACGAAATCTCGAGAACGAAAAATGATATCGACTACGTTGGGGTGCCAATCGACGCGTATTAACATAAATATGATCTGAAAGGAATTTTTTTAAAATCGGTTCAGCCGTTCTTTTTTCTTAACCAAATAACCTCCAAAAAAGTAGATTTTACACAATATCTCGCGAAAAAAAAATTATATCGACTTCGTAAGGGTGTCAATCGAGGCGTGTTAACGTCATTTTGATCCGACATAAATTTTATAAAAATCGGTTCAGCCGTTTTTTTTTTTTTTTTTTAATTATTGATGTTTTAATGATTAAAATGATTACTTTTCTGTGTAATATCTAATTTAATTATTATTATTAAATATTTATCAAACTGGGAAGTTCGTCGTGTGGACCTCAAGGGTCGCACTTTAGTCCTAATAAACGACCCACCTCACGGCTTGTTTTTTATTATTTTTTGTCAGTCAGTTCATTGAGGGCAACCCGCCTGATATTTACTCGGTAATATTATTTTTTAAAAAATTTTGTTTTAATTTGTGATTATTTTCGAGATTTTTAATATAAAAAATCTTGTTATTCTGAAGATGGACTAAGTTCCGAAAGCGCTTAATAAATGAATTTAAAAAACTTTTGGAAAGGATTTCTTCCTATTTTTATTTTTATCTTGATTATTCCAAATTTATGTGCGTAATAGAATAGTAATAGTTTTGCCTTTTAAATTACGCCTAATAAATTTATGAGGTACTCCTTCCCAAAATGTACAGACTCTTAGAAAGAAAATCACTGCAGCTTGCTCGTTAATTACACCTGAAATGCTGCGAAACGCTAAGGTTCAAAAATGTTTAGAATTTAATGGTCGACAATTTGAACACTGTGTGTGTGTGTGTGTGTTTTAAAGATCATCAACAGATAAGGTTATTTGGGCCTAGCACCAATTCATATTTTCAATTAATTATTTTTTTTAAATAATAAATTGAAAATCCAATTGACACTTTTACCAGCTCTCGGGCTAGAACCCGGGAACTGGGGACTTGTAATAGAGGAACCATAGCAACGTTGGATCTCCAGGACTAAAAATAAAGCAAAAAACTTCAGATTGAACTCAAACTTTGCACACTTATCAAGGACTGACGACAATACAATAATTCAATAAGTTTGTTCCATTATCCTGACTAGGATCTCCAGGACTAAAAAAAAAGCAAAAAACTTCAGATTGAACTGAAACTTTGCACACTTATCAAGGACCGATGGCAATACAATAATTCAATAAGTTTGTCCCCATTATCCTGACCAGGATCTCCAGGATTAAAAAAAAAGCAAAAAACTTCAGATTGAACTGAAACTTTGCACACTTATCAAGAACCGATGACAATACATTAATTCAATAAGTTTTGTAGTCCTGGAGATCCTGGATCTCTAAGACTAGAAAAAAAACAAAAAACTTCAGATTGAACTGAAACTTTGCACACTTATCAAGGACCGATGACAATAAAATAATTCAATAAGTTTGTCCCAGTATCCCGACCAGGATCTCCAGGACTAAAAATCAAAAATAAATTATAATTTAAAAAACTAAAAAACACGCTTAAATGAACTAAAAAGTAAAAAATAATTAATTTTATTGTAAAAAAGCGTGGGTTAGTATGAAAATATGGAACAAAGCACCCCACGCTTTTTTACAATAAAATTAATTATTTTTTACTTTTTAGTTCATTAAAGCGTGTTTTTTAGTTTTTTTTAAAATTATAATTTATTATATACTGTCATTACTCGTCGTAATATAGTCCATTACACATCTAGATATACAATCTACTATTAATTCAGCATTAATTCAGCTTGACTATAAAATGGGACATACAGATACATATGTTTTTTGTTTCACCTCCATTCGGTTCACGCATAATATTGTAATTAAAGTCGGCTTAATTAATGCAGATTGGACACGAAAACTTTATAATACGCTCTACATATAGACTGTAAGTTATAACTACGTACGTGTAGCTATTCAAGGAGTAAATAACCTCAAAGAGACCTAGATCTGCTACGGGGAGGACCATGCGCTACCAACAAAATTATAATCAAATTAAATAGAAAATCAATTATGTGTGTTTACTTTTTGTAGGATAAATTGATCTTGATTTTACAAGAATTACATGCATTCCAAACAAAATTTTCTTAAAGAATTACCAATTGTATCTTAAAAGAAGTCTTGCAATTACATAACTGAATTTTATGACGTCTCTATTTTCAACGAATCTCTAGAAGAGAAGTGAAACTTTTTGTGTGAAAGCCCAACACTATTGCAGAACACTCCGTCATTCCAATCAGACAATTTATTTATTTATTGTAGATTATAGACGCGTCGACAACTTAGGTCATTAGCGTCTTTTAATTACATCAAATCAAATAACAAATAACTTAAAACTAAATGACATCACAAAACATCCATGAGCGGAGATGGGATTCGAAGCCACGACAGTGTGATCCAAAGGACTGCTACGCTAACCGTTACACCACACTCTCCTTTCCAATCAGACAACTTGGTATATCATAAATATTAGAGGTGGTACAAACTGTTATTTTTTAATAACAGTTCCGTTCCGTTCCTGTTCCGCTTACGGAACAGTTCCAAAAACCTGTTACTTTTTAACAGTTCCAACATTGGAATCTTGACATTCTGGGAATAGCTTGTAACATGCAACGCATAAAAATTTGAAATTATGAAGTGTATATTATTTGTATTTTTTCGTGAATTAATTCTATTATTCAAGTTTAATAATTTAAGGTACCTAATTATTAAAAAAACAAAATAAATTCGTCGACAATATATTAAAAATATACTTTTACAGAAAATCAATAGCGAAAAATGGATTTTACCATTAAATAAATAGCGTTATTTAATAAGGCGCGATGTCGTGTGCGACGCATGTTAATGTGATGGTGTGATACTAAAATCGACTTTACGTACAATGTAGGCTAGCCGTAGGTGACAAGCAAAACTGTTGCAGTTTGCAACGTAGGTACAAATGTACAATTGACAAAGGGAACGGAGAATGTTTCTTTTAGGTATGCAGAAGAACGCCCGTTTTGTTACTCGGAACAGTCGAAGCATTGGAACAGCCCGGAACAGGTATTTTATTAAACTGACAACTGTTCCAATCTGTTCCTCGTTCGAAACTGTTCCAAAATAACTGTTCCTAATATTTTGGATCATCTCTAATAAATATAGCAGTACACACAGAGGGATGCGTGGCGTTAGGAGTATCGCAGCTGCTTTATACGCAGTAGGTCTCTGGTCCGAACCCGGGCTGCACCTTTAATTTTAGTTTCTTTTTTTTAACTGTCCCACTTGCTATTCACTTATATTTTTTTCTATTTTGATTATATTTTCTCTATTTATTTTTGAAACTATGCTTCTATAGGCGCGTTAGACAATTTCTGGGAGGGGAAAAACTTATGGGTTCGCGTCACGTCACCGACATGCTCATATTAAAAGTATATCTATAGCTACACTCATAGCTATAGATATACGCACGCGCAGTAGCTTATGTACACGTATATGCACCAACACAAAGATAACGTTTTGGACAACATTAGTACTGTGTGTATCTATACAAGTAAAGTAATTGATTACGTGAAAATCTCAATGTGTGTATTGTTTAAATTGTGTTTTTAAATAATTTAATTCTTATTTCAATTAAATTGTATTCATATTTTGTACTGGACTTGCGTAGCCCATCGCATGTGTTGACGTAAAAAGCATAGCTTCTGCCCATGACACCTCTTGACTTTTTTTATTTTAGTATTTTACTATCATACAGCGTCAAACTTAGCGCGGTGTGCACTTTTAGCTTTGTAGAGTTGAAACCACGTAAACAAAATTATATACCGACTTTCGGCGATTTCGGGTTGAAAGCGTTTAGGGTTATGGCGAAAAGTTTCACTTGAATCGTGGTTTCATATTTTTTACATCATTGAAGTATATTTCCTGATAAATGTTTTTTACTCATTTTACATAAATATAATTAATAAAATGTTACAGAAACGAAACTTTAATGATACTTTCATGTGCTGGGATTTTTATCTATGATAATTTGAAAATATAAAATTATTACCTTTAAAAGGACGTGTGCCTTAGGGTGGGTCAAAAAAATCAATTATTTTTTTTTACAAGTGACACGGAAAAACGGGTTGCTAGACACCTTAAAAAAATTCTCACCAAATATGAGCTCTTAATTTCAATAGGAAGATCCTCCGCATCACAGTTTTTTATTTTTTTCTCAGTCCAATAGAAAAAAATTCATACCTCATCATTAATTGATTGTACAGAAAAATATTTTAAGAGAATTTTGTAGGAAATTTATTGCTCTACAAAAAAGGTATCTTATATTTTTTCCGCAAACCTCACCATTTGAAAGATATTGAAGATTTATAATAGTCATTTATTGTCGAGTTATAAAATTCATATACAAAAATGAAATTTGTCTTAAAATAATCAAACTTAAATCTTCATATCTTTCAAATGGTGAGGTTTGCGGAAAAAATATAAGATACCTTTTTTCTAGAACATTAAATTTCCTACAAAATTCTCCTAAAACATTTTTCTGTACAATTAATTAATGATGAGGTATGAATTTTTTTCTATTGGACTGAGAAAAAAATAAAAAACTGTGATGCGGAGGATCTTCCTATTAAAATTAAGAGCTCATATTTGGTGAGAATTTTTTAAAGGTTTTTAGCAACCTATTTTTCCGTGTTACTTGTAAAAAAAATAATTGATATTTTTGATCCACCCTAGTGTGCCTACTGTACTGTATACAGTATTTACTTTCAGTTTACTAAACATTTTTATAGAAATATTTTTTGGTTTGCAGGAAAATGAGGCGTTTTTTAAAAATGTTTAAAACGTTTTTTATTTAGTGTCGACGTTTTAAACATTAATAAAAAACGCCTCATTTTCCTGCAAACAAAAAAATATTTCTACAACATTCCAAAGAGGTGCCCTTCAACAACTTTTAAATTAAACATTTTTATTTAAACTAATAATATTTACATACAAAATAACTAGCATAAAAACAAAAACAACAACGAAATGAAAATAACAAGTTTAAAAAAAGTTTTCTCAGCATTATTTTTGTGTCTGTGAATTTATACCCTATATACTCTAAAGTTCAAACAAATAAAAATTAGCCTAAAAGCAGATTTTTTAAATATATTTTTAAGCAGTTTACTAACATGTTTTTTACATACAATTTCAAATTGTTTAATTTTTATTTTCTTTTTTTTCAGAGAAGTGTTTTTTGCACATCTTCAACAAAAATGCCATGTAAGTAATTATTTTCATATAAATCTGTTTTATGTGTAATTTTTATTTTATTGATTTTAAAATATGGCGCCTTTATTTGATCTTATTAATTATTATGTAACTGTGTGTATGTGTTAGCCAATCAAATGCATAGTAGTATACAATTATCATCGCATTATACATTCTTAAAAATCATGTTTGGAAGATGTATACTGTATAGCCCCCTCCCTCTTGCCTAAAACTGTTGTCGAGCGTCTATAATCCACAATTCATTCATTCATAAAACTTTATTACACACTCTACATTTCGTATTTTTGATCCAAGGATAAATTTTTTGCATCAATTTGAAGCTAATTGTCCCCTCTTGGGACGCTACTTGTCAAATTAAAAAAAAAATGAGTTTAAGTCACATCACTCCTTTTTGTCTAAATGGTTTTACATCAATTCTGCTATAAAAAATTTCAACATTTTTAAAAAATTGCCTTGTAGCCAGCCTAGACGTAGGTATCTTTTATTTTTAATTTAAGATCAAAGCGGATCCTTACGTTCAAAAGTAAGAGCGGAAGAGTGTAAATGTCTTTCACTTTTCAAGCGACGTTGCACGGTATTATTTTTCTTCCCCGGTATATTTTATTAGTCATTTTATAATCGGTATTTTGTGTGCAGTGTTAATCGAAAAATGTATTTGGTCGTCAATGAGAGAGCCCTCTTAAGAACAGACTTTTTTTAACCAACTTCAAAAAAAAGGAGGTGGTTCTCAATTCGGTTGTATTTTTTTTTTCTTTTTATGTTTGTTACCTCATAACTCAGTCATTTATAAACCGATTTTGAAATTTTTTTTATTTGAAAGGATATACTTTCAGATTGGTTCCATAGAAATTTCATCAAAATCGATTCAGTAGTTCGGCTGATTTTAATAAAAGAGAGTAACGGCGTGTGATTCTTTAAGGTAAATGTAACTTTTTGACATATCAGACAGCGTAAGAAAGTCGGTTTAATAAAAGTGAGTGGCGTGTGATTATTTTAAGGTAAATGTCACTTTTTGACACTAAAAAGTAAAAAATAAAAAACTTTTTAACAAAAAAAAACCTCCTTCAAAACACCACTAAAAAGAGGAAAATAATGAAATTTTGAGGTCTGTGCCAATTTAATAAAATATGAAGTTGGTTAAAAAGAAGATATTAATCACTATACTATACTTTTTAACCGACTTCATATTTTATTAAATTGGCACAGACCTCAAAATTTCATTATTTTCCTCTTTTTAGTGGTTTTTTGAAGGAGGTTTTTTTTTTGTTAAAAAGTTTTTTTTATTATAGCAAAAAGAAAAACAAAAATGTGCTTCAACCCTCAGGTTATTAGCACTATACAATTGATAAGTGAATATGTAAAATAGTAATTATTGACAGTATTAATAATAACAGGTAAGTAATAGTAAGTAGGATACAATATAAATAATAGATTTTATGTTGGTATTAGATTTTCAGTAGTAGACGAGATGTTTCAAGAAATATTAATAATTTTGTGATGTTTTTTATCAGAGTTATTCAAGATGGTCCTAAGATCTGCTGCAATCCTGTAGGGGTCGTATAGAGTACAGTCTACTAGCAAATGTTGAACGTCTTCTTGGGTATCGCAGATGGCACAATTCGACTGCTCTTCTTTTTTAAATAGGTAAGAGTGTGTTAGCAGCGTATGTCCTATTCATAATCGGGTAATTATCACTTCTTGTCTCCTGGTTAGTTTAATAGGTGTGATCCATTTTTTGACGTCTGATTTGATATTTCTCAGTTTATTACTACTTATTTCGGACCATGTATTTTGCCAGGCCTTAAATATTTTATTTTTTATATGATTTTTGTAGTCGGATTTAGATACGGTGGGTTCTTCAATATTTGTTCCTGAGGTTAACGCCGATTTCGCCCCCTCGTCTGCCCTTTCATTGCCTAAGAACATACTTATTTGGGTATAAATTCACTCAAACTTGCAATTTTTTGTGTTACCAACTGCATTATACACGAGCTTTTATTATTAACAAGTTCATTATAGATAGCGTCTACTGCATTTTGATTTTGAACAATTTTTTCGCAATTTTAATGTTTTATTTTTCTTGCAAACGTTGACATTTTGTGTTTGATCACACGAATGTTGTTGAAGGGTCGTGAATATTCAAGTAACACTGAATGAGGTGCGACTGAAAAAGTTAGCTTACCACTGATATAAAGCATGATTCAAATATTCTTTCTTGATTTTTTAACCGACTTCAAAAAACGGAGCTAGTTCTCAATTCGGTTGTATTTTTTTATGTTTTTCTTTTGTAAGAAAAAAGTTAAGCAAAACGGTCACTTAAAGAACAACTACACTGTGTAGAAGGAAACTATTGTAGAAAATAAAAAACTTTCAGGTTTTTCCGAACATACTGTATAAATATCACACTACGATATCCATAACCATGTAATGAATACATACAAAATATTACGTAATTTAACCATGTAATAGGTGTTGGCATTCAAAGTTTATATTATTTACATGTCTGGCATTCCTTTGAGAATTCGTAGCTTTAATTCTTGGAGGCAAAAACCCTCTTCTGGTTCTGCTGACTGTCACTTGTCATAATGCTTACGCCGTTATGTCATGTTTTAGTATAATATACTTAGTTGGATTTACGCTTTACATTATCATTTTTTTGTTTTACTATGTGTCCCTTGTGCGTAGCTAGAAATTGCCTTACAGCTGACGAAATATGTTAAAAAAGCGTAATGACATATCATTTACATTTATGATCTTATTTTTGTTGAAATCCTTGGTTGTTAAAGAAATGAAATTCGCTTTTCCTTCGCTATTTTTCAGCAAACGGGTTTTAGAGAGATCTTAAAATCGATTGTAGAAAAGGTTTAATTCTTACCTGACGTAAATTACCTGACTAAAATTAAGAACATCAGACGTCATTCACCTATATGTCGTCTGATGTTCTTATGTTAATAAATTTCACTAAAATAGTGAATTGGTACAGTAAGGAAAAATTGGTTGTTAATCTCATTGATAAAGAATATAGTTTCGAATGTTATATCTGCAACGCAACGTCAACCTTGTGAAGGTCGAATACACACCGCATTACGGATGTGAGAAACAATTTGATATTTATTTCCTTCATGCATCTGATACTGCAGTTGCATTTCTACAATAAGAACAGAATAAACGCGGTGTTTACCGACCGCGTATAGATCGATACCGTAAGTTGCATTTATATTGTGGGCGCAATATTGCTGTTCGTTATGCAATGAAACCCAAGATAAATATATACATGCCCCTGATATCCGATACGGAGGTCGGAGATTGTATAAAGAGAAAAAAATGCTATGGGAATTGTGAGACATCACCTTATCTATTTTTGACTATTCACTCTCGTTATTACATTTTCATCATTTATTTAAAAGCAATTAACGACTAACGTCGTCGACAGATGAGTTCGGTTTTATTTTTCGATAAAAATAAATTGAAAACCATCGATGCTAAGCTATATTATAAAAATGACAGACGCTCAAGAGCTGAAATCATCAGCGTTTATTTATAGAAACTAGATCGACTTTTTTAAGATTATTATAAAGGCCGGTCCTAGACCACCAACTTGTAATCGATCATTTTTTTATAGTTGACAAAGTAGAATATTACATATGTAAGTAAAAAAGGATATAGGTATACAGCGTGTCCCAAAAAGAATGGGACATAAAGTAACAGCTGATTCCTTACAAAAAAATATTGCGATAGACCCCAACTTATCTATTCCGAAAGCTGATATTAAAAGAGATACAGGGTGTCAAAGTTTAATTTTTGTTTTTGATTTTCTTAAATAACTTTTAAAATAATTTAGGCATTTTAATTAAATTTGGTATATGGGGATTTTTTGACATGAGAAATTCAAATCTGACCTTGGTATGGCTCTTACTTGTAGGGGGCGCCACTTACACACCTTTTCACACATTTAAATAGTCATAACTTTTTTGTACGCACTCGTACTATTTTTTTGAATCAAAAAATTGATTTTTCCGTCATTTTTACGTAAAAAAGGTATACTTTGTAACAGTGGCTAGGAGTAACCTTTTTCAAGATATTTACACTTAAAGTAATCGATGAAATGTGGTTTTAAATGGCAAATTTTGAAATTGAACATAGGTGGCTTTGAAAAATGTGTTGAAGTTCATGGTTGTCATTTTGAAAACCTTCTACAATAAAGTAAATGTTTTTGATTCGCTATTTAAAATAAAATATTAATTAAAATAAGAAGTATTATTATTTAACTAAAATTTGCCATTTAAAACCACATTGCATCGATTACTTTAAGTGCAAATATCTTGAAAAAGGTTACTCCTAACCACTTTTGAAAAGTATACCTTTTTTAGGTAAAAATGACGGAAAAATCATTTTTTTAATTGAAAAAAGTAGTACGAGTGCGTACAAAAAAGTTATGACTATTTGAATGAGTGAAAAGGTGTGTAAGTGGCGCCCCCCTGTATGTAAGAGCCATACCAAGGTCAGATTTGAATTTCTCATGTCAAAAAATCCTCATATACCAAATTTCATTAAAATGCCTAAATCATTTAAAAAGTTATTTAAGAAAATCAAAAATAAAAATTAAACTTTTAATATCAACTTTCGGAATAGACAAGTTGGGGTCTATCGCAATATTTTTTTGTAAGGAATCAGCTGTTACTTTATGTCCCATTCTTTTTGGGACACTCAGTATAATATAATAAAGAAAACTATAATAGACGCGTATGACGTAAGTTGTGGAGGGTCTATAATTTGCAATGATTATATTATTTTATTTTAAATTTCTACTTTTTTTATTTTACTGTATTGGTACGAAGACAAATTAGAAAATATAAATTTGAAAGCGAGTTACGCATCATAATACCATATTATGTGTAACATACTTGTAAATTAATGTTTTCTCATTTCGTTCTCGACAAAATACAAAATTACATATTTAAAACATTAATTGATGGTTTAAGACGTAGTCGTCGTGTGACTTAAGGATCAAAATGAAAACGCAATATTGATGCTAATATTAATTGAATACTTCACTATTTTAATTGTTTTTTTGTATTTATAAAAAATAAACATCTGTGCTTAAAATTACTTGAATCCATTTTAACATCCTATTATTTATTTGAGGTTCAAGAAGTCTCTATGGTTATACATTTTTATATATTTTATATAAAAACACTGAAAACGAGAAAAGAAAACACAAAAGCTAAAGTGATATATGTGTCGAGACTTTTTGTGTAAAGATATATTGTTTTTTCACTGTACAACAGTTTCAAGTCTATCGCGATCAATTAAATAACCAAAAATATATTTTGAAACATTAAGTTCTTTAAGATGAATCAGCTCCATACAAAAAATATTATGTAACATTGTAGCAAAATAATAATTTAATAATAATAAATTGGAGTTTAAGTAACCGAGTTTTTTAAAAATATTTTTTATATATTTTTAGCAAAATATGGCAACAATTGTATGTTTACATTTGTATAAATCAATTGCAGAAGCTTCTTGCTCTTTTTAAACTGTTTTATTTAGCTTGACCCCGTATATTTGTTTGTTACTATCTTTGTTTCAAATCTTGCGACAGCTTTTTCAACTAGTTCTACTTAACCGATTCTTATGAAACTTTACACACACATTGAGTTCCCGTGACAATACAATATTATGATAATTTCAACAGTTGAAAAGATGAGGAGCCAAACTAAAAACTAGAAAATAAAAATAGGTAAAAAAACTTTTAAGTTAAACGGTTTTATTTTAAATCATCAGCTGTACCAAAAACTAGAAAATAATTAGGACACAAACCAAGGGGCACTTTGTGTCGCTGCGTCAGCGGAATAAGTAATAAAAACGTGGGGCGCATTTGAAAACTTTCTGTAGGTAGGTTTGAAAACACATTTTTCCAGTCTCCATATCACCACAAAAAACGCATATTCCGTTTCCCTCCGCATCCTTTCTTGCTTCTCGCATCCATGTGCCTAATCTAAAATTGGCTACTTGCCTTCTTCTTTCTCTACTTAAGTTGTAAACATACTGAGCTCTTTGTTCTCTGTGAATAAGTTGTCTGTACATGCTTAGTGTATCCATATTTGCAACATCCACTCATATGCATTTTCTGTAACTGCTTTATGAACTCTGGTTTTAATGTTTCTAAGTATGTCCGTTTCCTCCGTTAGCACAGTCAAGTCCAGCTCCTTTATCCATCTCCTTAAAACACTTCCCCACGAATTTGTCTTACCATCTTCTAATAACGCAATATCAGGTTTTTCCCACGTCCATGAAGTAAATTCAGGTAATAATTCAATGCTCTTTTCTTTATATATGCCGTCACTGGTAATTGTTCTACTTCTAAATATACGGCATAGTTGGCAGCAGACATACTAACGCCTAGTATCTCCTTAAAAAATGTTGTTCCTATTCCATTTATATCCCCAAGAATTTTTCCTGTACCCCAAATTTCACTTTCATAAGTTTAGATACACTACTATTACAAACTGTGTTTGCATTTGTTTAATTACGCTGATATCGTTTTATTCCATATTTAATATTATATTTTTTAAGTCCAGAACCTGAAGATTATTAAAAAATTATTCGAAATGTCGTGATTTGACAAAAATATAGTGTTAAATTTCCCTCCAATACACCCATTAACTATTGTGCTATTACTATTTTTATAAAAAATATTAAATAATAGAAAACAATTCAGGATCAGCTTATATTTTTAAACTCGCGATTTATTTGAAAGAACGAAATGTATATGTGTCTTTCTAGAATTGTGTGTTTTTCACATGTCCACATCATCCTGTCTTACCCACATTTTATCTCCCTGTTTGATTTATAGTTTCGAAGTCAACTTTTTCTACAGAATCAATTTTTTAAAACTTGATGTTCGCGTCAGACTCTTAATCCATCTTACAGAAATAAGAAATATTATCTCATAAACTAACTTTACATGTTTGAAAATATATACAAAATGAAAAAACTAACTGATTTACTGTCGAGCTTTTCACATATTATAGGTACATTCATTTATGTCCTTGTATTTGGTTACCTATAATATGTCCTGTATAATATACAGATTGTATCAAATTAAACCTGTGCATAGGGCATTCTGTGTGTAAGACAGAGATTATACATAAAGCAATAAGTAAGAATGAGATAAATGATCGCTAATAGGAAGTTACTGTGGTTACTGTAAATAAATAATACCGAACAACATGATAGCGTCATCGTTATTTTCTACAGTAAAAATAGTCACTACTGAAATTATTGATAAAATGGCAATTTATACTGTTCGGGAAATAGTCCAAATAATTAAATGGTTTTATGCTGGTAATTCAACCGCCGACATAATAAAATTATTTGTAGCTGTCTTTGAAAATAGACCGTCTCTTTCTGCCACAACAATTCGCAAGAATTTGAATCAAATGGTTGCCTATCTCCGAAAAATTTTTACAGCATAGAAGGGGCGAAAAAACAAAGATGACGCTATTAGATTGTATAAATATTATTTATTTAGAGTAACCACAGTAAATTCCTATCTCATTCTTACTTAATACTTTATATATCGATCTCTGTCTTACACACAGAACGGCCTATGCACAGCTTTAATTTGATACAATCTGTATACAGTTTTCCGATTATAAGATACATTTTTAGGCTTTCTCTGAACATTTGAATAACAAAATATCTACTAAAAAATATAATTTAGAAAGTTTAGGTAATTGTTTTGATAATCAAACAGAATAAATATGCTGTTGTAGAGACTATGTAGTGACACCACGCGGCCACAATTCGCACTAATCGACTTATTTGTTTTCATTTGTGTTGTGCGGGCGAAAAGTAAAAATAAGTCAATGATCACTTTATTCGTTTCATGCTGTTGTATAAATTTACTTATAGAAAAGTAAGAAAACAAATTATTAACAAAAAAATAATCTTAAATAAAAGAACATTACTTTTAGTGTTGTGTTTTAATTATTTAATTATTTTGACAAGTTATTATTCATTAAAAATGCGCTTTCTTATTCATTGTAGTTTATAGACGCTAGACAACTAACGTCATTAGAGTCTTTCTCATACATTGCAACGAGTCTATATGAATGATCAATTTTCAAGCAACATTGACATGAAAAATGTATTAATTTCAAAAATATGTCTAACTAACGATGTCTGTCAGCTATCTCTACATTTCCCTCTGTGCACATAGTCTGTAGTCTATACCAGTGCCTCTTTATCCATGGGGCAAGTATGGCAGCCGCCCCAAGGACTCCGAGCTCAGGGGCCTTCGTTCGATCCATGAAAAAAATGAAAGCGATAAATTGGAAAAAGGGAGAAAAGAAAAACCAAGGATTAACAAATGACAGAATTCTTCACATTTATTTAAAAATTTACTTCAACAGAAAATGCACGTGATTCTTGAATATTCCGATCTATTTTTCTGGAAATTTCTTGTAGTTTAGAGTATTTTTCTAGAATGTTCCAATAAGATTAGATTAAGAAAAAATCAGGCCCCCAATGGTAAAGTAAGTCCCAGGATCCCCGAAAGTCTTAACACGCCACTGGTCTATACCCATTTTGATGAATTTTATGAGCATATCAAAAAGTTTTAAAGTCATTATTGACGCCATTATAAAATAAAACACGCGAAAGTTCTACGATTTTAACTTTTAACTATAGCTTAGTTTTTTATTATTCGACATTATACAACGAAATAATAAAAATATAACATTATTATTACCGGGACATGTTTTCCGTCTCATGTCATATTGATATATTAAATTATTATTGCGTTTTTATGTAGAGCGTGGCAAAACTTTATAGGTATTTGTTTTATTCCAAAAAAAAAAAAATACAACTCATATTAATTATGTCTATCCTATATGATATATCGGATACTTATCTATATTTTAACATGAATTTTAATGTCTCGCACTGGGGTGGCATTTTAGAAATATTAGATGAAACGGAAATAGTCGGAAGTGGTTGACATGTAAACAAAACACAGCATGTATAACTATGTTAAGGTCACAGATACAGTAAGCCAGGTGGCTGTGCGGAAAAGTACGAGTCTACCGACAGGTACAAACACCAAGTCTGCAATATAGACTTACCCGTTTTTTTAACAACAGATCTTTAACATTTCCATGGATATTTTTTTAAGTCTTCGAAGGCACTATACTAAATTTTCTTTTTCTTCTACTTCTTCCCTATTTATGGCGCTTACGCAGCGTTAGGGGTCGCCTCGGATCCAGTTCTTGAACTCCCTGTTTCCGATTAGGCTACCTACTGACCTGGCTTACCGTTTTAGTGTGAACGAATCAATATATTTTTAAAATCCCCTTTTATAATAATAAAATCATCAAATAATAGTATATTGTGTAACTAGTGTGCTAAATACATCTTTATACGTCAGGCGCGATATGTTCAGCACAAGTAGTAGGCGAGCACACACGAGCCTTGGCGAGTATGCATCGCGAGCCGCATACGAGTGCTGAGAACAATCGCGCCTGACGCATAAAGATTTCGCACACGCGTTGCACACTATACTTTATATAGCACATGCATGGTTTTAGACTTTATCTGAATTAAAAAAACAGTTATATAATGGTTCATTATATGTAACTTATGTAACTAGTTACATAATGGTTCATTATGGAACTGTTTTTCATTATAGCACTGAAAAGCGTTGCATAATGGATCATTATGTAACTAGTTACATAATGAACCATTATAGCACGGAAAAGCGTTACATAATGGTCACTAGTCAATAAACGACTATTTAAGGTCCGCAAAACAGGTACGAAAAAACACTAAAAGCGTGCATGTGTTATATAAAAATATATAATCCATCTATAAAAATTTGTAATGTTGCACTTAATATGCAAATTCATTGCTTATTATATTTTCTTCAAAATTGACCCTGTATAGAATCAAAACACGGTTTATATAAAATGTTAGCCAGCTGTTTATCGTATTTTTAATGAAAAACCTATAATCAATGTGGAAAAACTAAAAATAATTATGCGACCTTGTAGTAACGCACGCTCTACCCGACCTAGAGACTTATTTATTTGTGATTAGTATTATATCCAAGCTGTGCTAACATGTCACGAAACATCGACATTAAATTTGAAAAATCAAGTGCTTACTTCTTTTATCTATTGTTATTTCTGAACACATTGTACAGTTCCATTGATGGAGCACACTGAGTTAAGAGGTTATAGAGACGCTACAAGCATTTAAAAGTGAAGCCGGTCGCCATATTTATTGAGCTTATTCATTTTATAAGTTAGTAGAAGAAGACGAGAATAATATTTATATCCATGTTTGGCAGCCATGTTTGTTATGACCTGTGACCTCAGACTTGACTTCAAGCCGTTGTATACGGTATAGCGTCTCTATTGCCTTTTGACTCTTGTGGTGGAGTATAAATGGTTTACGCTTGAGTTATTTATACGGATGGACTGCAAATGTATATGAGTTTACGTTTTAATTACTTTAAATAAGTCTATAAAACATACTACGACAAAATAAGGAAAACTATTCCATTAAATTACGAGCTTACTAACCTACTTATTATTAAAAGCATGCGAATTCTTTTTGATCTCCGCAATACATGGAATACGTTCCAATTCTGATGATTTTTTTCGAAACGCATAAAGTTATGTATTTATATAGTTTGCATAGATGGAACGTATCAGTTCAGCACAGACCAGACGATAATTTTTTCTTGTATTTGCAATCCACGTATCGTTTTTCTCTGGATTGCGCGCGCTTACCGTGTTTATAGATGATCCGGTAACTCGACAATAGTCCGTCTATATCAGTTGTCACTGACTGCTGCTGGCTAGGTGGCAGGACACAGTATGCGTGGGCACCCATATTTGTTCTCTCTTTTTCTTGCAGAAAAAGCAATAACGACCTCTCGCTCTTATTTCGAGAGATAAGTCCATTGGCAGCGTTTATTTCTTGATATTACCATGGTTCTCCTGACATAAAAAAATTCTCAAGTTTTCAAGGTCTGTGACCTCTGTAAAATGTCAAGAATAAGCCTTCTTACCTCTAAACAAACTTTGCTTTATTAATGTTAAAACTAGTCTTGCCGTCTAGATCTAGACTTTCTAGACTCTTGTCTTGTCTTGTCTAGATTTTCAAGGCAAGACTTGCAAAAGTCTTGTCTAGAAATGTTCAAGACAAGACAAGACTTGCTTTATCTAGATCAAGACTCTTGCCAAAACTCTAGACAATTTTCAAGATGCTAGATAAACTAAGTACCTAGTAGTAGATAAAGTAAACAACTAAGTCAATCTAGACTCTTGAAAATAATCTAGAGTCTTGAAATATCAAGACTCTAGATTATTATAGACAAGGCAAGAGTTTTTTAATCTAGACTTAGACTTAGTGAAGTCTTGATATTTCAAGATAAGATTTAAGTGAAGTCTTGTCTTGATATTTCAAGACAAGACAAGACTTTAAAAGACTAGTCTTGTCTTGTCTAGACGGCTACACTAGTTAAAACACAAAATTTTTCTAAACGTTAATTTTATTAAAAATCGACAATTTGGTAGCTACAATTATTATAAGGTGAAATAAACGATAATAATTATCCAGTCCCAGAAAATTGTCATTAGTAGTTTGTTGTTAGAACATTTTCCGGCCTGTAATAGCAACAGCTATCTAATCTACCTAATGGCCGACACGCTACTTACATCCACCTATTTAATTGCTATGTGTGCAGATAATCGCTTTGAAGAAGACTATCCTTATTTTTGTGGTCAGAATTAAATTATAAACATGATAACTAAGGTGTGGAAATTACAATTATTATAATGTATATTATTTTAGTTCTAATATTTTTGCAAAATTTAAGAGTCAAATAATAAAGACTAGTGTTAAATAAATAGTATTCTATATACAGTACTCTTTCGTTTATCCACCCCCACGAAAACCAACCTAGTGTCTGATTGGTGGAAGTGTTGGATTACAATTGTTGTGTCTTTTTGAGTCAACATTAATACTCTACATAGTCGACCATAACATTGTTTTGTTTTTGAGTTTCTATGAGCTACGCTTTTGAAACAAACAAGTTATTAAAAATTATAATTTCGTTGTGATCAGACCTATTTTAAACTCGTCTTCATTAAATCAAATTTTATTGTGTTTTATTTATTTATTATTAATTTTATATAAGGATCTACGATATTATTAAATCACGTCAAAAAGATAACAATGTAATAGAAAAACTCCGTCGCAGTGCCAAACCCTTCGACAATATAGTGTATTTGCTAATACAGACATTGTGGCTTTATTATGTGAAGTTTATTTTTGGACAAAATACAAAATTTAACACATCCCTTAAAATAATTTTTTTTTGCAATACTATTGTCAAGCCAACGTCTGCACCGTGTTATAAATACACCCTTCAGTAAGTAAATCCGTATCCGCAAACTAGTATTTTCATCAGTTCGGTCCTGTCGGGTCGATTTTATTAAAATTGTGGTAGCATATTTTTATCTTTACTAAAGGGTGTAATTATATTTGCTAAAAGAAAAACTAATTACTTAAATTTGATCAAATATATTTGAATTAAATTTAAAAATAAAACGACAAATGGCATTAATCTTTAATAAACAGAAGACTGCTGCGGCATCCGCAGCTGGCCAGTCGATTGTCGATGAAACAATGGCGCATTTATGTTAAACACAGACTTTAAGCTACTTTATTATTCCCATATTATCCTGCGCTTTCTATGTCTGTATCTCTGAAGCTTTTAATCCAATTCTCCAACAGTGACGTGCGATTTTGCTAAAACTAGGTCACCATACACATTATGAGCAATGTATATTAATTAATGTACAGGATGAAAATTTATTTATATTTTAATAAATTTACAAATGTCGAGAGTGGCTTTTAGTGTGTTTTAAAAAATAACCTTAAAATTATGTTATTCTGTATCATCTACATAACATCATTATCATTATAATAATTATTAATTAATTCAACAATGAATTTAATCTACAAGGCATCCACTAGGTAGTGAATAGTATTTCTTAACATATCAGTCAGCATATTATGCCATCATGATTGTTAAACGTCAAACGATTGTTATAAGATATATAAGGAAAAAATCAGAAGCCACTGTCGGGACTTAAACCCGAAATTCCCAGTTATGATGGCATAATATGCTGACTGATATGTTAAGAAATACTATTCACTACCTAGTGGATGCCTTGTGGATTAAATTTATTGTTAAATTAATTAATAATTATTATATTGTTGTCCACAATTACCTCCTCATATATTGTTATTTTATTCAATATCATTAGATACACCACCCATTAACGGAATGTCAGACAATCTGCCATCCGCGAAAAAATTTGCTCACAGTTGAACAATTCAATACGATCGTATTCGCTTGATCCGGGGCTGTCGGACCTGCGCGCTGTTGTGGTGTAAATATTTCGTTCGTCATCGTTAGTTTACGTTAGTTATGATCGGCAGTTTCCGTTACGTTAACTGCAAAGACTTTAGTAAAAACACGAGTAGAAACAACAAAAGAAACCTAACCTACCTCGTATTCGTTACGCCGTCTGTCCGTCCGTCTGTCTTGTCTGTCCTACCTTTAAAAGGCTATACCTTTTGAAATTTTCACAGAATATGAGTTATTATGGCGGATATCCTAACAAATAATGGGCCCACCCGCAAAAAACGAAAAATTAGGCATAGAGGTGTACCAAGGTATCAAATATTACCGGTGCTTGTGGCGTGGTACACGGTTGAGTAGTGGAAGGGTGTTCGCATGCGACCACGAAGAGCCGGGTTCAAATCCAACTAACGTTACGTGATTGTTCTTTTTTTTATATACCTAATGTAAACATTTTGGAATTTTTCAATTTATTTTTTATTCATCAAATATTCTATTAATATATTTTTTTACTTTAAAAATATACCTACATTAATTAAATTTGATACGGAAAAAAAGATCAAAATAAAAAACTTTTTAAAAACAAATCTGTTAATTTTTTACCTCTAGCTATCTCCTTATTTTATTATTGTACGGAACCCTCGATGCGCGAGTTCGTCTCGCACTTGACCGGTTTTTTTAATTAAGAAGTTTTTCGTCAAAACCAACGACGCGAGCTCTACACGAAAAATCAGCATTCACGCGAGCGAAGTCACTCAAAAGCTAGTATGTGTATAAGGCAGGGGTCGGCAACCTTTTGAGACGGAAGAGCCAAAAGTTACAATTTACAAAATTTCCCAGTTTTTAAAGAGCCACTAACATTTTTATTTCAATATCATGGTATTTGATTAGGATTAGGTATATAAAAAAAAAGTTCTGACTGCGACCGTTGACGACACAGGTCACAGTGCACCAATAACTAAACAAACAGAACAGTGTTGCCACATTTAAAAAATGTCAGCTGTCCGTATACTCTCTACTCCACCTATTCTCACTGTTCTCTGTTGAGTGTTTTTATCCTGTTTAAAGTTTTGTTTGCAGTATAATATTTTTTATGAGTTTTGCAAATAAAATAATATAACTATTAATATTTGTGCATGGAACTGGAGAGCCGCATCTTGATATCATAAGAGCCGCAGGTTGCCGGCCCCTGGTATAAGGACATGCATAATGATATATTTCGTTGACGTTAGCCTCCATGGATCACACAGACGAAGGTTGGTCAGGATGATAGTTTGTTGACGACAGCCCCTGAGGATTTATGCTAATCCAGTTCGGTACGTCGCTGGTGACATCGATGTAAATATACAACGATAAGGGCAACATAACATAATATCCTATGTAGGTATGTTGCGTTCTATTTGACATAATGCGGTTTTATAAATGCTGTGAATGAACCACTTTCAACATAAAATACCGGTCTTAGAGGCGGGCGTCTCTGCAAGTGTATTGCATGCTTATGTCTCTATTATATATACTCGTATAGAATGCTGTACGTTTAGTTTGGTAACTGCAGAAGGACATTTTACCATTCTTGAGGCACAGCATATTATAGAAACACCAGCAGAAACACTCGACTGTCGGCACTTAAACATAGGGTTACCAGAATTCCTCTTTTTAGAGGACATGTTCTCTTTTTCAGAGTTAATTTTTTGTCCGATATACAGGGTGGCACATCTTAAACAATGCAGTGAAATCTTATGTTAATTGCGATGGTTAGTAATTAATATTAATTTTCATAAATATTGTTATTTTTATGATTGTACTTGAAAAAGTCTAAATCTATAGACGAAACGTCGTACATTTAATTTAATAAATCAAATTATTTTGTCCACTATCCTGCGATTTTGCTTAATTTTATTAATGCAGTGAAATATCTCGTAAACGGCACAAACCATAAAAAAATGTTTTGTACAAAGGGTATCAAGGAGTATCAAGGGAGAGTGAAGACTGATATCAGATTTAACATAAGTAGTACTGTGAAGGTCAGGCGAAGGTCAGCTTTGATTTTTTAACTGTAACAGTGCATTTTTATTCCAGAGTACGATACAGTATTTAATAGTGAACAGTAAATTATTAAGGTATATATGAACTAAAGTTAATAAATATTTAGGTATTTACAAATTAAATTGCAAATTTAATTTGTCAATTCGGTTCTTTTTGAATTGATTAAAAAAAAAAAATTGTGTCAAAGGTTATTTGAGCCTAGCACCAATTCATATTTTCTATTCATTATTTTTTTTTTAATAATAAATTGAAAATCCAATTGACACTTTTACCAGCTCTCCGGCTAGAACCCGGGAACTGGGGAATTGAATTCAAGCCAAGAAGGCCGGTGCGTAATATCATGGCTATCTGCTACGAAGCAGGACGTTTTGGTACGGCCGTTTTGGTCCCGCCGTTTTGGTACCGGACGTTTTGGTCTCGGCCGTTTTGGTCCCAGTTATTAGATTATGACAAATATCAATAAATATTGGTATACTTTTCATAACGGTTTATTTTTCAATCTATTTTTACAAGAGTTTTATAATGTTTTTTGAAGGAAAATCTCTCAGCAAGTCCTTTCATTTGATACCCATATTGTAGGAAAGCATAAAAAACTTAGTCCGTCATTTTTAAAAGTCCGCCATATTGGATTTAGAGTGACGTCACTTTATTTGTCGAGTTGTTCTCAGCAAGCCCTTTCATTTGATACCCATATTGTAAAAGTGCATTAAAAATAACTAGTCCGCCATCTTGAGTGTTTCGCCATGTTGGATTTAGAATGACGTCACATAGCTAACCATGCATTGTCATCCAAACTAAACGTGTATACAAAATTTCAGCTCAATTGGTTGAAGATATCTGCTTCAAAATTGAGTTGCAAGATTCCACCCGAACAAACATACATTTTGCAAGTTAAATAAAAGTTTTTAAAAAAGAGAAAAGTAGTCATGAAGACTGCCGACGGAAGTGAAAACACATCTCTTATAGTACAGGAGTGGAGGTCTTCGGCTCCACAGTATTGCAATCTTGCCTCACGGTTAAGCAGTTTGGGCTGTACGCATATATCTCTTCTACACATGTGCAGATTTTCTCCAAAAAATTTTTTTTAAAAAACTTGTAAAATAAAATAATGAACCGTTATGAAAAGTATACCATTTATTATGTAAAAAAAACACCGTTATAGCAGATATCTCTTCTGCGCATGCGCCGATTTTCCCTAAAATTTAAGAAGTTACCTGGAGACGAATCGAACAAAAAAAATTTTTTCAAAATCGGTTGAGCCGTTTGGGCTGCACGCATATTTCATATTGAAAAAATACACAGCATACATTTATTATTGTATAAACTAATTACTAAATTATTTTTTATACTTTTATTTTTAGCTCAATTCCGAAGAAATTCCAAATCCGGATCGAAACGTTAATTGTTTGAAATATATTATTTAATTTTTGTCAATATATTGTCTGAAAAATTGGTAATTTTATTTGTCATAATCTAATAACTGGGACCAAAACGGCCGGGACCAAAACGTCCGGTACCAAAACGGCGGGATCAAAACGGCCGTACCAAAACGTCATATACCGATCTGCTATGCCATAATTTATCTAATTTCTGTTCATTTTGGCTGTTATTTAATTTCTAAATATCTCAATATTTATTAACTTTAGCTGATATGTACCTTAATAATTTACTGTTCACTATTAAATACTGCATCCTATTCTGGAATAAAAATGTACTATTACAATTAAAAAATCGAAGCTGACCTTCGCCTGACCTTCACAGCACCACCTATGTTAAATCTGATATCACAGTCTTCTTGTCACCCTTGACACTCTACAACTTTTGTATGAAACATTTTTTTATGGTTTGTACCGTTTACGAGATATTTCACTGCATTGTTTAAGATGTGCCACCCTGTGTATTCTCATATCGCGATCGGTATGAAAATGTCCTGTTTGTCATCTTTTTGCCAAAATCTAATCAACAGAAAATTGTGAAGACAAATTTTTGATCTAGTAATTAATATCATAATTCAAAATTTACATGCATAAATTTTCGAACGCAGTAAAAAAGATTTAAAATAGCAGGATTATAATAAGAAAGTACCATTTTATGAACTCCTTTATATTCCGCATATTTGTATAAAGTTAACTAATAGTTCTATATGTCATTGCATTAAAGTGCCTGTATTTAATGTAGTTGTATTTAGTGTTTCTCCCGGTCGCCATCAGAGTGCCGCATTGGCGCTGTGGAGGCGTCGTGACGTCTGCCGCCGTTGTTGTTTTGTTCCTGACATCGTCTGCCGCTCTGGCGGACGTAGATAGAAACTACTTTATAAGCCAACTCGGTCGATATTAAAGTTTCCATTTCTATCGTCGTCGTCATGTTTTTTTTTCTCTTTTCAGTGAGCAATTTTAAATTTCTTCAGTGTTTGTCATATAATTTTTAATGCATCTACACAGAAATTCGTTTTAAAGTTTTAGATATTTCCTCATGAAATATCGAGATAAAATAATTTCTGACCTTATTTAAATTTGCAATATCAAACTTATTAATTTAAAAAAAATATGTTTCAAGATTGGAAAAGTGCCAACTGTGTTTTGTACATTTTAATATCATTTATGTATTTATAACCTTGTTTTTTTATATTTCGTCAAAGTTTTTGCAAACCCTCATACATCAAAATATAGAATGTTTTTTATTATGAAACCCTATGGCCTAAGAAATTTGAGTTTGTGTCTTCGTTTAAAATTTTCAAAATTACCTAACGGAAATTGATATAACATAAAGTCAGTTAACCTTAGAGCGCCTTTCAAATGACGATCGCGACGATGTTCCAAAAATCTCGAGAAAAATATTTTTGGAAATAGATTACGAAGCTACGAGATTACGAAGCTACGAAGAAAAGATTATAAAAAGCGTGGTAACTCGAATGCTTCGTAAAGAGAATACTGATAATAGAAAAATACTGTAGTTTTTAACCAGACTACGAAAAAAGAAGGTAATGATTTTATTTACAGTTCATGATTTTGTGAATTCAAGTGATTAACACGCGCCATTTGCAAAAAGCGCATGGCTACAAGCGACGTTAACTTCGATGCAGTAGTACCCAGCGCTATGGTTCGTCGAGCCAAAAAACAATGTATTGGGAAACATTAATGCACTGTGCAAAACAGATAGTTTTAATTTTTAGATATAGATATTATATTACAAACTATAATTATGTACAGGGTGTCAGAAAAAAAAAGTGCAATGCATAGTAGGTACTGCACGATAGAGGAACTCAAAATATGAAAAAAAATGTCCATATAAACATGGATCCAAATCTCAAAATCAAATCTCTTAAAGTTTGAGTGTTTTAATTATTTTTTTCGCGATACTATATTTTTCTTGTTCCGTATTATAATGTTTTGTTTTATTTAGCCAAGCAGCAGGTATTGGGAACGCTGTAAAGAATAATGTTTTATTTTTCTTGTACATAATGTGTATATTTTTGTTAATAAATTTTATTTTATCTTATCTAATCTCTTAGATTTTTTGTTTTGTAGTTTCACGAAAACTGACGTGTTTTCCGAAGAAATTATTAATTTAGATCATCTATGGAACATAATTTTGGAAGCTGCTGACAGGTTTCGAAACAATTCAGGAATATTCCAAAGATGTCGTCAATGAATGACCACAAGGTTGGAATTGTGCATCGAAGAAGAAGGGCGATAAAATTGAACAGTTAATTCTTTAAGTTACCCATATCATTTTTGCATACATGTTACAATAAAGTTATAAGTATTTTTAATTGTTCATAATTAATAAACTACTGAGATTTGGACCCAGTGTTTATAGAGACTTTTCCTCTATATCGCGCAGTGGCAGTACTATGCATTGCACTTTTTTTCTGACACCCTGTATATGAGTATTAAACCAATATTGGCTATTCTATATCATAAATGTTAAAATTAACAGCGCTGTCCAAGGGTGTACGAAATGGTGGTGGCAGGGGTAGCTCTCCCCCGGATCTAAAATAATGGAATAAAGTGTGAAAATTCATTAAGCTTACTTCATACTAATACCTATTATGTAATAAAGAAAATTATAAAGTTATTGTTTCATATCTCTAGCTTCGTATTTTACTGAAAATACAAGTGATACACTCTGTGCGAAGAGAATTTGGAATGTATTAATTTAAAATTTATTGAGTTACACGTCTATCTTCATGTGTATCTCACTTGCAAAATAATCATTTTCTAATTTCTCTTCGCACCGGACAGAGTATATTATTATCGGTAAAATACGAAAATAAAAATTTAAAATAATAATATAATTTTGTTTCTTAAGTACATAAATATATTATTATTATGTAATAAACTATTCTGTCAATTATAATAGTATACTGTGTAACTAGTGTGCTAAATACATCTTTATACGTCAGGCGCGATATTTTCAGCACGAGTAGTAGGCGAGCACACACGAGCCTTGGCGAGTATGCATCGCGAGCCGCATACGAGTGTTAAAAACATCGCGTCTGACGCATAAAGATTTCGCACACGCGTTGCACACTATACTTTATATAACACATGCATGGTTTTAGAATTTAATTGAATTAAAAAAACAGTTACATAATGGTTCATTATGTAACTAGTTACATAATGGTTCATTATGCAACTGTTTTTCATTATAGCACTGAAAAGCGTTGCATAATGGATCATTATGTAACTAGTTACATAATGAACCATTATAGCACTGAAAAGCGTTACATAATGGTCACTAGTGAATAAACGGCTATTTAAGGTTCGCAAAACAGATACGAAAAAACACTAAAAGCGTGCATGTGTTATATAAATAGATATTTGTGATGTGAACCATCGAGATTTTATCCATAACTAGTGGTACCCGTCCGGCTTCGCCTGGGTGCTAAGAAAGCCCGGGTGCAATACACTACTCACTCGCTTCGCCCGTTCGCTTGAATATTATAAATACACTACTCACTCACTTCGCTCGTTCGCTTGAATATTATAATTACATTACTTACTCGCTTCGCTCGTTCGCTTGAATATTATAAATACACTACTCACTCGCTTCGCTCGTTCGCTTGAATATTATAATTGCGAACAAATTTGATTACCATAAAAACAGTTATAGTGAGTCAACCTTAAAAGATAGACATATGCTGTCGCGGACTTTTGTTTAGAACTTTTAAAGGGGAACAATTCCGTCATACATGATTTTTGCGTAACTTTAACCGTTTACGCAGCGCACGCAATGGAAGCTCTCAAAAGGAATAATTTTTCCCGTTTTTGCAAACATTTTTCATTGATGCTCCGCGCCCCTATTGGTCGTATCGTGATATTATATAGCCTATAGTATTCCTCAATAAATGGACTATCTAACAAAAAAATTTTTTTTCAAATTCCTGAGATTAGCGCGTTCAACCAAACAAACAAACAAACGCTTCAGCTTTGTAATATTAGTATAGATTTTACGTTAAAGGGCAGCTTTACCTAACATGAAACAAAATTCTGTTCTGTTTTATAGCCAATATTTGTATATTTTGTAACCCGCCGCTACTTGGAACTTTTGCCAATACATTAGTATATTATGTTTTGCAGTTTATTTTTCTGATTTGTTTAATGGTTTCCGATATTACAGAAATATACATGGTAACTCTGCACTATAATACCCGCATTATTTTCGACGCAGTGACATTATGTTCGTTTCTGTACGTATAAATCAGTGGTTCTCAAACTGTAGGCTACGATCCAAAAATTGGATATATTACATTTCAAAGTAAATCAAATATTTCAATTTTTTTTAACTTCCCATTGGAAGTTATTGTAATGGGTTCGAAAATCGAAATCAAAATGGAATACAAATTTTTATGTTTCAAGGTCACTACACTATTTTTACACTATTTTTAGAAACATCTCTCTGTGTGTGTATGTGTGTACGTACGACCGTACGTATGTGTCCATTTCTTTCTAAGACGAAATCTCGAGAATGACAAGCCGTGAGGTGGGTCGTTTATTAGGACTAAAGTGCGACCCTTGAGGTCCACACGACGAACTTCCCAGTTTGATAAATATTTAATAATAATAATTAAATTAGATATTACACAGAAAAGTAATCATTTTAATCATTAAAACATCGATAATTAAAAAAAAAAAAAAACGGCTGAACCGATTTTTATAAAATTTATGTCGAATCAAAATGACGTTAACACGCCTCGATTGACACCCTTACGAAGTCGATATAATTTTTTATTCGCGAGATATTGTGTAAAATCTACTTTTTTGGAGGTTATTTGGTTAAGAAAAAAGAACGGCTGAACCGATTTTAAAAAAATTCCTTTCAGATCATGTATACGTTAATACGCATCGATTGGCACCCCAACGTAGTCGATATCATTTTTCGTTCTCGAGATTTCGTCTTAGAAAGAAATGGACACATACATACGTACGTACGTACGTACGTACATACGTACACACACACACACACACACACACACAGACATCTTTCTAAAAGAAGTAGTGTAAAAATAGTGTAGTGACCTTGAAACATAAAATTTTTTTTTCCTTTTTGATTTCGATTTTCGGACCCATTACAATAACTTCCAATGGGAAGTTAAAAAATGATATCGACTACATTAGGGTGCCAATCGACGCGTATTAACGTAAGTATGATCTGAAAGAAATTTTTTCAAAATCGGTTCAGCCGTTCTTTTTTCTTAACCAAATAGACTCCAAAAAAGTAGATTTTACACAATATCTCGCGAATAAAAAATTATATCGACTTCGTAAGGGTGTCAATCGAGGCGTGTTAACGTCATTTTGATCCAACATAAATTTTATAAAAATCGGTTCAGCCGTTTTTTTTTTTTTTTTATTGTTAAAAATAAATAATAATTATGTTTTAATGATTAAAATGATTACTTTTCTGTGTAATATCTAATTTAATTATTATTATTAAATATTTATCAAACTGGGAAGTTCGTCGTGTGGACCTCAAGGGTCGCACTTTAGTCCTAATAAACGACTCACCTCACGGCTTGTTTTTAAATTGTTATTGTATTTTAGTGTGAATAATAATAATACCAGACAAAATATAATTTTTCTTAACCAAATAGACTCCAAAAAAGTAGATTTTACACAATATCTCGCGAATAAAAAATTATATCGACTTCGTAAGGGTGTCAATCGAGGCGTGTTAACGTCATTTTGATCCAACATAAATTTTATAAAAATCGGTTCAGCCGTTTTTTTTTTTTTTTTATTGTTAAAAATAAATAATAATTATGTTTTAATGATTAAAATGATTACTTTTCTGTGTAATATCTAATTTAATTATTATTATTAAATATTTATCAAACTGGGAAGTTCGTCGTGTGGACCTCAAGGGTCGCACTTTAGTCCTAATAAACGACTCACCTCACGGCTTGTTTTTAAATTGTTATTGTATTTTAGTGTGAATAATAATAATACCAGACAAAATATAATTTTTCTTTCGGTATTTACATTGTTTTCTTGCTTTAGGAAGCAATAAAATTATGTTGGGTCCAAAGATAATGCTAGTTTGGAAAACGAGCCGTGATGGAAAATTATAAGAACTACTGGAATAGCTGAAAAAAGGTACATGATTTAAGTGGGATATAGAAATTCACTTTATTGTGACGCAACAATAAAATTTATTGACCGTCCGAACAATGCATGTCAAGGCAATTTATATCAGTTTTATTTTTTTAAATCTAAAATTTATGTGACCGAAAAAAATACTTCACAAATAATATAATTTTTTCGTAAATGTATTTTTGCTAAATTATCTTTCTCTGTCTAGAATGATATTATTATAAAAAAAAACCCTGCTGTCCTTACATTCTGAAATCTAGTAACATCAGTTAGATATTTTTATTACACATGCGGGATAAGTACTATCTTGGCGCACGTTGGGCTTGAGAATAGCCGAGCGTGTAGCGGTGCTGTTGTTTACAGGGGGTTGCTATGGTTCCTCTATTTCAAGTCCCCAGTTCCCGGGTTCAAGCCCGAGAGCTGGTAAAAGTGTCAATTGGATTTTCAATTTATTATTAAAAAAAAAATAATGAATTGAAAATATGAATTGGTGCTAGGCCTAAATAACCTTGCTGTTGGTGGTCTTGAAAACATAATTAAACAATTCAATTTGGCGCACGTTATTTTGGTCGGTAAATAGATCATTGCCCACTCTACTGTTTCCATGGCTTTAGTGTATTATTTGCGTGCGTAAATCACACTTGGCGCATGCTTTTAAATAAAACATGCAAATCGATTCTAGGGCCAATTTAATCAATAATTAAAAAAACTAGAAAAAGTGACATTCAAGTGACAGATAATAAATATTTCTTGAAATTTAAAAACTACATTTAAATGAAAAGTTTCAGTAACTAGCGCCAAGGTAGTACTTATCCCGCACTAGTAATAAAATAGATATTTTCGATACGTGTGCGTAAAGTGAGGTATTCTAACTATCTTGGCGCACGTTATTTTGGTCGGCAAATAGATCTACTGTTTCCATGGCATTAGCGTATTATTTGCGTGCGTAAATCACACTTGGCGCACGCTTTTAAATAAAACACGCAAATCGATTCTAGGGCCAATTTAATCAATAATTAAAAAAACTAGAAAGAGTGACATTCAAGTGACAGATAATAAATATTTCTTGAAATTTAAAAACTAAATTTAAATGAAAAGTTTCAATAACGCGCGCCAAGATAGTACTTATCCCGCACTAGTAATAAAATAGTTATTTTCGATACGTGTGCGTAAAGTGAGGTATTCTAGTAGGCTTAAATTGAAGCACGAGCTAAGGGACTGACGCATACACAACCAGATCGAGTGGGGGTATACAGCACACTCAGTCCCTTTAGCGAGTGCCTCAATTTAAGCCTACTAGATATCTCACTTTAAGTGGATGTATCGAACATAATTTTTTATAACGACTGCTTCTAACGTTTAATAGAGAGAAAAAAAAATATGAAAACGGAAATTCGCTCTCCTAGTCCTTAGAACTTTACAATTACAGACTAAGTTACGATTTAGTTTATTTTTATTAAAATTATTAACTTCTGTATAAATCATTAAAAACATGACTCTCTCATGATGTGGACTTAGTATGCGCGATACTATATATAGGAACACATCGATCGATAGCCAGTAAGTGGTTGTATTGTACAAAGTGCGGAAATTTCGAATTTATAAGATGTAGAGATTGTACTTTTACGCACGCTTTGGACTTTTAAGCACGGTGACGGTACTTTTACGCACGCTTTGGACTCTCACGCACGGTGACTAAAATACGCCTCTTTACGCCCGTCTCACAGTGCTCGAATATTGAACTTTAGAAGCAGGAGTTATAAAAAATAGTATCTGCAACTCGTGCGCTGTTGTCGATTGCCCACTATCGTGGGCAATCGACAACTTACCGACACATTGTATAATAATTATCACAAATAGAAACTCTAATAGTTCCTGCACTGAAATTAATACTACATTAAACATCGTAATGTTTCAATGGCGCCTACCTCCAAACAAACAATTCTGGCTGTTATCACTGCTTGCATACAATTAGCTACATACGCTCGCGATGATGTAATTTATACTGCCATTAGAATGATGTGTCGCATTATGCAAACAATTGCCATTGATTTTTAAATTATAAACGTACAGCGGTATCGTAAACTGATCAATTCTGGATTTTTGGTGTGACTTTGAACGCTAAATCCACTTTTAAAGTAGATTTATAGCATTGACTTTCAATGCTAATTTCTAAGTAGATTTAGTGTACCGAAAACCCAGCATAAAAGGTATTAGCTTAATCATGGAATAAAAAAACGGTTCAATTTTAATCTTCAGTGAGGAGTCGTCTGTAGGGTCGTATGACGGCGTACAGTTGTGGAGTTAATCGTGAATTTCTTTAATGGTTCCACATACTTACTGTGGTTTATCATAGATGTACCGTGCCATGTTGTTTTTTGTAGTTTCTTGCTTAAAGATTACAAATGATAAAGGGCTTGAGAATAATCGAGCGCTTAGTAATGCTGTTGTTTACATGGCGTTGCTATGGTTCCTCTATTACAAGTCCCCAGTTCCCGGGTTCTAGCCCGAGAGCTGGTACAAGTGTCAATTGGATTTTCAATTTATTATTAAAAAAAAATAATGAATTGAAAATATGAATTGGTGCTGGGCCCAAATAGCCTTAGCTGTTGGTGGTCTTTAAAACACAATTTAACAAATAATAAATATGTTAAAAAATACGATTTAAATTTTTTTAACTGAAATGTTAAAGATTATTTTAGCTGTAATTGGCAATTACGATAAACGTATAGTTAATTAATTTGTATGATTATATTTTCATAAATATATAGCTTAAAACAATTAATTATTTGTAAACCTTGCATTTTTATTAAGAAAACCTGAATTATCTCGCGAATTTTCATCTTGTTACAACTTGCCCCAAAACTCGGGGCAACGTACTTTTTACCCGACTGCGCCAGAAGGAGGGAATTGTTTTTCGAGTGTATGTATATATGTATGTATATTTCTTTATCACGCTCTGTAGCCTAAACGGCTTGACGGATTTTGAAAAATGAGGTGTCATTAGATTCGTCTGAATCCCCAGAGTGACATAGGGTATATGACGTCACGGAAAATTCAATATGGCGGCCGCTAGACGCCATTTTGTCAAAATGCAAAAGTAATTTTCCTTCTAAATACATTGATATAGGTACCAAAATAAAAACAAAAGAAAGGTTTCGTTGACATTTCAAATAGGGTACATGACGTCACGGAAAATTCAATATGGCGGGCGCTAGACGCCATTTTGTCAGTACGCAAAAAATCGGTGAAACCTTGTGTGTGGGGTATCAAATTAAAAGGCTTGATGAGTAGATTCAACTAAAAGGAAGGAAATAAAAAATTTATTAAAAAAACAAAAAACCCGACTGCGTAAAAACCGAACATAAAAGATGGAAACAAAATCAAATGATAACATGCAGTCAGAGGCATAGTAGTAACAACATGCAGTCGGAGGCATAGTAGTAACATCAGGTATTTCTGTTCAATTTGTTACTACTATGACTCCGACTGCATGTTATCATTTGATCTTGTTTCCATCTTTTATGTTCGATTTTTACGCAGTCGGGTTTTTTGTTTTTTTAATAAATTTTTCTTAAAAAAAGTTATAGTTGCGATAAAAATATACAAATATTTTCAATTATTTTTCGTGTGGGCATGATACTTGAATAGTTGAACTATCTATTAAATAAAACTAGTCTACATTACAATGCTATGGTTAGTTTTTGCAATACGATCGCTTTGCTAAAACATGTTACAACTAGCCTCCTTCTCCCCTACAGTATGTGTACACAAATAGGTAATTTCACTTTATTTGGTTCCAAATAACCTGCAAATTTCCTCAATAAAAAAAAGTCGATATCCATTCGTGCCTCGCTACGCCACACTCCGCAAATCAGCATAACGGCGTTTTTAGTAGTTTACAGGTCTTTAAAACGTGAAGCGTGGCACAGCAGCACAGCAGAGCACGATGAATTGCAGATAGAATCAAGAACTTTAACTATCAATGCTAGTATCAGAAGAATATTGGGTTCGAATCTCAGCGAAGGTATAGATATGATATAAGATAAATAGAGATTTCCAATAGTCTATAATTCCAGAAAAAAAGTCTAGCTGGTTAAGAAGCGTATTATATTTTATCATCTTTCTAACTGATGGTGCTCTTGACTCTTGTATATTTACCTCCACTGAAACTGTAATATTAATGCAGAAAGGAATAAGAGTTTGAGATGTAAATTACTAGGAAAAGTGTTTATAATAATATCTGCTCTGTTTCATAGCAGATATTTTCACAAACAGGGCAATCCTGAGAATAATTGATTCGTGAAAAGAAATATCTTCAGTTGACTGAAGGATCCAGAATAAAAACGCAATTACTGTAGTAAATTTCACATTTATTCGCTGACGTTTCGTGAAATATATTCAGGACGTGAATATATTTCACGAAACATCAGCTAATGCATGCAAAATTTACTACCTACAATAATTGCATTTTTATTCGGGAAGACATCTTCAATGAAAATTTCCCAACCAGGAAAAATGTTAATTACTAAAGGTAACCATATTCTTTATTATTATTTCTATTAAATTTCGAAGCAACTAGCATTTACAATTCCGGAAATTTACAGCGATTGAATTCAAATGGGGTTACAACCAGGTTGTGACAACTGAAGTGTATTCATTGTGTGGGTTTGAAGAACATACGTCTTTTAATTTCCTGTAAATTCTGAAAGCAATATTATAAGAGCAAGGAGTTTCCCCACAGCTATGAAATCTTAATATCACAAGGTTTACATAACGTTACTCCGGATACCTGCACATTCTTCCCATCTTGAAAGACCACTGTGTGAGTAAGGACGACAGGTTTTTTTACTGCGATCGGCGCAATACCCTAGCACACTTGTGGGATTTGCTCATGAGCGAACCGGATAGCTGTTACGACGAGACAGACTCGATGGTTGCAATAATAATATAGTGGTAGAAATACATACAGGCTCAGTACGAATGAATCCCTAGAATTGTCTTACGGATTGAACCACTAAACTATACTCTTACTGAATGACACAAAAAAGTTCACAGATTTCGCAATCCTTGCAACCATCGAGGACATTGGAAATGATAACAGCATATATGAAACATAATTAACTGTTTATTATACACACAATATTTATCAATGCACTGTTTAGTTTTGTCAGGAATAACCCTATTATTCTTCTGTTATATACGCGTTCACTTTTGCTTGATTACTTAACTTTTAAATGGATTTTTCTACAGTATTTATTAACATTTGCTCAAAAATAACACCGCAGATCGTCGAAAATACCTCTCAATTAACTAGACATGATATAAAACACATTTCGAAAAAATTGCACTTGTTCAATTTTGCATGATTGCTCCTCACTTGATCGCGACACCGTTGTCTTTTGGCCTTGAACGAAAACTCGTAACTCTGCCCCCATATACGAACATAAACATTTCCAATGTTCAAAACAGCCATTCACAGGAAGTACTAATAATAAATCTGTTTGATGAAATAACAATTATTATTAATCAAAAGAGCTCAATTAAAAGAGAGGATGAATAACTCAGTTTTGATAGAAATAGAAATAGCTTCCGTAGATATATACCGAAAAGGTATAATAATCATACATATTAAGTATAGGTACATATAAAACAATACAAAATATGTCATATCGATAAAAAAAT
The DNA here is from genome assembly GCA_039654895.1 of Mongoloraphidia duomilia. Lineage (NCBI taxonomy): Eukaryota > Metazoa > Arthropoda > Insecta > Raphidioptera > Raphidiidae > Mongoloraphidia > Mongoloraphidia duomilia. The sequence goes on from CM077524.1 coordinate 7,071,021, forward strand.
AAAATTTTGAAATTTAGTTTCAGATTAATTTAAAATTTAATGTGATAAAAATCTAGTATGGAGTAACTATTTACATTAGTTAATAAATGGTTTTTGATCTTTATTTTTAAAGCATTTAAAGATAGTTTTTTATTGAATTAGGCAAGTGATTGTATATTTTTAATAAATGATTGCAAACATTTTTGTTGTTGCGAGCAAGAGACAACACATAATTATCTTTTGTGCCAGTGTTATGTTCATGGACACTGATATTAGTTAAAACAAATATTTGGGTGTTTTTTAATATGAACATAAAGATCATAAATCGTTAAAATTTTACATTTTTTGAATAATGGTTTGCATGACTGACGAGGACATACATTATTAATAACTCTTACGAGCCTTTTCTGTATCCGAAATAAATCTTTTATATGTGATGAAGAACCCCAGAAATACATTGGGCCACCCCGTAATAGCAAACAAGATCGTTTTTGTGGTAACCATTAGAGTAAAAACCGACAGGTCGCTATGATATATAGACGGCGCGGATAGAAGAGGGAACATCGAGCAGTGTTCGATGGGCCAGAAATTATTTGTCAGACACTGCACAGAGTATTTTATTATCTTCCGAGACAAATGTGATATTGGATGGCTAATTCGTTTTATTCAACATACGTATACCTACTATATTTTGTAGTTAAGTCTTAAATATTACAAAAAAAAAGTTCTTTTAACGAACACTTCCCATGGACGAATACTTTTTTTTATATCTCTGTAATGCAACAAACATTTTTTATATATAGGACGAGGGAGCAATTTATAAAATGCAGTAGAATGAACCTTATTTGTCTCATCCTCCGGAATAGTCCTATTTCCTGCAATATTTACTGTTTTATATTCCTGATATAAATCTATTAACCCAGCGATGTAGCTGAGTGGTACAGCACTAGACTCGCATTGGGAAGATACTGGGTTCGAATCCCGGCGGGGCAGATGTGGCTAGGACTTTTTCCTACTGCCTTCGCCGAGAAACGGTAATTACTGTAACGGCCATCTTGTTTGAGGTTTTCCATGGTTTCCGTCAATAATTCCAGATGAATATCGAGATGGTTCCTTATTAAAGGCCATGGCCGTTTACCTGTCAAACTCCTATGCTCTCAAAGTTGCCTACCTTATCCTAATTTCCTATAATTCCTCAATTCGCACATTGCTATAAAAAAGGGTGAAGTTTAGAAAATGTAGAAAAAAACGGGAAAGTGGTGAAAATGGAAAATAGTAATGGTGCGAATGGCGTCTGTTATGACATAATGTCGAGAAACGGACGTTAAACGCATTATTATTATTATTATTATATTCCTGATATTTCCAAATTTTAGATCTATTATTTTCGGACATAAAGGGGGGAAACATACCGAGGTTTTAAATTTTGTAAGTACCTATCTATGCAGGTGCCTATTTCAAGGATAATAACAATAGAAATACATTTTTCCAATAATAAAAAAAGCTCGGTACTTTTTTTAATTTTTTATAAAATAACCTATCAGCAAAACAACTAAAAATACTATATTTCATTTTGCTATTTAAAATTCACAGAATATATTATTATATAATTATGCATATGCAATAAAGAAAAATGAAATGTTATTATTTTAAATCTCTAGTTTCATGTTTTACCGATATTTTATACTCTATATGAGTTCATCGAGAAAATAGAAAATATTAATTTATGCAAGCAAATTACCAACAAATCAAGCAACATATCTGTAAAACATTTGCAAAATAATATTTTCTAATTTATCTTTGCACCGACAGAGTATGTTATCGATAAAATACGAATACTTATAGAGAATTCAAAATATAATATCACTAGCCGCTACCCGTGGCTTCGCCTGCACGTATATTCCGGTTTAAGATTTATTATTCGCCCGCTAATAATTCTCCCCCTTCGAAGCGAAGTCGGGCCGGTGGTGTTTATAATATTAGTAGGATTCCGCCCATACGTACGTTAAAATGCAAACGAATGTCAAAGTTACGTTTTGTTACTATCCCACAGGAATTATCCCCCCACTCCCTGCGAGAAATTTATCAAAATAAAATATAGCCTATATCATTCAGGCAGTGTAGCTTTCTATTAGTGAAAGAATTTTTAGAATTGGTTCAGTAGTTCCTGAGATAAGAATTTATGATTTATAACCCCCCTCCCACGAGAGTCTTTCCCCCTGCGAAGCGAAGTCGGGCTGGTGTTAGTAGGATTCCGCCAATACGCGAAAATTTCACGTTTTGTTAGTAGTAGAGAACCAATAAAAAATTAATTAATTAACTCAAAAAGTTGAATAAAACATAGCCTATAGCATTTCTGGAATCATAAGGAACATTTAAAGAAAATTCATCAACATCCGTCAAATAGATTTGAAGTTAAATCAGGACAAACATACATAGGGTAAATGCGGGAGAGATGCTGCGGTAGAAGAGACGCCGCATGGCTATTAACTTACCTATTTACCATTAATGGATGGTGCTACAAGTACGTATGTTCGTTCATGATATGTTTGTTATCTTAACAAGATAAGATGAACGAACTTACGTACTTGTAGCACCATCCATTAATGGTAAATAGGTAAGTTAATAGCCAGGCGGCGTCTCTCCTACCGCGGCATCTCTCCCGCATTTACCCTACATACAAAGAATTTTATATATTAGTATAGATACTCTTTATTATAGGTCAATTTATTATAAAATATATCAAAATAGACAACCTCAGGTCGAGAACCGGTGTATTTACCCTACATTATTAAAATTTATTAAAAAAAAAATTCTATAAGCACTGGGTTTTTTTCCCGTGATGTTCCAGTACTATTGCTGATAACAATATTGTTATTGAACTGTTTGATGGTAGTTACATGACCTTTGAAGTCGCAGACGAAGGTCAATACATTGTTGTAAGCTTCCGTTATAAAAACCCAAGGCTTATACATATTTATAAGGTCAACACAGAGTACAGTAAATGACGTAACCGGTGCACAAATGATAAAAAAAACTCCTCGCTCAATTTGAAAAGTGATAGAACTTCAGTAGTAGGTAAAAAAACATTTACATCTTTGAGTGAGCCGGGCGGAGTGAGGGGACAGGGATTACCAGGAGGTCTGGGGTTTAAAAAGTTATAGGAACATCTGATTATCGAGACAGTCGTGTTAGCCCGCAGTCCATGCGTGGTGTTCGATGCCCGCCCGTCAGCATTTTTTCGGAACTTATTAGGGACATTTTAATTAGAATTGAGGGGGGAGGTAAAATTTAACAATTTCTGTCAACAGTGTTTAAGTATATAATTTTGCAACGATAATTTTTAACTTCTCATTGGAAGTTATTGTAATGGGTGACGGGGCCGAAAATCGAAATCAAAATGTATAACAAATTTTTTTGTTTCAAGGTCACTACACTATTTTTACACTATTTTTAGAAAGATGTCTCTCTGTGTGCGTACGTACGTACGTATGTGTCCATTTCTTTCGTAAGTACGAAATCTCGAGAATGAAAAATGATATCGACTACGTTAGGGTGCCAATCGACGCGTATTAATGTATATATGATCTGAAAGAAATTTTTTCAAAATCGGTTCAGCCGTTCTTTTTTCTTAACCAAATAGACTCCAAAAAAGTAGATTTTACACAATATCTCGCGAATAAAAAATTATATCGACTTCGTAAGGGTGTCAATCGAGGCGTGTTAACGTCATTTTGATCCGACATAAATGTTATAAAAATCGGTTCAGCCGTTTTTTTTTTTTTTTTTTAATTATTGTTAAAAATAAATAATAATTATGTTAAATAATAATGATTAAAATGATTACTTTTCTGTGTAATATCTAATTTAATTATTGTTATTAAATATTTATCAAACTGGGAAGTTCGTCGTGTGGGCCTCAAGGGTCACACTTTAGTCCTAATAAACGACCCACCTCACGGCTTGTTAGTAACTGTATTTAGCATTGTCGTTTTCACTGTATGCTTTTCTGCATTACAATTAAAGTAAATGTTTACTTTTTACAACAGTAAAAAACAGTGACCGCATTTATTACTATCTGAAGTTTAATTTCTTTCTGCACAAAATAAAAAATTTTACATCCCTTAAAATGACTAAATTTTTCTTTATTTTAATATTCGGCAAGGACTTTATCAATCCACCATACGCAATATTTGCGAATAAATCGGTAAAGTCCTCATCTTTTCCACGATGACAGCTTTTCTTCACTTTCAGGTTTTGGGGACTTTCTACTCATTCAATTACTTAATGTAAATCTAAATGGTAAACCTTTTTGGAAATATATATTTTTTGGTCAATATACTATTCTAATTTGACTCGTCTACTAGTCAAAGAAATCAAACACATTTTTATTAGACGCTAATGACCTCAGCTGTCGAGCGTCTATAATTTACAATTCAATTTTTATTATAATCTACTTAATTTTGATCACTAGATTAAAGAGTCGACCTTTAAAACTACCGACATTCAGAATAACCTACATGCAGGCAACGTATTATAATATTATGTTAAGCAGAAACTTGAAGTGCATTCGCTAAATATCATCTGCATATTTATTTACGTAAGTGTGAATTTGTTTAGGTTTATTTACAAGGGTTACCTGAATTTATTGCGCATACAATTTATACATAATTAAAAGGCGGTTATACGTTAATTTCTCTCGTTTATAATTTATTAAATTGAAATGACATTTTTTATACCGATGTTGTATATACGGGTGTCCCAAAATTGCTGGGACACAAAGCTACCACGTGTAATAGAGATCAAAATAAGTCGATTGGACCCAATTTATTTATCCAAAAATGTACCGTTTGCCCGTGAGAAGAGTTCAAAGTTTACATAAAAAAACACATTTTTGTACGCTGTTCAGAAATTATTGAAACAAATTGAATGAAATTTGACAAAAATTGCATTTTAGAAACCCAAAAGAAATTGTAGAAGGGTTAAAACCAACCTCAACCCCTGACATTTTTTTCAGAACTTTCTTTGAGGTGGTAATATGGTTCTCAATTTTTTTTAGCGAGAAGACTAATTAACTATCTTCATTTTGTTACTCTTGTAAAAATTTCTTATTCCGCATAGTTCCGAAGGAAAAAAATGTTTACTTAAATAATGCTAACAGATATTCCTATAAGTACAAGTTTAATAAAATTGTAATACTTACAAAATTTTATATACAAAATTTTATGTAAACTTTGAACTCTTCTCACGGGCAAACGGTACATTTTGGTATATAAATAAATTGGAGCCATCGACTTATTTTGACCTCTACTACACGTGGTGGCTCTGTGTCCCAGCAATTTGGGACACCCTGGATATCGTCGTTGACTTCTTGTTTTCGTTATGCTATTTCCATACTTTATTTATTTCAAATAAAATATAGTTACTTCTTACCACAACAGTTTTATTGATGGATGTACATTTCGAAGCTAAGCTTTCATCGTCAGCGAACACTGCATCGATGTAGTGTTCGCTGAAGATGAAGCTTAGCTTCGAAATGTACATCCATCAATAAAACTGTTGTGGTAAGAAGTAACTATTTTTAATTTGTTCTATTCCAACCACAGTGCTCATATATCTTTTTATTTTATTTATTTTGTTATAAATTGTTGTAATTTTCGTTCTGATAAATGTTTTCATTCAATGATCTTGATTTGGAACACATTTTTAATGCTAAAAATAATCGACAGTTTTTTTATGTTATAGGTAAATTATATTTCTGAAGTTTTAACCGATCTTCGCTTCATAGTGAAGCTTAAAATCGTTTAATCAGTCTGAATGTAAACGTTAATTTTTGATTTAAGCTTTTTGTTACATTTTTATAAAGTTACTAGCCGTTACCCGTTTCTTCGCCCGCGTATATTTCGATTTATGATTTTTTATCCCCCCCGGTGAGAAATTCTCCTCCTGCGAGTCGGGTTGGTGGTGTTTATTCACTCGAATTTTATTAATACATTACTCACTCCCTTCGCTCGAATATTATTAATATATTACTCACTCACTTCGCTTGTTCGCTTGAATATTATTAATACGTTACTCACTCGCTTCGCTCGTTCTCTCGAATTTTATTAATACATTACTCACTCGCTTTGCTCGTATGCTTGAATATTTTAAATACATTACTCACTCGCTTCGCTCGGTCGCTCGAATATTATTAATACATTTCGCACTCGCTTCGATCGTTCGCACGAATTTTATAGTACATTACTCACCTACGTTATAAAAGGAACTCCTGTGCAAAATTTCATGCTTCTAACTTCAAAAATGACGAACTTCCATACAAACTTTCATCCCCTATTTAACCCCCTTAGGGACTGAATTTTCAAATTTTTTTCTTAGTGCTCGCCTACGTTATATAAGGAACTCCTGTGAAAAATGTCATGCTTCTAACTTCAAAAATGACGAACTTCCATACAAACTTTCAACCCCTATTTAACCCTGTTAGGTGATGAATTTTCAAAAATCCTTTCTTAGTGGGTGCTTACGTCACAAAAGGAACCTACTGTCCAAATTTCAAGTTTATATCTTCAGCGGTTTGACCTGGGCGTTGTCTGTCAGTCAGTCAGTCAGTCAGTCAGTAACGGAACTGTTTTATATATATAGATTTAATATCGTCGTTAAGCTAGCACGAACTAGACCGGTGGAAAATCGGGCAAATATCTGATTAGACGGTACCTTACTGGACCGCTAGAAATAAAAATTCAACTGATGACCAGTCCTATACTTCCCACCTAGTAAATATTTGCAAAAAATAAACACTCTTTTTTATTCTTTGAAAAAAAGCATGGCCCTCTTTTTTGTTTGGTGATCTACTGATGGCTAGTAATATAGCAAAAATCATGGCTACCTTGATTTACATACAATTTTCTTTTTTTAGTAAAATATTTTTTTTCTCGAAAACTATACATTTTAGAGAAAAAAATATTTACATTTTTTCATATTATAACATCTAGAATTCATTTATATTTTTTTTACCTATGTTAATACGTGACATTGAGAACGTTTTTTTTAATATCTCAGGATCCAATGAACCGATTTGACTCAAAATCTTAATCAGATCTAAGTTAAAGGCTGATAAATGCAATAGAACAATCGGCATGGCCGTACGTTGTTCCGTTTTTAAGATATCGAAGGCGAAAAATTGACCGCATACACACACACACATATACAGATATCAGTCAGAAAATGATCTTAAACGATTAGGGTCTCAAAACGTGAAGATCTGTTAAAATCTCGAAATATTTTTTTCGGACTTAAATCCATTACTTCCCTACCATAGTAGAGGTGGGAAGTAAAAAGACTATAAATATAAAAATTGTGATATTTTTGTACACATTATAGTTGTAAAAAAATATCATCCGGGCTTGTTGTTAAACAACATAATATAAAGGTAGTATTTTGATAGCATATTTTTTCTTGCTATAAAGTGATGAATTGTGAATTATTTGAAAATACCTTGTGGTGCAGAGAACCACACGTGTAAGTAGATAATGTATTGAGTATCAATATAGGACGATGCTATCAACAATGTACTGCACCCGACAGTGTTTTATAGCATGCCTATAACACGACATTTATCGGCTGGATACCGAACAAATGTGAACGATTTTAACACGTTGTTGACCAAGACACCGAAAATCTATGTATAGCGTTAATTTGGAAGCATATGTTTGCCCGGTTAGTATCCGCATTACTTATTATATTAAATACTGATTATTGAATCTCTTCACTTCCACCACAAAATTCCGTTATTCCACCATATTGACAATGTCCTGTTTCTCTGATGTCGAGCGTCTATAATTCACAATTCATTCGACACGACAAGTCGACGAAAGTTTCATTATCGAAATAATTCTTTTCATCTATGCTTGAATATATTTTTTTAGTGTTGCCGTCTAGACAAGACAAGACTTTCAAAGTCTTGTCTTGTCTTAAAATATCAAGACTTCACTAAGTCTATAAGTCTAGATTAAAAAACTCTTGTCTTGTCTAATATCACGACTCTAGATTATTTTCAAGAGTCTAGATTAACCGAGTAGTTTACTTTACCTACTCTACTAGGTTCATCTAGACTCTTGAAAATTATCTAGAGTTTTGGCAAGAGTCTTGATCTAGATAAAGCAAGTCTTGTCTTGTCTTGAAAATTTCTAGACAAGACTTTTGCAAGTCTTGTCTTGAAAATCTAAACAAGACAAGAGTCTAGAAAGTCTAGATCTAGACGGCAACACTAATTTTTTTGTCCACTATATTTCTTTAGGTGCTTGTTGGCACGCCATAGCCACATTAAACATTTTTTGAAAAAATTTGACACGTAGATGTGAAAAGGTTCGCCATCCCTGTTTTAGGATATGAGACAAAGTCGAAACATAAGACATCCTATTCTGCACAAAATGCAGAGATACGACTTTACTTAAGGTGGACGTCGATAGATGTCAGTGTTATGTTTATGTTAGCTCTTACCCTGAACGCTTTAGTCATTAAGATAAAACTTTGGAGCAAGTTAACGTTAGCTAATTATGTAAGTTTGTTTTGATTTGGTACACAGTTCAATTAGTGGTAGAGAACTTGGTCAATAAACGGTTGAAGGTTGTGGCACTAAGTAATGTTCTGTGTTCTGCATTAGATTGGGTATCGAAGATCGAAGTGCCTCACGCTCTAACACTCAGTGTGCCAGAAGGCACATTAGTTACATTTCGATCCTTTGTCAATATAAATACAGACTTCAACTGTTAAAAGCACTACACCATCTTTCATTCTTGCTGATATACTTTTCCATATTATTTTTATATTGGCATCACTGTCAGTTATATTTTCCTGTTTACTGTTCAATATGCCAATATCATCCACAGAAAACTGGTATATACAGGGTGACACTTTGAAAACTTACAATGGCTATATCTGAGGAACCAAAAAAAATTTAAAAAATTACTGAAAATAATTTCTATAATAGGGAGGGGCACCAACATTATGTAATAACTAACCTGTTTTCACTTACCCCCTTATCCTCAGCCACCTCAACTAAATAATCTTAAATGGCAACCCCCTACTTATGATATCTTATCTGAAAGCTCTTAAAAATGCTTTTCAATGGTACCCTACAAGTTAACATTTGATGTTACATAATACATATCCAAGAAAAATAAATCTTGTTTTTCATTGGTTCGGGAAAGTTTACCTCAGCTTTTAACAATTTTCTAAAAGGAAAAGTAAGTAATAGATCATAAAAATGAAGCATCTTAAAATTCATTCAATATTCAAACCCATAAGAATGCATTAGCGAAATGACTGATGTAAACAAAGTGTTTGTGTATATTCTATGCGGATATGAATGAAAACATCTTTGAATGTAAAAGCTTTAATTTATTACTTGAGAAATACAACCAGATTTTTTCCCAAGAAAATATAATAGGTATAGGTAGATACCTACATTAAAATCATGAAAACCGAAATACATAAAAACTCTATTTTAATAAAATTAAGAAAAATCGCAGGATAGTGGACAAAATATTGGATTTATTTAATTAAATGTACGACGTTTCGTCTATATATTTAGACTTTTTCAAGCACATAAAAATAACAATATTTATGAAAATTGATATTAATTACTAACCAATTACTAATCAATTTTTTAATATTAAAACGATACAAGACCCAGAGGAAAATGTAAAACCAATTTATATTAAAATAACTGTTGAAAATGTTCCTTTAGATTTTGAAGCAGATTCCGGTTTTGCGTATGCTGCTATCTCAGAAAAATTGTATTTAAAGCATTTTAAAAACGTTCAATTATTAGCGAATGATTTAACATTGAAAGATTATGTTGGTTTTACAATTCAACCTCTGGGAATAGCTTTTCTCAATATTATCTACAATGGCAATAAGTATATTCTAAAAACGTATGTAATTAAAAATGGAGGTCCACCTATTATAGGAAGAAATGGGTTGAATATGCTAAAGTTAGGCATATCTGAAATAAATTTCGCAACTGAAAATAGAATTGAAAAAGTATGTGAAAAATATCAAAATATCTTTGAAAAAGGTTTAGGTACATTTAATAAACATAAGATAAATTTAATTTTAAAAAACGGGGCAATCCCTAAATTCATGAAACCACGACCGGTACCGTTTGCTTTGAGAGAAAAAATTGATAATGAAATTAATAGACTAGTTTCCATGAAAGTATTAGAACCTGTTGATTTTTCTGATTGGGCAACTCCGATAGTCCCCGTTCTTAAACCTAACGGGGCAGTACGTATTTGTGGTGATTACCGTATCACCCTAAACCCACAGCTAGAAGTTGTTAAATACCCTCTGCCTAGAATCGAGTATTTATTTTCAAAATTACAAGGCGGTAATAAATTTTCAATTGTTGATCTGTCAGAAGCATATCAGCAAGTACTCTTAACAGAAGATTCAAAAAAACTGGTCACGATTTCCACGCATAAAGGATTGTTTGCTTATACTAGACTTCCATATGGGGTTTCCAGCGCACCAGGAATTTTTCAAAATTTAATGGAGCAAATCTTTATTATGCCAGGTGTGGTCTGCTTCCTCGACGATATTCTCGTAACGGGAAAGTCCGATGAGGAACACTTAGCAAATTTAGAGATAGTTTTTAAAAAGTTAACCGATTATAATTTGCGAGTTAAAAAAGAAAAATGTCATTTTTTCCAAGATAAAGTAAATTATCTTGGACATCTGATTGACAAAAATGGTCTTCATATGTCTAACGAGAGAGTATTAGCTATAAATAAAATGCCGATTCCGACTACGATTAAAGAACTGCAAGCTTTCCTTGGAATGGTAAATTTTTATGGTCGCTTTGTAAAAAATGCTTCATTAGTTCTCAGCCCACTTTATAAGCTGCTCAAAAAAGAAGTTCAATGGAACTGGTCCAAGGAATGCCAGCAGTCCTTTGATAAGGTGAAAGAATTATTAATGTCAGCGCAAGTACTAACACACTTTGACCCTAGTATTCCAATTAAATTAACGGTAGATGCCTCGGCAACAGGAGCAGGAGCAGTCATTTCTCACGTTTTCCCTACAAATGAAAAGCCTATTGCATTCGCATCACGAGTCTTTACTAAAGCCGAATCGAGATACTCTCAAATCGAACGCGAAGCCTTGGCGTGTATCTTTGGTGTTAAAAAATTTTTTCAATATCTATACGGACAACATTTTATTCTTGAAACCGACCACAAACCACTTCTAGCTATTTTTGGGCCGAAAAAAGGCATACCCGTTTTAGCAGCAAACAGATTGCAAAGATGGGCGCATATTCTATCAGCTTATACATTCAAAATGCAATACGTAACGTCCAAAAATAATCGAGCTGACTGCTTGTCGCGATTACCAATAAATAGCGACCCATCGGATAACAAAAATGATAGCTCTAATGTTCTTAAATATGTAGCATCAAATCTCACTATTGATTTTAATACCGTTAAAACTGAAACGCGAAAAGACGAAATTTTAGGAAAAGTCATTTTTTATATTAAAAATGGATGGCCTAACAAAATGTCAGAGGAAAAGTACAAACCATATTTTATGCGTAGAAACGAACTGTCAATAGAACATGACTGTATATTATGGGGATATCGCGTAATTGTTCCAAAAAATTTAAGAAATCCTATTCTTACCGAAATTCACAGTTCTCACATGGGGATTGTGAAAATGAAATCTTTTGCAAGATCGTACGTTTGGTGGCCTAACCTTGACCAAGCCCTAGAGGATATTGCTAGCAAATGTGAAATATGCCAGAAATTTAAAAATGACCCCCCCAAAGCCAAATTAAGACCCTGGAAGTGGCCATCTAAACCATGGACTCGACTGCATATCGATTTTTTAGGGCCAATATTTAACAAATATTTTTTCGTCATTGAAGATGCTACATCAAAGTGGCTAGAATGTTTTAAAATGGCAGATATCACAACAACATCAACTATTAATAAGTTGTTGGAAGTATTTGCTCGTTTTGGACTCCCAAGAGAAATAGTAAGTGACAATGGTCCACAGTTGGTTTCAAACGAGTTTAAAAAATTCTTGACAGAATTTAATATTACTCATCGCACTGGTGCCCCCTACCACGCAGAAACTAACGGCCAAGCTGAATCAGCTGTCAAAATAATTAAAAATGCTCTATTAAAGGGGAAAGCCGATGCAGACGCAAAACAAATTCCATTTGAAATCAATAAAATACTAAATGCATTTTTATTACAATATAGAAATACCACACATACAACCACGTGTGAATCTCCCGCTAAACTATTACTGAATAAAAGTTTAAGATGTAAATTGGATATGTTATTACCTTCAACTCAAAACATAGTCGAAAAAAATCAATTTAAGCAGTTGTCAAATTTTCATGGTAAGCGAGAAATTAATTTTTTTGAGGGAGACGCAGTGTGGATACGTATGTACGGTATTCATTCAAAGATAAAATGGTGTGAAGCAACAATTGTAAAAAAATTAGGTACGCAAATTTTTGAAGTGAAAACATTAAATGGAAAAATATGTGTAAGAAATGTAAATCAGATGAGGAAGAGAAATAATACTAATGAAAATTCTGATTACGTCGAAATAATCCCACAGTCTTCATTACTAACTGATTCAGTTAATAATGAAGATAGTGAAGCTGAAAGTAATGCAGAGATAGCTAATATTAATCAGAATTTTCCGCATGAACTCAGGAGACGAAGTCACCTGAAACCACCGGATAGGTTAACTTATAATTAATTAAGAAAATCTGGAAAATGTCAGTGAAATATTTTGTATTTTTAGAGTTACTGTTATTTTAAAAATTATTATTCTTTAAAATTAAGGTGGAGAGATGTTATGTATTGAGTCATTGAAATTATAATGATTGCATAATTGCGTAATGTTCAATGATATTAATTGATATCTGAATACTTTTTAGTTCTAGTTAAAATACTAAAATAAACGTTCATAAAAATTTATCGTTGTATTTATTTAAATTAAAGTCTACAACACATAGCAATTAACATAAGATAGGGTACATAAGACAAAAAATTCGACTGATGACCAGTCCTATACTTCCCACCTAGTAAATATTTGCAAAAAATAAACACTCTTTTTTTTTATTCTTTGACTAGGCCCAAATAACCTTAGCTGTTGGTGGTCTTTAAAACACAATTTAATTTTTATTCTTTGAAAAAAGCATGGCCCTCTTTTTTGTTTGGTGATCTATTGATGGCTAGCTTAATATAGCAAAAATCATGGTTACCTTGATTTACGTACAATTTTTATTTTTTTTAGTAAAATATTTTTTTTCTCGAAAACTATACATTTTAGAGAAAAAAAATATTTACATTTTTTTCATATTATAACATCTAGAATTCATTTATATTTTTTTTTACCTATGTTAATACGTGACATTGAGGACGTTTTTTTGAATATCTCAGGATCCACTGAACCGATTTGACTCAAAATCTAATCAGATCTAAGTTAAAGGCTGATAAACACAATAGAACAATCGGCATGCCCGTATGTTGTTCCGTTCTTAAGATATCGAAGGCGAAAAATTGACCACATACACACACACACACATACACACATACACACATACACACACACATACAGACATCAGTCAGAAAATGATCTTAAACGATTGCTAGGGTCTCAAAACGTGAAAATCTGTTAAAATCTCGAAATATTGTTTTCGGACTGAATCCATTACTTCCCTACCATAGTAGAGGTGGGAAGTAAAAACATGGTAACATGGTAACAAATTATGTTGACTATAAATTTTAACAATCAATAATAATAATAATACAAATGTTAGTATAATTTCATAACATAATTATACTGACTACTTAAATTTTGAGTGTCTGTTCTATAATTGATTGAATTGTTACTTCCCACCTCTACTATGGTAGGGAAGTAATGGATTCAGTCCGAAAACAATATTTCGAGATTTTAACAGATTTTCACGTTTTGAGACCCTAGCAATCGTTTAAGATCATTTTCTGACTGATGTCTGTATGTGTGTGTGTATGTGTGTATGTGTGTATGTGTGTATGTGTGTGTGTATGTGGTCAATTTTTCGCCTTCGATATCTTAAGAACGGAACAACATACGGGCATGCCGATTGTTCTATTGTGTTTATCAGCCTTTAACTTAGATCTGATTAGATTTTGAGTCAAATCGGTTCAGTGGATCCTGAGATATTCAAAAAAACGTCCTCAATGTCACGTATTAACATAGGTAAAAAAAAATATAAATGAATTCTAGATGTTATAATATGAAAAAAATGTAAATATTTTTTTTCTCTAAAATGTATAGTTTTCGAGAAAAAAAATATTTTACTAAAAAAAATAAAAATTGTACGTAAATCAAGGTAACCATGATTTTTGCTATATTAAGCTAGCCATCAATAGATCACCAAACAAAAAAGAGGGCCATGCTTTTTTCAAAGAATAAAAATTAAATTGTGTTTTAAAGACCACCAACAGCTAAGGTTATTTGGGCCTAGTCAAAGAATAAAAAAAAGAGTGTTTATTTTTTGCAAATATTTACTAGGTGGGAAGTATAGGACTGGTCATCAGTCGAATTTTTTCTAATAAAACACATTTCACTGATATTGCGTTTCTTCTAATTTGACTCTTTATCTAATATTTGAACTTCATTGAAAAGAAATTTATGCCCAGTGTCGAAATGATGAGATGACAACGCCGTCTTATTATCACTTATTAAGTTTATGTTTCTACAGTCCATTTTGTGCTGATAAATTCTATTTTTTAATAACTGTTTTGTTTGTCCTACATAGCACTTATTACATTCACAAGGTATTTTATATCCTATCTATGCGATTTTTCTTAATTTTATTATAATCACGATCTCTATTTTAATGTCTGGTTTTTACAAAAACTGTAATGTAACAGTAAATGAAATTTATCTGCTTGTTAAAATTTTTGTAATATTGTAATTGTATTTCAGTTTTCTTCTTTAAACGGCTTTTATTATTGAAGCAAAACATTTACGCACCGCGGTGCGGTAGAGTGAATAGGAATAACGTGGCTGAACTCCCACTCTTCTGCGCCGTTGAATTAGAGTGAGACGCTGGGAAGACATCGCTGCCGCGATCGTTACAAGCGTATGGATGTGTGTGTACACAGGGTGCCATAGAACAAACTGCAATGCATAGCACCACGCGATAGAGGACAAAAAAATAATTTAAAAAATTCCTGTACACTAATGTCCGATCGCTTTTTGTTTTCAAGTTACAGGATGTTAAGTTTTTTTTTGATAATTTTAATAAATTAAGAACGCTTTTATTAAATACAACAACGTTTAAAAATGTAAGGTATTTAGCTCCACAGAAGGTGTTCAATTTGGTGACCTTGTTCTTGGATACACATTTCCAATCTTCGTAATAATGATTGACGCCATTTTTGAAATATGTTCGGATTATGTATCAGCAGACTACAATTCTGCTCCATAATTGCTCTTCAGTGTTTATTTCTACGTTTTGTTTCCTGAAATCATGGCCTGCCTTTAAATATTTTTTATTCCCTATTTAATTAAATGTATCCAAGAACAAGGTCACCAAATTGAACACCTTCTGTAGAGCAAAAACATAACAGCCTGTAACTTGAAAACAAAAAGCGATCGGACATTAGTGTATAGGAATTTTTAACTTCCAATTGGAAGTTATTGTAATGGGTCCGAAAATCAAAATGTATAACAAATTTTTATATTTCAAGGTCACAACACTATTTTTACACTATTTTTAGAAAGATGTCTATGTGTGTGTGTTCGGTGTGTGTGTACGTATGTACGTACGTATATGTGTCCATTTCTTTCTAAGACGAAATCTCGAGAATGAAAAATGATATCGACTACATTAGGGTGCCAATCGACGCGTATTAACGTAAATATGATCTGAAAGAATTTTTTTCAAAATCGGTTCAGCCGTTCTTTTTTCTTAACCAAATAGACTCCAAAAAAAGAGATTTTACACAATATCTCGCGAATAAAAAATTAGATCGACTTCGCAAGGGTGTCAATCGAGGCGTGTTAACGTCATTTTGATCCGACATAAATTTTATAAAAATCGGTTCACCCGTTTTTTTTTTTAATTATTGTTAAAAATAAATAATAATTATGTTTTAATGATTAAAATGATTACTTTTCTGTGTAATATCTAATTTAATTATTATTATTAAATATTTATCAAACTGGGAAGTTCGTCGTGTGGACCTCAAGAGTCGCACTTTAGTCCTAATAAACGACCCACCTCACGGCTTGTTTTAATTATTTTTGGTCCTCTATCGCGTGGTGCTATGCATTGCAGTTTGTTCTATGTCACCCTGTATAGTCGACGCGGCTAGAAGTTTCACTTCTGTAGTGTGCAGTGTAAAATTCACGGCCTCATTTTTTCATAATGTTGGTAATTTTCAATATTAGGTGTTAACCATAAGATTTAAAAAATGCGTAAGAAATGATAATAGTCACTCACGTAGGGATGCTCAGTCGTTGCGTAATAAATTAAAAACATAAATAATTGGTACTAGACACAAATAAGTCTGGCAGTTGACGGTCTTAAAAAACTTGTAGAAATTCTATATAGATTTTCTTCAACCTATATTCAAATAAACGATGGAGCGTTAATAAAATACCACAACCCCATTTAAAAAGCAGCCAAGTAAATTAAAAATGTGTTTATTTCTGTGATAAACAAGTTGTGAGATAATTTTTCCATTTGAAATTAATTTGAAAAAAAACCTTGAGGGAATATTTTTACAATTATCTTTCATTGAATATTCAAGTAACTTCCTTTGGTAAAGTATAAGCATATAAGAGGGAAAAATAATTAGAAATAAATATAAGACGAAAACAACTCACTGTATACTTTTATTTTCAAGTCATTATATTTTTCAAATGAACGGTGAAACATTAATAGCAATCGATACACAATTTTCTAGCTTGATGCATTTTTCTTGTTCAACGTTTTTAAACTATAGCTACTGTTGACTGAAATTTGATATACCGGAATTAGTCCACCAGAACTTGTCAGTTCTAATTTATACAGAGTGGTGACCGTGGCTGCTGCACATAGGGATTTAACCCGTAAAATCAAACTTTCGCCATTTCCTGCTTCCCTAATTATTTTAGGAAAAATATCTTCAAATAATAGTTTTAGCACATAAAATTCTGCATCTAAATCATTAAACAAAATTAATTTTGCATGCTTTGCAACGGCAGAAATTTGATATGAAAATGTCAAAATTACCTCAAAAACAGATAGCGATAGCCATGGAACTTGAACAAAATGATGACGTTTTAGCTGTCAGAATAATTTCTAATCATTTTGTCCAAGTTCCATGGCTATCACTATCTGTTTTTGAGGCAATTTTAACAATTTCATATCAAATTTTTGGCCGTTACAAAGCATGCAAAATTAATTTTGTTTAATGATTTAGATGCAGAATTTTATGTTCTAAAACTTTTATTCGAAGATATTTTTCCTAAAATAATTAGGGAAGAAGGAAATCGTGAAAGTTTGATTTTACGGGTTAAATCCCTATGTGCAGCAGTCACGGTTACCACCCTGTATAAAATAGTAACGTTACCTCTGTGAGTATAAATATCTTTTCTTGTAGGTTTTTCGGTAGGTACCTATTTATTTAAGGGAAAATACCTATCCATAATTTTAGTCTGTCCGTTTGTTTGTACCACTATAACACAAAAACGGTTAAACCGATTTTAGTGAAATTCTGTTTACTTCTACTCTAAAAGTGTCCGGCTGCGATCAAGTGATAATAAAGTTTCTTTCAAAACCGACATCAATGCGAGCAAAACCGAGAGTATAAAGGGGCATCCATTAATTACGTGAGGTGATTTTGGTGATTTTTCGACCCCCCCTCGCCTCTTGGTGAGATGTGGTGAGATTTTGCTCGACCCTCTCCCCTCTCCTAATCTCACGTGAGATTTCTCAAAATGCGTATTTTTAGTGTAAATACGTTAATCTGTGTCTGTCTGCGTTGGATTTATTTAAAAAAACATAATTTGCTTAATTGTTTTTATTTAAGACTAGTGGAGAAACATGATTTACTTAAATTAATCCAGTTTTCTCGCAATTTTACACTGTTTCTTGCGGAAAAAAAATTACATGATTTTTGCCGAGACCCCTCCTCTCCTCCACGTGAGATTGGGTGAGGTTCGGCTCGACCCCCTCCCTCCCCTAAACGCCTCACGTAATTAATGGACGCCCCCTAAAGGCTATTATTTGCATAAAGTTAAATTCCGGATTTTTTTTATACTCCTTGTAAAGTTTACGTTTTTAAGTTATGATACAGAATGTTACAATACATTTATATACTAAACAACTTCTTTCGAATGCGTTTCTGTGCGGAAATTGTATGTATTTATGTAGAATAGAATATTCATGACGGAAATTTAAGACTTAAACAGGTTTATACTTACACAGGAAAACTTACAATTTGACGTAGGTATAAAGTTGTACAACGACAGAAAGGCTATATGGAATTGTATTAAAATTGGAAGAGGTCAAGCACGTAAAATATTAACAACAGCAACTAACACAATGGAAAGTGAGTAACCCTGAAACTAACTGAAAGTTTAAAGCGGTATTCACTTGCAATTTTACAAAGTTATTACTTTTCAAATTCTTGGAATGAGTCGTCAGTTTGTTTATTAAACAAAATAAATTAATATTGGAAAAAAATTAAATGTAGCATCCTGCATCAATATCATATATCAACAAAGCTTATCCTGTCACTATAATTAAGTACTCAACTCTCTGCTGTTGAAGTTTTTAACTATACCTTTTAGGTGTTTCTTTTACTTTTGTCTTTAAAACAAAAATCTTTGAAATTAACCATCAATAAATTCACTAATTATTAGTGAATTCACATAACAATATCAGACGACCTGTCGCCATGATATTTTTTAGAGCGCTATATAAGAAAATCGGAAATCGGAAATCTAATCATAATTTTATTTTATTTTTATTTTCCAAACAATTGCACAGGGTACTTACATACAAAAATATATACAACAATAAATTATAATTTAAAAAAACTAAAAAACACGCTTTAATGAACTAAAAAGTAAAAAATAATTAATTTTATTGTAAAAAAGCGTGGGGTAGTATGAAAATATGATACAAAGCACCCCACGCTTTTTTACAATAAAATTAATTATTTTTTACTTTTTAGCTCATTAAAGCGTGTTTTTTAGTTTTTTTACATTATAATTTATTTTTGCTTTTTAGTCCTGGAGATCCTGGTCAGGATAATGGGACAAACTTATTGAATTATTGTATTGTCATCGGTCCTTGATAAGTGTGCAAAGTTTCAGTTCAATCTGAAGTTTTTTGCTTTTTTTTTTAGTCCTGGAGATCCTGATCAGGATAATGGGACAAACTTATTGAATAAATATTATTGTATTGTAATCGGCCCTTGATAAGTGTGCAAAGTTTCATTTCAATCTGAAGTTTTTTGCTTTTTTTTAGTCCTGGAGATCCTGGTTAGGATAATGCAACAAACTTATTGAATTATTGTATTGTCATCGGTCCTTGATAAATGTGCCAAGTTTCAGTTCAATCTGAAGGTTTGAAGTGGGTGAAAATCGCGTTCAAAGAATCTGTTACTTAGATACAAACAAACATACATACAGGTTAAACTAATATAAGCGTGTTAAAAATAAGTATAGCCAGTCCGCTTATGTTACTCTGGAACATGTAGGCTGTTAAACATTGAAAGAATTTTTCAAATCGCTACAGTAGTTCCTGAGATTACCCGCGACATATAAACTTTCCTTCTTTTATATTAGTATATAATATAGTCCACGGTGTATTGCATAATATATAACTTTTCGTAAGCAGATTTTTAATTTAACGATTTGCAGGTTTTAAGCAAATCCGCCTTAATTCCGGTCATTCAACTCACCCAAGAGACTCGTGATTGGTGTCTATGTATGTGTTCTTCGTCGTTCTACTTCATATTCTGTACACAAATAGACTGAAAGTTCCTGAAGTTTCTGTAAACAGACATAAAAGGTGCGTCGACATCGATGTAAGTGTGACCTATTCGATAACATATAGTTACACACGATGTAGTTTGGGCTTACACTTTGACACAGTAAACCGATAAAAGAAAATGAAAAACGAGATTTAAAAAGCACGGATAGTTTTAGGACTTGTTTCACAATTTTTAGCAATTTTGAAATAATATTTTTAGTGTTGCCGTCTAGACAAGACAAGACAAGACAAGACTTTCAAAGTCAAAGTATCTGTTAGGAGTTCGTAGTTTGGATTAAACATCGTATGGGATAAAAATAACTTAGACCAAACCCAAATAAGCTTTTTTAAAAACTGTATTAATAACGATCGTTTCTATTAACTTTAATCATCTTCATCTTAATCATCTCCAAGTTCCCGAATAAGTTATTAATATTAAATTAACATGAATGAGACTCACACATGGAGTCATCTTCAGAAGATTGCCATAAAAAATAAAAATTGACTAGAATAATGTGCTCAAAGAAAAAATTTCAGCACTGGTTGAAACACAATTTTCGATATTGTGTTTCATCCAATGCTGAAATTTTTTTCTTCGAGCACATAATGATAGTCAATTTTTATTTTTAATTTGCTAATCTTCTGAAGATGATTAATGTTGATTGAAACGATCGTTAATAATAAATTTTTAAAAAAGCTTTTGGATTTGGTCTAAGTTATTTTATCCAATAGCTTTCAATTCTTTTTTCATTGTGGTTGCTATCGCAAATTGCATTTCAATGTTCTTTGAGAATTAGCGCTCCCAGGGACCCCATCTCGTACCGGTCGGTTTGTGTATGCCTGCTGGCAGATTCTAATACACAAATGAATTATTTGTTGTGTTGAAGACGCTAATGACCTGAGTTGTCGACGCGTCTATAATCTACAATTAATTAATCATAGCAATTGTCTTTTAAAAACTATAAACGTTGCATTTTTTTGTCAAAATCAGTTTTTGGCGATTTGCAATTAGACTACAAAACATTTTTTTTAAATATTAGGCAAAAATTATATTGAGCCTCTAAATACGCAACTTTTTTTCTAATTTAAACTATTTGGTATTTATTACTATTTTCGAGGTCTCAATTTATCAAAATGAAATTTTTGCCTATATATTTTATGACGGAAAATCTATCCGGACAACTTTATATTTTTTTTTTACTTAAGTCAGTAAGTATTGTTTAGATGTAGATTATTATTATGAGTGTGTATACAGTGGCACATATTATAACAACAACGGGGTGATGAAGACACTTCTGCACGAAATATCCCCACACAGCGCATATTGTGAACCTTTCAACGAACAGATACAGAATGTCACCCTAAAAGCTCACTTTTCTAGAGATGATACAAAATACTAGGAACAGTTATTTTGGAACAGTTTCGAACGAGGAACAGATTGGAACAGTTGTCAGTTTAATAAAATACCTGTTCCGGGCTGTTCCAATGCTTCGACTGTTCCGAGTAACAAAACGGGCGTTCTTCTGCATAAAAGAAACATTCTCCGTTCCCGTTGTCAATTGTACATTTGTACCTACGTTGCAAACTGCAACAGTTTTGCTTGTCACCTACGGCTAGCGTACATTTTACGTAAAGTCGATTTTAGTATCACAGCATCACATTAACATGCGTCGCACACGACATCGCGCCTTATTAAATAATGCTTTTTATTTAATGGTAAAATCCATTTTTCAGTATTGATTTTCTGTAAAAGTATATTTTTAATATATTGTCGACATATTTATTTTGTTTTTTTTAATAATTAGGTACCTTAAATTATTAAACTTGACTAATAGAATTAATTCACGAAAAAATACCAATAATATACACCTCATAATTTCAAATTTTTATACGTTGCATGTTACAAGCTATTCCGAGAATGTCAAGGTTCCAACGTTGAAACTGTTAAAAAGTAACAGGTTTTTGAAACTGTTCCGTAAGCGGAACAGGAACGGAATGGAACTGTTATTAAAAAATAACAGTTTGTACCACCTCTACACTTTTCCAATAAAATGCATTGAGGCCCTGTCATACCCTAAAAGCTATTTCCTTTTACAGCTTAATTTATCAGGCTGTAACTAATTTCAATACATACTTTTGTCTACAAAATATGATTATGTTATTTACAGTTATTTACAACCTTGACACATGTTTCGCTAACAAAGTTAGTTTCATCAAGAAAATAATTAATTAGCATAATTCTAATATTGTCAGCGAAACGCGCTTCGAATTTTAAAATGTCCAAGTGGTGTTTTGGTAGACACAACGTATGTACGTACGTACGTACGTATGTGTCCATTTCTTTCTAAGACGAAATCTCGAGAATGAAAAATGATATCAACTACGTTAGGGTGCCAATCGACGCGTATTAACGTAAATATGATCTGAAAGACATTTTTTCAAAATCGGTTCAGCCGTTCTTTTTTCTTAACCAAATAGACTCCAAAAAAGTAGATTTTACACAATATCTCGCGAATAAAAAATTATATCGACTTCGTAAGGGTGTCAATCGAGGCGTGTTAACGTCATGTTGATCCGACATAAATTTTATAAAAATCGGTTCAGCCGTTTTTTTTTAAATTATTGTTAAAAATAAATAATAATTATGTTTTAATGATTAAAATGATTACTTTTCTGTGTAATATATAATTTAATTATTATTATTAAATATTTATCAAACTGGGAAGTTCGTCGTGTGCACCTCAAGGGTCGCAATTTAGTCCTAATAAACGACCCACCTCACGGCTTGTTAATTTTTGAAATTGCAATTCTAAGGTGGTGTTCTGAAGCCATTAGTGCATTGGACCAGCCCTGTTTGTTAATGATGAAACAATACAGTTTAATTAAATCTAACGGAAACTCTCGTGAATAATATTCCCAGTGAAATTCAAGACGTAATTTATCAATCATGAAAACAGAACACGATGCGGACTGCCAAACAAATAGCTTGGCCTGGCTTGGTTTGTCCGGTGGTCGCACTGTATAATAGAAACCCGAGTTAGAGCGGAAGCGGTGCAGGATGGCCGAACGCCAGGCGCGCCGCGCGCGCTTCGTTCTCCGGGTGTTGTTCTGCGTTGTAATGCGTCACCATGGCAACGGGGATCGTGCGTCTCCTAGACGTCTGGACTCCTGTGTGTGTCTGCATACATAGATACGTGCGTACATGCACGTACGAACATTGCAGTGGCGACTCGTGAAAATACATTATCGATATTTTTTCAGTAGACTAGTAATAAAAGTGCAAAACCTGAATCTCACGACGCTAGTTTTGCGCCGCTGGATTTTGCCTAATTGATTTTGCTGCTAGGTTTCAAGCGTGCTGTGGCGCTGGATGCGCGCTTTAAAGCTGGATTTGTAGATGTTTTTGACGCGTGCGCAGTGACAGCACAGTTTGACAATTCAGATATCAAGAAAAATGGACGACAACACGATTACAGCAGAAGTTGTTCGTCGCAGACGAATAGCAATTATTGCGTTTTTATTAATTTGTGAAAGAAGACGAAGGCATAAACGTTTAAACAACCGTCTTAAGGTACGTGCAGTACGCAGCTGGGATTCTAGATGGTAGCGTAGATCATAGCAGGGCTTGCTTAAATTAATGCATTGTTATATTATATGCGAGCGTACACGACGAAGCAGTGAGTGTAGCAGGTAAGTATAAGCGCTGTTATAAGTATAAGCGCTGTTATATGGTAGATTCAAGAATGTATCTCACCATTCATTCAGCGCGCTGACTACTACAATCAACGTGTGACAAATGTCAAATGACCGTTACAAGTTTCGCAATGGAGTGCTGAATAAGTGAAATTTTGCCAGTTTTTATTTAATTTGTTTTGAGTTTTTTCTAAGACGTATTTAAAAGTGTTAGGTTCCATAAGTAAATATTCAAAAAACCGGTTTGGGTAAAATTTTAATTCTTGGTATAAATGATGAAATTCGCCATGTTTAGATCGTTTTCTATTAATAGGGTGGACACGATAGCTCCTACCCAAATTTATATTTAAAATATACCACTTTGTAGCAGAAGAACACAAATATTCGTCTTCGCTATCGGACATTTCAAACGCGATTTAAGCTTGTATCAATGCTAGTATCAAAGCTTCGTTGTGCAAACCTATAAGCGCTTATAATTTCAGCCACCATCTACCATGCATGCTACCATCTAGAATCCCAGCTGCGTACTGCACGTACCTTTAGTTGTGGAATCGATACACTATGACGCCATGTTCGTTTATGAATGAATGAATTGTGAACTATAGACGCTCGACAACAGAGGTCATTAGCGTCTGTTTCGTTTATGACGTAAACCCACGTGAAAAGATACTGTTTACTGATTGGTTCTTGCTCAAAGCCAGCAGAGAATCAAGCACGAAAAATAGAACATGCACTACCACAGAATTCTAGCAAGCGTCCACGCAACGAAGCCTGCAGAAACGTCATTTTCCATCGCTGCAGCCAGCACGGCTGCCAACACAAGTCCCAGCGATGCGACAAAATCAGCGTCGTGTGAAGTGGCCTGATGTCGAGGTTTTATGACTTTGTCTGCGCAGAAAAACTAAATGGCTTAGAAAATGTTTATATAGTTTTTAAATGTAACATTTTTTGATGTAAAACATCTTATGTCGGGCAGTGAATAGCCGCGTGAGGGGAAATATGCAACGAAATTTCTGGTCCGCTCCTTCGCTGCTGTTCTCCCCACCACTGCGGCACTCTCTCTCTCTCTCTCTCTCGGCTTCCGCGCGCTCGGGCACGGGAAGAGAGAGAGAGAGAGAGTATACATACGAACGTAAAGTATTTAGTCGCGTTTCTGGCTCAGCGTGCTCGAACGCCGCAACCGCGCGTGTTACAGTGCAGTATATAGGATTACGTCAGCATAACAGTTAGTTGCTGCTTTTGAAAAAATATATACTACTACATAGAGAATACCACCGAGTTCAATAACGTTTTCTTTGATGTTTCACATCTGTCGGAGGTCCCGAGACCCACACCCTTTTTTATTTAGAAAGCACAGTAAAAGGTCTATTATCCGAAATAATAATTGAAACCTGACCCTGTTTGGATGATCGAATACGCGAAGGGCGTCCCAAGTGAGCGAACCGAAAAAAAATAACAAATTTGTATAACAACTGCGCACACACAGTGGAAATTACCACAGCTGTAAAAATAAAATGTCTTCATTTCTTTATATAGATTATAGATACTATTTTTTTTTTCATTCTAAAGCTGTTGAATGCTTTATAATTGCTCACCCTGTCGCCCTACTTTATATAAGAACAATTAGCAGAACAGTTTTTCCTTTCAGGTAAAAGTCGGATAAACATCCAACATGGCTAGAGAAACGTAGCAGGGAAAAAAGGAGCCTTTAATAAAAAATATTATTATTTACTGTGGGCACTGTTCAGAAACTAGTAACTTATACTAATTAGTAAGTTGATCCTCGAAATTTCGGGTTCAAGTGTCACTAATGGCATTTTACTTTTTTCCCTTTATTCCTTTATAAAGGAGACTAAGAGCACTGTGGTTGAAAACTAGAAAAAAACAACTAAATTGTTTTTGTATAATCCTTTATAATGTAATTTTTCAAAATATATTTCTTCTTGGTGTGACTCTGACATAACAAACGTTAGAACGTAGAGTCGTTTAAAGAACTTCAATTAACAATTCAAACCCAGCGCGAACATGCGAAGGCCAATAACTAAGATGTTTATAGTTCCTACTTCCGTAGACCATATCACGTGCTTTGAACTTTGTGTTACTTGTTTTATTTGCTGTTCTAGGCGAAAACAAAACAATACGTCAATAGTTTGTAACTTTTTGTCTCTCTGATTTATTACTTTCAATATCCTCTAAAACATTCATTTCAAATCTAAAATTGAAGCTAATAATAAAAGTCTTTTAATTTCGCTAATACTTCTAGTGTTGCCGTCTAGATCTAGACTTTCTAGACTCTTGTCTTGTCTTGTGTAGATTTTCAAGACAAGACTTACAATTAAGTCTTGTCTAGAAATTTTCAAGACAAGACAAGACTTGCTTTATCTAGATCAAGACTCTTGCCAAAACTCCAGACAATTTTCAAGAGTCTGGATAAACTAAGTAGTACTATGTAAAGGTTTACTTTACCTACTACTACTAATCTAGACTCTTGAAAATAATCTAGAGTCTTGATATTAGACAAGACAAGAGTTTGTTAATCTAGACTTAGACTTAGTGAAGTCTTGATATTTCAAGACAAGACAAGACTTTGAAAGTCTTGTCTTGTCTTGTCTTGTCTAGACGGCAACACTAAATACTTCCAAGAAATTGAAAGTTCTAGAAACACATGCAATTTTCTGATATACCTAAAGCGCCCCCTACACGCAGCGGAATGTTTATACGACTTCTGTGCACATACAAAATGTAGAAACAATATGTTTCATCCCTACACGTTCATACAAATCTGTATAAATAACTTTCAGCATTTTGTATGCACATACAGGTCGACAAAGTACACGCAACGACATAATGTCGCAACGTTTTGTTTGTACAAACAGAAGGATCGAAAACATTGCTTTTTTAAATCAACTTCCTATGATTTCTTTGTACGATTTGTTTGTACTGACATGTTTGTACAAACATGATGTTGGGTGTATGGATAAAAAATATTTACCATCAGAATATTCTGATAGTAAATATGTTTTATCCCTACACGCAACATCATGTTTGTACAAACATATCAGTACAAACAAATCACTTCGTGTACTTAGTTGTAATATATGTAGTACAAACATGTCAGCACAAATAAAACATACAAACATTCCGCTGCGTGTAGGGGGCGCTTAATACACATATTCTTGTATGGAATGTATCGTATTTTAGGCTGTAGAAAATTGTTCCGACATTACCCCATCAACAGCCAAGGTTATTTGAGCCTAGTATTGATTAATATTTTCAATTTATTTATTATTTTTTAATAATAAACTGATAATCCATTCATATTCATAAATTGTAGTTTCTTCCGTTCTCATCATTTATTTTCTTCAATTTTTCACAATACAAAATGTTTAAAAGAATCAACAATTAATGTTGAAATGTTTACAGTTTAACTCAATACTTTATCTTTTTATTATAGGTGCTACATGAGTCAACGGATCTAAAAGTACTGTGAAATAACTAGCACCTGAAGAATAAGTAAGTACGTAAATACATTTTCGATACTTATTATAAAGTGGTATGAGAATAATTAAGAGCACTGTGGTTTAATTTAATAACAAAGAGTTTAGTCACGTCTAACCACAATAATTTTATTAATGAATGTACATTTCAAGAACTATGCTCCCATCTTCAGCAAATACTAAACTCTGAAGATGAAGATGCTTAAGATGGAAGCATAGCTCTTGAAATGTACATTCATTAATAAAATTATTGTGGTTAGACGTGACTAATAAAGTGGTATAGTTTAGGTGGTATGCTTAAAACGTGATTAGAACTAGACAATGTGTTACTGTGGTGGAAGTGACGGCTACCAAATGGAAATCTTCTTTCATTTTGAAATCGCGACACGTACACAACTCGACTAAACAATTGTATGTATGCGCCCGGCCATAGACGAACACACTGTATACCAACAAAAAATAGATATCATTTGTGTTAGATAAAGGTATTTATTTGCGTCATAAAACAATTTCTACTAACATCAAACTATAAGATTCAGTTTTAATTGGATTTTAATTTAATTAAAAGTGTCTCTGTGTGTTGGTGTTCGATATAAAATTACTTTAGTGTGTCAGCGCTCTTTAAAACGGAAACGGAAATTGTTTGTCTCTATCAGTACCTACTCTCAAGATAATGAAACCGGGACATACGTTTATCGGAAATCCGAAAATACATTTTGGCAGAAATATACCTACTCATTGACAAAATTATCGAATATTTTTAAATGTTAATAATTTAAATACCTAATAATAATTTAAAATTATTTTCAAGTAATAGTGGTAATCTCTGTAATAACAAAAAGTGTGACCCAAAGGCTTGCTACGCTAACCGTTATCCACACTGTCGTCTCAGTCCTTTTAGGGTCATACCTACACCAATTCATTGGTTCCCAGAGTGTAGAAACTAGGGTTCATTCCCGGGAATTCCCGAGCCGAGAATTCCCGGGAAATCGTTAGGCTTTGTTCCCGGGAAATTAAGCTCGAGAAAAGTCGAGAACTCGAGAAATCATATTTTAGTCTATAAAATTATAAAATAAAACTATTTGCCTTTGCATAAAATAAGGAACCGGCTGTCTGATAAAGCTATAAATAAAGGCATATTTTATCAGACACAGTAAGCAGATCTAATTGTTTTGTATGTATGTACTATGTTCAAAATTCAGATGTTGTTTTATTGATCTTGCAAAGTTTTAAGTTGATTTTTTTTTCGAATTAACCTGCCAAAATGGTGCTGTGATTGTAATTATAAGTCAGCGTAATATTAACGTTTTAATGTTTAAATTTTTAATTTTTTTTATTTTGTTTGAGAGAAGCTAATTTTGTTGAAAACTGTCAATAAAAGTTTTATGATTATTTTGATACTTTTATTTGACAGGAAAACCACTTAATTTATTAATTTAAAATAAGATATTTTTTATGATAAACATTTTTTATTTGTGACGACATTTTTCATTATTTGAACCGAAAAGATATGCAAAAACATACGTAAATATAAATTTCTCGACAACCCGAGAAGACCCGAGAAATTAGCCTCGAGAATTCTCGAGACCCAAGAAACTGATAAGCTCGAGAAATCATGAACCCCTAGTAGGAACCAAAGATTTTAATATTTGAGGGCCGTCAAAGCAGCACAGCACACTCACGGCTATCGCAATTGCAGAGGGCTTTAGAATAGCCGGGCGTGTAGCAGTGCTGTTGTTTATATGGCGTTGCTATGGTTCCTCTATTACAAGTCCCCAGTTCCCGGGTTCTAGCCCGAGAGCTGATAAAAGTGTCAATTGGATTTTCAATTTATCATTAAAAAAAAATTATGAATTGAAAATATGAATTAGTGCTAGACCCAAATAACCTTAGCTGGTGGTCTTTAAAACACAATTTTTTTTCCATAGTACAGGATCAATAATTTAAAATTGCCATCTTCAGAGTATCTAGAAATTAAAATTAAGATGCATTTAGATAACAAAATACAAATAGAGAGAGAGCGCGAGAGAGAGAGAGAGAGAGAGAGGGAGAGAGATAGAGAGATAACGGTGTAATCGCATCTAGCGCATATTAGAAATTTAGAAATTAAGGGAAGGGAAACATTCCTACCGGTACTCTAGTTATAACAGTGTTTAGAAACAAACATTAACGAGAGAGATTGTAGATAATAAACGCTCGGCAGTTGAGGTCATTAGGATGGACGTATTAAACACTTTGCTCTAGATGTAGCCTGATGATTGATTGTATTTCAAATAGAGTACAGATTACTCTGCGATCCGAGCTTAGCTCTGTGCGACATACAACCCTCTTAAATCTAAAGGTACGTGCAGTATGGAGCTGGGATTCTAGATGGTAGCGTAGATCATAGCAGGGCTTGCTTAAATTAATGCATTGTTATATATGCGAGCGCACACAACGAAGCAGTGAGTGTAGCAGGTATAAGCGCTGTTACAAGAGCTGGTAG
Source organism: Mongoloraphidia duomilia (assembly GCA_039654895.1). Taxonomy (NCBI): domain Eukaryota; kingdom Metazoa; phylum Arthropoda; class Insecta; order Raphidioptera; family Raphidiidae; genus Mongoloraphidia; species Mongoloraphidia duomilia. The sequence continues at coordinate 7,100,716 of CM077524.1, forward strand.
ATACAAGAATGTATCTTACAATTCTTTCAGCGCGCTGACTACTACAATCAACGTGTGACAACTGTCAAATGGCAATTACAAGTTTCGCAATGGATGTGACTAGTTTAATAAGTGAAATTTTGACAGTTTTTATTTAATTTGTTTTGAGTTTTTTCTAAGACGTATTTAAAAGTGTTAGGTCCCATACGTAAATATTCAAAAAACCGGTTTGGATAAAATTTTAATTCTTGGTATAAATGATGAAATTCGCCATGTTTAGATCGTTTTCTATTAATAGGGGGGACATGATAGCTCCTACCCAAATTTATATTTAAAATATACCACTTTGTAGCAGAAGAACACAAATATTCGTCTTCGCTATCTAACATTTCAAACGCGATTTAAGCTTGTATCAATGCTAGTATCAAAGCTTCGTTGTGCAAACCTATAAGCGCTTATAATTTCAGCCACCATCTACCATACATGCTACCATCTAGAATCCCAGCTGCGTACTGTACGTACCTTAAGCGAGACATTTTAAGTCTGAGCGCGATATGAACATTCATATAAGTTCTAGATGTTATATTTCAATCAACAATGACAGTTTTCTTTTGGTGAATCTTTTATCAGACAAAGATTTATAGGCGGACTACATGAAGAAAATTTATTTGTCTTATCTGTATGCGAAAGTAACATTATGCCATGAATCGTGCTTGATTCTTTCAAATATTGTTTACGATAGCGACCAAGCCCGGTTTACAACACTCAAAATGGAATTACTAGGATTCATAAAAACTGTTTATTCAGGGAAAACGGGGTACAAAGCAAAAAATGACAATATTTGTTATTAATCTCATTAATGATCAACTTTCCGACACATACTGCGTCTACTTAAAAATTAGTAGATAAATCAGTTTTCTGGACAATTTCATAATATTAATAATGCCATATCTGCCAATTTTATTCTGGTAACCACATAGATTTTATCAATTATTTTTTACTTCCCACCTCTATTATGGTAGTGAAGTAGTGGATTTAGTCCGAAAGAAATATTTCGAGATTTTAACAGATCTAGATCAAAAAATAGTTAAGACCATTTTCTGACTGAAAAAACGTCCTCAATGTCACATATTAACATAGGTAAAAAATATAAATGAATTTTAGATGTTATAATATAAAAAAAATCTCAATATTTTTTTTCTCTAAAACGTATAATTTTCGAAAAAAAAATGTTACTAAAAAAAATTGTGCGTAAATCAAGGTAACCATGATTTTTGCTATAAGCTAGCCATCTGTAGATCAATAAACAAATAAAATGGCCATGTTTTTTTTTCAAAGAATAAAAAAAAGTGTTTTTGCAAATGTATGCTATGTATCTTCCCTGTATACTTGTCGCGCACGGCCAGAATGAGCTAGACAATACACAAATTTGAGGTACTTGAAGGTCATTGTATTCGTTGCCACGGTAATTTTTAGTTAATTATTGTTCACTAGGTGGGAAGTATAGGATTTTTTTTTTTTGAAAAGGAAAATGAATATATTACCTACATTAAAAACTACAGATCGCATTAATAATATTACAAAATTGCGAAATTGTTTAGAGTTTAGACAATGGATATAAAAAAAACTATATGTTAATTTTTAAGGTCCTGAAAAAAACACAATTTGTGTCAAAACGTTCAGTAAATAAATATTGTAATCTATTTCTCCTAAAGTAATAACTTCAAGTGAAGTATTTTGAAAAAATAGGTAATATAAAAATTGTTCCTGCATAAATTAACAATTGAAATTGAATAATTAAAATTCTGTAAACATACTAAAAGTATTTCGGATAAAAACTAAAAAATACTCAGATGTCAAATGTAATTAAAAAAGTTGAAACAAATTTCTCTTCGGTGCATTTCTTTACTTTCTTCATTAATGAAAAACTGTGTAGGAACAAGAAATATAGTAGGTAGTAGGATATATATTTCGAAGCAACAAAAAATATATTTAATTAATTATAGTATTTTGTAGCGGCTTTCAATCATTTAAAGCTTAAAGAAAATAAGTTAAGAAAAGACCAAACCATACAAAAAAAATTCTGTTAACGTTTTAGGTGAAAAGTTTATTTTAAGGCCACCAAATGCCAGGGTTATCCAAACTTACTAATTAATATTGTCAGTTTATTAACCATGGGAAGTTATTGTAATGGGTTCGAAAATCGAAACCAAAATGTATAACAAATTTTTATGTTTCAAGCTCACTACACTATTTTTAGAAAAATGTCTGTGTGTGTATGTGTGTGTACGTATGTACGTACGTACGTATGTGTCCATTTCTTTCTAAGACGAAATCTCGAGAATGAAAAATGATATCGACTACGTTAGGGTGCCAATCGACACGTATTAACGTAAATATGATCTGAAAGAAATTTTTTCAAAATCGGTTCAGCCGTTCTCTTTTCTTAACCAAATAGACTCCAAAAAAGTAGATTTTACACAATATCTCGCGAATAAAAAATTATATCGACTTCGTAAGGGTGTCAATCGAGGCGTGTTAACGTCATTTTAATCCGACATAAATTTTATAAAAATCGGTTCAGCCGTTTTTTTTTTTTTTAATTGTTGTTAAAAATAAATAATAATTATGTTTTGATGATTAAAACGATTACTTTTCTGTGTAATATCTAATTTAATTATTATTATTAAATATTTATCAAACTGGGAAGTTCGTCGTGTGGACCTCAAGGGTCGCACTTTAGTCCTAATAAACGACCCACCTCACGGCTTGTTTGATTTTTTTTTATTAAAATAGAATATTAAGCATTATTGTTAAATATATATATTATATCTTATGTACTAAAGATAATATTTTCTATGTATTATACAAATACATACAAAACAAATTGGTTTTTCCCTTGTCAATGACCCACAAATTACTTTGTAAAAATACTCACATCTTAATTTCACGCTTGATTGCGGGAAGTTAAGGAACCACAAGACGCTTGAAAACACATTGTTTTCATCAAGATAATTGTTTTTGGTTGCCCGTAGCTCGCCTCAGTTTGCACATAATATGGAAATGGCGCCGTGGAGACAACGTGTTTATTTAATATGTCATTTTTATTCAGTTAGTTTCTCAAATTACCCTTGCTTTCGTTCATATTCTTTATGCGGTTACATACGTCATATCAGTATAATGAACAGTTCTTTTTCCGAGAAGCTAATTTCATTTAAAATTAAGTGCCTTTAAGATAAAATAAAATTATACCATAATAAATCTTTGAAATGGTCCACGTTTTAAACTTCAACATTCGTATATAGCTATTTTGTATATTTTAAAATGTATTTTTCTCATCTCATTACTGTTTATTATAAGTTTTTACTTACTTTTCTGTAAATCTGTAAGGACCAAATTTTGTAACGGAATTTTGATCCACTATCACTTGTTCAATTTACTTGAAACTTTGCAGTCGTATATAGTTTCAACGACAATACAATATTTTTATATTTTGGCTATAATAATATTTAAATAACAACTTTAAAAATGGAAAAATAACATGTGGTGGAAGTGCCGGTTTTGGTGGTCGGAGAACCGTTCTCCCACCACCATCACCGAAACACTTCCACCGCATGTTTTTTTCCATTTTTAACGCATGTAAAAACCACTAGAGCGACGTTACGTCTTTCTAATCGTTTTTACCAGCATTTTTATAATAATTATAAACACATTTTTATATTTTGGCTATAATAATATTTAAATAACAACTTTAAAAATGTAAAAATAACATGTGGTGGAAGTGCCGGTTTTGGTGGTAGGAGACCCGTTCTCCCACCACCAGCACCGAAACACTTCCACCACATGTTATTTTTTCCATTTTTAACGCATGTAAAAACGACTAGAGCGACGTTACGTCGTTCTAATCGTTTTTCCCAGCTTTTTTTATAATTATAAAGGCGTGTGTCGTGAACTCCATACTAGTTTATTACAGTCACGACTCACGCTTTTATAATTATGAACCTAAATCAAATATTGTTACGGATCACCCTGTATATGATCGGCGGGCAACAGTTCTGAGAAACGGGGGTCTGCTTACCGAACAACTCGTACCTTCACGAACATTCTAGAGAACGCTAGAACGTGCTAACGTGCTGTGCCTAAGCCAAGCGGCCTATATAAACGAGTGAGTTAAGCGATCAGGCGATCAGTCGACGGTGTCACGCAATCGGTAATCAGTGAATGGTGAGTCGTGCAGCCAAGCGGATCAGTGATATAAATCAATCAACGATCGAATCAGTCAGTACAGTGATATAAATAGTGGAGTGGATATAAATAAATAGTACTGAAGTAACTGAGTAAATGACCGACATAAATAAACGTTAGAAATAAATCGGATATAAATACCGTGATATAAATTCACCTGATTAAATAAATATTAGTGTAGTCAATTGTATATAGTTAAGTGTTAATTACTTGTGTTGATTGTTAGAACTGACTTTTGGTTGTTGTATTTATTATTGTTGTGTTTTTAAATATTGTAAATAAATATTTATTCCGCCAACTCAGAAAAGAGTTTCGTAACAATATTATTTTTTCTTTTTAGTACATTTAATTAAAAGATTGTTTGATTGTTAGAACTGACTTTTGGTTGTTGTATTTATTATTGTTGTGTTTTTAAATATTGTAAATAAATATTTATTCCGCCAACTCAAAAAACAGTTTCGTAACAATATTATTTTTTCTTTTTAGTACATTTTATTAAAAGATTGTTTGATTGTTAGAACTGACTTTTAGTTGTTGTATTTATTATTGTTGTGTTTTTAAATATTGTAAATAAATATTTATTCCGCCAACTCAAAAAACAGTTTCGTAACAATATTATTTTTTCTTTTTAGTACATTTTATTAAAAGATTGTTTGATTGTTAGAACTGACTTTTGGTTGTTGTATTTATTATTGTTGTGTTTTTAAATATTGTAAATAAATATTTATTCCACCAACTCAAAAAACAGTTTCGTAACAATATTATTTTTTCTTTTTAGTACATTTTATTAAAAGATTGATTGTTAGAACTGACTTTTGGTTGTTGTGTTTTTAAATATTGTAAATAAATATTTATTCCGCCAACTCAAAAAACAGTTTTCTAAGAATATTATTTTTTCTTATTAGTACATTTTATTAAAAGATTGTTTTTTTATGAATTTGAAAACTGTTTCAAGATACAAAATAATATTTTAAGCCCGTACATAGTAACTAACTGTAGCAGGAGAGTTTGACAATCCCACGGGATCTAGTAAAAAAGAAAATGCATGGCCTCTAGAACGTTCACTGCCGGGAATATTCGTGAAATTGAAATTTATATCAGTCAGTTTCTCTCTAACGTGTACCGACCGCACGAAAACCCTTAAATACCAGTGTTTCATAAACAGTGGGTGCCAACATAAGACTGGGCTATAAAATAAACTATTCGCATATACAGAGTGTAACAAAAAAGTATCCGCTACTTTGAAGGCTAAAAACAGCAAAAAATGTTGATAAACCCGTGTCCCGTTCTAAATTGGTTTCCAATTATTATAAGATTATTTCTAATATTTACCAGTATTAGACATGATTAGCGTCCATACAATTCAATGAAAAATAGTAACGGGTATTTGGACCAAAATAAGAAGATGTTAAGTTAACTTCTGTACAACGTTTCGTCAACTTTATTGTGACTTCTTCAAGTACTGCAATTAAAAAAATATAAATATTCCTTAATTATTGATACATTTTTAAATTGGTAGCCAACAATATTGTAAAAACAAACCGTAGTTAAAAACATCATCTCTCATAAATCAAGTAAAAATAATATATTTTGTACTACGTGATATTATGTTAACTAATAGTCAAAAAATAAATGAAAGCAATAAAAATTATGTAATAAAATTTATGTGACTGATGCAGTAACATATATATCTCCTTGTTATTAACCATATACAGACTGTATCAAATTAAACCTGTGCATAGGGCATTCTGTGTGTAAGACAGAGATTGATACATAAAGCAATAAGTAAGAATGAGATAAATGATCGCTAATAAGATGTTACGTGGTTACTGTAAATTAAACTGATAAAAGATTTACATTTTTACAGCATAGAAGGAGCGAAAAAACAAAGATGACGCTATTAGGTTGTATAAATATTATTTATTTACAGTAACCACGTAACATCCTAAGGGATCATTTATCTCATTCTTACTTATTGCTTTATGTATCGATCTCTGTTTTACACACAGAATGCCCTATGCACAGGTTTAATTTGATACAATCTGTAGATAGAACAGACTGTACAGGCGCCAAACTATGGGTTTGTTCAAATCAAAATGTTAGGTTGAAACTGTTACGAGGCAAACAGCTGTTTAATCAAATCATTATATAAGCTACTGAGATTCTGTGTGTCAGTTCTCATATTCACTCTATCATTTAATTTGATGAAGACCATCTCACTTATGTTTCTTTTCATTCGATTATCTTCTTTATCCAGGATACGCACTTCATTGAATTGATGTCCAGTTTCGTGGTGGTGTAAAGATAAGGCTGTCCCCCTATTATCCATGAGATCAACAATTTCACAATCTTTTTGCTGTTGTTTGATTCGTATTCGAAGCAATTGTCTAGTTTGTTCTACGCAGCATTTTGAATAATCACATGGTATTTTATAAACAACACAAGATTGATCAAGTGCTGGTGTCTTGTCTTTGAGTCTTGTATATAATATAAATTGACATTAGGAAAGGACGTCTCTATGACAGAGGATCAAATAAATTGCAATACTGATGTTTAAAATTGCATATCTTTGCTAACGTTTCGGTGCTCTTTAGCAAAGATATGGAATTTTAAACATCAGTTTTGCAATTTATTTGATCCTTTGCCACAGAGACTGCCTCTCCTAATTTCAATCATTATCTACGGATCACCATATCTCTATATCATAGAGTTTTTTTTAACAATATAATATAGACTTAAGTTTCTTTAAGTTGTAGAATACTAATGTGATGTTTGTACCCGACAGGCAATGATTTAGTTTGTAAGAAAGTTCTTTGATAAATGGAAACCTCACAGATTTTTTCATTACATCAATGTCACAGTCAATTCTTGGGTTATTGGTCTTGTGTTTCATGATACAACGATGTATAAGATTGTAAGGATAATTATTAAGTTTAAGAATCCTCTGAATCTTCTTAAAACTATCTTCATAGTAATCAGGATGACTAAGCTTCACAACTCTCGCTATTCAACAATAAAGTTGACAAAAATGTTGTACAGAAGTAATTTATTAATTAAGCTTTTTTGTCTGTTTTGATCAGAACTAGTGTTGCCGTCTAGACTCTAGACAATACAAGACAAGACTTTCAAAGTCTTGTTTTGTCTTGTCTTGAAATATCAAGACTTCACTATAAGTTTAAGTCTAGATTAAAAACTCTTGACTTGTCTAATATCAAGACTCTAGATTATTTTCAAGAGTCTATATTAACCAAGTGGTTTACTTTACCTACTACTACTTAGTTTATCTAGACTCTTGAAAATTGTCTAGAGTTTTGGCAAGAGTCTTGATCTAGATAAAGCAAGTCTTGTCTTGTCTTGTCTTGAAAATTTCTAGACAAGATTTTTTCAAGTCTTGTCTTGAAAATCTAGACAAGACAAGACAAGAGTCTAGAAAGTGTAGATCTAGACGGCAACACTAATCAGAACTATAAGTGGGTAACACATTTTTTATCACCCTGTGTATTTAGCAAATATTCCATGTCCTATTATATTCTATATGGTATGTTTCAAGTTTTGCAATTATGTAACATGTCATCTTGTGTACGGACACAATCTGTATAAAACCACTATCATGGTATATAAATCAACACATACAACAAAATTTATGGCCTGAAGCTAAGGCATAATAAAAAATTCATCTAGATTAAATAAGTAATCTATCCTCCAAGATTAAAAACTTAACCATTGTATTTGATGAACTGATATATTATGTCTGGAATTTTATGGTAATAAAGTTTTACTATAAAATAATTTTCTATTTCTATATATTTTTGCTTTTTAACTTGCTTTGTAATTTTAATGAATCTCTTGACAAGGGATGGAACCTTTGATGTGAAGAAATATTAAAAAAGTAACCACAAAACTTCAAAACATCATCAAGAGATGAGACATAAATTGTTACTCAAAATATTTCGAGCCACTGTTTCATTTTCGTATATTTAGGTAAACTGTTCTTTATATTGATAGAGTAACTCTTTTAGTAGCAATTTTGAGGTAAAATGTGTGATTTTTTCTAAATAATTTAGTTTATTTTTTAGAAGTTTATCCTGTTCGAAATTAAACCTCGGTGTTATTTTATTATCTCTAAGTAGAATAAATCGTATTTATCTTACATACTATGTTATGAAAATGAATAGTTTTTATACCAAGGTTTTTAAATTATTGTGACATTGAGATTAGTTATTTAACTGAATATCCCTATATTATTAAACGAGCAAATCTTGTATATGTATATGTACCTATGTATCTATATAAATATTTTCTCGAAAACGGCCCTAACGATTTGGATGAAATTTACTGAAAAGGGGTTTTGGGGGGTAAAAAATCGATCTAGCTAAGTCTCATCCCTGGAAAAATTCGATTTCTTATCGATTTTTTCATTTTAAGAAACAGTTTTTTTAACGTTATAAAACAGTGTCGTATTGGTGAGTAGGCTTTGGAAAAAACAAACTATTTTCATTATTTATGCCAAATTACTCTGACAGTCAATCTTTAACTTATTAAAATAATCAGTAATTATTTGAAAATATGTAGGTACATACGTTATGTATTATGACGTATACTGACGTATAATAATATTATCTACTTATAGGTATGTAATTTTTTTTCTTAAAAACGACTAACAATTTTGATGAAATGGGAACTTTAAGTACTTTCTATTTTTTTTGAACTCATCCGAGCAAAGCTCGGTCATCCAGATATTAATAAGTTATATAGGAAAGTAGCCTTTTAAAGAAAGAACAATATTCATTATTCGAATTCTCAAAAGTGCAAGTTTTATTCTTCGATTTGTTTGAAATAATCTAATACCTCCAAATCTTCATAGTTCCCGAACCGACCGCTACCACATCGCCTTTAAGAATGTCTACCGCAGTTGTAGACGAAACGTCAGGTAGAAATACCACCGGACCACGGCTTACAAGCCCGGAAACTATAAAGATTTGGAACAACGCCGGCCGTGAAAGCTTACACACTTGGATAATCTATACTACTTTTAAATCATTTTTGAACGCACGTTTGGGACATAGCACGCAAAAAGTGAAAAGTCACGAAACAGTGTAACGCACGATGCAACGCACCTCATTGGCTGGGCAGCGCGTATTGTTGCCAGGCAAATAATGTTTATATTGCCATATTTATTTAGTAAGAAAATAAAAAATATATACAATGCATAAGAAGCTTAGAGATAAATAATAGTTTTATACGGCTGAAGTGCAATTGAAAAATTTTTTTTCGTTGGAGAGCAGCCAATTATATAATAGTTTCAAAACATATTGGAAAAAATCATTTTACCAACCAGTGGTCACAGTCAGGATTCTAACCTGAACCTTTCCATTCATTCCGCCGCGAAGTGGAAAGGTTCAGGTTAGAATCCTGACTGTGACCACTGGTTGGTAAAATAATTTTTTCCAATATGTTTTGAAACTATTATACAGGGTGAGTTCGACCACCCGTATCAGTCGTTTTTTTCGAAAACGGTTAGTCGTAGAGAGTTGTGTCAAAAATTTGTATTATAAAAGCCCTAATAAAGAATCGAATGGTGATAATTTTTTTTTCCGGGAAGGTCTGCTTCCTTATTAGTTTGCTCCAGAATGTCCAGAACTCCGGAATTATAAATGTAACGATAGGTCAAAAGTGGTATTGTTGAAAAGATCTTTAAAAAATAAGCAAGTTTTGTAGGAAAATTTTTTTTATTACTGTCACCCCTGTTAAGTAATATTTGTTTGAAATTACTAAATTAAAATGTCATAATAACGAACTTTTTAAAAGTCCGCATTTAAAATCTAGTTACCTATCTATCGATCATTAAACACTGAAGAAGTATACTCACAGTATAACCAGAAGAGCTCAGTAGTATCTGTTAAAGAGTAAATGGAAGACAGTTTGAACACTTGTGACAATGTCTAAGGTTGCTAGATTTTTAATGCCGACTTCGATCGTTATTATGAAAATTTGATTTAATAATTTCAAACGATTGTTACTTTACAGGGGTGGCAGTAATTAAATAATTTTTCCTACAAAACTTGCCTATTTTTTAAAGAGCTTTTCAACAGCACCACTTTCAACCTATCGTGTTTTCTAAAATTCCGGAGTTTTGAACATATAATAATTTATATTCATACTTATAGAAATTTACAGGGGTGGCAGTAATAAAAAAAAATTTCCTACAAAACTTGCTTATTTTTTAAAGATCTTTTCAACAATACCACTTTCGACCTATCGTTACATTTATAATTCCGGAGTTCTGGACATTCTGGAGCAAACTAATAGGGAAGCCGACCTTCCCGGGAAAAAAAATTATCACCATTCGATTCTTTATTAGGGCTTTTATAATACAAATTTTTGACACAACTCTCTACGACTAACCGTTTTCGAAAAAAACGACTGATACGGGTGGTCGAACTCACCCTGTATAATTGGCTGCTCTCCAACGAAAAAAAATTTTTTTAAGAAGCTTAGCTTCTGTCGGGTGTCCCACGACACCTCATGACTTTTTAATTCTTTAATTGTACTAGACTAGAGAATTGTTATATTTTTCACATTTGAAGTTTTTATTAAAAAAAAAAATACTATAGACTTGTCGGTAGTTTTAAAATACTTCTGAGCTTAAGAGAAAAGCTTTCAATGAACGAATTGACAACTTGCCGGTATGTATGTAATGGTAGACTAATATTATGTATAAATAGGCACGACAATGACAAGAGACAGTCGCGATAGTGCTTTGTTTCAGTCAGAGAGAATAGCTGACAGTTGGACTATTTACAAGTGCTTCCTTATTCCGCAAGCATCGTTAGTGTGCAATAATGGATGTTTAGATCTCTTTGTTCTTTCTGTTTAACCTGTCATGTTCTACTCGGATCATTTACATATTATTTAAAAAGTTAAAAAAATGCTTTTAAAATATATCTTCTATTACAATATAGTCTCTTCTCGCGAGTGTGTATGTCTGTCTGTGTGTTCGCGGAAAACTTTAAAACCGTTGAACCTATTTCTGTTTGATTTTCACTGTTGTTTAGAGTATTATAATGCGAGTGCTTCATAATTACGATAAGTCATGGTGGACCCCAGTCTTAACAGGTGTATTAGCTACGTAGGTACTAGCGAAATTTTGAATTTTTTTTATTGACCTTTTTTTTCATTCATTTTTTTCCCGGGTGGAATTTAATATAGGATCTTAACTCCTGCCAAGGAGGTATAATATGTTATGTGAAGAATCTGTTTTGATTAAAAACAGAAAAGTGGTGATCCTGATGATAATAGAAGAAAACGGCTTTAAAGTGGCTTAAGGATCCAAAAAGAAGCAAATACTGTTATTATTGCATTTATTAGCTAACGTTTCGAAAATTTTATTTTCGTCATCAGAGCTCTGTATAAAAATTTTAAAATTGTGCTAGTTTGGAAAAATACTTAAAAAATAATGTATCAAAATAAAATTATTGAATATCTTACCAAATGCCGTCAAATGTACCAGTAAAATTGTCCAAAATTTAAAAAAACATATTAACATTTTATATTGTTTTAATGAAGTGTAACAAAAAGTTGTTTTATTGATTTATTTTGTAAATAACAATACTGAATAATTTATGTTTTATAGAAATTCAATTTAATTTTTTATTGTGGAAATTTTTTGCCAGTTGACTGATTGATATTTAAATGCTTAAAGCTAGAAATTAAGTGAAAGAATTTTGTGATTTTTAAACTGTTTTGCAAATAAGTAGTATGTTTATTCAAGTTTTGACAATTTTATTTCATTGAGCAAATTACTATATATTTGTGATGTGTAATGATAAAGTTTTAAATAAAATTGACAGTTCATAGAAATTTAGAGCATTGAGGAACAAGTCGTCGCGTTTTTGCAATTTTTAACGGACTAAAAGACCACAATATATACGCCCGTACTGTTATATTGAGGACTTGTGAACTTGTCGAGTCCTTCGTCTTTTGTTTATTTCTTTCGCTTTCGCAGACATCACGTCCAGAAGTGGCACAGCGACAGGAGCATTGTATAGTAATTTAGAAGCTACTTGATGTGAAGAATGGCTGTGCCGTTAAAGAAATACAGACTTGATAACACCAACAACATTGCCACCGAGCTATATATATTATATACTGTAATTTAAAATTACCGAAATGCGAAATTGTGTCGTAAAAAAGTAATTTTAAAATTACGCAATGTTTTGCTGGACTTGAAACAATTTGCCGACTGACTAATTTGCAAAAAGAATAATTAATGAGAAAAAATGAACGGTTATTCTAACTAGAATAACCGTACATTGGAAAGAGGTTCAATTTAAGATTTTTATCCAGTGACTATTTTATATCTTTTTTTAAAAAATCACAAACATTTCATGATGTTTAATTATAAATTATACAGTGTACAATATACTGAAGTTTTGACAGCATTGATGCTCTGAGGATGGTGCAATGAGCACCGAAACGTAAGCTTATAAATGCAAATTTAATCATCAGTATTGCAAATTTTATTTGATCCTTTTGCCACTGAGTTTTTCTCTCCTAATTTCTACATCATCTACGGATCACCATTTCTCTATATCATAGAGTTCTTCAACATTTTATTTATAAAATATTTCTCAATAAAAGACGTATATTTATACCAAACACACGAAATATCCACTTATAATGCAGCCATTTAACAACTTTTTCCATTATTTAATAAAAAAAATAAACTTTCGGTTTATTACAAGCATTAGTATATACGTTGCGCCAAAACAATTGCTTCAATCTATATACGATTGTCTGTAAAAAAGAGGCTCGGAGTACATGAATTGGGTAATAATATTGTTTTTTTTATTTATGTGTGTTGGCACCGTTGGTTTCGAGTATCTCCCTCGTGAACAACAGATCATACTACACATTCTCAATGACGAGACTGTCTACTGTTTATTTCAGTTCGAAGACTGGGCGTCGTTCAGACTTCGGACAGAGGTCTACGTGATCGGAAACTCCAATGTAAAACAGACTTTTACAACCGATGTCACTTCAAATAAATATCGGAGCTGTGACGATTTTTTCTCACAGTTTCATAAAAATATTATAATTCAAATGTACATACGACTTTTTTATCTGTTGCAAACTCGATAGCTAACAGTTAACAATAAACAGTTATTATTAATAACTAACTTATTTAAAGACTGTACAATGCACATGACACAATCTCCAGAATTCGATCTATAGGGACCTTAGATTAGATTTATGATAAAAGAGTGATTGAAGTATATATACAGGCATTTCATAATTTATATAAGACGTGCTGGTACCATTTACCACCTAGGACCTAAATAAATATCATGTAGAATTTAGAAAAAAAAAAGCAAAACATTCTACGATGCAATCAGTTTCCGAACCCGGGTCCTTGTGCATAGAGCGCTGCGATAACCTCTGCGCTACGAGTGGAACAGTTGAGTACGGTCGTTTTTATGATATATAAATATGTTGCGAATTCTTACGGTTGGGTTACGAATTTAATTAATTAATTATTATTATTTATTAATTATTATGCTATATATAAACCTTCCGTTTAATCTGTTTGAACAATTATTTTTTGTCATATGGAAAAAACTCGCAAAAATCCATCTTTCATAGGGACCTTGCAGATCCGGTGACTTGTAGGATAAGAGGGTATTTTCATGATTTTTTTGTGTTATATTAATAGAGCCGTAAATTCTGAACAAAATGACACCTGAATCACTTCATTCTGATTTAAAATAAACTCAAAAAAAAAATTTGAAATATTTATGCAAGCCCCGCCGCAATTTTGCTCATAATTGAGTCGTGATGTCATATAATACCATTAATTATAGAGCACGTGAGTAATTACTGTGTACAGCAACTATCTAAAAACTAAGAAACAGACTGTTGAAAAATACTGTTTTGTACAATGTAAGCTATTGTTACGGATCATCCTGTATATAAACGTCAGGCAAGAATTCTGAGAAGCGGTGTCTGCTTGCTGAACAACGAGTAACTACGCGAAGTTTCTAGAGAACGCGAGAAGCATTGGGCTGAGTGAAGCGATCAGTCAATGGTGAGTCTGCAATCAAGTAGATCAGTGATATAAATAGTTCCGCGATATAAATACACCTGATAAAATAAATATTAGTATAGTCAATTGTATATAATTAAGTGTTAATTACCGTTTAGTTATTGTTTACTTGTGTTGATTGTTAGAACTGACTTTTCCTTGTTGCATTTATTGTTATTGTATTTTTAATTATTGTAAATATATATTTATTCCGCCAACTCAGAAAACAGTTTTGTAACACTATGTATATATGGAAACGAACACCAGATACAAAGTTGCAACGTCACACGCTGTTTGCGATCACATGTTTTTTTTTAATTTATTTATATTTTAATCAATTACTGCGAATCGAATCGTTCAATGTAGATCGGATTTTAAAGTGTGTTCAAAATGACAAATATTTTCGTTGTTCATAATAAAAATACGTTAAAAAAATTCCATGCAAGTACTCTAATGAGCCGACTAATTAATTATTATTATTTCGTTGTCGAGCGGTTGACTAGTCCGTTCACACGATCTCCCGACTCCCCATTCCAACACTCAACAAGTTGGGTCGGATCTGGGATGATCAGGACCGGATCTATATAAGGGCTTTTTGGGCTGCAGCCCAGGGCCCCGTAGATATAAAGGGCCCGCAGCCCCAATTGAAGACAATGGACACCCTAGTAGAAATAAAATCTAGTTTTTGTCTAGTAACTGGCTAGTTTGACGAGAGATCCAATGAAATGTGGCGGCTATTAAATAAATAAAACATGTTATTGTCCTCTTTTTTTTCTATACCGTATACCTAGAACATCATTATCGAAAATAGTTTTTTGACAAAATGGCAAATAGCTGATTAATTAGGCAGGCCCCCAAGTTGTATTAGCCCAGGGCCCCACAAACTCACGGTCCGCCCCTGAGGATGATTGGGCCGATTTATCATCATTTGGCTTTAAAATTAAAGAAACACGTGACAGAGCCTAGCCTACAGCCAGATTGGATCGTGTGAAGAGTAGCATCTGCTTTATCTCCATCGGCTACCCTGCAGATCGAATCTTCTAAACTTTCGTATTGTTAGATAGCATTAGAAGATAATCTTGATTCAGAAAGTTATAAATATATACAAGTATTTTTCATCCTTTAAAATCAAAATATAGTAGACAAAGATATTAAGTAAAATTACCACAATATGACTTTACAACAATATCAATTATATATTTTAGAAGCTTTAAAAGTCTCAATTTGTGGTCAAAAAGTTAATTAAATAAAATTGTTTACTAAATTGTAACTGTCGTGGTTTATCATATATCATGTTGTCTCGTAATTTAATTGTATACAAAATGTTTCTAAACTATCTTCTAGACGTATTTCACTCGACAAAATGAGTCAAAAAGGAATCGCAATTTTTTGTTAAACTTTCCTTAAATGAGTGCCCTGTATAAATTGAAGGATATCAGATATGATAAAAAAATTATTAATTAAATCTAAAATTTTCAAGAAAAGTTAGTTCGATAATAAAAGTAATAGTAAATAACTATTCCTGAAATACCATATTTGAAAGGAATGGGGAAAGAATAGGGTATGTCACATTTTTTTGATTTTTGAGCTGTTAGTGCCATCTGATAGACCGCAACGGTATTCAGCACTGGGTAAATTGTGGGGTAAAAGAAATAGGTAGGTCACCGTGTATTTTAAAACTTAAAATTATTGGATGGCAAAAGAACAAGGAATGTAATTAACTTTAAATTCAATTTACTCAGCCATTTGTCAGAAGGACATAACTTGTTTTTTACACATTCCCTTCATTGGATAAAACTGGTTGGCAGCTTTAGAAGTTTGAAAATATCTATTTTGGAAACAACTTACGTGAGTGAGCAAGCGTTCAAAAATATATATTTCTTATTTTGACCTCACTTAAAAATTGGGCTCACTATTAATTACTTCGTTCTTTATTCATGAAACGTTTTAGTGCTTTCAGTGAAGTTTATTGATTCATTCCTTTCGTGACTAACTATAAAGGCTGTACGATAAAACAACATGGCGAACTTCCGAATTACATGATAAATGATCGGAAAAACAGAAAAGAGCAGACCTACCTGCAGGGGCGGATTCAGAAAAATATTTCGGGGGGATTTTCAAAATATTGATGTATACAAATACATTATATTGATACTTACCTCACCAAACCAGTTTTTTACACGCGAAAATATAAAAAAAAATATCGAAAATATGCTACGCTCAACGCCGCTAAGATATGAATCGGTTGTCTTTTTCTATGCGTTGCCAAAAATTGGGGGGGTTGAACCCCCTACACCGCTGAATCCGCCACTGCCTACCTAATATAACATATGAGAGGTCGTTTACATTTATTTTTCCTTTATGTAATATTTAACAAAAACACTCGTTTAGTTTAAAACACATGTCTATCGCGTTTTAGAGTTTCAAATTTAAAGGAAGAAATATAAACATTTCTCAAGTATTTTTCTAACTCAATCGTTTTTTATACAGTTTATAAAAAAAATGTTTGGCATTTTATTTTTAAGACTATTTTGAAAATACCTATTTTGCATTTTGTATTTCAAATGCATTTTTCAAAACCATTTTACATTATGTATTTGAAATAAGACATCATTTCGTATTTTTCATCTTTTATTTCGAATTAGCGACCCGGTCCGACTTCGCCCGGGTGCTATGAATTTATAATTTATTAATACATTACTCACTCGCTTCGCTCGTTCGCTCGAATTCATAATTAATCAATAGTTTTCGCAGCGCACGCCAAATAATGACTTTTATAAGTAAATTTTTGATACCTTGGGTTACATTATTGTAATTTTCGTAGGGATCTCTAATTTTTTTGAAAATGTTACTCGCTGATAATGTAGCTTTCAATAGGTGAAAGAATTTTTAAAATCAGTTAAGTAGTTTTTGAGTTTATCCATTACAAACAAACAAACAAACATACAAAAATTCAAATCTTTTCTCTTTATAATATTAAGATCTTTTTGACGTGATTTATATGAAATTAATAATAAATAAATAAAACACAACAAAATTTGATTTAAACGGACGAGTCTAAAATAGGTCTGATCACAACGAAATTACAATTTTGAATTACTTGTTTGTTTCAAAAGCGTAGCTCATAGAAACTCCAAAACAAAACAATGTTGTGGTCGACTATGTAGAGCGCGGCCTCTGAATCAAACTGTCGTGGGTTCGAATCCCACCTCTGCTCATGGATGTTTTGTGATGTTATTTAGTTTTAAGTGATATATGTATATTTGTTGTATTTAAGACGCTAATGACCTAAGTTGTCGACGCATCTAAAATCCACAATAAATAAAAATAAAATAAAGACTATGTAGAGTATTAATGTTGACTCAAAAAGACACAACAATATGATGATTTGTTACAACCATACTGTACATCTCTGGTCATCTTCTTCATAAACTAATTAGAATCATCGAACACTAAGTAGGTACATGTTTACAAATTCTCGTATAGCATACACAACTTGAGCGACCAGTGCGATGCATGCACTATACCATACTTACATATATATATAAAACGAATTGAAGTAATTTTTTTCGCCTTCGTGACGTTATCAGGATTTATGTCCGTGAAGCAAAGTTTTATATGACGGTTACTTCAGTCAGCATGAGTCACGTATATCCGTGAGCAGTAGCGGAGCCGGTTAAGGAAAATACTGATACATTCCGTCAATAAAACATTCACTGGTCTTTTCATCCAAGGAGTATAGAGGTTAAGGAGAGAAATATGTATGCATTAGACACTAGAGATGCAAGAAAAGTAACTATTCGTTACTCGAGTACTCGTTACTCGACAAGATCCGAAGTAACGAATACCAACATGAAAAAAACTGGGGTCGCAGTGCCAAACCCTGCCGACAATATAGTGTATTTGCTGATATAGGCCTTGTGGCTTTAATACGTGAACTTACGTTTGTTTTTGGACAAAATAAAAAATTTAACCTCTTAATACATCTCTTAAAATAATTTTTTTTTAATTTCAATATTATTATCAATGCAACCTCTGTACCAAATTAAATGCACCCTTCAGTAAGTATCACTATCCACAAACTAGTGTTTTCATAAAATTTGTAAGTCCGGACCTGTCGAGCCGATTTTATTAAAATTTTAGCACCACATTTTAATCTTTACTAAAGAGTTAAATTTCAATTTTGAAACGATTCGGACAATTTTTTCGGTATTTTTGGGCCCAAAAACATTTTTCAACCCCTAAAAATCACTCTTAAAATGGTCCGATCAGGCTCATTTTAAATAGGCTTCGTGCGGTGATGGATTGCAACGTGCCTACCGAATTTGGTCAAAATCAATTAACTCTTTCGAAAGTTATAGCCCGTACATATATGTGTGTGTGTGTGTGTGTATGGTCAATTTTTCGCCTTCGATATCGTAAAAACGGAACAACATACGGCCATGCCGATTGTTCTATAGTGTTTATCAGCCTTTAACTTAGATCTGATTAGATTTTGAATCAAATCGGTTCAGTGGATCCTGAGATATTAAAAAAAACGTACTCAATGTCACGTATTAACATAGGTAAAAAAATATATAAATGAATTCTAGATGTTATAATATGAAAAAAATGTATGAAATAAATGTACAGTTTTCGAGAAAAAAAAATATTTTACTAAAAAAAATATAAATTGCACGTAAATCAAGGTAAGTATGATTTTTGCTATATTAAGCTAGCCATCAGTAGATCACTAAACAAAAAAGAGGGCCATGCTTTTCTTCAAAGAATAAAAAAAGGGTGTTTATTTTTTGCAAATATTTACTAGGTGGGGAGTATAGGACTGGTCATCAGTCGAATTTTTTTTATTCATTAACTAGAAGGTACTGGGGACTAACTACGTCACTGCACAGCGGACATATTTTATGAATGGTATTTCTTTTGAAGTTTTCGATTGAAAGAACAATATTCAACTGTGCGCACCTTTGAACGTAATCATTTCTACAGAAATCTGATATTAATGTTCAAATTTTCTCATTAGTTAAATTTCACTAATTCATTAAGTATATAGACACTAGAAAAAGTTAACTTATTTTTGTCGTGACTATCAAAAATTACATTGATATTTTTGTTTCAAAATATAAATTCCGAAAATAAATAATGAAAAAACTAAATATCAAATTGTAGAGAATTTAGATTGAAAACGCGTGTTGATTACAAGAAAACAATTTCGTTTTTTTAAACATATTTCAAGATGTCCGGTTTTTTTGGAGGTCAGTGTATTTCTTTTACATTTAATTTATATTTATTTTTAAAATTGTCATCTTCCAAAAATATGAATGTATCCTTATTTCTTTCCTCCTGTTTTTTTTTTAATTTCCGGATTAATACACTGGGAGAAATAAATTCATATTTATGAAACAGATGCATCCGTTTATTTATGTATTCATCTATTTCAGAGTAATAAATTGTTTAACGTCAACAAGGGTTCATTTTACTGGTTGACATTAAGCAAAACGTGTTATTTATGGTGGAAGTAAAATGCTTTTTAACGAAGCATTTTTCATTTGCGTTTATACAACAATGAATTTTTGAACAGAATTGTATGTGGTCATTTTATAACACACAGGTAAAATATTACATGACTACTAAATCTTGTTGCCAGATTGTGTTTGTTTATTTTAAAGTATATAAATTGATTTTTATTAGTCGGTTGATTATTTAGCGAGGGCAGTATAGCCTAGTGGTTAGCGTGCTTAGTGCCGCAAACTCTGGACTGGACTACCGTGGGTTCGAATCCCACCTGCGCTCATGGATGTTTTGTGATGTTATTTAGTTTTAAGATAGTTGTTATTTAGTGTAGTTGAAAGACGCTAAGACCTGAGATGTTGACGCGTCTATAATCTACAAAAACTCGGGTCGCAGTGCCAAAACCCTGCCGACAATATAGTGTATTTGCTAATACAGGCATTGTGCTGTTAGTATGTGAACATAAGTTGGTTTTTGGACAAAATAAAAAATTTAACCCCTTAATACATCCCTTAAAATAATATTTTTTTTTCTTAATTTCAATATTATTATCAATGGAACCTCTGTACCAAATTAAATACACCCTTCAGTAAGTAAATCACTATCCGCAAACTAGTGTTTTCATAAAATTTGTAAGTTCGGACCTGTCGGGGCGATTTTATTAAAATTTTAGCAGCACATTTTAATCTTCACTAAAGGGTTAAATTTCAATTTTGAAACAATTCTGAGAATTTTTTCGGTATTTTTGGGCCCAAAAACATTTTTCAACCCCTAAAAACCACCCTTAAAATGGTCCGATTGGGCCCATTTGAAACAGGCTTCGTGCGGTTATGGATTGCAACGTGCCTAGCCAATTTCGTCAAAATCAATTAACCCTTTCGAAAGTTATAGCCCGTACATATATATGTACGGGCTATAACTTATATATATATATATAGACATTTCCAAAAATGGTGCCAAAATGTTCAGGAGGCTATGAAACGTCGAGAAATTTTGGTCCGACCCCTAGGTCCCGCCATCCGACCGACGCCAATAGTGTATGTGCCATATGGCAAATACACTAATAAATAACTTGATTGTTTAGTAGCGTGAGTGAGTACCAAGCGTTGTTATGAACATGGGCTCGCCTGCAACTGTTAAATCGGCCAATTAAATAATTTGTTAATTGATCGGCCGATCGATGAATTGCGCAATTAAAATTGTCTGTCAAAGCTAGGCTTTAAATGTTTTAAAATAAATTAAATAAAACTGCATTTTAAAATCAGACACGTTAAAAATTTTCCGACTTAATTTAGTTTTAAATAAAATCTTAATTGTACTTTTAATTGAATTCTATAAACTTTAAGAGATAATTGATACCTACATTTAGAATATACAGGGTGTCCTCAAAGACACTTAACACACGCTTACCACATGTTCCTGAGACCAAAATAAGCCGATTTAAGCGAACTTATCTTGTTACAAAATTTCTTAGTTTGGGCGCTATACGGCCCTGAAGTTACAATTTTGAAATCGTTTTTTGTTATAAATTTAAAACGGCTTGTGCGATTTTGCTAAAATTTGGCACGTTGACATATTTTTATGGAACAAAAAAACCCATATCAAAATTGTGATTAATATTAATCCATAGGCAGAACTCAGGTTTTTTAATATTTGAACGTTTCGAATTTCTACGCCAATGGAAGAAAAGGGGTTTAAGTATAAAATTTAGATTCAGTAACTTATTTGCTACAAAAAAGCTACTCTTAATAAGATTCGATTACTATCATGGTTTTTGAGAAATTTGGATTTTAATAATTCGCAGTAATTTTTACAAAATGAAGTAAAGCTACTAAAACATGAATAGAAATAAATAAATATGTCATTAAAAGTGGTCAAAGTGTCCACCATTTTCACACATATAAAGATTTATACGACAAATAAAATTAATTTACTCTTTGCATAACTTCTTCATTATCTCTAGTTTTATTCTTAAAAAAAAACAAGACCGTCTTATTTGTTTATTGATCAACTTCTTATTCTCAACGTATTTATTATTGATCAACTTATTATTAAAATTCAAATTTCTCAAAAACCATGAGAGTAATCGAGTCTTATTAAGAGTAGCTTTTTTGTAACAAATAAGTTACTGAATCTAAATTTTATATTTAAACCCCTTTTCTTCCATTGACGTAGAAATTTGATACGTTCAAATATTAAAAAACCCGAGTTCTACGCCTATAGATTAATATTAATCATAATTTTGATATGGGTTTTTTTTTGTTCCATAAAACTATGTCAACATGCCATATTTTAGCAAAATCGCACAAGCCGTTTTAAATTTATAACAAAAAAAACGATTTCAAAATTGTAACTTCAGGGCCGTATAGCGCCCAAACTAAGCAATTTTGTAAGAAGGTAAGTTTGCTTAAATCGGCTTATTTTGGTCTCAGGAACATGTGGTAGGCGTGTGTTAAGTGTCTTTGAGGACACCCTGTATAATATAAATTGATTGATACAAATCGAAAAGTTTTAATTGTTACAGTAAATCAAATTAACATTCGCAGCGACAAAAAAATGCAAGAAGTGAAACATTATCTTAGATCTGGCTTTTTTACAAAAATAAATAAAATTTTGTTGAACACTAGTTGATACAGTTGTTTAGATTTCAAATTTAAAGAACGTTAAAATAATAATAAATAAAAAAAACTCAATAGGTACAACACCTTTGTTTCCACCAGCTTCGAATATCTAACATAATGGACGAACCTAGATTATTTTTAAAGGGCTATTTTGTCGAGGTTTTTTTTAAATTTTATTTTTATATTAAATGCACGATTCGATTCAAAAAGGAAAATCATCTGTTCGCTCATCCCTAGTAATAATTAGTTTTAACAGCTGTTTTGTATCAGTGCTCTAAATCAAGTGAAACTTTACATTATTTCCGTGTTATCAGTTGATTACTTGTCCATCTTGAATCCATTTATCGACTAATACCGGAAGTAGAAAATACTCTAAACTTTAAAGTGTTGTAGACAATGGAAAATTACGTCATGCAAATGCCCTTCACTCGGGTATTGGGAAACAAACGCACAGCCGTATTGATCTTTAGCTAAGTATAAAAGTGCTAAATGTTTATATTCCAAATCTTCAGTAGCACTCCACAATGTTTCAGTATTTATTGCTTCAGGTAGATCTATGTGACCATATATCAAAGTGATTTACGTCGATTTTTTTAATGTAATTTTAGGGTTCCGTAGCCACTAACAGTCCTTATAATTTCGACCTGCCCGTCCGTCATTCACAGCCCATAGCTCCTAAAATTTACAACAGATTTGATGCGATTTCATAGGGAGATGTCTTTTACATTCGCAACACTAAAAGTGTTGAGAAATTGTAAAAAATGTTTTGTTGACATCTTTTTAGGGTTCCGTAGTCACTAATTAATCCTTATAATTTCATCCTTTCCGTCCGTCTGTCTGTCCGTTCGTCAATCACAGCTCCATAGCTCCTAAAATTTACGGCATATTATTTGGATGCAATTTCATAGATAGATTTCTTTGGCATTTGCAATAGTAAAGGTCTTGAAAAATTGTAAAAAAATGTTTTTGAAGCCCGTCCAAATATATGGAATGTCATGATAAAAATATGTTTCAGTACACCATCGAGCGAGATTTTTTTGCCTGTCCGTCTATCTGTCACAGCCCGTAGCCCCTAAAACTTATATCCGATTTTGTTAAGATTTCTTATAATATATACGTAATACTGAAAGTATTGAGAAATAATTGTAAAAAAAATCTTTGAAGCGTCTCTCCATATTTTATGGAAAGTAATGATTAAAAAAATCCTTTCCACGTATATCACCTAGTGAGGTACCTATCGTTGAATGGGTCTTTTAGTAAAAAATTATCATTTATATCGACATATTTTTGGAACTCACAATTCCTAAATTAATACGAAACACAATTTTTATCAGTTTTTCTGTTTTATTATAAATTATAATCATTCTGCCCAATAAATTAAATTATTTATTTCTTGCGCAAACTGCCAATATTCAAATAGTTAATATTGACAGATTAATAAAATTGGCACAGTTCCATTATTTCTATACACAGTTTCTAAAGCTATATTACCTATGTGTTAACAAAGCTATAGTTACCTACCAATATGTTTTTAAAACCATCCAGAGATAAAAAAAAAACGATCCTGTACAATTTCAGATGGTTTGTTAATCTACTGATAACGTGTGTTAGTGAAACCTCTCACGTATCATTTAAATAATTGTACTTTTAAGCGTGGTACTTTAATATCAATTAAATGTTATTTCAATTTAATATCAGTTGTTGAATAATTATTATTTATGTTGATCTCAAAAGCTTTATAAATCAGCAGTTATCAGAACTATTATAATTAACACAAATACGTAAAAAACAATTAGTTAAAATTTGCAAGTATATAAAAAAACGCACTTACCATTTTGTTTTCCACGTGTATGGGATGCAAGTCAATGTGCTGAGGTGGGGTGGGTTTTCCACTTTTCTCTTTGAGATTAGATGATTCACCATCTTTGTCCTTGAAATGCCCTTGCGTGTCTTTGGCGTGGCCTTCTCTGTGATGCGAGTCCTTTCCGTGATGACCTCCACTGTCTTTTTCTTTATGATGATCTCCATTTTTATGATCTTTATGATGTCCGGTATCTTTATGATGACCCGGCGAATCTTTCTTGTGTCCACTCGATTCTTTATGATGGGTCACGTCTTTGTGATGTCCTGGTGAATCTTTGTGATCTTTGTGATGTATGGTATGTGGCGAAGAGTCCTTATGATGGCCCGGAATCTCCGTGTGATGATCTTTGTGATGATGAATATGAGGATGATGGCCATGCGAAGCCTCATTCAACGTCGGTTGAATGTGAGTCACAAATTGTGCCATTTTTTTAAACGATTTAATGTACTCTTAATGCACTACAAAGTTTTTTTTAACATTTTTATGGAACTAACGGAATAATTGGAAAACACATTTATGGATATATAAGTATTATTCATTTTTTGAAATATTGTTACATACATTTATAGAAATATAGGCATTACCAACTTTTATTGAAAAAAGTAAATATATGAATTACTTTTGTTTTAATACATTTATATCGGAAAAACACATTGAATTATTGTTCAAAAGGTTTCTAGTAGGTTATATCACGAGCTAATATTTGGTCCATTATATATTTTTTGTTTAATAAATTATTGAAATATCTAAAATATCAATGGAACTTTTTCTATATCTACTTTGTAACATTTGCTATATTTGAAAAACTACTTTTTTGATTATATTTTTCAGTCTACTCACTTTATTGTCTACGTTTTTTACAAATAAACACAAATTTACTATACACTTACGAAGTACGCCTTTAAATTTATTTTCGGAAAAAATTGCAAATAAAACATCTTTAATATTTACAAAAAAAAGTGTTTATATGGTATTTTTAAGTGACCATAAGGTAATTGGATATTTAGATAATTTAACGGGGCGGTTATAATTCACGATTATTTACTTATGAGATTTTACTGAGAGCTTTCTTAATGTTGTTCCAAATGCCAAGATAGCAACAGATCGAATGAGGCGCCACTATATCCTGCCTCCAGAAGTAAGCTCCAAAGCTTGCATCCCATACGCGGTCGACTCAAACCTACAGCGATTTGTTATCAAAACTGGAGGAATGTAGTATTGTAGCATTCAAACATCCGTTTCTGTAGTCACTAGTCGCTCGATATTCAAGTCCTATACACCCCCGATTCATTCTGTTGCCTGGGAACGGTTTCGCGCTCTACACTACGCATGCGTGCCCGACAGTGTTTTTTTTCTCTTGTCTATATAGTTAACACTTTCACAACCATGTTTATCAAATTCTATTAATTAGGACGTTCTTAAAAAATCACGAAATGAATATTATCTAGAAAGTAATTTTTTTGTTATCAAAGAGAATCATATACCTACTTATTTAAAATGCAAAAAATGTGCATGATTAATATAATTTAGTTCTTTCAACTAACATTGTCAGAGCTTGGGACTTAAATAACCAAACAAGCAGAAACAGCAGAAATATACCTAGTATTATCATGATTCGTCTTAGAACTCCCAGTTTCCAAGACCTGGTAAAAATATTACCGAATTTTCAATTTATAAATTATTAAATATAACAGTGCGGGTGCTGGAGGGAAGTGAGTATGCAAAATATGAGTAACGGATTTTGGCATCTGAAATAGGTTCTAGAGGTCACAGAGTTCGATATTATTCATGTTGCCAGGAAAAATTAAGGTCCAACATTTTTTTCACATATTCGCACCTCATTTTTGAGGAAGTTGCTGTAACAGCTACTCTGAGAGATGAAATTTGGAATATACATTTCTTCTATAACGTAGGCACCCACCAAGAAAGGGTTTTTCAAAATTCCACTCCTAAGGGGGTAAAAAGGGGTAAATGTGTTTTTACAAATTTAATCATTCTGTCTATACTACTGGTCTTTGAAACATGATACTTGAAGGATGCATTGCTTTTATAACGTACCAAGAAATGTTTTTTTTTATTTCCACCCCTAAGGGGGTGAAAAGGAGAAAATGTATTTTTTACAGATTTAATCATTTTGTCCGTACTAATGGTCATTGAAATATGACACTTGGAGAATACATTAATTTTATAAGGTAGGCACCCATTAAGAAGGGATTTTTCAAAATTCCATCCCTGAAGGGGTAAAAGGAGGGTAAATGTGTTTTTACAGCTTTAATCTGAATTCGTGGCCATCATGATTAAGATTTTCTATTGATAATTCCAAACAAGAATGTTGCTTGCGAATAAGTTACCTATCCGAATTCGGTAATTCTACAGCATTATATACCACGAAAATTTTAAAAGAAATCAAATATTTTAATCACGTAGCCTTAGATCCCGTTCACACTGCACCGAATCGGTCGTTTTATTGTATCGTGTTTTTTTTTCGGCGCATGTAGGTATAGTTCAGTCACACGATACTGATCGTTTATAATCTCTGTTGTCTAGCTTCTATAATCTACAATATTGTTACGAAACTGTTTTCTGAGTTGACGGAATAAATATTTATTTACAATAATTAAAAATCCATAACAATGAACGCAACAACTATACAGGGTCTTCAAAGTTAAGTCGGCACTATTACTAACTTCGTTATTTTTGGATCTACAAAGTCGGTTAAATTAGCAAACTAGAAGTATTTTTTCCGGTGAATAAAACGATGAAAACAGAAAAACAATTGAATATCGCGTTTTCGAGTTTTATCAAAAATTTCTATTTTTTTAAATGATACACCCGATATACAATATTCACAATCGATAGACAGTTGAATTCTGAACAAAAAGTGTCCCATAGTCTTCTATCCTTATGTCAAAAATGACTAAGTTAATAATGATTTTTCAAATTCAAATTAAAGGTAGCTGTGTTAGTGGCAGCTTTGGCTCACCATAAAATAGAAAGTGACAAGAATATCCATGAGGTGAAAAATATCGTTTATTTCGAATTATTCTATAACTTGGAAGAAAACAAAATTCAAATAAGATTCTCAAAAACATCACCCTCTTGGTCCAAGCATTTTGTAGCCCGCTTGCAACACTCCTAGTGACTCTGACAATCATAACTCGAAAACGCGATGCTCAATTGTTTTTCTGTTTTCATCGTTTTATTCAGCGGAAAAAATACTTCTAGTTTGCTAATTTAACCGATTTTGTAGATCCAAAAATAACGAAGTTAGCAATAGTGCCGACTTAACTTTGAAGACCCTGTATACAGTAATTCGTAACAATTAACTATTTAATATAATTCGTAACAATTAACTATATACAAGGACTATTTACATCACTGTATTTATATTAGATTTATTTCTAACGTTTTTTTAAGTCAGTCATTTACTCAGTTACTTCAGTACTATTTATTTATATCCACCCCACTATTTATATCACTGTACTGACTGATTAATATTTATATCCACTTGACGGCACGACTCACCATTGGCTGCCTAATATTTATATCAGACGAACTTGATTGCACGAGTCACTAATGACTGCCTAATATTTATATCAGACGCACTTGATTGCACGAGTCACTCAGTGGCGGATTTACACATTTGCCGCCAGTAGGCTATTCAAATTTTGCCGCCCCTACCGACCTCTTCAATTCGATAACCTAGTTCACAATCATATTAATTAAAATTTGTTGTCAATGAAATTGTAACTTTATGATTTGTGCACTATCGATCGTCCTAATTAAGCAACCAAACGCGACTACGCAAATTTTAGAAAAAATCGAGGAAAAAATTATCTAAGTGGTGAAACATATTAATTATTACATGTTGAATTATTGTTTGTATGAATCTTTTTAATTTCTGTAAGACATAAAAAAATTTGACCCCAAATTTGCCGCCCCTAAAATCTGCCGCCCTAGGCTCCAGCCTACTCAGCCTGCTGGTAAATCCGCCACTGGAGTCACTAATGACTGCCTAATATTTATATCAGACGCACTTGATTGCACGAGTTACTAATGACTGCCTAATATTTATATCAGACGCACTTGATTGCACAAGTCACTAATGACTGCCTAATCTTCGTTGAACTGATTACTTGCGTGAGTCACCGTAGACTGACTTGATTGCACGCCTCACCATGGATTGCGTATTCGACACTACACTGACTGTCTTGATTGCACGCCTCACCATGGACTGCGTATTCGACAGTACACTGACTGTCTTGATTACACGCCTCACCATGGACTGCGTATTCGACACTACACTGGCTCCCGTTGACTGCCTACGGTGACTGACCCCCTGTTCGCTTCACTCACTCGTTTATATAGAGGCTGCGTGGCTTAAACACAGCGCTTCTAGCGTTTTCCAGAACATTCCGGCAGGCACTTGTATCTTCGCGCGGTTACTACTGTGACCTTTCTTTCTACTGATTTCTATTGGAGGCAGTGGCGTAACATCTTGGGGTTTGCTACAATATCTACTACCGCCACCGTATACGGTAAAATGACTTCGGTCATTTTTGACATTCGGTTTTGTAAAAACGAATCAGTCGCCATTGGCGCATACATTTATATGCTCAACTTCAGACGATTCGATTGGTTTATCAAACGCCAAATGACCACAAGAGAAAGTGTATGCGAAAAAAACTACCGAATCGTGTGAACATTAAAATACCGTTTCGATTAGATTACCGTACAGTACGTAGTTACGTACAGTGTGAACGGCTGTTAGTCGCTCGGTAGGTTTCATACAAAATAAAAAGTAGTTATACCTTTACTTCCACCATTAACAAAATGAAAGCGTAGTTTAATCAAACAAAGCAAGCAGGTGAAGTCACTGATAAACTAACATAGTACAGACGTGTTAATTAGAGAGCACCGTTCCTAACAAACAGTTTTTGAAGTGAAAACTTCCTTAGGCGCGCTTTGCCTGGGTGGTGAACGAAAGTGAACCGTTCGCAACCCGACGGTGAGATTCACTGAATCGGGGTTACTCGGCTCAAATACGAACACGTATTTGCAGTATGCTGTTAATACACGTTTGGCTACTGACTGGTCACTCTCTTACAACTGTGCCTGGCTGATATACTTATATCAAAAAACGGCGCGCTACACAGTTGCACTTATAGCGATGTAGGCAGCGTCTTTGCATTGTATGCATAGGAACCTCGGTTCGAAACCTGATAGCACCGTAGAATTTTTGAGGTATTTTTTTCTAAATTCTACATGATATTTATTTATATATTTTTTAATTTTTGTTATATTCTTTCTAAAATTATATACAGGGTGTTCCAAGATTTCTGGGACACAGAGCTACCACGTGTGGTAGAATTCTAATTGTATTTTAAAGACCACCAACAGCTAAGGTTATTTGGGCCTAGCACCAATTCATATTTTTAATTCATTATTTTTTATTTTTTTTTAATGGTCAAAACTCAAAATAAGTCGATTGGACCCAATTTATTTATATACCAAAATGTACCGTTTGCCCGTGAGAAGAGTTTAAAGTTTACATAAAATTTTGTATTACAATTTTATTAAACTTGTACTATATAGGAATATCTGTTAGCATTATTTAAGAAAAAATTTTTTTCCTTCGGAACTATGCGGAATACGAAATTTTTACAAGAGTAACAAAATGAAGATAATTAATCAGTCTTCTCGCTAAAAAAATTTGAGAACCGTATTACCACCCCTAAGAAAGTTCTGGAAAAAATGTCAGGGGGTGAGGGTTTTAACCCTTCTACAATTTCTTTTGGGTTTCTTTGATTACCGAAAGGAGAGTAATCCTCTAAAATGCACTTTTGTCAAATTACATTCAATTTGTTTCACTCATTTCTGAACAGCGTACAAAAATGTGTTTTTTTATGTAAACTTTGAACTCTTCTCACGGGCAAACGGTACATTTTGGTATATAAATAAATTGGGTCCAATCGACTTATTTTGACCTCTACTACACGTGGTAGCTCTGTGTCCCAGCAATTTTGGGACACCCTGTATATATTTTAAAATTAGAAAATCTGAAGTTTTCACTTCTGTCGTGTGGTCATAAGCACAGACCCATTTTTTGTAAATTTTTGTACGAAAAAATCGGAGAGAATCGGCAAACATATTTTTTTTATTAATCTAACAATAATGTATACATGGATCACAATAGTAATCCAGTGATTTTTTTTTTGCCACTTAAAGACACATGAACTATAACGCTTTGTTTTGTTCTATACCAGAAAAAAGACTATTGGATGATTAGTTATCAGATATATTTATATTGTTTCAGATTTTAGAATATTATCAGCCAGATGACTTTTGAATACTCCAGCTGGTCAGCCGCGATGTCCTCGACAATCGCGAGTCGCTGTCACTGAATCAAAAAGGTACGCCATATCGATATTTTTTTGCCAATAAATATTTTTTCATACTGACAATGAAATTGTTTTTTGTTACAATGAAGTTTTCTTTATCGCCATTAATCATACTAATACTAATAATATTATAAAGAGAAAAGATTTGATTTTTTGTATGTTTGTTTGCAATGGATAAACTCAAAAACTACTTAACTGATTTTAAAAATACTTTCACCTATAGAAAGCTACATTATCAGCGACTAACATGGGCTGTATTTTATTTTCAAAAAAATATTAGAGATCCCTACGAAAATTACAATAATGTAACCCAAGGTATCAAAAATTTGCCTATAAAAGTCATTATTTGGCGTGCGCTGCGAAAACTATTGATTAATTATAAATTTGAGCGAATGAACTAAGCAAGTGAGAAATTTTTTAATTATTTATAAATTCGAGCGAACGAGCGAAGCGAGTGAGTAATATTTTAAATAATTATAAATTCGAGCGAACGAGCGAAGCAAGTGAGTAATGTATTAATAAATTATAAATTCATAGCACTCGGGCGAAGCCGGACCGGGCCGCTAGTTGTTCATAAACACAGTGTATTTCTTTCAGTGAACGTTCATTAGGTGAATATTTTTCAAGTTTCTTTTGAAAAACATATCACTTTGTTATACAAAGAAAGGATAATATTAAATTATTTTTTCAAACAAAAAATAACATGAATATTACATCTTTTATCACCTGTGGACACAACGGTTGTACTCAGGCTGCTCTGTCACCAGTAATATGCGACTACGACAGCACTGTGTCTATACGTCATTTGATGGTCTTAAGGCCAACTCACACATGATACTTTTTGTCGCACGATTGTGTAAAAGATTACCAAATGTGGCAACTAATAACGTATGTGTGTGTGTGGTCAATTTTTCGCCTTCGATATCGTAAAAACGGAACAACATACGGCCATGCCGATTGTTCTATTGTGTTTATCAGCCTTTAACTTAGATCTGATTAGATTTTGAGTCAAATCGGGTCAGTGGATCCTGAGATATTAAAAAAACGTTCTCAATGTCACGTATTACCATAGGTAAAAAAAAAAAATATAAATGAATTCTAGATGTTATAATATGAAAAAATTCGACTGATGACCAGTCCTATACTTCCCACCTAGTAAATATTTGCAAAAAATAAACACTTTTTTTTTTTTATTCTTTGACTAGGCCCAAATAACCTTTGCTGTTGGTGGTCTTTATAACACAATTTAATTTTTATTCTTTGAAAAAAGCATGGCCCTCTTTTTTGTTTGGTGATCTACTGATGGCTAGCTTAATACAGCAAAAATCACGGTTACCTTGATTTACGTACAATTTTTATTTTTTTTTAGTAAAATATTTTTTTTCTCGAAAACTATACATTTTAGAGAAAAAAAATATTTACATTTTTTTCATATTATAACATCTAGGATTCATTTATATTTTTTTTTACCTAGATCCACTGAACCGATTTGACTCAAAATCTAATCAGATCTAAGTTAAAGGCTGATAAACACAATAGAACAATCGGCATGCCCGTATGTTGTTCCGTTCTTAAGATATCGAAGGCGAAAAATTGACCACACACACATACACACACACACATACACACACACACATAAGTCAGAAAATGATCTTAAACGATTGCTAGGGTCTCAAAACGTGAAGATCTGTTAAAATCTCGAAATATTTTTTTCGGACTAAATCCATTACTTCCCTACCATAGTAGAGGTGGGAAGTAAAAAATATTTTACTAAAAAAAATAAAAAATGTACGTAAATCAAGGTAACCATGATTTTTGCTATATTAAGCTAGCCATCAGTAGATCAAACAAAAAAGAGGGCCATGCTTTTTTTCAAAGAATAAAAAAAGAGTGTTTATTTTTTGCAAATATTTACTAGGTGGGAAGTATAGGACTGGTCATCAGTTGATTTTTTTATAAATACATCACACATATGCACATCATATGCATATGAGCGACATTACTATATAGTTTTGGTTTTGTGACAATGCACAAGTCCCCAGTTCCAGGGTTCTAGCCCGACTCTCGAGAGCTGGTAAAAGTGTCAATTGGATTTTCAATTTATTATTAAAAAAAAATAAGGAATTGAAAATATGAATTGGTGCTAGGCCCAAATAACCTTAGCTGTTGGTGGTCTTTAAAACACAATTTCAATTTTTGTGACAATGCGAACTATATAGAGGCAAACTACTAACTTTCTTGAGCCGTGAAGTATAGGCTTAATGGGTTAACTGCTTCGCTTACACAACCATTACTTGAACTTTTCATTTTGTGTTTTCCTCTCGCTCCATCTCTCTCTCTCTCTTTCAGTACTGCATTTTGTACATTGCATATAAATGCAATCGTTTGTAAGCAGGCTCTCAGATCTACATGAAATGAGTGGCAGAATCATTAACAAACAAATAGGTGCCTGTATTCACGCTAGCTGCAATATCACGTAGGGGAGCCCAACAGGGGATTTTTGGATTTACTCAAGCGCGGCAGATTAACATATGGGGGGATATCTTGCACCCTGTTGAGTACCTCTACCATATCTAAGCCCTCTACTCTATATAGGGCCGCACGCGTAGGGCAGCCGATCAGAATAGTAAAAAAAATCGATAGCTGGAAATACTCGAGCGCGTCAAATTAAAGTATGGTGGATTAAATTACATGCTGAAAAGTGTGCATTTCAATAATCTGACGATTTGAGCGTGACGTAAGGGAGTGGGGGGGTCACAAACTTGCAAAAAAAAACGTCGCCTCGACATTCTCGAGCGCGGTCGGTTTTTTTTTATTTTGAAGGAAATAATTCAAGGATAACGGGAAAAATATAATCTGCCGATTTCCACAAGCCGAAGTAACAAAAATCGTCAATAAAGTTTAGCGCGTGCAGCTGCAGTGAAGCATGTATTCCCCACTCACAAAAAGTCAGTAGCTTAGCAACATATTTAGTTTGATAGGTAAATGTAAATGTCAAAAATTAAAAGAAATAATTGTCGTTTAAATGCCTCGAAATTATAAAACAATGAACAGAAAAAAAGAATCATTGCAAAATTGGAGGAAGGAATTTGCTAGTACCACCAAATATTTTATTTGTTACATTCAATGATTTAAGAAAATAAAAAATCATGAAAAAAAATTTTTTTTGAACAGTCAGATTAAGAAAATCCCTCCAAATAATCGTCAGATTATGGATCAGCACGACCAGGACATCAAGCTGAACCGTCTGTATGAAAATCTGACGCGCTCGAGTATTTCAAAATAGCGTTTTTTTTTTGCATTTTCGAAAAGACGACACGAGCTTGCGTCACATCCGAATCGACAGTCTTTTGAATGGGAGCTTCGTTCGAGGTCACTTAACATCCCCTCTGAATATCTGACGCGCTCGAGTAAATTTTTTTTCCCCCCATTTTTAACCCTTCCGTACGGCCGCCCCCACCATCCAAACCGGCAGATTAATATACCTCCGTCATCAGAGACACGTGGGGCATATACACTATCAATATCTGACGCGCTCGAGTATTTCTATGTAAGTGTTTTTTTTACATTTTTGAAAGATTGTAGTCGCTCCCCCCACCGGTGAAAGTGTACACATGATATAACCTTTTTTTCTTTCTACCATCTAATCTTCAAAATCCAATAGGTCCCCACGACGCTCGAGTAAATCCCCATTTAGCATCATGGGCTCCCCTACTATAGGTACAAATTAAAAAAACTCGGGTCGTAGTGCCAAACCCTGCCGACAATATAGTGTATTTGCTAATACAGGCATTGTGGCATAAATTACCTAACTCTATAGTCTATGGCATCCGAAATTTTGTTTCTATCTGACGGCCAATATGTTGGTTGTCCTACAGTAGACATTTGTTGTAAATTATTTGCTTTCATTGCTTTGACTAATTCTCTGCCATTTAGGGTTGTCACTGTCAGTCATGAGCCCCACATTGGATGCTTACCATTGTAGTCTCCTCCGGCAATAAATATATTACCTAAGGTATTGAAGAATCCCTGAAAGTGTCCTTTTTTGTTGCTGTGCTTAGGTGGACAGTAAATGGAAGACATTGTTATTGGTCCATGGTTTTGTTCGATAGTTACACTGGTAAGTGATAGTTCGTAGATAGTCTTTGGTGAATTTCTCCCTTTCATAATGTATGATGTTTTTGCGAATGATTATGACAGTTTTTTCATGTGCGCTGTCATCATACAAGAGTTGGCCACTTCACAATTTCAGAAAAGATAAAGAACGACTTGTATCTGATTTCCGTCCATATTAATTTTGACACCCTTCTACTGATATAATCTTTTTAATTAAATCGAGAAGAAATAAAACTTCAGGTTATCGATCTGTGTTCATTTTTATATCCACAACAGATCGTTCCAGTTACTTGGGCAATCAGGAAAAAAAAACAACGACTGAACACAATCAAGTTTTACTACGTGTAGTTGTGCCGACGCCATTTATCACTTTCCAGGCGCCAGCGTCGGCTCCCGTCTGCCAACTCATGAACCGAGACGACGTAGCGTTGTGCCAAATAAAGTCAATTTACATTTTAGTTATATTATAGAATTAGATGTTGATATTGTAACTGTCCAATGCTGTAAAGTTACAAAATATTACTTTATTTTATCAACCGATTTCATCAATATTAATACAGCGATTTCTTGATATTTGATTACTAAACTATTGAACCGATTTAAGTAAGGGGACCATCTTGAAGATATGCCCTATTTAAAATAAAAAAAGAATCATCAAAATGAAGGAGATATGTGGTAACATACATTTTAAAAAATTTAGTCGACTTGAGAACCTCCTCCTTTCCGGTGTCTCCTATTCTTGGATACCGCCGGATTACAGAAAATGAAAGATACAGAAAATTCCGCTGGATTACAGCAGGTTTCGTACGAAATACAGATTCCGGAGTATCGCAAATGTCGGATTATAGTGTAGGTAACTAATGCATTTAGGACACTGGAGAAAAACGTCGTATCACATTGAAAAATATATAAATCAAAAAAATCAAAATCGATGTACTCATTGTTATGCCGTAAAGATAATGCTTATATAAAATTGAAATGTCGCCTTTGTTTTTAAATAGTGGAATATGATTCATTAAATGATCTGTTCCCGAAAAAAATTATTATGATATATGATTACTGATATAGATAATAATTGTCTGAATCATTTACTTTTTTAACTAAATGATTTTGTTGAATTATTTCAATAAAATATAATAAATAGACAGATGTTCAAACAGAGTTTGAATAAAAAACTTTTTGTAAAAAAAATTCGTTCAAAAAAGTTACTAAAAAGACGAAATTACAATTTTGAGGTCAGCGCCACGCCGACCTCAAAATTATTTTCGTCTTCTTAGTGGCTTTTTTTGAAGGAGGTTTTTTTTTATAAGTTTTTTATTTTTTACTTTTTAGTGGCTTTGCAATCCGTAGTTTGCACGTTATAAACCACCTTCTCTCTTGACATTTGGTTTTTTAAAAACTACTGAACCGATAAAAATTTATGTGGGACAACTCTAAAAATATTTCCTATTAAATGGAAAAAGAATCATCAAAATCGATTCACAATTGAAGGAGATATGAAGTAACATACATAAAAAAATCTCTTTTTTGAAGTCGGTTAAAAACTACTGAACCGATTTAAATAAAAATTATATGGGACCATTCCGTAAACATTCTGAACCCAATGGCGTTGAGATTATTTAATTCGGTTAGCCCCTCGAGAAGTTATGGCAGAATAAACATTAAAAATAATAAAATATACTTCACGACTCGTCAGTAATATACCTCATTACGCCACTAGATATACAATCTACTATTGTTTATTTGCAAAATTTATAAAAAAAAATGTCTTTTTTAAGGCGGCTAGGACCGCAGCCTAGTTAACTCGATAGTTAGGGTGAACTAGTCGCTATTATCCATCCATACAAATATTTTTGTAAATACTGAAATACTAGTGAACTTAATGATATTTATTACTAATTTTGAAGTCTAGTTTTAACTATACGAACATTAAAACGTCCCACATATTATGTAAATTGTAAAGTAACAGTGTTACAAACTTTATATTATGTAGTACCAGCTGCTATTCAATTCAATGCAAATAATCGCGCTCAAACACATAGTATAGGTATCTAAATCGGAACAAATTGTTTGTACAATGTATGTTCATACTGTACATGGCCATGTTCGCGGAACACTTGTATGTTTAATAATCAGTTATTATAGAGTGATAAAATACGATTATCCACGCCTAGTGAAAATATTTTGTATTGAAAAAATGTGCAGACTGTTTTCGTGAACAAGTATTGTTCACTGTTGAATTCAAATATTATAAAAGAAAACAAAATGTTGACCGATTACTTAAGAACAGATTGTTTATCTGCAGATGATAAATGCAGTCATAAGAAGGGTGGAATATTTTAATGAGATGATTAATGCCACTTGATTGTGATTTTTAAATTGTGATGCAGTTGGTAAGATATCGTTTACGCTTTTATTTCCCAAACTGTTATCTCAGATCTGTTTTCTTGATCTCCTGACGTAGTTTTTTCGTGTTTTTTTTTACAACTTTAAGAAACAAACTAATATAATATGTTCGGTAACTAATTAATCGTGAGATCGATTCGCCGATTGGTCACAAACATATTTTGTTTCATTTATTAAAAGTACGTCGTAATCAAAACATCTACTAGTCCTTGTTTTAAAATGAATTCACTTAATAAAGTATTATTTTTTGGTTGCCATTGTTGTCCTCCATTAATAAGACATGACGTCTTAAAAATTTTGCAACAATATCTGCATAACGTGGCTAGTTTTCTAAATTTCATATTTTTGTGTGTATCTCAGATGTATTTCCTTAAAATAAAAATAATTTTGCTTGAACGATATTCGTTTACAAATTTATTGAAGATGCAGGTATGTCTAATATTTTAATTTATTTATTTCAGAACTTTAAGATTGGCGAATTGCAAGTAATGTCATATTTTTATTATTGTTATTTTAATACAAACAAAAGAGATAATCGAAATAATAAAAAAACTCGGGTCGCAGTGCCAAACCCTGCCGACAATATAGTGTATTTGCTAATACAGGCCATGTGGCTTTAATACGTGAACTTAAGTTTGTTTTTGGACAAAATAAAAAATTTAACCCCTTAATACATCCCTTAAAATAATATTTTTTTCTTAATTTCAATATTATTATCAATGCAACCTCTGTACCACATTAAATACACCCTTCCATAAGTAAATCCGTATCAACAAACTAGTGTTTTCATAAAATTTGAAAGTCCGGTCCTGTCGGGCCGATTTTATTAAAATTTTAGCAGCACGTTTTAATCTTTACTAAAGAGTTAAATTTCAATTTTGAAACGATTCTGACAATTTTTTCGGTATTTTTGGGCCCAAAAACTTTTTGGAACCCCTAAATACAACCCTGAAAATGGTCTGATCGGGCCCATTTTAAATAGGCTTCTTGCGGTGATGGGTTC
Source organism: Mongoloraphidia duomilia (assembly GCA_039654895.1). NCBI lineage: Eukaryota > Metazoa > Arthropoda > Insecta > Raphidioptera > Raphidiidae > Mongoloraphidia > Mongoloraphidia duomilia. Next base: position 7,138,940 of record CM077524.1, read on the forward strand.
CAATGTGTGTACCAAATTTCGTTTCAATCGATTAAGTCTGTCGAGAGTTATCGTGTACACACATATATATATATATAAATATATATATAAATATATATATAAATATATAAATATATATATAAATATATACATACATATATATATATAAACATTTTCAAAAATGGTGCCAAATTGTTCAGGAGGCTATGAAACGTCGAGAAATTTTGGTCCGACCCCTAGGTCCCGCCATCCGACCGACGCCAATAGTGTATGTGCCATATTATGGCAAATACACTAATGATAAGAAAAACTACGTTAACCAAAGTCATTTACATAGAAAATACATTGGTGGGAGTCTTATCAGATGATAAGATTGCAGTAGGTAGGTACTTAGTATACTTAGTATATCGGAAAGCCAAAATGTTCTTTCAATTTCTATATTATCATAAAAATATTACATTGTTTTAAAAAAAATATATTGTCGCTAGACATATACATTAGGTATACAATGTTGTAATACCAAATAAATGAAGAAGAGGAAGACATTGTATTTCGTTACTAATTGTGTAATTTTTCTGTTTATTTTTATTTGTGTGATATTAGAACACGAAATTGAAATACAACTAAACATTTTATTGTTGATTATTAATAAAAGGTAAGTGTTTTTATTATACAGGGTGTATCACAGAAAACCGAACATAGGGAAAAGTACACAGTACAAATTAGTTAAGATCAGAGATTGCTTTGCCCTCTATTCAGAGGTCGTTACCATGGTTACCATGGTGTACGTATACAGTAACAAATGCATATTGCTGTTCATTTGACAAAATCTGGATGAACTTAAAGACAAAATCGTCGAAGTATGTTTCAATATGACTCCTGTAATGTTAGATAAAGTGAGACAAAGTTTTTGTAACCGATTAAGCCACTGCTTAATTCAAAATGGAGGTTTATTTGAACATTTGCTTTAATTTTTTATTTTAACTGTTTGTTTTGTTTAATTATTAGTTAAAAAAATATTTTCTTAATAAAAAATTGTTTCATTAATAAAAATAAATTCATTTAATATTGAAGAATTTATTTTAACTGATTTTTCTAATTATTCATTATTAGCTATTATTGTTATAAAATAATGGTTAGTCAGCGTTACCATGGTACCCATTCTCATATGTGGCCAAAGTAATCGTTGATCCTAACTAATTTGCACAATGGAGTTTTCCCTATGTTCGGTTTTCTGTGATACACCCTGTATATAGGGTTTCCAGTGCCTTACCCACAGGTGAAATACATTTTAAACCAAAAGTTTTATTTTGTTTTGGGCTCGGAAATATTTTTTGAATGTAAAATCTATTCCTTTTTGTACAATGTACAACATTTGTTTTAATCAATTTTTTGATTTTCACTTTCTTGTTTATCTTGGAACAGTAAATTATTATAAATTACACTGCGATAATAAAATGTTATCAAACTACATATATCCATCATTGCTTGTAAAATTATTATGAAAATTGATAAGACTACTACGTTTTTCCGAAAAAACTATTACCTAATTTCATATTTACTATGGAATAGAACATTATTATGTCATTATATAATTGAATATTACGATACTTCTCTGATAATTATTAATAATTAAAACCATTCAAAATAAAACATAACAGAGAGAAACTGTGTTTATAAATGACCGATTTTTCGAAGGTTTTATTGATTATATTCTTTTGTTTGAATTACAAAAATGCGCTTTTTGTTACGATCGCAATGGTAACACGTGCTTATGTAACTATGGTAACGTGACATATTTAGAAGAAAATAATAGTCCGGTGGATTCGTAAGATTCGTACTTTTCTTCGTATAGGCTTATAGACCGAGAGCTAGTGACAATTTTTTGATGTTATTTATTCAAGGCCTTATTTTTGTGAAGATGTTGAGGGAGGCATATTAAAGTATCCCGAGTAAGAGATTTTGCTAGATAGCGGTATGGGAGGGATGCAGACCGCCCCCAACATATAACAAAGAAAATGGTCACAATTATTATAGCTTGTCGGTGACCCCATAATGCCATTATAACATTTGCAGATTGATTGGTCAATATTAAAGGGGTGGCAGATCACCCTAAACGTGTCATTTACCCGACGAAATTTATATTATTAGTTCAAGGTTCAAATTTTAATATGTTGTTGTGGCGACTCTTTTAAGCATATATATTTCATTTTGCAGAACAAAATGTCGGTATTAATCCCCTCTCTTAGAGGGAAACTTCCTCGGCTAGGCGTTTATATCATTCTGCAAGGGGGGGTTAATACCGACATTTTGTTCTGCAAATTGAAATATATGCTTAAAACAGTCGCCGTAACAACATATTAAAATTTGAACCGTGAACTAATAATATAAATTTCGTCGGGTACATGACACGTTTAGGGGGATCTTCCACCCCTTTAATACTGACCAATCAATCTGCAAATGTTATAATGGCATTATTGGGTCACCGACAAGCTATACAAACAATTTCAGCCTCAAAGCAATAATAATTGTGACCATTTTCATGGTAGGGGCGGTCCGCATCCCTGCCATACCACTATCTAGCAAAATCCCTTACTCAGGGCACTTTATTATGCCTTCCTCAACATCTTCACAAAAATAAGGACTTGAATAAATAACAGCAAAAAATTGTCAATATCTAGCTCTCGGTTTATTAGGGCCTAAGTCTCATATTGTCTGCGCTACGCAGGAAGGTAAATACGACCCCACGAACCCAATGGTACAAGACGGATTATTTTTCAATTTTTAAAGGACGATTGTGTCGCGGGTTTTTAAAATTTGTAATTTTATTCGAACATTTTTCAGACAGAAAGCTTTGGCATATCTCATCTCAAAGTTCAAACGGTCTTCAATAAAAATGGATTTTATTTTCTGTTATCTAGACCTCAATTGGAATTGTTGCTCTCGACGTGTGCATATGACGTAGCAAAGCGATCTGGCGTGAGGTGCGTAATTCAATGTTGATTTCCAATATCAGTCGATTACACTGCACAGTTCCTGTTAATCGAAGTCACGTAACAAACTGAACACCACCTGGACGCGAAAGAATGGATAAATTCATTGACGTTGATAACATGAAAATATATCAATTAAATAAACATTTATCGTTTAATTTTAAAAATAATTGATAAATCAAATAAATAATGTTCCTCTTAAAACTACGTATTACATTCTGAAATTAAAACATAATATTTGCGATAAAATACGGAAAACGTGCAGGTATTTGAGATGGTAAAAATAACTCATGAGTAATTTTAAAGCGAAAAATTATCTATTACTTTTAATCATAATTCAGAATAATGATAACAGAGCAATAAAATGAATTTAGTGATAAAATAATTCGAAATTGATTTAACAAAAGATTCTTTATTCGTGAGCAGTTTTATTAGATAAATTTTCAATAAAGAGAACATACTAACAATTATTGATTATAAAGCTGAAAAGCTTAAAAAATACTTAATTAATTCTGACATCTTTAAAATTTTCAAAAATGTCAAAGACGCCAACAATCGATTTTAAAATTATAGACGAAATTCCAACAAACATAAATCCACAGCAAATAACAAATTCAAGTCAAGGAAACAGATCATCAAAGAATCAAAGCAGTCTTCGTAAATCTGCACATAAACCATCAGTGTCAGTTATTGAAGAATTAAGTTTAGAAGATGAATCTTCAATTGAATCTGAAGACCAACAGGTATCCAAAGGTTCTAGTTTTCAAAGAAATAGACATGGTTCAAAGCAAAGTACCTCAAGTAATTCAAATGCTAGTGGAAAAATTAATAATGTTAGATCAAGTCAGCAAAGTAATAAATATCCGAGAACGCCAAGAAACAGTATTTCTGTGCCAACCGTTCATCAATCGAGGGGAATATCGAACTCTGATTCCACAGTAAATGCGAGTCAGCAAAATGGCCGTTTGTCAAGAAATGATACCGGAAGTCGACTAAGCAGTCATTCGATAACAACGCAAGGGACGAGCTTTGTATTCGTTAGTGGTCAAGAACAGGACAACTTTGCGTTTTCTGGAAGCAGAGAACCTTCCATGAGAGCGAATAGTGTTATTAGTTTACCGTAAGTTTACTCTATTATTAAGTAATTCCAAATTATTTAAAAACATTCATCGCAGCAACGTCAAAACTAGAATGTTATCACAGTACAGCCAATAGTTTCATTCTTGTTGGAAACTTTGATCTTTTTGTTCTCGATCACGTGACTCACCGCCATGTTCTTGGGGATGCAATTAAGTATCGTATCATTACACTATGTACGCTACTGCTGCAGTGCACTACTACACGCATAACTTGCGTCTGATTGACGACGCAAGATTATATCGAAAAGAAAATTTAATTCACTATACAGGTGCCCTAGAAAAGTGATCAACATAAAATCATCTTCAAGGAAAATAGGGTGATCCCTCAATTCTCACAAACGTGGCATATGGCCAGTATGCAGGCTTTCGCTGTATTTTTATCTCATGAATATCTAAATTTTAATATTATTAAACAATTTGGTCCAAACATTCTTAACCTTCTATATATTATTGTTATTGTTTGTTTTACTATTGGAAAAATTGTATTTTTAAAATATGACGCATTCTGTTTCGAAAATGTAACCAACACAATTTTATAGAAAATTATAAGTTCCTTATGGAGAAAATGCATAATACGCTTGCCCTAAGGTAATAACAGGCGGAGCATTTTCTGCTGAGCAGGTCTTTGACAAGGTTTGTCCGTCATCCTATGTTAGTGTAATCTATGGTGTGTCTTCATATCACCACATAACGGGAGGAAGCTGTCATCGCGTCGATTGACTGCATGTCTAGCATAGAATGACGTGCCGAGTTGGTAGAAAACTCTCGTTTTTGTTTAATTCGAACATCGATATAGAGAATATAGTGCGTAACATACCAGAAAAATGTCACTAAGCGCAGAAGGAGATAAGCTGCATCTTCACATCTTTTTCTAATCAAACTTGGACCAATAGCGTTCACAGAGATTCAGACTCGAACTAATAGTGTTCAGAGAGATTCAGACTGGGACCAATAGTATTCACAGAAATTAAGATTTAAGACTTAGACCAATAGTCCTCAAAAAGATTCAGACTTGGACCAATAGTATTCAGAGGGATTCAGACTTGAAACAATAGCGTTCACAGAGACTCAGATTCTGATCAATAGCGTTCACAGATAAAGGGAATGGGGAAAGAACAGGGTATGTCACATTTTTTTGATTTTTGAGCTGTTAGTGCCATCTGATAGACCGTAACGGTATTCAGCACTGGATAAATTGTGGGGTAAAAGAAATAGGTAGGTCACCGTGTATTTTAAAACTAAAAATTATTGGATGGGAAGAGAACAAGGAATGTAATTAACTTTAAATTCAATTTACTCAGCCATTTGTCAGAAGGACATAACTTGTTTTTTCCACATTTCCTTTAGATATTCAGACTTAGGTCAATAGCGTTTAGTTCAGAATGGAAGCCACATAATTTTATCTCGCTGAATATTCAATATTGAACATTTTCAGCACATAGATGGGATAGGAAATATGCAATCCATTCTCTATGTTATTGAATGCGAAAATGCAGTTTCAATTTATCGTAGCTATAAAACGTTTTGACAATTCGCCAACATTGTAATAACGTTATTTTTTTTTGTTTTGTTTTAAGAGTGATACGAGAACAGTATTGTTGCTTTCAACGTTGGACAAGAACAGAACGTACACTTATGAAAGCCATAGGCATACTTGCTGGTGTAATTATTGGACTGGCCATAGCTGTTATCCTACTAGCCTATCATCGGGAACACGAAGATAAAAAACATTTGCAAATGGGTCGGGCAACTTCCGCCAGGTTTATGTGGACATTGTGACCAACTTGATCTGACTATCGTTTTAATTGTGAACTTGACTTAAAAATTAAGATTAAAAAATTTGGTTTTGGCTGACTAATTGATGTGTAAACATCTTTACGGGCGCCTCTTCCCCAAAGAATAATATATTTCAGGCTAACGTGAATTCGTAAGATCTTACACATGTGAGACGCCTGGAGTATTATAGCGATTAGTGAGAATAGAATACGATCACCTGACGTCACTGACAGCAGATATGCCTAAACTACAGTGATCAATGTTCAGCTGTGCCATCACAAGACACAAACTTCCAAAAGCTATCGTCGCTCCGTTCGTATATACTTATACAGGGTGTCCCAAAATTACTGGGACACAGAGCTACCACGTGTAGTAGAGGTCAAAATAAGTCGATTAGACCCAATTTATTTATATACCAAAATGTACCGTTTGCCCGTGAGAAGAGTTCAAAGTTTACATAACATTTTGTATATAAAATTTTGTATTACAATTTTATTAAACTTGTACTAAGAATATCTGTTAGCATTATTTAAGAAAACATTTTTTCCTTCGGAACTATGCAGAATACGAAATTTTTACAAGAGTAGCAAAATGAAGAAAATTAATCAGTATTCTCGCTAAAAGAATTTGAGAACCGTATTACCACCCCTAAGAAAGTTCAGAAAAAAATGTCAGGGGGTGAGGGTGGTTTTAACCCTTCTACAATTTCTTTTGGGTTTCTTTGAATATCGAAAGGAGAGTAATCCTCTAAAATGCACTTCTGTCAAATTTCATTCAATTTGTTTCACTCATTTCTAAACAGCGTACAAAAATGTGTTTTTTTATGTAAACTTTGAACTCTTCTCACGGGCAAACGGTACATTTTGGCATATAAATAAATTGGGTCCAATCGACTTATTTTGACCTCCAATACACGTGGTAGCTCTGTGTTCCACTGTGTTCCACTCCATGCAGACGTTCGTTTACTAAAAAGAGTAATGAGTATATTTTGAAAACGGTTCATTATATTCTAAAATCCGATTCTACTATTTATTAGGGATCTAATTTAACTATTTAATTATGTGAAAATAAATATTTCGAAAACTATACGTACTAGTGTAAAAAATAAAAAAGTGTTATTTTTCAACACTTCACACATTATGAAAATTTTTATTGGAAGAGCAGCCAATTACACAATTGATTCCTGCAAATATCGGAAAAAATCATTTTGACAACCATAGTAACAGTCAATATATAATCGGTCGATTTTTAGTGGTTTTTTTGTTCCCATTTTGAACGGCAAAACAATACACAGATAGCTTTCAGTCTTTCTGAGGGGGAATTTTAAACTTCGAGATAAAATGTACAAATTTGTAAAAAATGCTAAAATTACATATATTTATCATAGCCAAAAGAATACATAATTGTGCATTGTACATAATATATAATATTTTTCCTTTTTCCATAAAATCGGATAAAGCGAAATTCGGTTATAATATAACAAACATTTTTTTTCTTTCCCTTGACATCTCGTTATAGCGTTCTATTGTAGATTCAACAACAGACAAGAAGAAGCTCTATTTTTTGACACAAACCATAAAAATTTTAGTTTTTCACAAATAGATGACAGCAGAATCGTTTCACTTGTAACCAGTCAACTTCTGCTTTATTAACATTGAGTCTATAATGTAATTAGTACATGCTTAAGTAATGAAACTCGGGTACCAAGATGAAAATCAATAGAACATTTCAACATTGAGTGATTGTATAAACAAACCTCATTCAATTATTGGTTGCAAGTAAATTGATTCTATTTTGAGTCTATGATATATTATATAATATATTATATTACATCTGCTAAACTGTCTTACCAGGGTCGGCTCTGTACAGAGTATTAAAGAAAAAGTTCAAAAAATTAGGAACATGCAGTACTCACTAAAGCTTGCCACAGACACACATACTTAAGACAAATATGTCATTCAGAAGAATAAATAATTCCATGGAAATGCGAACGAACTTATGAGAAGTGCTAGTGCGTACAAGTGCGATGTAAATGTAGGTACTAATTTTTTAGCTTTAAAATAATAAATTATATTTTTATTGTAATTATAATAAACTATTTTAAACAATAAAAAAGCTCATAAAAATAATTTAAATGGTTGAAAGTAGTACATAATTCACATGAATGTAGGGCTTGAGAATGGCCGAGCGTGTAGCAGTGCTGTTTTTTACATGGCGTTGATATGGTTCCTCTATTACAAGTCCCCAGTTCCCGGGTTCTAGCCCGAAAACTGGTAAAAGTGTCAACTGGATTTTCAATTTATTATTAAAAGAGAAATAATGAATTGAAAATATGAATTGGTGCTAGGCCCAAATAACCTTAGCTGTTGGTGGTCTTTAAAACACAATTCAATACATGAATGCATAGTTATTAGTTAATTTTGTATGTTTGTAGATAGCGTAACATTTATTTATTTAGAAAAATATACACAACATGTAAAGAGTGTCTCAGCAAGAACTTGAATTTTGAATCGCGCGCCATTTTTGATTGTTAATTGTTGAGTCAGCCATATTTGGTATTTGTTTAATTAAAACATTGACATTTACGAAAATGGTGAGTTACAGGTCAGAAGAACGTTTGTTAATAGTGAAAACCCATTACAAAGAAATTGCACGCCAAATTCGTGAAATCCAGCAGCCCTTACTGCAAAGTTTCGTCAAAAGAGTATATTCCTACCATCGGAGCAACGGTGGTCATTTAACCGATATTTTGTTTCATGTGTAAATGTATCTACATATGAAGAAAAAAATGTAAATAAATCATTAAATTAACATAATATTTTTTAAGTTTTTAAAATTCAATTTCTTGCTGAAACAAAATATCGGTTAAATGACCACCGTTGCTCCGATGGTAGGAATATACTCTTTTGACGAAACTTTGCAGTAAGGGCTGCTGGATTTCACGAATTTGGCGTGCAATTTCTTTGTAATGGGTTTTCACTATTAACAAACGTTCTTCTGACCTGTAACTCACCATTTTCGTAAATGTCAATGTTTTAATTCAACAAATACCAAATATGGCTGACTCAACAATTAAGTCGAAAATGGCGCGCGAGTTACACATGTATATCTGCTGTGAAGACGAATTGCAACACCCACGTTATTTCACGTTATCTCATTTGGCGACTTGAAGACGTTTTCTTTCCAGCTTAGAATAAGAAGATAATTCAAAATACATTATTATTCTCTAGACATTGAAGTAATCAACAACCAATGCAAATGGTTGTACCTACTGTATAAATACATTTTAATTACATTATTTTATTGTATCAATTCTGTTGTTAATACAACACAAATTCAATTAACATTGTAAACCTTTTATCTAATAATAATAAAAATAATTTTTTTTAAAAAGTTAAGTGTGTGACACCAAACTTTAACTCGCGACTCAAAATTCAAGTTCTTGCTTATACACCCTTTACTTGTAAAATTACAAATGACAAATAAATTGCAGCGTACCTGATTATCTACTGGTTAATAATAAGAAAAATAATTAACAAAACTGAAAAAGAAATGTGTTAGCTACTGTAGGGAAGTATAGCATATCCGAGGCAACTTACGTGGGAAGTCCAAAACTTAAGAGGCGCTCATTTCGATCTTTTTTTGTGAAACCAGGCCCCAAAAAAAACACGTTTTTTATCATTCGATCTCATAGGCCTTAACTTCTAAATTTTAAACACGCTGCAGTATATAAATATTATACAAATCCAAGCATAACTCAACGAAGTAACAAAACTATTACCGTGTTATACACAGGCTAATTAAGAAATAGACACGGAAAGAAATTTCACAAACCAAATAGGTTTAAATAATCATAATATTAAAGAAATCGGCAGGTTCATTTTCGAGAAAAAAATTAAAAAGTTTTAATAGTTAAATTGTACCCGCCACTGACGAATTAAATTTCATAGTATGCATCCATTACAAACCATTATTTCTGATAATTATGTAACTGCTATAAGATTTAGATAATTTTATAATCAGTTGTTACCGATTGCTCTGCTGTAATATTAATAAAACAGTATGACACATTTTACGAATATTGAAAAAACAGGCATGATTTTATACGGTGAAGATCATAGATTACTTACGTGTTTGTGAAGCTGGCGGATATTCTCGAGAAGCAATTAGAGTCATACGATATTATGTTAACCGTTTTTCCGGGCGTCGTGGCCCTAAAGCATTATGCTTTTAATAAAACTGTGCAACCAGAATTTGTGAATTCCATTGTTTAATAAAGTTTCCAAAGTTTTGTGTAAGTACATGTGATTGTGTATCAGTTTTTCTTTTAATTTTGCGTTCGTTTTAAAATAATACAACTAAAGGTAAAAATAAGTACCTACATTAAATTACTACAGGACAAAGTTGCTCAGATCCAGGTGTACAAGCTTTCACGGCTGGCATTGTTCCAAGTCTTCATGGTTTCAAATGTTAAAACTAATAGTACCAATTGTTACAAATATGTAATATTCAATTAATCTGAAAATGACGAAAACTTTATATCTTTCAAGTCTTCATGGTTTCCGGGCTTGTAGGCCGTGGTTCGGTGGTATTTCTACCTGACGTTTCGTCTACAACTGCAGTAGACATTCTCAAAGGCGATAGAAAGGCCATAGAAATACAAAAACACACACAGAATTTCAACCGAAAAGATGAAGGCCTCAATCTCAGTAAAACCTGGACACCAGCACTCCGACATACAAAACCAATGACTAATCGTACAAGGACGGAATACGACCGAGTAGAGAACTCACCCCCACCACTACACACTGCGCAGTTGACCAATTACAGAGAGACGGACTACGACCGAACAGAGAACACATTGGTACTGAGCATAAAAGAAGGGAGGACGCCAGTCACTGTCCACTGACACCAAGGAGGACACTTCGACCGCTGCCACATCGCCTTTGAGAATGTCTACCGCAGTTGTAGACGAAACTTCAGGTAGAAATACCACCGGACCACGGCCTACAAGCCCGGAAACCATGAAGACTTGGAAAGTTGCTCAGAGTTTGGAAAATGTTTTCATCTCGCATTTTCGATAATAAAGCGAGTAATTCATACATTAATTAACGATTATCTGTCGTTTGAACAAAAAATTATCAGTACCTAGTTTAACGTCGCATTAATCAACAAACAAGCCGTGAGGTGGGTCGTTTATTAGGACTAAAGTGCGACCCTTGAGGTCCACACGACGAACTTCCCAGTTTAATAAACATTTAATAATAATAATTAAATTAGATATTACACAGAAAAGTAATCATTAAAACATAATTATTATTTATTTTTAACAATAATTAAAAAAAAAACGGCTGAAACGATTTTTATAAAATTTATGTCGGATCAAAATGACTTTAACACGCCTCGATTGACACCCTTACGAAGTCGATATAATTTTTTATTCGCGAGATATTGTGTAAAATCTACTTTTTTGGAGTCTATTTGGTTAAGAAAAAAGAACTGCTGAACCGATTTTGAAAAAATTTCTTTCAGATCATATTTACGTTAATACGCGTCGAAAAATGATATCGACTACGTTAGGGTGATTGGCAGTGCCAATCACCCTAACGTAGTCGATATCATACGTACACCCACACACATACACACACATAGACATCTTTCTAAAAATAGTGTAGTGACCTTGAAACATAAAAATTTGTTATACATTTTGATTTCGATTTTCGGACCCATTACAATAACTTCCAATGGGAAGTAAAAAACCATCAATAAACTGATTCAGTGTAATTTTCCCCGCTATTTCAATTCTTATTTTCTCGCGTTTGGACAATAAAATTAGAAATGCTTTTTTTTATTACGCAGCCATACATCGTTTACTTTGTATCATAAATTTATGAGAGGACGGTGTGGTGTAACGGTTAGCGTAGCCGACCTTTGGATCACACTGTCGTGGGTTCGAATCCCACCTGCGCTCATGGATGTTTTATGATGTCATTTAGTTTTAAGGATGTTGTTATTTAATGTAATCTAATGACCTAAATTGTCGACGCGTCTATAATATACAATAAATAAAATTAAATTTATGAAACAGAAATAACACAATTACATAATTTTTAATTTTGTAAAAAATAAATAAAACCATGTCATCATTTGTACATTCATATAGGAATGGTTCCGAGTTTTTTAATTAAAATTTAAAATAATATAAAATTAATTTTTAAACCATGCTAATATTGAGTTCATTATACCCACGTATTTTTTCCGCCACTATTTCTGAATCACCTGTATACTGCAGTGTAAATTACTCACAATTTCAAAATTTATATCTCAATATAAGACCTACGGGAATAGAATCTAATGTTGCAAAAATATTTTTCGTTTGGAGTCTATTTTCATCCCTAAAAAAATTATCGATCGGCGACCGCTCATCGAACTTGTCACAGATTGATTTGATTCAAATTATCTATACTAATATTATAAAGCTGAACTGTTTGTTTGTTTGCTTGTTTGTTTGTTTGGTTGAGCGTGCTAATCTCAGGAACTACCAGTCCGATTTGAAAAATTTTTTTTTGTTAGATAGCCCATTTATTGAGGAAGGTTATAGGCTATACAATATCACGCTACGACCAATAGGAGCGGAGCATCAATGAAAAATGTTGCGAAAACCGGAAAAATGATTCCTTTTGAGAGCTTCCGTTGCGTGCGCTGCGTAAACAGTTAAAGTTACGCAAAAATCATGTATGACGGAATTGTTTCCCTTTAAAAGTTCTAAAAAAAAATTCGCGACAGCATAATGTCTATCTTTTAAGGTTGACTCACCATAACTTTTTTTATGGTAATCAAATTTGTTCGTAATTATAATATTCAACCGAACGAGCGAAGCGAGTAATTAGTGTATTTATAATATTCAAGCGAACGAGCTAAGCGAGTGTGTAGTGTATTTATAATATTCAAGCGAACGAGCGAAGCGAGTGAGTAAGTGTATTTATAATATTCAAGCGAACGAGCTAAGCGAGTGAGTAGTGTATTGCACCCGAGCTTTCTTAGCACCCGGGCGAAGCCGGACGGGTACCGCTAGTTTTAACATAAAATTAAAAGAAAACAGATTCTTCGTATATATAGCGACATTGTACAAGTATGTCTCATGGATATTTGTTAAGAATATCTAAATATTTATTCAAGTGTAAATAAATGCACAAACAACCGTTGGAAAAATATTATTGTTAAAACAGTTTTAAGTTATTTAAATATTTATTAATTATTTCTAAGTTTCAAATTCTATTTTAATATTAAAAAAAAAATAATTTTCTATTTTAAAGAATATATTTCTAGGTACTTACTAGAAATATTTGATGACCCGTGTCCCATCTTTGAACTAATTAAATACGCACATTAGATTTAAGTGATTTGTTATTGAATGTAATTAAGACGCTAATGACCTAAATTGTCGACGCGTCTATAATCCACAATAAATAAAAAATAGATACGTACATACTTTACACTATGTATAGGTAAATGCAAATCTTTATCTTCTGAAAATTTCAATGGAAGAATGGCAATAAAATTAACACACGAACATAATTAATCATTCCCGTACAGGAGTATGCCCAGGACTGCCCTTAGTGAGTTTGTCGCCCGGGCAAGATTTTTAGCCTCCCCCCCTCCTTTTTAAAAAATGTTTTTTTTTTCCAATGGCAGATTTTGCTATTTGTTGGTAGAATAACTTATGAGTTGTACACTTTTGGCTATAACGACGATTTTGATCTGGCGTCCTGGACGGTCGCCCAATCTTAAAAAATCAAATGCCACTGCCGGGACTTGAAAACGGTTCAAGTTCCGGTTGTGACATTTGATTTTTTCTTATACAGGGTGAGGCAGACTACCCGTATCAGTCTTTTTTTTAAACGATTAGTCGTAGAGAGTTGGGTTACAATTTTTTGTTATAAAAGCCGTAATAAACAATCGAATGGTGATATTGTTATTTCCCGGAAATGCCGGCATCTCGAATAGTTTGCATCAGAATGTCCAAAACTCCGAAATTTTAGATAACACGATAGGTTGAAAGTGGTATTGTTGAAAAGATCTTTAAAAAATAAGAAAGTTTTCTAGGAAAAATTATTTTATTACTGCCACCCCTGTTAAGTAATATTCGTTTAAAATTATTAAATTAAAATTTCATAATAACAAACGAAGTCGGCATTTAAAATCTAGCTACCTTAGACAATGTCACAAGTGTTCAAACTGTCTTCCATTTACTTCTAATCACTGTTGAGCTCTTCTGGTTATACTATGAGTGTCTCTAAGTCCTTTTTCAGTGTTTAATGATCGAATAGCTATAGGTAACTAGATTTTAAATGCCGACTTTTAAAATAAAGTCATGCGTTATTATGAAATTTTAATTTAATAATTTCAAACGAATATTACTTAACAGGGGTGACAGTAATACAATAATTTTTATTACAAAACTTTCTTAGTATTTTTTAAAGATCTTTACAACCTATTGTGCTATCTAAAATTCCGGAGTTCTGGACATTCTGGAACAAACTATTCGGAATGCCATTTCCAAGAAATAACAACATCATTATTCGATTCTTTATTACGGCTTTTATAATAACAATTTTTGTGCCAACTCTCCACGACTAAACGTTTTTGAACAAAAAAGACTGATACGGGTGGTTTGCCTCATTCTGCATATAGCCCAACAATCATGGCAGCTTTGCTGTCTGGTATAGTCTGTTATTCACTAATTGTTAAGTGAATGCATTGTGGGTATTAGGGGAAATCGTTTGGTTTAATTATTTATCTAATATATGATTTGTTTTTCTATTTATTTATTTATTGTAGATTATAGACGCGTCGACATCTAAGGTGATTAGCGTCTTCCAACAACACTAAATAACTAACTAACTTAAAACTAAATAACATCACAAAACATCCATGAGCGCAGGTGGGATTCGAACCCACGGCAGTCCAGTCTAGAGGTTGCGGCGCCAAGCATGCTAAATACTAGGCTATACTGCCTTCGATTTGTTTTTCGTTGCCATGGTTACAACGTTAGCGTTAAATTTTTAACGCAAACGTTAAACAACCCGAATTCGCATAAGAAGTTACACTTCAATAAACATGTCGTCAGAACACGGATGTTAATATATGATGAATTGACCAAGAAATGACAAATTAGTTATATCGGTAAACGACATTTTACTACCTACCTAAACCAGACGAAGTTCAGTAAACGTTAATTTCCTAGAAGTTAAGACTCGTTTCTTGTATTCCTTTATGTACTAACGGACATATTTACGTTTGTCAGTTCGACAAAGTTTAGTTTGTCAACATCAAGTATCAACTATACGAGAAATTATCAACAAGTATACATACAATCGTACAAGTCAGTGGCGCTCAACCTAAACCTTACGAGGTGCCATTTTCTCCAAACCAAAAATTTTATGTACCACCAAATAATGTTGGCGAAATTTATAGCAACTTTAAATTAATTTTTAATTACACATATATTGATGATAATTATGAACTAAGTGGCCACACAACTCTACAGATTGTATCAAATTAAACCTGTGCATAGGGCATTATGTGTGTAAGACAGAGATTGATACATAAAGCAATAAGTAAGAATGACATAAATGATCGCTAATAGGATGTTACGTGGTTACTGTAAATAAATATGTAATACCGAACAACTGTCATCGTTGTTTTCTACAGTAAAAATAGTCACTACTGAAATTATTGATAAAATGGCAATTTATACTGTTCGGGAAAAAATTCAAATAATTAAATGGTTTTATGGTGGTAATTCAACCGCCGACATAATAAAATTATTTGTAGCTGCCTTTGAAAATAGCATAGAAGGAGCGAAAAAACAAAGATTGCGCTATTAGGTTGTATAAATATTATTTATTTACAGTAACCACGTAACATCCTATTAGCGATCATTTATCTCATTCTTACTTATTGCTTTATGTATCAATCTCTGTCTTACACACAGAATGCCCTATGCACAGGTTTAATTTGATACAATCTGTATAGACATTGACTGCAAAACATTTTTTAAGAAATCCACCCCAAAATAGCATCCTGTTCACCCAAAATAAAGATGTGAGAGCAGCCTTGGCATGTTTAATACTCTTTATAATGTAAGTTTTAAGCAGTGTTGCCAACGATCAAAAGTGGCTCCCACCAGATGACAGATAGAAAACCACTAAAACTGACAAATTAAAGATTTCTAAATAATTATAAACATTTCTTGAACATAATGTTTCAAGTCCCAATTTCTATATAAAAATACATTATTTTTCTTTCCAGATCCATAATATTGAAGGTAAATTTGTTATAAAATTTGTATTGAAATTCCTTTAGGTGACTAATTTTTTACTTATAAAAAATCAGAAAAAAAATTGATTAAACAATTAGGTACATTATTTCTTGATTGAAATTCAAGTTGTCAGTACTCAGTTGTCGCGTCTCTTTAATGGTCATTAGTTTCAAATTTCAGTGTTACCAAACGAACATAATAAATTCTAATATTCCAAAAATTGTTGACACCAATTTTAATTACGAATAATTGAAAATACTCCAATATCACCAGATCTCACCAGAAAATTTCACAATACCACCAGAAATCCCACTGCCACTAGATGACAAATTTTAGTCACTAAGTAGGTAGCTAATTCCACCAGATCTAGTGGGAATCCCACTAAGTTGGCAACGCTGGTTTTAAGTAATCGTGGACCTATAAACAATTAGCCCCCCACTCACACAAATTCGTTCCGTCGCCAATGAGGATAACTCGGAAGTAAAATTTAATTTAATTTCCCAGGTTTACAAATCCCAGGAACTTCATCTCATTTGACGCTGTGGCTGTCTTAGAGGATGTTCAGTAAGTTCACTTTGATTCTTGAATTTTGGTTCAATGGTAGATTGTAACGAAATGTTATAATTACCACAAAACACCAAACCATAAACGATGGCAGTTCATAAACAATAAAGATAGCTAATTAGCAATTATCCGTCTTGATAATACGCGTTCTCGCCGTATAGTCGAGAGTTGACTATACCAGTATCTTCCATATACTTACGTCGTTCACATACAGCGCGCGCGGCGCGGCACAGCGTTTAGTAAGTTTAAGTTGCATAAAACAACGGTACCTATTGCAGGTTCGAGATGCGAGTCAGACAATGTCTATGTCACTTGTTCACGGGTGATTGATTCGGACAAAGTGCTATGCATGCAGGCTATCCATCTTTTAATATATTGAATTGAATGTACGAAGCAATGCTTATATAAGAAAAGATACCGGGGTCCAAAGTGCGATATGTTTTTGAAGCTATGCTTCTTAAAACACCAGCCATTGCACCAGCCCTCCTGCGGGAGGGCTAGTGCAATGGCTTTTTACTTCCCACCTCTACCATGGTAGGGAAGTAATGGATTTAGTCCGAAAAAAATATTTCGAGATTTTAACAGATCTTCACGTTTTGAGACCCTAGCATTCGTTTAAGATAATTTTCTGACTGATGTCTGTATGTGTGTGTGTGTGTGGTCAATTTTTCGCCTTCGATATCGTAAAAACGGAACAACATACGGCCATGCTGATTGTACTATTGTGTTTATCAGCCTTTAACTTAGATCTGATTAGATTTTGAATCAAATCGGTTCAGTGGATCCTGAGATATTAAAAAAAAACGTTCTCAATTGCACGTATTAACCATAGGTAAAAAATATAAATGAATTCTAGATGTTATAATATGAAAAAAATATAAATATTTTTTTTCTCTAAAATAGTTTTCGAGAAAAAAAATATTTTACTAAAAAAAGAAAATTGTACGTAAATCAGGGTAACCATGATTTTTGCTATATTACTAGCCATCAGTAGATCACCAAACAAAAAAGAGGGCCATGCTTTTTTTCAAAGAATAAAAAAAAGAGTGTTTATTTTTTGCAAATATTTACTAGGTGGAAAGTATAGGACTGGTCATCAGTCGAATTTTTTTCGAAGTGAAAAGTGGTGGGATGAGGGGGGAGTTCCCCAAAAAACGTATCCGGGGGATTTTTGGTGCGATGTGGCGTTTTTTGCGAAATGAAAAGGGGGTGGGGTGCATGGGAGTTCCCCAAGAAACGTTCGCGGGAGGGGGTTATTCGTGCGATGGCATTTTTCGTGGGGTAAAAAGTCAGATATTAAATTATTATACGGTTTTTTCTAGAGTCTAGTACACAAACGTACAAACATACGACATGAACACACAACAGTAACACCACTTTTTGTAATAGGTTTAAATTAATGTATATTGTGTCAACTATTGAGGGATAAAGTATTTCTTTAACCCTTAAAAAAATTGTTACTATGGCAGATAAGGTATTTTTATTTTGCACTGCCAAAAATCTAACAATGATTTTGATAATCAAAATATTGTGTTGTTTACCAATAATGTCAATCATTATTAGTGCTTACTGCTTATCAGATAATGTACCTAAAAAAAAATACTTTCAAAATTATTGTTTTCAATACTAATCCATCAGATGATTATCGACACTTCCACCTGTCTATAACATACTCATATATGTCATGAGTTTACACTAGAAATAAAAAACTTAAAAAAAACCTCCTTCAAAAAAGCCACTAAAAAGAGAAAAATTAAAATAATAAAATGTTGAGGTCGGCGCTAATTTAATAAAATAATGAAAGATATATAAAAAGTTTTAGCAATTAAATTGGCATTTTAATTTTCCTCTTTTTAGTGGCTTTTTTGAAGGAGGTTTCTTTTTTACGTGTTTTGTTTTTTACTTTTTAGTGGCACGTTATTAACCGACTTTTGTCTTGATAAGTACGTCAAAAAATTATATTTTTGATCGCCTACTATTTTTTACTTCTTTCAACTATGCTGAATTATCTCTGCAAAAGCAATTTTATAATTTTTCATTTTCAAAAATTGAATGCGAATAATTTTTCAAACGCAGACAATTCCACCTAGACTATTAGAACATTCTGACAAAATCAGAGCTATAGGGTGAAGGCACGGTTTCCAATCATCCTGACCCACTTTTGTATTTTAAGTAGATTACATATAGTACCTACTGATACGTCATAATATATGTATAATATAGTTCCTTATTTTATTGAAAATATACTTCATCGGTGTGGAAAGAAATTAGAAAATATGAATTTGTAAGCAGAGAGAACTGTTTGTAAGTGTGTAATTATTTACCTGTGTAACTCAATTATTGCAAATTACATATTATGTTCTATTTCTCTTCTCATCGATAAAGGGTAAGTTCGGTTTTGCGCTCAGATCAACCCAAGTGCTCTAATGCGTCCGAATTTAACATTTACGAGTATATATACTCTGAAAGATCTCTATCCTGCGTATACGGATTTAAAATCTGGAGAAGATCGAGCACGCTTTATGAGCTCCGAGGAAAGCGAGCGAGAAAGTAGATTAAACCATCTTCAGAGTATTCATTTTAAAAATGAGCGGGAACACGTGTTGTGAGAACGGATAAATTTCGAAGTTTTTTTGTATGAAGTATTTTTTTTTTTTTCAATACAAAGCAAAATGCGCTTCGACTACTATGGTCAATAGGTAAAATACACGTAGGTATAATATTTATTCAAAGAATAGTAATAACTAATAACCAACAAGTTTATATCGCACAGAATGATTAAATAAAATATTTATTATATCTATGGGTCGAAAAAAATCAACACCCGGTGGTACCTACTATTAATTCTATAAAATTAAGGAATAAAACGAAAAAAAATTATAAATCATGACTTATTATTATAACAATGTTGAAATAAATCAAAAATGAGGAACAATAAAGAATATATATCGGCTTTAGTATTAAGAATTTAATTTACTGGCCCCATTTTATTATGACGCTTGGAAAAATCTGCTAGATTACGTTCGGAATTGTTTATATGGCTCGAATTGCCCGCTTGTCACGTGACTAAAAATTGCTCGCTCGAATCGATCAATCGAGTGCGAAACCGAACTTACACAAAGTAAATTACGGAACTAGAGATTTAAAATAAAACCAAATTATTTTTTTTCTTTATTAATTAATGTTAATTAAAATCTATTCTGCCACAGGTGGATGGTCGGGAACTAGTGCTTGCACCCTATATATACCTAAGTATAACTTATAATAGTAACTTTTAAAAATATTAATAACTATTATTACTGTGGGAACGTTTCGAGCATATTACATCACCTTTCACTTTTCTTTACTTGTAATTGTATTTTAAAGACCACCAACAGCCAAGGTTATTTGGGCCTAGCACCAATTCATATTTTCAATTCATTATTTTTTTTTTTTTTTAATAATAAATTGAAAATCCAATTGACACTTTTACCAGCTCTCGGGCTAGAACTCGGGAACTGGGGACTTGTAATAGAGGAACCATAGCAACGCCATGTAAACAACAGCGCCGCTACACTCTCGGCTATTCTCAAGCCCACTTTTCTTTACTAATTCGTGATGATAGTAAATCACAGACCATAATATAACTAATTAATTGTATTTTAAAGACCACCAACAGCTAAGGTTATTTGGGCCTAGCACCAATTCATATTTTCAATTCATTTTTTTTTTTTTTTTTTTTTTTTAATAATAAATTGAAAATCCAATTGACACTTTTACCAGCTCTCGGGCTAGAACTCGGGAACTGGGGACTTGTAATAGAGGAACCATAGCAACGCCATGTAAACAACAGCGCCGCTACACTCTCGGCTATTCTCAAGCCCACTTTTCTTTACTAATTCGTGATGATAGTAAATCACAGACCATAATATAACACTGAGGCATGGTCATATTATATGTTTCAAAATTTAGATCATTAATCAATTGCCATACCTACTTATTAGATACGCAGTTTAAGGTGTTGTTAAGTTAGATCTAAAATACAACAAATGCTAAATAATTGTAGTAAAAATATGACCCAGAACCTAATGCTGGTGTTGTGTCCTTTTGAGTCAACATAATACTCTACATTGTCGACACAACATTGTTTTGTTTTGGCAGTTTCTATTAACTACGCTTTTGAAACAAACAAGTAATTCAAAATTGTAATCTCGTGGTGATCAGACCTATTTTAGACTCGTCATTAAATCAAATTTTGTTGTGTTTTATTTATTTATTTATAATTTTATATAAGGATCTACGATATTAATAAATCACGTCAAAAAGATCTTTAAAATTGGTGACCCCGACGTGATTTATTAATATCGTAGATCCTTATAGGGACCGAGCAGTAACTGTAGAGGCAGCACTTTTGCCGAAAGTGCTGCGCCCTGGTGTTTAATTAAAACAAGAAACGGGCAAAAATATAACAACAGCTTGACAGCTTGTGTATTTTTTAATAAATAATTAATGGAAAAAATAATAAAATATGGTTTTCAACCAATAACTAATACGTGTATTCAAGGTCAAAACGACGTAAAAGGTAAAAAATTATATGAATCTGGGCATGTTTTTGCTAATGTTGTTGCCCAGACCAGTGTGTCAAAAGCATATAATGTTAAAATGATAGTAAGTTTCAATTTATTTTTTATTCTTACTCTTTTTTGTACAAAATTAAAACTAATTAAATATAAAAAAAAATCTGTTTAAAATTCAATTTATTTCTTATTTTTTAGCTAGATGACAATCGCAACGTAAGTCAGGCTGAGTGTAGCTGTAAAGCTGGATTAGCCGGTAAATGTAAACACATTTGTGCTGTTGTTCATGATGTCAATTCACAGCGTCTTCTAAAACTAGTCGTAGCCAGGAATGGGGTAAACCATCTCAACGTCAATTACAACAATATCAAAAATTGTACATTCTGTAATATGGAATAATATATTATGACTGACCTAGTGTATTTCTAATTATTTTATAATTATACGTACGACCTTTCAGTTTGTGATTTCTTTACTTACAACTTCGTTCACACATTATAATATTATATATTTATCGTATTTTTGTATGCTTGAACTCGATAATATTTCACCTGCCAACACTTTGTTTTTGATTCAAATTTTGTGTACCTAAATGACACTCCATACGGTTTGGTTTGTTGACATGACTGTAAATTTTAATGTTTGCTGATGTACGCCGACTGTGGTATTCGATCTGAAAAACTATTTAACATTTGATTATTAACTACATTTTTATAATATACGTACTTACCAGAACAGAATCATATTCCCAAAGTTTATTCCTGTCTATGAATATTGTCTTGTGAGCAATTGAATATTATTTGATATTATTTCTAACTTTGCATTAAGTACAGCCCTCTGACGTGTTTTAAAAAGCATACAATTCCAACTTTGACAGCGTTCAGTAATATTTGTCATAATATGTTTGCAACGGGGAAGGAGGTTCTTCGGAAAAATAGAAGGATGGATGAAGTGGATGCTCAAATTTTGTATTATTTATAAAATGAGCACTACAAATTCTTGTATTTATAGTAGGGTCCCAGTCTTTCGGATTTTTGCTGAAATAGAAAAAGTTAAAGGTTAGATTTATGTAATTCAATTTATATTTATTTATTGATTGTTCTCTACTTCATATAAACTAAAATTCAACAGATCTTTTCTATAGGTACTGTTTTAACAGAAATGTTAATTATTTATTATAATTATTCATTACTTACACATAGTTTTTTACTGCATTTATCCATTTCATACGCTTGTCGTCTTTCCACGGGATACCAATAGCAGTTAACGGAAAACGATAAAATTTCACAAGTAAATTTATATGCCGCTCTCTGCGATGATTTTATTGATAAAGACATCGTGAATAATTTCAAAATTTATTTCAATAAAAGTAAATAAACAATTAATCACATACTACAGGTTAATATTTTTGCCCATAAGTTTACGCTTTCTATCACCAGTTGGCGTGACAGTCTAGAGGCTCGTTCCCTATATAAAATTATAAATAAATAAATAAAACACAACAAAATTTGATTTAATCAAGACGAGTCTAAAATAGGTCTGATCACCACGAGATTACAATTTTGAATTACTTGTTTGTTTCAAAAGCGTAGCTAATAGAAACTGCCAAAACAAAACAATGTTGTGTCGACAATGTAGAGTATTATGTTGACTCAAAAAGACATAACATAGGAGTTACTTACAATTTTTATAATATAAAGAAAAAGATTTTTTAAAGAATAACGTGAATTTCAAAGATTTATTCATCTAAATAACTTTTAATAATGAAAACGCGTTCTAAATTTCGTGCGGTGGTCAGTACTATTAATTTGCGCAATAACAAATTTAGATTATAGACTCAAAATATCCGTGGGGTGAGATTTGAATTCTGAACAATTTGTTTCAAAATTTATCATACTACTGGACCGTAGGTACTATTTTAAGCTGTTTTTTGTAAAACAAATTTTATATCTCAATACTAGTGGTCCCGTCCGGATTCGCCCGGGTGCTGTGAATTTATGATTAGTTACACGTTTTTAGCTTAAGCAATTTCAGAGATACAGCGTGTCTTTCATGAAGGTTTCTACTCCCGTTTTCGCCCCTTAGGATACGGATTTCGTAATTTGTCTAACACAGAGGTTCCCAAACTTTTTTTTCTCATAGACCACTTTAAAAATTTTGCTGGTTCCGGTGGACCCCCTGCAGCTACATTTCTACCATATTCCCAAAACTCGACAAAAAATGTGAAGATTAGATCTGACTATAAAAATTTGCGTTGCGGCTGAGTTCCAACCACGAATTAACAGTTTTCGAAAAAAAGTGAGAATTGATTGGTAAATTAATTAATTGATTGTGCTGTGAGTGGATGTCAAAAAAGTAAAGTTGACCAATCGAAAAAGTGATTCCATCCAACTTTACTTTTTTGACATCTACTCACAGCACAAGAAACCAATCAATTCTCACTTATTTTATTTAGAAAACTCCCCATTCGGAGTGGTAAAAATAAAAAGAAAAATAGTATATTTTCTTGTGTTGTATTTATTCAACTTTTATGCAAGTTTTTACAAGTAACAGTCGCTGAGCTTCTTAAAATATTATCTGCCTACATTGATAGGTGAAGTCAAGCCAACATTTTAGTTCTTCACTATCGAAACCAGATAAATTTTCGTGGACCCCCGCTTACGAATTGTGAACCCCCATTTTTTTGTCACGCCAACATATCGCTCTTCGATTTTAACAAAGGAATGAATGAATTGTAAATTATAGACGCTCGACATCTGAGGTCATTAGCGTCTGAATTTTAACAAAGGATACTCAAGTCAAATTTCGTGTTTCTCTCTAACAGTTTCGGAAAAAGACTATTTTATTTAGGATGTATCACAGGAAACCGAACATAGGGAAAAGTACAAATTAGTTAAGATCAGAGATTGCTTTGCCCTCTATTCATGTAAAAAACCATGATAATAATTAATTTAGTTAAGTTAGCCATGTGTATTCTATCTTTGTCACGCTACTCATTTTGCTTATGTTTTCCTTGTTGCACTCAATACTTTTCTATGTATTCAATCCTGTGATAAACCCAGTATATTAAGATAATGAGGGTAAAATAAAAGATTTCAGCCGTTTTAAATATCACAAACGTTCCCTTAATTTTAGATTAAATCAACTTATAACAAGTTACGATTAATTTGTTTAGTAAGAGATTATATTACACATAATTACAGTATTCAAAAACTGACATTTATTCTCAAACAATTTTTTTGCAAAATTGTGTTAAGGATAAAGCATGTTGCCTGGACTGGTAGTGTTTGAATCGATATTGTTTAAACTATTGAACAACTTTGATTATTTTATTTTAATCTATAGTTTTTGAGTAATTTTTTTTTTTCAATTTGAAAACACATGTCTATTAATTTCAACTCCTTGAAAGTATCTACCTACGTTAAAAATTATATTTTTAACGGCTATTTTTTACTTCTTTCAACTTTGCTGAATTATCTATGCAAAAGCAATTTTATAATTTTTCGGTTTCAAAAATTGAATGAGAATAATTTTGAATAATTTTTCAAACGCGAGCGATGACACCATTAGAACATTCTGATAAAATCAGAAAATTATTGTGGTATTAATGTTTGATTAGATAAGAAAATACAAATGGAATGACAATGTCAAGGTAATAAACAATAGTTAATATAAAATACACGATGTCCACAAATGTTTGAGGCTTGCATTCGCTTTCTTGTGTCAGTCATCAGAAATAAAGGTAATTCAATTCACATTGGACGTAAAATTACAACAATGTTATTCTGTCAAAACTATATTTTAAATATATCAAACAATTATTTTTGATGTGTGATAATAATAAGTAGTAGATGATTTATCGAACATTATAATTGCACATGATTGTATAAACATTATGAACAATATGCCTTATATCTACATTTGTGATATTATAGGATTACAGATGAAAATCAGCAGTAATACTTGTATAATTTCAAGAGGTTGTCATTATGAATTCCAGAATTACTTTTAATTAACACAATCTTACGTTGGTGTTGCATTTTAGTTTTGAAGGCATTAAGGCCAATTCTTACAGAGTGACGAGACAAAATGTTGCTTCCAAAATTTTACGTGTTTTTAAATGCAGCAACTCCCACGAGAGCGACAAAATTCAACGTTTTCGGAGAGCGTTGCATGCCGCTTTGCACACAATCGCATCGCATTGGTGTATGAAAACCGAGTTAATCTTTATCTTATCTTATCTTATAATATTATAAATGCGAAAGTTTGTGTATGTTTGTTACCTCTCAACTCCGTAACGGCTGAACGGATTTTCATGAAATTTGGTGTATAGTTACTTTAGGCTCTGGAATAGAACATAGGGTACTTTTCATCCCGGAAAAATGTATAGTTCCTGTGGGATAGTAACAAAACGTAACTCTGCCATTCTTTTGCATTTTAGCGTATTGGCGGAATCCTATATTATATTATAAAAGCCACCAGCCCGACTTCGCTTCGCAGGGTAAGAATTTCTTTCGGGGAGGGGGATAAAAATTATAAATTCTTAGCACCCGAGAGAAGCCGGACCGGACCGCTAGTATAATATAAAACTGTCGTGTCGCTTCGCATCGTGTCGCAATGTGAGAAACAGTCTTTAGTACCAGATATTTTATCACTTTTGTCGTATTGGTGTAAAAATCAGGGCCAATGATTCATTTTTATAAATTGGAAACAGGGAACACTTATAGCCTCACTCCGGTGTCTGTCTGTCCGTCCGTTCTTATGTCTGTCACAAGCTCCCAGAGCCAAACGCTACAAGCTATAGAGACTCGAAATTTGGCATAGTTAAAGCTTGTTATGGCCCAATGCTGTGGTTTAAATATGGATAAATATTTCGGATAATTACGGGTAATAATGGGGGGTCAAACAGGTTATGAAAAAATGAAAAAAATTCAACTCCATCGAGTGGGGTGTCTAATGAAAGCTAGTGACCAAAGTATGATTCGGAAAAATCTGAAATAAATTCGGCAAGTGTATCACAACGTCAACATTGATAAAAAGTACAGACAACATTATATTTCGAAGAAATTACAGTTTTTTTAAACAATGTGCGTAATATCTTACAAAGTTATAATGAATTCAGCATACGAACTAGAAACAAAATAAAATATAGTTACTTCTTACCACAACAGTTTTATTGATGGATGTACATTTCGAAAGCTAAGCTTTCATCTTCAGCAAACACTACGCCACTGGGTTGTTCAAATGCAACAAAATTTTGTCCGTTTATTGTCCTTATTATGTAGTAGATGTCTACCAAAAATGAATTAAATTGTTCAACCCAGTTAAAAGATACGATCAAATAAGTGTTCTCCAAATCGACCCTTTAACACCCTGTATCTTGTTAGGGAAGCACTTTTGGAAAAAAAGTTATTCTTGGTTTTCGTATTATTTTGACAGTAGGTACTCATTACATAATCACCTTGTATATATTTTTTGTAAATAAAATAAGGCTTTTATATTTAACGATTGTACGGAACACTCATCACGCGAGGCCAACTCGCACTTGACCGGTTTTTTTATGTGGAATTTAATATTTTTGTACAAATTTCCTCTCTTTATAATCTATAAATCGGCCTTTTACTATTTAAAATAAGCGTTGGTGGTAATAGAAATCTGTTGCATTTTAAAATATTTAATTAATTATATCACAATTTATTATTATATCTTAATTTAAATTGCCTTGAAATGTATAGTTTCTTCCGAATCCTTAATTAATGCCCGATCTTTTTCATTTTTTTTTCTGTGTCATTTTTTCTGTTAAATCAATTTTTAGCGTTGTGTAAGAATGAACCCAGCTAACCTTCATATCTAAATGGTTAAAAATATATAATAGTGTTACGGATCATCTTGTATATAAACGTTAGGCAAGAATTATGAGAAGCGGTGTCTGCTTGCTGAACAACGAGTAACTACGTGAAGTTTCTAGAAAACGCGAGAAGCACTGGGCTTCAGCCACGCAGCGTATATAAACGAGTGAATGAAGCGATCAGTAAATCAGTTGACGGTGTCACGCAATCGGTAATCAGTCAATGGTGAGTCGTGCAAGCAAGTGGATCAGTGATATAAATAGTTCCGCGGTATAAATACACCTGATAAAATAAATATTAGTAAAATCAATTGTATATAATTAAGTGTTAATTACCGTTTAGTTATTGTTTACTTGTGTTGATTGTTAGAACTGACTTTTCGTTATTGCATGTATTGTTATTGTATTTTTTAATTATTGTAAATAAATATTTATTCCGCCAACTCAGAAAACAGTTTTGTAACAATAGTATACCTACTATGTAAACAGATTCACCCGCGTAATATCGATTTTGACAGATATATTATCTTAACCCGATCGTAACCGGATAAAAAGTAGCCTATACTTTAAGGTTGAGAACCATCACCATTATGTGGTATAACAAGCTTCAAAGTAGGTTCAGCTGTTTTTTGAGTGACGCTAGTACAGGCATTTCGGCCTTTAATATCTGAACAGTGTGTAACATTTACATTATTGTAAATTTGATATCATATAAAAAATCTAAAGAAACCTGTTATACGTGTAAACGTACCTATATGCTTGAAAAATATGTAAATACCTTTTAAAAATTCCTACCTTAGCAGTCAAATAAATAACTGGTAAATACATTTTAAATAAAAAATTATTGAATATTATTTTTTTATTATTATATACCTACTTCAATATACAGTGTGTGGGGAACGGTATTTGAGACAGGATTTCAACATGAGGTTATGTTTGTTAATATTTGCTCCCCGTGAAAGGTTTTTGTTAATTTTTTATGGACTGATTCTAAACACCCTTAGTAATTCGAAGTTGCTATATATAAATAGAGCAATTTGATCCTTTAAAACAGTTTTAAGAATTGTTGGAAATGAGCACTTCCGTGGCTCTGAAGATGGTATGAAGAATACCGAAACGTTAGTAAAATGCAAATTTAAAAAATCAGTAGGTATTGCTTTTTATTGATCCTTTGTGCCACGGAAGTGCTCATTTCAAACAATTCTTAAAACCCTTAGTAATGATCACATACTTTTTAACTAGAGCACGTCGCGTCAAGTATTCCAATTTCTCTTTAAAAAATATCAGCATGGAAAAATTGTGTCTGTAGGGTAGCCGCAACCAGATTTTCCAAATTTTTCGATGCAGTTCGATAGCCCATGAATAGGTCTATAATCCTTGTATGGGAACTTAATATTTCTTAAACACTCTTTTTACTAGAGTACTTCGCGTCCATATCCAAAATTTCAAAAGTGTTACGTAATTTGAACAGTGGATACTTGCAACAATAAGACATTTAATTTCTGGCTTAACGACAAGCTTTATCAAAAAATGTTTAGAACAAAAAATGTGGACTATTTTACGGAAAACATTTTTTGTTTGAAACATTTTTTAATCGTATAATGTTAATTTTTGATATTAATTAAAACACGTGTTTTCTGATTATAAATCTGCACGCAGCGGCTAAGCTCAACTAGCAGAAGGGAGGAACTTACTATGTTCACTCCAGACCTAAACCGAAGGGATTAAAACCATTTCCAGCTTTCCCCTAATTAATTCCAAATTCGGAGTATTTATATTATACTCTATTTTTTAAAGTACGAGAATTTTTTTTGAAATAAATTCAAAAAATCATTAGGTACGAAGAATATTTAGAACTAGCCCATAAACAGAAACCTGTAACGGGGAGCAAATATTAACAAAATATGTTGAAGAACTCTATGATATATAGAGGAATGGTGATCCGTAGATGATGTAGAAATTAGGAGAGAAAAACTCAGTGGCAAAAGGATCAAATAAAATTTGCGATACTAATGATTAAATTTGCACCGAAACGTAAGCTTATAAATGCAAATTTAATCATCAGTATTGCAAATTTTATTTGATCCTTTTGCCACTGAGTTTTTCTGTCCTAATTTCTACATTAATAAAATATCATAAAGCTAAAATCATGTCTTAAATACCTGCGTGTATGGTATTCAACAGAAATTCAATATCAGCTAATTTAAATATTACATTTAAAAATTGTAATTTAGGAGACAAGGGTCAATGTATTATGTATTTTTATAAAATAATATACATATATTGTATAGTCGTATCTTGTATCAAACTGTTTTTTTCCGCGGCTTCGCTAGCGTGAATGTTGACCCCAGATTCACTCGAGTTAATGCCGTTTTAACGAGAACTTTTATTTTAATCCAAGTGTTGCCCGGTAAAAAATATCCTACTTTAATCTGAATGTTGTCGGATAAAAAGCAGTACCTATCAGGGGTGGACTGGCCAGGGATGCTGAGAGCTGGAGCATCCCGGGCCCCCGGAATTGGAGAAGGCTCGGGCCCTCCCATTTCTCAATTCCAACAAATTCCAAGTCTTCATGGTTTCCGAACTTGTAGGCCGTGGTCCGGTGGTATTTCTACCTGACGTTTCGTCTACAACTGCGGTAGACATTCTCAAAGGCGATGTGGCAGCGGTCGAAGTGTCCTCCTTGGCGGCTCACAGGTCAGTGTGTCAGTGACTGGTGTCCTCCTTTATGCCTAGTACCAGTCTGTTCTCTGTTCGGTCGTAGTCCATCTCTCTGTAATTGGTCAACTGCGCAGTGTGTAGTGGTGGGGGTGAGTTCTCTACTCGGTGGTACGATTGGTCATTGGTTTTGTATGTCAGAATGCTGGTGTCCAGGTTTTACTGAGATTGAGGCCTTCATCTTTTCGGTTGAAATTCTGTGTGTGTTTTTGTATTTCTATAGCCATAGACTACGATCGAACAGAGAACACACTGGTACTAGGCATAAAAGAAGGGAGGACACCAGTCACTGATACACTGACCTGTGAGCCGCCAAGGAGGACACTTCGACCGCTGCCACATCGCCTTTGAGAATGTCTACCGCAGTTGTAGACGAAACGTCAGGTAGAAATACCACCGGACTACGGCCTACAAGCCCGGAAACCATGAAGACTTGGAGCAATGCCGGCCGTGAAAGCTTGCACACCTGGATAAATAACAAATTACTCAAGTCTCTCTCTCGGGTCCTACACATATTAGCATTCCTGAAAAAATATAGCCAATCCGCGCCTGGTACCTACCATATCTTAACTCGAGCTTTGCCGGATAACCAGTACAGATAGATAGTTTCCGACTTTACGAGTTAAATTGTCGTCTAGCGCGCACTAGCAAAACAAGGAATCTTAAAACGTTTAGCATTAATTATTTACTGCAAATAAAATTCACATTTTCGAGTTTGTACTTTGTTGATATGTGATAGTCGAAAAAAAAGAGATAATTATATTGTTACAAAACTGTTTTCTGAGTTGGCGGAATAAATATTTATTTACAATAATTAATAACACAATAACAATAAATGCAACAACGAAAAGTCAATTCTAACAATAAAAAAACTTAAACGGTAATTATAGAACTAAACGAACCACTTAAATAACACTTAACAAATAACTATATATACAAGAATTATTTATTTGTAATTATTTATTTCAGTGTATTTATATCAGATTTATTTCTAACGTTTATTTATGTCGGTCATTTACTCTGTTACTTCAGTACTATTTATTTACATCCGCTCCACTATTTATATCACTGTACTGACTGATTCGACCGTTGATTGATACTGGTCCACTTGATGGCACGACTCACCATTCACTGATCGCCCCAACACGACACACTCGCCGTTTATATACCTGCGTGCGGTGTACGCTCAGTGCGTCCTCGTATTCTCTAGCGTTGTCTAGAATCTTCGATACCATTCGACGCTTTACTATTGTGACCTTTCTTTCTCGTGGTTTCTATTGGGAGCAGTGGCGTAACATCTTGAGGTTTGCTGCAATATTTTGACTTTAGGATATATCATCGTGGACTGCTCACACTAGGGTTGCCAGATCAAAAACCAAGATTTTCGGGACATTTCTAAGGTGAAGGCAATTTATTTCATGGGGGGAAGTTATTGTCAAAAAAAATCTTTTATTATTTTACTATTTTTTGTATTTGTAAATCAGACTTGTCTAAATTTATTCATTTATCACACACCAGTAAACGATGAGATGTGGGACGCGCTTCTGAGTGTGTAAATCACGCATAATTTTGTGTGAATCTTTAATACTTCATTTTATTGTTCCCAATTTGTCTTTACCGACATAGATTAAGTCCGAAGAATACAAGTAAAAATATATATTATAATATGTACAGAAATTGCAGATAGTGCTAAATAAATACTACTTAGCATGTAACTTAGTGTCATTTCTTGCGATCGCGAGCACGAATTCGTTGAACTTATGCATTTCCGGGATAAAAGACTTAAATTTCGGGACACGGGACAAACCAACGAATTCCGGGACATTCCCGGAAATCCCGGCCATCTGGTAACCCTAGCTCACACCGTTTAATATGA
The DNA here is from genome assembly GCA_039654895.1 of Mongoloraphidia duomilia. NCBI lineage: Eukaryota > Metazoa > Arthropoda > Insecta > Raphidioptera > Raphidiidae > Mongoloraphidia > Mongoloraphidia duomilia. Next base: position 7,170,713 of record CM077524.1, read on the forward strand.
AGGCTAGAAAGACATATTTTTGACCATTGGTTTACCCAAACTTTTTGCTAATTTTAGTTCAGACTATATCTTTACGACTTTTTACCTCTTTTACTTTCAATAATTTTGCAGTGCTGTCAAAAAATGCATTTTTATCAGGTCTTATATTACTTTAACCTGTTGCTATAAAAACCGAAGATGTTACTGATAGGCATCAGTATTTATATGTATATATACAGGGTATTATTTAAGTACGTGGCCAAAATTCAAGGGATGATTCTTTGAGTGATTCTAAGACAAAAAGTTTATATAAACATGGGTCCGGTAATGCTTCGCTTTCAACATAGTCAATTTTTTTTTTAAAAATACATATTTAAATTAATCTTAAAAAACAACAAGACGCAAACTAATATGACGTTGAAACTTGGTGACAGTTTTTAATGTAATACAAATGAATGTTTTAAGCTAAAAATTGTTTGTCTCCTTTTGCCAGTAGCGTGCACAGGGGTAACGCCGGAAATTAAAAAAATCAAACCAGCAACCTATGTTTAAATAAACTTTTCATCTTAGAATCACTTAAAGAATCGCCCCTTGAAGTTTGGCCACGTACTTAAGTAGCATCCTGTATATATCGAAATCAGAGTCGGAATAATTCGGATTTAAAATAGCATAAGCATACAGATTGTCCGAAAGCTAATCTGAACATAGATAATTAATAAGTGCAACAATTTAGACGTCATTTTTTCCTCTTTATTTATTAGTTATGGTTTAGTTTGAACATTTACCTAGTCATGATTACCAGCGTCGTAGCGTAGGACCTGGCAACCGGGGCCCGCGCCAGGGGCGCTAACCTTGAGGAAGGGCGCTAACCCCGAAGAAGGGCGCAATCAGCGATGCGATATAATTATTTTTAAGCAAAGAATTTTTGAACGCGCTAAATCAGAATCTTGCCCTGGGCGCCGATGATCCTAACCTATGGTACTAATGATTGCATTCTATCTTTGTCGCGCTAGCTATTTTATTTATGTCTTCCTTGTTGCACTCATTAATTTGCTATGTTCAGAATTGATTTCGGACAATCGGTGTGTACAATAATTTACAATTGTTGTTACATCTTTCTAAACGCGTAAAGTTCTAACTAAAAAAAACTTTTCAACAAAAAAAAACCTGTTTCAAAAAGCCACTAAAAAGAGGAAAAATAATTAAATTTTGAGGTCTGCGCCAATTTAATAAAATATGAAATCGGTTAAAAAGTATATATAGTAGGTACAGGAGTGATTAATATCTTCTTTTTAACCGACGTCATATTTTATTAAATTGGGGCAGACCTCAAAATTTCATTATTTTTCCTCTTTTTAGTGACTTTTTGAAGGAGGTTTTTTTTTGTTAAAAAGTTTTTTATTTTTTACTTTTTAGTGTTAAAAAGTGACATTTACCTTAAAGGAATCACACGCCGTTACACACTTTTATTAAAATCAGCCGAACTACTGAACCAATTTTGATGAAATTTGTATGGGACCAATCTGAAAGTTTATCCTTTCAAATAAAAAAAAATTTCCAAATCGGTTTATAAATGACGGAGTTCTGAGGTAACAAACATAAAAAAGGCTGTGGGTCTCGGGACCCACGACAGATGTGAAACATCAAAGAAAACGTTATTGAACTCGGTGGTATTCTCTATGTAGTAGTATATATTTTTTCAAAAGCAGCAACTAACTGTTATGCTGACTTAATCCTATATACTGCACTGTAACACACGCGTGCCCGAGCGCGCGGAAGCCGTGAGAGAGAGAGAGAGAGTGCCGCAGTGGAGGGGAGAACAGCAGCGAAGGAGCGGACCATATATTTCGTTGCATTTTTTCCCTCACGCGGCTGTTCACATCCCGACATAAGATGTTTCACATCAAAAAGAAAAATACAACCGAATTGAGAACCACCTTCTTTTTTTGAAGTCTGTTAATAATAGTAGTTTTTTTTTAACTTTTTATGCATTTATTTATTTATTCAAAAAGTGTACAGCAAAACGATAGTCATGCGCGTGAAGGGAAGTACGCGCAATGGGCGGGATTCACCACAATCAACGATCGACCTGCATCAAGTATCAACATTTAGTGTCCGTTTTGACATCCTTTATAATTAATTCGGATATACGAATACGAAATCGGATGTGAAAAAGTATCGGATTATCCGTAGTTTCGGAATCGAAGCTCCATAACATCCCTGATAAAAAACAAAGAGACGTGGCGGTCGACTGGTTTGCTATGTGTATTTTGTGCGTCCCTGATTTGCAGTGATATTTTAAACGTGGTTTAAACACTTATCGAGTTTCTTGCACTTTACAGTCTCTCGTCCGCGTTCAGTGCGATTATTCACTTATTTGTGATCGTCAACTGTAAACACTAGTTGATTATTGACCCACGGACATTTATAATATTGATAACAAACGCATTATGAGAGATAACAGTTGGGTCGTTTTCATCTGTTTATTGTAATTTATTTTAGTTTAAATATAGCCCATTTATCAAATTCGACTGTCAGTTGTAATTGTTAACTCAACATAGAAACAGACAAAACTTGCAGTGTTTATTGCTTAACTTTACATTAAATGTGGTCGCCGTATTGTAATTAAAAATGAATCGAATTACTTTTAAATATGGTTTGTTAGGATTATTTATAGTGATTCAGAGTGCGAATTGTTTTCCTAAATATATAAACAAATACGATTTTAATAATCTTGAAGAAAGCGAAAATGCGAAAAACACTTGCGGATATGAGGTACCTATCTACTTATTTATTTATTTTGTGTTTTTAACCCCCGACGCAAGGAGAGGGTTGTTATAAGTTTGAAGCCTTTGTCTGTATGTGGCATCGTAGTTCCAAACAGATGAACCGATTTCAATGCGGTTTTTTTTTGTTTGAAAGCTGATAAGGATTAGTTAGTTTTAAAAGTATGAAAAAAATGAATTTTAATAGGAATCTGCCTGGCACCAATTTCAAAAGATAGCGCTACCATATGTCATTTTTCCCAATTTTTTACTCAAAGAATCAGCTTTTATATAAACAATACAGTCAATTTGTGAGATCTGTAAGATTCTATAGATGATATTCTTTGTATTAAACATATTTGGGGTCATGTATTGAAATTAATAAAAGTAGGAATTCAGATTGAACTTGAAATATTTTTTTCAATGAAAAAGGATTTTTAGACATTTAAAACATACTTTGAAGGACAAAAAATGGATATGCTAAATTTCAATACGAAACTGTTAATAATAACAGCAAATCGTTTAGTAAAAAGTCACTAATGACAGATAATGCAACCGCGGTGTTATCAATAACTAAAAAAGTGTAGCTATTGTCTAAGAAATGACGCTACGTACGTTTTGTTTACATCTTGATTTATGGTATAAATGTCAGTTTTCGATTTCTTGTTCAGTTCGTGTTTTTCAAAGATTTTGAGATTGATTTTGTTTTCTAAATAGATTTTTTCTTCAAGGCAACGGGTTGCTATGAATATGAATAATCAATTTTCAATTAACATGAAAACATAAAAAGTATCGAATTCAAAGATGTTCTAAATATGACAACTTAAATTATCAAATTTTCCTCTTGAGAAATTTATTTGATTGTGTAAAGTTGGTACCACGTACACAATTTTCAAATTGAGATTAGATTTTTTATATTTTCCAGGTTTTTCTGAAAAAAAATAGTTCAGTAACCAGGGAAATGGGAAGAAATAATCGAAATCCAAAACGACGTAAATTTTTAAAAATATTAGTATCATTTTATAGACTGTTATGCATGAATTTTCTTCGATTTGTTATTTATTTTATTCATTTTACAAGTAAGAATAGTGAAATGAACTAATTAACTAATGAAACTTTTCATATCGCTTATTACAAAAATGACACCACAGAAATTTTATGTAAAATAAAAAAGCACAAAGTAAATTTATATAGGTAATAAAAAGTGACATTACATTCACATTATTATAAAAAATTATAAATTCACTTGGCACTTTTAAATCTTTATTACACTTCAATTATTCTTCTTTTGGGCTTTTCAGACGTATTGCCTAATTCCAAGATCTGTCATAGAGTTATTTTTTTCTAATAGGAGAAATTTCATAAATGCTTTCTTCTTGACTCAGATTTTATTTCTTTTTGATTGATTCAAGCGTTTTAATAGATTTTATTTATACATTTTTTCGCACATGTTCTATAAGATTTCATAAATGTCCTTATTTATTAATTTTCTGCTCTGAAATTATAATTTTTCAACTTTCAACTCAACATTATTAACTATTTATGACACGACTTGTGTCCACTTGTGTCAACATTTCTCAAATATTTAAATTTTTTATTCACATTGTTTCCATGGCAATTTCAGAAATATTATATCATTACTAACTTTGCTGTCATCATAGATCAATTATAAAAATTATTGTTATATTAGTGTCCTCTATACGCTAGTAGACGAAATACTCACAATATTTTGAAAAATATTACAATTACAGCGACGACAGCGCCTCTAACGGTTTATTATCGGCAACTTTTTGTGCAGTGCCCTTTTAAAATTAAAAAATAGACGCAAAAAGTTAAACATTTTAAAATTAAGTTTTATCTAGCTCAACACACCGACTATTTCTCCGTTTGACATGGCGTTGCTATGGTTCCTCTATTACAAGTCCCCAGTTCCCGGGTTCTAGCCCGAGAGCTGGTAAAAGTGTCAATTGGATTTTCAATTTATTATTAAAAAAAAAATAATGAATTGAAAATATGAATTGGTGCTAGGCCCAAATAACCTAACACACACAATTTCTTCGTTTGGATCACTGTAAAATGACAAAAATGCCAATGTCCCCGAATGAACGAATGAAAAGTCGGTGCGTCGGGCCAGATATAAGTAGTGGAAATTAATTGTTTCTTACTTTTTGAAGGTTTTCATTTTGTGTCGGAGTTTTTTTTAAATTTTTAACTTAATTTTTGTTTTATTTTGTTAACTATTGGAATGAAAAATTTAAACATATCGGCACGTTTTGAGGTCCCTAGTTTAATTTTTAAAAATTCCTAATTTCTAATCAATACGAAATTATAACGGGATCTCTGAACCCTTTCTGTCTTTTCGTTTCCTTCCTATTTTTTCGTATGATCATGTTGCTATTGCTATATATACCTCTTAAAACCTAAATTGAACGGAAGTAGTTGGTTCAACCGCTTTTTAGGCGGCTGAACATTAGTTAGCTTTTTTACAAAACAGCGCAGTTTTGTAAAGCGGTTAAATTTAAAATTCACCTGCAACATAAAAACTAAATTTGACAATCAAGAGCATGGACGTAGGCGTAGCTACGGTCGTGGACCCTGGCCCAGGCAATACAAGTTTAGGCACATGCGATAACCCAAGACGTTAAATATAAAACCCACCAGGGAGGACATTAGAATGTGGTTGCTATTGCAAATTGTATTCCAATGTTCTTTGGGAATTAGCGCTCCCAGGTACCCGAGTTCGTTACCAGTCGGTTTGTGTATGCCGGCTGGCGGATTCTAATACACAAATGGATTATATGTTGTGTTGAAGAAGCTAATGACCTGAGTTGTCGACGCGTCTATAATCTACAATTAATTAATTAATCAAATATAAAACCGCAAGTCTTCAACCCCACATAACTCAAGAGGTCTTGTGTTCCGTGAAAATGAAAATATTAACCCCTTTTAACCCCACGTTGATGGCGGAACATTGTTTTGTAATTTTTACAGCTCGAGGCGTCTTAGGTTATATGGGGTTGAAGATCTACATTAGTGTGGCCCAGCCCTGGCTACGATTTATTTCGAACCGCTTTGTAAAGCGGCTGACTTTAGACGAGTGATACTGTAGATTGTAGAACATAAAATGACATTCCATCCGACGCGGCTGTTGGTTCACTCTTTTCCTAGGTCTAAAGCGGCTGAACGTTAGTTACTTAGTTTTTTTACAACACAACGCCGTTTTATGAAACGGTTATCTGCTTTATAAAGCAGTTCGGCTGCGCCACAATATACTTATATTTTGTTTCTTCTTTACAGTCATGTCCCAAGCCAGTAGATGGAATGTTGAATATCCATTTGGTTCCTCACACTCACGATGATGTTGGCTGGCTGAAAACTGTTGATCAATATTACTATGGATGTACGTATTATTTAGTTATATTAATTCATGTTTACAATATATTACAAATGACAATGCGGTTTGAATAATAATTTCCTTATGAATTTTTCCTTTATTAAAAAAAAGAAAAAAATGATCACCATCATCTTCCCGCGAGGTTTCTCGTATCGAAACTTCTTCTCCGTGAAGGTTAAGTAACTATAATATATACCTTTAATCTAATTATGTTTTAATTTCATTTTTGCAGCAAATAACAGTATACAGACGGCTGGCGTTCAATATATTATCGATTCTGTAATAAATGAACTGCTAAAGGATCCAAATAAAAAGTATGTACGAGTATAATTTCTGCATGTGTAACCTTTAGAAAAATGAATAGTGGCCTCCAAAAGTACGTAGGATTATTATTAAATTAAATATTTTTAAAAAATGTGAGCCGTCGCGGGACGCCTGGCAGATGTGAAACATTTTTATAGCTTGAATCTTTTATTTATTGAACTTGACAAATTTATCAAAATAAAATCTAGCCTATATCACTTAGGGATAGTATAGCTTTCTATTAGTAATAGAATTTTTTAAATCGGTTCAGTAGTTCCAGATATAATAATGTATGATTTATTACAACGCCGCGAGACATTCTCCCCCTGCGAAGATAATAAGTGAAAGAATTTTTAGAATCGTTTCAGTAGTTCGAGAGATAAGAATTTACAATTTAACACAATTTACCCTAATTTTCCCTCGTTTACCCAAATTTACCCTAGTATACCCTAATTTCTTGAATTTACCCTACTTTTCCCTAAATACCCTAATTTACTCTTATTTAGCCCCCTTTGCCTTAAGTTACCCCAATTTAGCCTAATTTACTCTAATTTGCCCTAATTTACTCTAAATACCCTAATTTACCCAAATTCTCGTTTTTTTTAAAAAAAACAAAAAAATTAATTTTTGGTGTCATGAAATTTCAAAAAATTACCCGACGTCTGGAGGGGTTGCTCGACTGGCTCTACCCTTGGGCTGACACTGTGCCTACGTGTTGTAAGACGTAGGACATTCAATTTTTAATTCTAAAAGAATAAATATTAGATTTTTATGCAATCGCATCGTAATAAGAATCGAAAAAAAAAAATACTGTTTTGCTGAAAACTGAAAAATAGTCGATGGCAGGGCCGGATTTAGGGGAGGGCAGCCGGGGCTACAGCCCCGGGGCCTCCACAAAAGAGGGGCCCCCACAATAGAGACTTCGGAAAAAAAATTCTCTGAATTCTCGGTTATTAACTTCCCATTGGAAGTTATTGTAATGGGTCCGAAAATCGAAATCAAAAAGGAAAAAAAAATTTTATGTTTCAAGGTCACTACACTATTTTTACACTACTTTTAGAAAGATGTCTGTGTGTGTGTATGTGTGTGTGTGTGTGTACGTACGTACGTATGTATGTGTCCATTTCTTTCTAAGACGAAATCTCGAGAATGAAAAATGATATCGACTACGTTAGGGTGCCAATCGACGCGTATTAACGTAAATATGATCTGAAAGAAATTTTTTCAAAATCGGTTCAGCCGTTCTTTTTTCTTAACCAAATAACCTCCAAAAAAGTAGATTTTACACAATATCTCGCGAATAAAAAATTATATTGACTTCGTAAGGGTGTCAATCGAGGCGTGTTAACGTCATTTTGATCCGACATAAATTTTATAAAAATCGATTCAGCCGTTTTTTTTTTTTTTTTAATTATTGTTAAAAATAAATAATAATTATGTTTTAATGATTAAAAAGATTTCTTTTCTGTGTAATATCTAATTTAATTATTATTATTAAATATTTATCAAACTGGGAAGTTCGTCGTGTGGACCTCAAGGGTCGCACTTTAGTCCTAACAAACGACCCACCTCACGGCTTGTTAAATTTTGTCGTTGAAAATATGCTAAATCGCGTTAATAATCATGAACTCGACTGAAAAAAATTGTTCACTTTATTTGGAAAATAATTTGGGGCCAGGGGGCCTCCACTCCTTTGTTGCCCTGGGGCCTCCAAACCTCTAAATCCCACATTGGTCGATGGGATTTGTTCAATTTAAAATAGGTTAAAGTTACTGTTTAGTGTTTGTACAAAAGACACTGTATTAAGGAGTGCCAATTATTATTTTAGGTTCATTATAGACGCTGATGATCTCAGCTGTCGAACGTCTATAAACTACAATCTATCCATGTTACTTTTAGGTTCATTTATGTAGAGACTGCATTTCTGTGGAAATGGTGGTTGGAGCAGCACGATAGCAGACGTCATCAGGTGAAACAGTTAATCAACAGTGGACAGTTGGAGATCATTGGTGGTGCTTGGAGCATGAACGATGAAGCAGTTACTCATTATCACTCCATTATTGATCAGTCCACTTGGGGCTTTAGGTATCAATTGATCATTGTAACTTATTAAATAAAATAATATATTTGTTACGAATCTGTGAATTTACTGTTTCACATTTTCGTATATTCCGTTAAGTAAAGTTACTGTTCTATTTTTAGAAAGTTGAATGACACATTTGGACCTTGTAGTCGTCCTAAAATAGGATGGCAGATTGACCCTTTCGGTCACAGCCGAGAAATGGCATCACTGTTTGCCCAGATGGGCTTCGACGGTTTATTTTTTGGACGATTGGACGTACAAGATAAAGAACAACGATTAAAGGATAAAACAGCAGAAATGATTTGGAAAGGAAGTGCTAATTTAGGTAAATTCCCTTTAGATATCAAAAACGTGTCTTGGGCTCGAGAGCAGACGAACGTGTAGCGATGGCATTGTTTATGTGACGTTTTTATGGCTCCTCTATTACAATTTAGAAGCTTCCAGTTTTCAGGTTCTAATCTGAAATTTGGTCGCCTGTCGGTGACAATATTTTAGATCGAGAGCTAGTGACAGTTTTTTGGTGTTATTTATTCAAGGCCTTATTTTTGTGAAGATGTTGAGGGAGGCATAGTAAAGTGTCCTGCTAGATAGCGGTATGGGAGAGATGCAGACCGCACCCAATATGTAACAAAAAAATGGTCATAATTATTATTGCTTCAAGTTTAAAACTGTTTGTATAGCTTGTCGGTGACCCAATAATGCCATTATAATATTTGCAGACCGATTAGTCAGTATTAAAGGGGTGGAAGATCACCCTAAACGTGTCATGTACCCGACGAAATTTATATTATTAGTTCAAAGTTCAAATTTTAATATGTTGTTACGGCGAGTATTTTATGCATATATTTCAATTTGCAGAACAAAATGTCGATATTAACCCCCTTGCAGAACGATATAAACGCCTAGGCGTGAAAGTTTCCTTCAAGAGAGGTGGTTAATACCGACATTTTGTTCTGCAAATTGAAATGTATGTTTAAAACAGTTGCCGTAACAACATATTAAAATTTGAACCCTGAACTAATAATATAAATTTCGTCGGGTACATGACACGTTTAGGGTGCTCTGCCACCCCTTTAATACTGACCAATCGATCTGCAAATATTATAATGGCATCATTGGGTCACCGACAAGCTATTCAAACAATTTCAGCCTTGAAGCAATAATAATTGCGACCACTTTTTTTGTTACATGTTGGGGGCGGTCTGCATCTTCTCCCATACCGCTATCTAGCAAAAACCCTTACTCAGGGCATTTTAATATGCCTCCCTCAACATCTTCACAAAAATAAGGCCTTGAATAAATAACACCAAAAATTTGTCACTAGCTCTCGGTCTATTTTTCGTACGGCATATCTGATACATGTACTTATTCATTAAGAAGTTCTTTACCTTTGTCATGACACTGAAAACTACTTGCTTATAACTTGTCTTTTAATAATGCATTTTTGAAGACATTAATGATAATAAAATATTTTTAAATTGTTGCAGGAAAAGACGCAGAACTATTTACTGGTGCTTTATATAATCAATACCAACCACCGCCTGGTTTCTGCTTTGACATTGTTTGTTCTGATCAGCCAATAATCGATAATAAAAGAAGTCCAGATTATAACGTCAATTCTCGGGTAATTATCACTACTCTTATACAATTATTACATTACAGCATTCTGATTCACTAATCAGTCATGTTTTTGGAAATTCCAATTCAAATAACAAAAAATCTTTCTTCATATATAACTTTTTCCACTATTATCACATCATAAATAAATACTTATTGCCAGTGTGCTATATTATGTCGAGTATCCCAGGTTTTGTGCAACATAGACTGAATATTACATTGTATTATTTTTTGTTAATTTTGACTCGCAGATAATTAAAATTCTTATTCTTTTTTACGAACTGATTCTTAATATTCTGAGTAGGTAGTAATATTTTTGTGAATTTATTTTGGCGAATATTAAAAATAACTACAAGACACCTAACCACTAACACTTTCCTCGACGTAGGTACGTTTGGCTAACCATGTTAGCATCATCGGGAGATTATTAAATCTTTAATGAATGCTTGTGCTATCATGGTTAGCGAAACGTAAGTCGAGAAAAAAGTATTAATGATTTGGTATTTTGTGGTTATTTCCGAAGGTTCAAGAGATCCATAAATTCATTTTTTAATAATTCTACTTACGTCTTAAATATTAAAAAAGAACATTATATTTTTCGAAAATAAGTTCACAAAAATATTTTTGGAAATACTAAATATCAGTTTGTAAGAAAAAATAATAAGAAAATTCGGTGATTAAAAATTACTCCATGCAAATCTTATATGTTTCGGACTGTGAGACCGACGGTAAATAATCCTTACTTTGCTGATATTTATGAATTTTAATATACTTCTTATAAGTGATTGAAGAACAGATACTGATTTAGCATGAACAAAAAATAAAAATGTAGCTGAAGTTGTCACAAATAGAATTAAGATACGAATCTTTCGGGATTATGAGCCGTGGTCTACTGGAATGGCTTCTTCTTCTTCCAGACGTTTCGCTTGCAACTGCGGCAAGCATCTTCAGTGGTGTGTTCGACTTGGTCATAAGTGTTCTTCTCGGTGTCCTGCAAGAAGCCATTCCAGTAGACCACGGCTCATAAGCCCGAAAGATTCTTATCTTAATTCTATTAACGCCGGCCGTGAAAGCCTACATTATTGTCACAAATACTCTAACATGCAGGACATTTTGCTTATTCATTAGGTATCAGAGCTTTTATCATTTGCCGAAGAGCAGTCCAAGGGCTATCAAACTAACAATGTGATAATAACAATGGGTGGAGATTTTACGTACCAGGAAGCAGATACTTGGTATAAAAACATGGATAAACTAATAAGGTATGTTTTGTGTTTATAGATCAAACAATTTATTGAGTTTTGTCAGAAACAAAGTCAAGGTTACGCCACCAACAATATTATCTTAACAATGGGTGAAGATTTTATGTACCAAGTTGCTGACATGTGGTATTCCAATTTGGATAAACTTATTAAGTGAGTTATAGTATATTGTGCGACTAGTGGGAGGAAGAGGGATTCCTCGAGTGTGGATTTTGCCGCACGAGCGTAGCGAATGCGGTAAAACACACAAGTGGAATCTCTTCTTTCGACCAATAGTCGCACACAATATTTTGTTCAACTACCGCAAGAAATATTTCATTTCGTGGCTCTGCTGAGCGTAGGCGAAATAATGGGTGACCTGATTGATTGCGTAAACGTTCCCCGTAACGAGCGTGGGCGAAATGCTATTTCGCCCACTCTGTACGTCAACAGTCAGGGAATTCATTATTTCGCCCTCCCTCAGTAGGGCCACGAAATGACATATTTCTTGCGGGTGTTGAACAAAGATTTTTTGCTACATCGGCGAAGAAATAAAATGACAAATTAATTTAAAAATTACGCCATAACAGTTTAGGTAGTACTACGGTTACCACAGTAATTAGTAGTCGAATTTCGTCGCAAACATAGCGTTCCGCTAACAAGCTCATGATATTAATGACCACAAAAATATATTAGTAATGTTTGCTGACTGATTTTCCGAACATTTCTTTAATATAATTTTCCAGTAGGTACTTACTTTTTATGATTTTTGTGTAAATCCTAATTTACATTTTCCTCTGATACGTACTTCATCTAGTTCAACATAATATTTTGTTTGAAGTAAAATCAGGATAAAAGTTTATGAGATCATAATCCACAATCAGTTAAATCACTATTCTTTTATAGATACATAAATGAATTGCAAAAGAATGGCACCAAAGTAAACGCTTTTTATTCGACTCCGTCCTGCTATTTAAAAGCGCTAAATGATGCAAACAAAACATGGCCAACTAAAAGCGATGACTTCTTTCCATATGGATCTGATCCTCATACCTACTGGACAGGATACTACACCTCTAGACCAACCATTAAATTATTTGAAAGAAAAGGAAACAACATGCTACAAGTTAGTAAATAGTATATTGTGCGACTAGTGGGAGAAAGATGAGATTCCTCGAGTGTGGATTTTGCCGCACTCGGTAAAACACACGAGTGGAATCTCCTCTTTCGACCAATAGTCGCACACAATATTTTGTTCAACTACCGCAAGAAATATGTCATTTCGTGGCTCTGCTGAGCGTGGGCGAAATAATGGGTGACCTGATTGATTGCGTAAACGTTTCCCGTAATGAGCGTGGGCGAAATGGGATTTCGCCCACTCTGCCCTGATTGATTGCGTAAACGTTCCCCGTAATGAGCGTGGGCGAAATGCTATTTCGCCCACTAGTGGGCAAAATGGCATTTCGCCCACTCTGTACGATCAACAGTCAGGGAATTCATTATTTCGCCCACCCTCAGTAGAGCCACGAAATTACATATTTCTTGCGGCTGTTGAACAAAATATTATTTAAGTTTTTTAAAATTTAAGACAGGTTCACTTTAAAAAAATCCAAGTGAGAATCCTACCTAAGAATTTTAGTTAGTGATCTGGAACGCAAGTTTGTAAGTTTACAAACTAAGTATAATACAGTTCGACTAGCGACGACCAAAATATATGATAATAATGTGTTGTGTAGGTACATTACATGACTACACAGTACACACTACAGAGGTGGAAACGACTTCCACAAAGTATATGTCTAAAATGTTATAAATTAACATTTACAGAAAATTATAATGTGTTAATACATGATTTGTTTTTCTTTGCCATTGTTACGCCGACAGCGTTAAATATTCAACGGCCCGAACTCACATAAGAAGTTGCACTTCAGTAATAATTATCGTCGATAATTTTTAATCTCCAGGTATGCAAGCAGTTGGCAGCATTAACAAAAAACAGTGATAGTGAAACTGTTGATGAATCAACCGTGAACGGTTTGAATGATCTTCGAGAGGCAATGGGTATTATGCAACACCACGACGCAGTAACTGGTACAGAGAAGCAACACGTTGCGGATGATTACTCGCGAATTTTACATGAAGCAATTGAAGAATGTGGTAACATAGCCGAAAATGCATTGAAGTAAGTTCAAAATGCACTATAGTTAAAAACGATTTTTTTAGGGTTTCGTACCAGAAAAGAACCCTATTGTTGTGCCAACGATGTATGTCTGTCTGTCTGTCTGTCTGTCACAGGCCTCTAACTTCTAAACGAAATGAGATAGGGACTTGAAATTCACACATAATATGTATTACCACGGCCCAAAGACGGAGAGAACAACAAAGATTAAAAAGGTTTATATAACGGGGCGCGATTACACGCAAATGGGGTTAAAAAAACGCTGACGGTCTAGTGTTGCCGTCTAGATCTAGACTTTCTAGACGCTTGTCTTGTCTAGATTTTCAAGACAAGACTTGCAAAAGTCTTGTCTAGAAATTTTCAAGTCAAGACAAGACTTGCTTTATCTAGGTCAAGACTCTTGCCAAAACTCTAAACAATTTTCAAGAATCTAGATAAACTAAGTAGTTAAAGTAAACCACTCGGTTAATCTAGACTCTTGAAAATAATCTAGAGTCTTGATATTAGACAAGACAAGAGTTTTTTAATCTAGACTTAGACTTAGTGAAGTCTTGATATTTCATGACAAGACAAGACTTTGAAAGTCTTATCTTGTCTTGTCTAGACGGCAACACTAATGGTCTGAGGTTTCTTTAGTTTTTATTTTATCCATAGAGAACTCATGTTGCGAAATAATAAATGTAAATAAGAAAAAAACTCGTTTTAGATTTTTCCAAATTTAAAAATTTGTTTTCGGTTTTCAAAGAATTTTTGTTCTGAAGAGACTCGGTAAAAATGTTCTTTTTTATTTTGAGGTCCGGCCAAGGGCTCCTAAATTTGTTGGGTCCTTACACATTGCCTACCCTAGCCTGTTGATAGTTACACCCCTGATTATAGTTCTCGTTTCCTGAACGGTTTTTTTTACCCAATGCTTCCTGTACCTATGAACACTATTAAATCTAAACACATCTTTGTTTTTCTGTCCATCTAAATGGAGAATTATTGACATATTGATCGTGTTATATGTCTCGTTAATATTGACGGCCATTGTCAATAATATTGATCAATACTATCGATCATATTATTGAGTGCGCATATAGCATTGGTAGCTGAGCGCGTTTTCAAATTAAAAAAAAATATTGAGTGTGTATGAATTATGATACCCATAGTGCCTTGGTAATTAATATGACTTCTCAGTTAAACAGGGATTAATGTAACGCTTTTATTTTTCATTTAGTTCAATTTTAACAAAAGGAAACACATATGAAACACCGAAGCTTCCACTGGAACAATGTTTGTTGCTTAATAACAGCCAGTGTGCAGTCACCGAGCAAAACGATCAATTTGTTGTAGTTTTATACAATCCTTTGAGCAGGCCGGTGTCTCAGTATGTCCGCCTGCCAGTAACTGGAACGGACTATTCTGTCAAAAATCCCAAAGGTAATTTAATTTTTTAAGTACAGTGTGCACACACCTTACGAGTCACTAAAATCTAAAAGATCTCAGTTCAGAGCACATATCAATACTAACAATAAAATTATAAGGCGAGGTTGTGTGTGTCTGTCTGTCTGTCTGTTCCCACATATAACTCCTAAACCTCTAATTCGATTTCAATCAAATTTGGTTCACGTATATTAAGAGCTCCTCACGGGCTTGAGAATAACCGAGACTGTAGTGATGCTGTTGTTTACATGCCGTTGCTATGGTTCCTCTATTACAAGTCCCCAGTTCCCGGGTTCTAGCCCGAGAGCTGGTAAAAGTGTCAATTGGATTTTCAATTTATTATTAAAAAAAATAATGAATTAAAAATATAAATTGGTGCTAGGCCCAAATAACCTTAAATGTTGGTGGTCTTTAAAACACAATTTAATTTTTTTAAGAGCTCCTCAACTCAAAAGTTAGGCAGGCGTTAACGGTAGCGAAACCGCAGGCAACGGCAATACATAAAAATTAATGTTTTAATGTACAGAATTCAAATGATATAATTAATTTTAGGTGAAGAAATTACAACGCAAATAATTCCAATACCGGATGCTGTTTTAAACTTACCTGGTCGTGAAAGTGTGGCTCAAAATGAATTGGTATTCAAAGCTCAAGATATTCCACCACTTGGATACAATGCCTATTATATAAGTAAAAATAAAACTGCCGATTATTTCGCGGTTCCTTATAAAATTTCGCCTGATAATAGAATTGAAAATGGCGTTGCACAAGTAGAGATTGATAAAAACGATGGCAAAGTTCATAGCGTGAAATTCCGGGATGAAGTTCTTTCAGTCCAGCAAGATTTCTTATATTATGTTGGTGCAGTTGGTAACAATGCTGAATCGAAGAATCGTTCTTCTGGCGCTTATATTTTTAGACCAAACGGCACAGAAAAGGCGGTAACTAATAACGTGACTTCAAAGGTTTACAAAGGAGCGCTAGTTGAAGAAATACATCAAGTGTTTAATCCTTGGGTTAGTCAAGTAGTTCGAACTTACCAAAATGAGGAATATGTTGAGTTTGATTGGGTTGTTGGACCAATCCCTGACGAGTAAGTGACTTCTTATACAATATTAAACTTCAGTAACCAGAGATGTGCAAGTATTTAAACGTTTTCTCCTTGCACTACTCTACTCAACTCCAAAAGAAAAATTGAGTATTTATCAAATTGTGAACTCGAGAAAATCCATTATTTGAAATGGCAATGAAGTGAATTGTGCTAAAAGCATTTTCAGAATGTATATTTTTCCCTTGCGTTAGTCAACTCGATTTGAAACAATTCCGGTCATTTTATTTCGCTTTTCAATTCATGCAAATCAAGTGCCTATGAAAAAGTTTTTTCCGAGTAATTTTTCTATTTGACTCAACAATCGATCACTTCATAAATGTGCGTTAGTAACGTATGATGAGTAGGTACCTACTCCATTTTTGCAGTACATATTTTAAACAACAGATTTACACAAATATGCACAAAAATAAACAATACATTTTTTCGAAATGTGAACAGAATATTATTATTATCTGAACACGCGTTTCGCTGAATTATAATAAATCACCATCTTTTTGATGACGCTAAATTATCAAGACGTGCGATGATATTTTTAATGGTATTCGGAAATCGGAATATAGTATTTATTACCATTTTTCTTATTTATTTTTATTTTCGAGTAGTACTACGCTGCTAGCAATTTTTATATACCTACCTACAATAATTAATCTTTGTTCAACACCCGCAAGAAATAAATCATTTCGTGGCCCTGTTGAGCGTGGGCGAAATAATGAGTTCCCTGATTATTGACGTGCAGAGTGGGCGAAATCCCATTTCGCCCACTAGTGGGTGAAATAGCATTTCGCCCACGCTCATTACGGGGAACGTTTACGCAATCAATCAGGGCAGAGTGGGCGAAATAGCATTTCACCCACGCTCATTACGGGGAACGTTTACGCAATCAATCAGGTCACCCATTATTTCGCCCACGCTCAGCAGAGCCACGAAATGACATATTTCTTGCGGTTGTTGAACAAAATATTGTGTGCGACTATTGGTCGAAAGAGGAGATTCCACTCGTGTGTTTTACCGCACTCGAGGAATCTCCTCTTTCTCCCATTAATATGTTCTAATTTTAATACACCCTTCATTCTGACTAAAACGTTTCATTATTTTAGTGACGGCATAGGCAAAGAAGTAATATCTCGCTTCACAACAAATTTAACAACCCAATCGACATTTTACACTGATTCCAACGGTCGAGAAATGATTCGTCGCGTACTTAATCATCGTGACACATGGAACGTCAGTTTATTAGAACCAGTTGGTGGCAATTACTATCCAGTAACATCGCGTATAGTAATTGAAGATACAAAACAAAATGTTCGTTTGGCAGTTCTGACTGACAGAGCCCAAGGTGGATCCAGTTTGAAAGATGGAGAAGTTGAACTAATGGTTCATCGTAGACTGCTTCACGACGATCTCTTTGGCGTGGGTGAAGCGTTAAATGAAACTGCTTATGGCGGGGTTGGACTTGTAGCTAGAGGACAGCACTACCTTGTATATGGATCTAATAATCAATGTAAGATTGTCTATATATTTAAATGAAACAGATTTTGGGATATTTCAGCTTTGAATATAGTAAAATTCGTTTATTTTCAAAATGCAACTATGCGATTTTTTTTTAATATTTAACATTTAATTTTATTAATCAATTATTTACTAAAAAACATTGAATTAAATTTAAATGTGCCCGCGACGTAGTTCGCGTGAAATCGAAACATCGAAAAAAAAATCGAAATAAGGTAGTTAGGTACATATTTAAATAGTGAACTTTTGTCTAACTTTAGTGAGATTCCACTCTGTTTGAATGCAGTTGATTTGCACCAGGCTGAGAATCGTCCTGAGAAACGATTTCGAATCGCCCTGCAAAACGTCTTAGAAACTACCAATCGAATACCTACATCCCTGGTCACGTTGAAACAAAGGTCGATGACTAAGTTGGTCTCAGGGTTACTATCTATAACCCGTCTAAATTTTATGTCAGTAACTTCAGTAGTTTTTGAGTTAAATCCGTTGAGACAGACAACAATTTTTTTTAACACGCTTATATTAGCTTCACCTGTATGCTTGCTTGCGGGCTTGTTTGTCAGTTTGTAACCGACTTCTTTGAACTTGATTTTGACCAACTTTGAACGGTCAGATTTAGTTTAAACTTTGCACACTTATCAAGGACCGACGACAATACAATAATTCAATAAGTTTGTCCCATTATCCTGACCAGGATCTCCAGGACTAAAAAAAAAAAAAGCAAAAAACTTCAGATTGAACTGAAACTTTGCACACTTATCAAGGACCGATTACAATACAATAATTCCATAAGTTTGTCCCATTATCCTGACCAGGATCTCCAGGACTAAAAAAAAAAAGCAAAAAACTTCAGATTGAACTGAAACTTTGCACACTTATCAAGGACCGATTACAATACAATATCTCCATAAGTTTGTTGTCCCATTATCCTGACCAGGATCTCCAGGACTAAAAAGCAAAAATAAATTATAATTTAAAAAAACTAAAAAACACGCTTTGATGAACTAAAAAGTAGAAAATAATTAATTTTATTGTAAAAAAGCGTGGGGTGCTTTGTATCATATTCATACTACCCCACGCTTTTTTTTTTTTTTTTTTTTTTTGGGCTTGAGAATAGCCGAGAGTGTAGCGGCGCTGTTGTTTACATGGCGTTGCTATGGTTCCTCTATTACAAGTCCCCAGTTCTCAGGTTCTAGCCCGAGAGCTGGTAAAAGTGTCAATTGGATTTTCAATTTATTATTAAAAAAAAAAAATAATAATAATGAATTGAAAATATGAATTGGTGCTAGGCCCAAATAACCTTAGCTGTTGGTGGTCTTTAAAATACAATTACAACCCACGCTTTTTTACAATAAAATTAATTTAGATTTGGTTTAGTAATCGAGAATGCAAACGGAAAAAGTATTTAAAAACCGAAATTTCAAAAAATAACCGACATATACTTATATTTTATTTATCTGTATTGATATTTCAGCTCCAACCGTTGCAGCTTTGGAACGTGCCATTGCGCAAGAAAAAATATTGGCGCCTTGGATATTTTTATCGTCCGCAGAAAAGTTAACGTTTGACCAGTTCAAATCTCAATATGTTTTATCTGTACGTATAATATTATATAGAGCAGGGGTGTCAACTAATTTTTACATAAGATCTACTTTTCCAGCAAAATAATCCATAATTAAAAATTGAGACAAAAGATATTTTTTCTATAAAAATAGGCATACTAGCTACAATATTCCACATTTCCCAAGTTTTTATCGATTTTGAAACATTTAATCAATTACCTATTTACGTGAAGTACGTTTTGAATTAAGTACCTACAAGCTTATACCGACATATTGACTTTACATGAACAGAAAGATACATCCAGACTTCTAGGACGAAATCGAGATTTAAAAAAAAGTCATCGCAAATATGTAGGTATACAGGGTGTTTCTTAGGAAAGGTAACATAGGGAAAATAACATTGAGAACATTTACAATTTTTTAGTAGGCTATGGGCCATAAGACCTAATGTAAATATGTAGTAGATGCTTTGATTTTTTTTATTAAGGAGGTTCCGAGCATATATGTAATACTCCAATATTGCTAGCGCCCGTAAGTGGAAGTATCAGGCTGCAAGTGAGAGAGAAAATGACTGTTTCTATCTTTGTCAAGAAACCCATCTCGTTGGCGCAAGCGTTGCAACTCTCATAGGGGAATTGGCAAGTATGGTGGGGAAAGCCTGTGGAGATAAATCACACAATATTTATAATAATAATTATGTTCGTTGTCGGTATTGATATTTATTTATTTCCAAATAATTAATTTACAATTTGCTATTTTACTTTTCATTATAATCATTTTTTACTTGTCAAAATCACTGTTTTTATAATAATTTTTCACTACCCTAGTTAGCATTATTTTGGATTGTTGATCGCTACAACCTTGCTCTGCTCGAAGCTTAAAGCCTAGTTATAGTAAACGTCTCTTTGTATTCTCGGACATGCGCATAAGACTCAACGTCTTTTGAGAGAGACAGACATACATATGTCTGCACCGTAGGCTTTTCGCCCGACTCCAGACCACGACTAGCAATATAGGAGTATTACATTTACATATATGGTTCCGAGTTACTTTTACTACATTTTTACATTAGATCTTATGGCCCATAGCCGACTATAAAATTGTAAGTGTTCTCAGTGTTAATTTCCTTATGTTACCTTTTCTAAGCCACACGTAGGATGTCGGCCGTTAGAAACGTACAAACAAAAACAATTTTCACATATTGTAACGAGAGACAAGAGAAAAGTAAGATCTTATAAGTTACTTCTCTCTTGAACTCATTATACTACATGGAAACTTGTGTTCGGCCAACTGACTTTCGGAAATGCATACACAAGATCTGTGTTTCTCATCATGGATTCTAAAAATCGTTCTGGAAGTTTGAGAATATCTTAAGATAGGTACCTATATCAGCATTTTTTTACGCTTTTAATAATTTAATATCTTTCAGTACTCTGGTTTAAAAGCTGCTTTACCAAACAATGTACAAATACTAACACTTGAACCATGGAAAAATGGAAGCTGGTTGTTACGATTGGAACACATTTTAGAGAAATCAGAAGATCCAGTGTTATCAAAACCTGTCACTGTTAATATTGAGGTAAGACTTTTGAAAATAGCTTCTGCCTATATCTATATCTTCTCTACATACTATAAAATGAAGTCGCTTTTCGCGTCTGTCTGTATGTCTGTCTGTCTGTATAACCGCTAACTCCTCCTAAACCACGCTACGGATTTGATTCAGTTTTCACCATCAGTTAGATAATTTTTCACGGAAGGTTTATATACAGGGTGCTGAATTGCTTTGCGGGTAATAGGGATTTAACCCGTAAAATCAAACTTTTGCGATTTCCTGCTTCCCTAATTATTTTAGGAGAAATATCTTCGAATAAAAGTTTTATAACATAAAATTCTGCATCTAAATCATTAAACAAAATTAATTTTGCATGCTTTTTCAAAATTACCTCAAAAATAGATAGCGATAGCCATGGAACTTGAACAAAATGATGACGTTTTAGCTGTTAGAATAATTTCTAATCATTTTGTTCAAGTTCCATGGCTATCGCTATCTGTTTTTAAGGTAATTTTGACACTTCCATATCAAATTTCTGCCATTGCAAAGCATGCAAATTTAATTTTGTTTACCTAATGATTTAGATGTAGAATTTTATGTTCTAAAACTTTTATTCGAAGATATTTTTCCTAAAATAGCAGGAAATCGCAAAAGTTTGATTTTACCAGTTAAATCCCTATTACCCGCAAAGCAATTCAGCACCCTGTATATAGCAAACGAGCGTAGCGAGTGAGTAATGTAATTATAATATTCAAGCGAGTGAGTAGTGTATTGCACTCGGGTTTTCTTAGCACCCGGGCGAATTCGGACAGGGCCGCTAGTTATCTATAAATATTATAAAACGCAACCTCTAATTTGACCTTTCGATTTAAAAAATATAAACAATAAACTAAAAATCAGCCCGTTAGTAATAAAATTTCAGACCTCGTTATTTTTACATATTGAGGGCGGAGGACTCGCCAGTCCAACCCATCGCTTTTGTAGGACAAGCGCAGCTTCCTGTTTTTTATAAATTATTTGGCAATTTAACTGAAAAACAAAGTGTAAGGTATAAAATTTTAAAAACTCGCCAGATCAACATGTTTACCGGCTGCGCAGAATTTTGCATATCTCTACCGAGAATATTCGTGAGAGAGAGAGAGAGTTGGGGGACTCGTCAAAACTAAGCCACTCACGAAAATTCAGCATGTTAGTAATCACTTCAAAATATAGGCGCTGTACCCCGGACTATTTACTTTCACTAGAAAATGATTAAAATCAGCATTTTAAAATAGGCAAGCTGAAGCATCTCATCAAAACGTTTATATTCTTTTCAGAATCTTTTTGCAACCGGTTCAGTGACATCTATACAAGAATTAACGTTGGGGGCAAATCAACTGGCGTCTGAAAGCAAGAGATTGCAATGGAAAACAGCTCAATATCTTGATGACAATCAATATGAAAGCAAGTCGAAACTGCTCGATCAAGATGCGTTGAACAAAAGGCATAAACAAAGTACAAATGATATTGATAAAGAAGTTACACTGGGGCCAATGCAAATAAGAACTTTTGTTATTGAGTTACTGTAATAATTAAATGATTTATATTAGTTTATACTTTTCATTTAAAAATAAAATATAAATACTTATATCTTTTACAATCAGTACGTGTTCATTTTTAGGACTCCGTACCTCAACAATAAAAATTTGTCATTTAATTCGCGTACGCAAGTACACGCACCTACTTTTTTTTACCTTCCCGCTAAGAAAATTGAAAATTTTCAAAACTAGGGAAGTTATTGATTTCACCCCAATTTTCGAAAATCGAGTTTTCATCAGAACTCGACGTTTTGTGATCCTAGGAAGCTATTCTGACTATTTTTACGATGATGTCAGTATGTCCAGTATTTTGTCCATTTACGGCTAAGAAATATTTAAAATCTAAGGATTTAGGAGCAGGCCATCAGAAACACGAAGAGGTATTTTTAAACTTATGAACTACAAAAATTGACAAGAAGTATTTCTTGTCAATTTTTGTAGTTCATAAGTTTAAAAATACCTCTTCGTGTTTCTGATGGCCTGCTCCTAAATTTTGAAATCTGAAATTTATTTTGTCCATTTACGGCTAAGAAATATTTAAAATCTAAGGATTTAGGAGCAGGCCATCAGAAACACGAAGAGGTATTTTTAAACTTATGAACTACAAAAATTGACAAGAAATACCTCGATCATTAAGAATCGATTCTTAATGATCGAGATCGATTCTCAATGATCGAAATCGATTCTTAATGATCGAGGTCGATTTTTAATGATCGAGATCGATTCTTAATGATCAAGGTCAATTCTTACTGATCGAGGTCGATTCTTAATAATCGAGGTTGATTCTTAATGATCGAGATAGATTCTTAAAGATCGAGGTCGATTCTTAATGATCGAGGTCGATTCTTAATGATTGAGGTCGATTCTTTATGATCTTATGATGATTCTTAAAAAAAGCACTCAAAAATATTGCGATCCGAAACCTAGGATCAAACCAGGGACCTTTAGATCTTCTGTCGAACGCTCTACCAACTGAGCCAGTCAATCGATGATGTTACTCGCTCTATAGGTAGTACAGTATAGCTTTAAAAATATGTCGGGAGAGCGGAAACCGTTTTTAGGCGAGGGGAAAGGATTTGAGATGAAGGGTGCAGGTGGTAATTTCCGCTATCAAATACTCTCAAGTAAAAATTGAAATAAAACATCACAATTTTGGAGAACACTATAATTTTTAATATTACATTTTGTTTAAAAATAATAATATTAATAATAAACTTTACAAAAAGCTTATTGATTATAAACAAATATAATTAAATAAACGTCATGTTTTTACAAACTGTTTATTATATAAACAATCCCTCTAACTGTCGGTTTTACCTAAAGAGCACTGCACTTGTACTCTTTAAATAATTATTTATTTAAACACATTCTATTATATTTAACTTCAGTACATTTTAATGAAAAATAATAATAATCACACTTTATATATTATATATACAACTGAACTGAACTGAACAATACGAAAAAATAAACAAAATAAAAATAATTACAAAAATATGCCCTAAAATAATATGTCCGATGGTGTTTATTTCAATTAAAACAGCCATATTCACTATTTCGTAGCATAAAATAAAAACAATAGAATTAAGGTACCTTATTGAAAGATAACTGGGACAGAGCAGAGTGCAAGATATTTAAATTTTAAAGCTGATCAAATATTTGAAACTCATTATTTTTAAATACGACATACCTATCTGTTAACCTATCAAGTTTGAATTAATTACTGTCCCAGTTACAAGGTCTTCTTAGTTTGAAAAATGTATTTTTTGATACTTAAAAAATCATTAATTAAAATAATGTAGATTTGATAAAAGGTCTGCCGTCAGTTGATCCCAGCAATTTGATACCACGACATTTGATCCCACGACAACTGATCCCAACGACATTTGATCCCACGACATTTGATCCCAAAAAATTGTCTATAAACTAACAGAGCCTGATAAGTAATAAAATTATTAAATTTTATTAATTTAATGAAATAATTTAATCGAGGGAAATTTGTTTGAATTAAATTTGTAGACATTATGATATATTTGTAAATACATTGATATTCGAATTCTAACGAATGTAATAGTAAATATAATGTGTTTATGAGTTAATAATCCTTTAAAGATTATGTAAAGATCAAGTTGAATAATTCACTTTTATTTATCATTTCCCGGGATACGTCGTAATTTTGTCAAATATCGTATTTTTTAAATTTTGTTGAAAAATTACCTATTGTACATAGAAACTTCGAAACATTAGATGTGAAGTCAATTTGGTCTTTCGTGCTTTTCACATTATAACGAATTGTTAAATATGCCATTAAAGTTTATGAAAAGTCAGCGTGATAATTTGTTATTAATTCATAAAATACAATATTTGACAAAATTACGACGTATCCCGGGCAATGATAAATAAAAGTGAATTATTCAACTTGATCATTACATAATCTCTAAAGGATTATTAAATAATAAACACATTATACTATTACATCCGTTAGAATTCTAATAACAATGTAATTACAAATATATCATAACGTCTACAAATTTAATTCAAACAAATTTCCCGACAAAGGGAATAATCGATTAAATTATTTCATTAAATTAATAAAATTTAATAACTTTATTACTTATCAGACGCTATTAGTTTATAGACAATTTTTTGGGATCAAATGTCGTGGGATCAATTGTCGTTGGGATCAAATGTCGTTGGGATCAATTGTCGTGGTATCAAATTGCTGGGATCAAATGTCATGGAACCTTGATAAAATACATTCACTACACACAGTGTTTTGTTTCAGGCATGCTCATGACCAATTTTTTCACGAGCCATTATAATTTTCAAAACATACGTTTGATAACAAAGGGCTGTAACCAATGACCAACTTCACATTTAATTGTGAACATAGCTGTTCTATTCTTAACG
The DNA here is from genome assembly GCA_039654895.1 of Mongoloraphidia duomilia. Lineage (NCBI taxonomy): Eukaryota > Metazoa > Arthropoda > Insecta > Raphidioptera > Raphidiidae > Mongoloraphidia > Mongoloraphidia duomilia. The sequence goes on from CM077524.1 coordinate 7,195,917, forward strand.
TGCTTCTATATTTAGATTGCAGAAAGTCACCAGCAACAATAAAGACGAACATGAAATAATTCAGAATTTATAGAACTGGTCTTAAAAATTGTCAATTTATATAAACAAAATCATGTTCTGGTTTATTATTGCCGTAAGATTTCAGAATATATTTAAATACTCATCAAAGATTAGTATTTTGTTGAGACATATTTTAAATGTTAATAACAAATTACATATTCTTTTAATTACATATTTTTAAATTACACATATATGGCCGAGCTTTTTACACCCAAAATCACAGTAGAGAGAAAAACTATTGCATTTTTAAACATCTGATTGTTCGTAGCAAAAGTGGGCTAATTACAAAAAAAGATTAAAGAGTGAACACATATATTAAATCATTTATAGTATATACAAAAATACATATATCAAATTACAGGTTTTTGCACCTAATGTTAAAACATTGTTTCAAAAACTCTATTTGGTCATATTTTTATAACAGGAATCATTTTGCAAATAAAACAAAACACCGCTTGCCTATTTCAACAAAACAAATCATTCACAAAAGAATAAAAATCTGTCTGAAGCTTCTTTTTATATAATATACAAATTTGAAAATCTTGACTATAAAGTAAAAAAAAAATAAAAACTCCTCCGTTAACATATTTTTAAATAAATGTTTTTGTTTTTCAATTTGAAATGAAATTCAGCTGTAAATAAAAAATAAAAATCAATTAGGTACTTAAATAAATGAAAATATGTCCAACAAAACATTAATTTTTCACTTTATTTGGTCTGGGCAATTTTTTTTAAATATATATTATAATAAATAGGTGTGATAAAAACAAAACGTTCCAAGAACATTTAACACTTTGACTTCTAAAATTTGTAATCATCAGCGATGCACTTTTGAAAACTGTATTTCAATCGTAAAAAGGAAATTCAAAATCAGATCGCAATTATTGACTCGCACGCTAATACATCACCAAATATACACCCGTAATACAATAAATAAGCAAAGGACAACAGTGTGCCAACATTACAAAATTAATTACTAACAATCTAGATGACAACAAATAGTGCACCAGATTACTATTTAATGTCTATCATAAAAAATATATTATCAGTTATCGAGTCAGTTATAACACTTATATCTTTGATATATTTTTTGAAATCTTTAGCGTTAATATGCTCCTCTGATGATAAACACAAAAATTGACTTCAAAGTGTAAAATTTTCTTATTATTACACAAGCAAAACCAAAAATAATCTAAAATTTGGACTAAAACAATGGATATTACAATTTTCTACCTTTGATGACGCGTGAAAGAAAAGAAAACAAAAACACCAAGAAATAAATGAGATTCGGGAGGGTAAAATGGAGCGTAAGTGAAGGCATTCATACAGAATTATACGGAATTTTCGTGAAGAAATTTCATTCATAAAAAAGGGTGTGAAAAAAAAGTAGTAAATATAAGTTCACAACTATACACAAGTTTTTATTCATCCCGAAATATGTAACACCTACCTTTTTAGGGTAGAGTTAAGTAGTATGAAAAGAAAACTTCATATATTAGGAAAAAGTTTTTACTATTTTTCAGTGATTGACTCAAAAATAAAAATCAAGTATTTAAAAAATACTGGAAACGATTCAAAAAGGAAAATCTATTATTTAGAAAGTCAATCAAGCGAATTGCGCTTAAATCTCTTTCAAAATGTAAAAAATGTTCTCTCCGCATCACTTGACTTTATTCGAAACATTGTCATTTAGGCTCATTTATTGGTTTTATTCTTGCAAATCGAGCAGCCAATAAAACTACTGTTTCTTTGTTTGCTATTCGATTCTATTTTTTTGCGAGTATTGTTTCTACTCGAAAACAATCAAGTATTTTTTCAAAGCAGTACTCGATTCTTTTCGAGTACTTGCACACATCCTTACAAACAACCCATTACAATGTCAAAAAAAAAAAAAAATACTAACTTTGATATCAATCAAGTATGTTCTGGAAAACAGGAGTGGGAAATCTGCATCGTTTCCGAAAAATGACATATTGGAAATTTCGTAAAATGTGTCCTTAGCCTAAACTATGAAACAACATCCCTAAAACGATTGGCACTGTTCTAGCTGCGAAACGCGGCTCTAAAATAGAAGCGAACAAGGCACTTGCACTGTGTCATTATTAGTAGTTTGAGCTTTCCATTATATGGAGCAAGTTTTAAGTGTCTTGTATTTCAAGGACTGGTTAAACAGCATTCAAATATACAACCGCTATATTTGAACAGTTCGGTGAGTAGGATTGGGATTATTTAATTTTCATTTCTCTAGTGATAATATCTCGTCGGATAGTGATCGGCATTTGGCTGATCAAAAAATAAGTACACACCGATGCAGTTTAATAATACAGTTTTCTCTCCTTAATCTGCCGAGCATTGTAATCCACCATTTCAACTAGTTGGAGGCATAATGCAAAATTCTTTAATCCGCCGGTCTATTTATGTCATGTTCTGTAAGTCCATTATTTACGCCAAATGTGCACTGTGTCGTCTGTCTCGCTCAATCTAATAGGTACATACTACAATAATGTAGAAATTAGGAGAGAAAAAACTCAGTGGCAAAAGGATCAAATAAAATTTGCAATACTGATTATTAAATTGTAAGCTTAAATGTAAGCTTATAAATGCAAATTTAATCATCAGTATTGCAAATTTTATTTGATCCTTTTGCCACTGAGTTTTTTCTCTCCTAATTTCTACATCATCTACGGATCACCATCTCTCTATAACATAGAGTTCTTCAACATCATACTACAATAATACAAAACGATAATTAATATGTACCTACACAAATGTTTTGTGTTTTCACACATACATATGTCCGCATCTATTTCTCAATGTCATTATGGTAGGTATATGTTACAAAATATACCTATTGAAAATGTTTCGTTGGAAAGCAGCCAATTATAAAATTGATTCGAAACATATTGGAAAAAATCATTTTACCAACCATAGTCACAGTCAGGACTGTAACTTGAACTTTTCCACTTTCGCGGCGGAATGAGCTTACATTTACTCAACCGTGACAAGATTACTAATCTAACATTCCCCTTATATGCTTCAGAATCAATTGATATTCACTACATGCATGTAGTGAAAATCAAATGATTCCCAAGCATAAAAGGGGGGAATGTTAGATAAGTAATCTTGTCAATTGCAATTCAGCCGTATAAATCATTATTTTATCAAAATATACCTATGTGACTCTTTCCTTTTACCAAGTATAAGTACATTAATCCGTTATTTAACAACAGCTTGGTTTTCGTGGAGGCGGATTAACGAAAAAGCACTGTATTATGTGGAATGCACACAAGTAAAAAATATAAATTCAACAAAAAATTTGATAAATTTTGAAACCACAATCGGACATTAAGCATTCAGATGAAATTAATTGGCTCTCATCTAATTGCAATATCACTGTTTTAGTCCTTAATATTCATAATGAAAATGGAAAAAAATATAACATTTGAATTTGATTTTTTTGTTTAAAATGTCAATACATTTAATATTTGAACAGTTAAAATATCAAATTAAAAATAATCAATTTCATTAATTAATACTTCATCAAATACACACATAAACTATACATTATATAGGAAGTTTGAAGGCATGTAGAAAGTTTTTTTTTTGCATTTCACAATTTTTTTAATAAAAATTTTCACCGTAATTAAATTTTCAGTGGATCAATGCAGATTATTTCAATTCTTATATGGAAATTATTATTTCCCTTAATAATGATATAATATTTTTAGATACCTAAAAAAATTAAAGTTTAATTTGAAAATGTCAATGCTATTTTATTTTCAAATATTTTTGTATACTTAAAATATAATTAATGTATGATTTTTAGAAATTACGAACTCCATTTAATATTTAACTATAACTGAAAAGTTTCATAATACAAAAAAAAAACAATATGTAAAAAAACCAATTTCAAAAATCCTAAATTTATTGCTATAAATATCAATTCATACGACACAGTTAATCTGCGAAGATCCAAAAAAATCAATTAATATTTTAATATATATTATATATATTAGACAACAAAGTTCACTGAAAAAGCAGTTATTTTCATATTATAATTACTAAGTTTTCATATATTTATGTAACTTGATGAGAGAGATATATTAATCATTGTGCAACAATTAATAGATTTGTATTCAGTTATTTATTATTTTTTAATTTGAATAAAATACCTACGATACCTCATCATGCAGAGTAACTCTAACAGTCATTTTCTTGATATTTTGTTTTTTTTTCAAGGTAAGTGACCTCTTAATTATATTGAGTTACCGGTATAACACTTGCATTGGTAAAATTAAACATTATATTGAAACAAATGAATGTTACACATTGTTACACAAGTTAACTGCTTCAGAAAATAATGTCATTTATTAATTAAATACAAAAAAAGTATATATTTTGCATGTTTCCAAAACTGAATAACAATACTACTACAAAATTTCGTTTCTTTAATAACATAATGACAAATTGACCAATTAAAATATCCATCAAATATAAAAGTAATTATTGCAGTGATTAATTATCAAATAAAAAAAACATGTAAAAAATCTACAATGCAAATATTATAACAATAATCAGACCTTTTCTTAATAATGTTAAAACAGACTTATATTCCAGTATTTCACAAAATTTTCACTTGAAAAATCCATAATATAATACAAACAATATTGAATTACATTATTATTACGTCATATTTATTAATAATAAAAGTGATGCTCATATGTCTTCCATTTATTGATATTTTCTAACAGCAGTCGAATTTCAATCAGAAAAGTACCTATGTAATTGTTTTACAGTGAATTACCCGCCTTCTGTCTTGTGTGATGGATTAATCTTGCAAACGGAATTCGACCATTCATCTTTTTTATATATATTTTCGCAAAAAGTGAGTGTACGTGTTTATATGGTACCAATATTTTAAATTAATTATTCCTAAAATATTGGAGAGGAGAGAACAATTCTTATCTTCAATGTTTATTTTGCTTTAATAAGTAAATATTATTTATAATATTCTCGCATAATAATAATAGATAAATTTACAGATTTTTCATAATTAAATATTTACTTTTAATTACTTAAATATGTTTTTTTTTTATTAATAGTAAATAATTTAATTTGCATGCATACAAACATATTCACTTATCCAAGCATACAGTCATATATACGTCATGAAGAAAGACTTGGCATTCACACATTAAATTCTTTTTTGTTTCAATTAATACCTCAAAATTGATCTTACTATTAATTGATTATTCTTTTTCATTACCCATTTAGAAGAGATCATACACTACTTCATTATTTCATATACTTCAAATTTAGAATTAAACTTTATTTCAATAATTAAAAAAGAGAACTATTCTACTTTTTCCAACTGGACCACCAGGTTGCAAGAAGAATACAAATAACAGTTATCAAAAAGTAATACAATTTTTTATAAGTTCTAAAGAAGTATACCATACATTTAAATTTTTTAAATAAAAGCTCAGATATCAAAAAATGTTTATTAAAATGTATTTTATAATAATATAACTAATAGATAATATAATTTTTTTTTTACACAGTAGGTATAGATTTTCATTACACTGATATGAAACAAATCAATACTATACACAGAACTATTCTCGTTTATTTAGATAAATGGGAACAATTTTCATAAAATGATTTTTTACTCAAATTATTAAAAAAATAATAATAAAAAGCTTGTTGCCTTAATTTACGGTTATTTTAATAAATTGGAGAATCGCTATACGATGATATTTTAGAGCTAGCTTTGTTTGGTAAAATCTTTGAATGCAAATAGCATTTTTTGACATGAAAGTTTAAAACGTTTCCAATTCCCGTAAATGCAAACAGATCAATCAATGTAAATATTTGAAGAAAAAAAAAACAGACCCTAATATACTGAATGCACTGTTTTAGGGCTTGTTATACGTCAGGGGACACATTCGAATCCTCCAGACAATCCTCGAGACAAATGTCTAGATACTGTTGTGGTAACGAACTCAGCGTGAAATCGGTGGATTCAAGTTCGAGTCCCAGAGTTTTCCTTTAAGAATATCAACACTGCTCTATTATCATCAGCATTATTTTCCCAGATAAATAGCAAGTGAAGAAACGCTCAACCACATAACCAAACAGTAATTCCGTTCGTCACATTTGTTTCTAGATTAAAAACGATATGAAATATTTGTATTTTTCGATTTATTTTGCACCCTTCACTCAAATGTTATTCCTTTAACCCAGGGATTAACTGTGCGTCGCGACGCTCTGGGGCGTCTTGGCGCTAACCTAGGAGAGTCGCGATTTGAGAAGTTATATGCTCAGAAAAGCAAGCTCATCCTTCTCATTTATTGTATTGTTTGTAGTTTTTTATGTCTTCTAATTATTAGAATTAGAATCTAATAAATAATAATTAAGATTCTATATTCTTTGGATTTTTCTTTGAATAATAAACTAAATTTTATTGTCTGCTAGAGCTACACACACGTATCTTCTTTTTGAAGGGCGTCGCAAAAAATTGCAACCTGTAAAGGGAGTCGCAGTATAAAAAGATTGGGAACCCCTGCTTTAACCAATGTGGTGAGGTCTTGTGAGAGCAAGCCATGTTTACCGGGTTGATGTTTCACCTCTTTCCCCGAGTCTGTTAAAATTAAAAGTGTTTTTTTATGGAAGTACAACTTTAGTTAATAAATATAAACTGAAATTGTCTGATGTGACTATTATTTTAAATCAAATATTTGAAACATACAAAGTAGGCTACTCTACGATAAGCACATTAAAAAATAAAATAGAGATTATTTCTGCATATCAAAAAAACATGAAAAACTTCAGACATGATGTGGGTAAATTAATACGTTATGCTAATTTATGGCACAATTCAATTCAAATATCAACTATTTCAGTCGCACGAATTAATTTACTGAAAGTAATTGATATTTTATTTTTGAAGATAATTGAATAAAGAATAATTATTGTAAATACGGCAATTGAAACAAAAAAGATTTATCAATTGTTTATTATTATTATTTAATGTTTTTTTTAAATATATAACACAATTTGTACAATCAAAAAAAGTACAACTCGTAGCAAAGAACTTTTTTTTTGTTTTTGTTTTTCCAATATTTTTTTGAAATTCAATAAAAATTAAACTAGGTATCAATTATTTATAAGATTAAATAGAGAGAGATATTTTTTAAAATCAATTTGTAAAACAGCTTAGTTTGTTTTGGTGTATTTGTTTCAATAGGTATAAATATTAAGTACTTCAATTATTTACGCTTAAGTAATGTATTAATAAAAAGGCGGACATTTGATGAAATTAAAAAAAAATGAAAATATCAGTACACAACGCAGTATTACGATGTAACTTGGAGTAGTTACATAAAAAAATGTTACTATAAAAAAATATTTTAATTTATTTACAAAAAATATGAGTATTTCACTACAATATTTTTTTCATATTTTAATAAATTTATGGCAAGAATAAAATAGGTATTCCATAAACTGTTATACAAAATGATTTGTGTATTTACTTTTATTTTAAAATGTAATATTTTCAAGGAGTTTTATATTAAATATATTTTTTAATTTATATTATAGCAATATCTTTTTTTATTATGTAAAACACACAGAATGGTTTTTAAAATGAAGAATGAGTTTATGAAACTTTGATATGGCGGCTTGAAATATTTATAAAAATCAATAAAAACACACTGCATTTTAAATTACAAAAAAAATTATAACAAATCAGTTCATCACTTCTCATCAAAAACAATTTTGTTTATTGCATCAATCCCGAATTTTAATAAATGTTTTTGATAAACAATGGAACGTCATTTGACTGTCGATTATTTTATATAGTATTTTATTATGGCAACTTAAAAAGACAGATAAATGATTTTCACTGTCATTTTAGCAATTTAAGGACTATTATCTAAATGTCATTGTTTTCAATAAACAAACGACTGTTTTCATTTGTTATGTATGAGACGTCAACTTTTTTTAGACAAAATTGAAGGGCAGTACTTATTATATATTTCCTTGCAAAAATTTTAAACGATAATTATTATTTTAAGTACTCAAGCCTAATTGATTCACACATTTTTTAATAAGAAAACTATTCGTAGTTTCTGCAGTATTTTCAAAAAATATGTACTTAATTTTAAGATGTTTCAAATTCTGTTTGTACAGTCTTTTCAGGCATCTCCTTCAAAAGTATATTTAAATATATTATAAGAGTCCAAAAACATGAAAAAGAAAAATGAACTGGACACATATGATTCACATTATAGCCCGGGAAATAAAGGTTTTAGGTCGCAAATAATTCCAAAGGAGCTGGATTTTTCACAGATGGTAGAACACCATTAGACATGTATTTTTACAAAAGTCCCCGGTTATCCCCCTTGTGCTTCCCCCGCCACCCCCTTTTGAATATAATTTTGCAAGCCTTACGGAAAACGTTAATATCTCCTTAACCAATGTCTGAAATCAGACGACTTTTTTTTTGTCTTGTTCCTAAATAGTTACTCTAAAAAAGTTCTCCTCTTCAATTTTGTGATAAAATCAATATATGCTTTGCAATTTATTAAAAAAGAGAAAATATCAGTTTTTAAAAGAATATTTCACAAAATATTTGCATATAACTTTTTGATGAGCCTGTTTCGAAATATCTCAAAAACGATGCTTTCATTTCAAATAGGATTACATTTCATATAATTTTCATTCCTACAAATTTTCTGTGGTACAAATAGTAAGCGCGCTACAGCTTCTTGAAAATCGTACGCGCTTTTTGTAGCCTTGGAAACCAAATGTTAAAACGTAATGTCCTTTTCAATAGCTTTATTTATTGTGTTCTTCATCGAATTTTACATTGAAAATACACATGTTCATAAAGCAAAACACGCTCTAAATCGTGATTTTTATCCCATATCGATATCGTTAAAAATTTAGAAGCTATAGCCAGTCAAAGTTGAAGTCATCATAGAGCCTTACTTTTTTTTTTGGACACGTGTTACGAGGACTTTCCATACCGAATAAAAAAATGTCCGTCTAGGAAAATCTAAAAAATTTAAGGTCCAATCTCACTAACTTGAAATATTTTCAAGTTATAAGCATTAATGTTCATGTTTTTACTTTTTGACATAAAATTAAAACACTTCACGCGAAGTGCTCTACTAAGAAGAGTGTTCGAGAAATATTAAGTTTACATATAGAAGCTGTAGACCTATTCATGGGTTATCTAAGTGAGTAAAAAAATTTTAAAAATTTGAAAGTGGTCACTCTACAGAGCTTTTCGCAACAAGTGTGTCAATTTTATGTCAAAAGGTGAAAACATGTACATAAATGCTTATAACTTGAAAATTTCGCAAGTTAGTGAGATTGGACGTAAATAATTGTTTATGGCATTAAATTTTCTATAGACGGAAATTTTTTTATTCGGTATAGAAAGTACTCGTAACGCGTGTCAAAAAAAATGTAAGGCTCTATGATGATTTCAGCTTTGACAGGCTATAGCTTCTAAATTTTTGAAGATATCGATATGGGACAAAAATCATAATTTAGAGTGTTCTTTGCTTTATGGACATGTGTATTTTCAATTTAAAATTCGATGAAGAACACTATAAATAAAGCTATTGAAATGGACCAATTGGTTTCTAAGGCTACAAAAAGCGCGTAATTTTCAAGAAGTTGTAGCGCGCTTACTATTCTTACCACGGAAAATTTGTAGGGATGAAAATTGTAGGAAATGTAATTCTATTTAAAACATTACATAACGAAAGAATCGCTTAAGTCGACCGTTTCTGAGATATTTCGAAAAAACAAAAACAATGTTAAAATTTCGTGGTTTTTTGGCTGCCAAAATTGTCCCGGTGTCGTGTTGGCACGAATATATACACACAAATAGTAGATTGTATATCTAGATGTGTAATGGACTATTACGGCGAGTAATGACAGTATGTAAGAACGAGTGATAGCGAGTTTTTACAGTCACACGAGCCGTAATACCATTACGCACGAGATATAATATATATGGAATTTTTTGCCATACCCACTACAAAATACCTACTTTTCACTTAATTTTCAAAAAAATTTGACAGTTCATTTGCGTTGCCATCTTTACTTCTACAGTATGCCGTGAAGTTCGTGAGAAAGTAATGGCAGACGCACGCAGGCGTTTAGAGCGAATAAACAGAAGTTCCTATGGCAACCGTTTACTTCCCGCACTAGTGCGGAAAGTAAAACACTTTCCATACACCTGCCTGTGAAATGACTCTTTAAAGGCCGCTATACATACATCGTAAGTAGCTATTTTGTAGTGAGTATGGCAAAAAATATCTTATACCCCACCTTTTGCAAGGTACAATGTATCCCAAAAACTACACAACATTTCTTATTCAAACCGATTTTCGTTGGAAGTATTTTATAAATTCTACTTCATTTACATACCAACTGTTGACTTTAATAAAAAAGTCATTTTGAAACTTCTACATCACTTTTGAAGGCCTATCTAATGATACACACGCTTATGTGCACTGGAATTTTTTTATCCCTCAGTTGTTACATGTATGGTGTGCCACCACTATTTTTTTCGTAATTTTACTTAACCATTGTATAGCAGTTCATAGAAATCACCTACCTTCCAAATTTCATCTATAATGTGCCAATAGTTTCCGAGTAAAATGACTGTGACATACGGACGGACAGACAAACAGGATGAAATTATAAGGGTTCCCTTTTTTCCATTTGGCTACGGAACCCTAAAAACGCTTCAATGTTAGATAAATAATTTTATTACAAATAAATAAATACAATCCAAAAGTTTTTTTAATTTTATCGCTATGCGTCCGACCGCTGCGCTCATTATTAACAGCCCACTTGCCCTATAATTAACTAAAGTCTATCAATATATACATCATTTTAAAGCTACAAATATTGTCTACAAATTTTACTTGAACAACTTTTACCCTAACAGGCTTAGCAAAAAGTTATATGGAAATATTTTGTGAAATATTCTTTTAAAAACTGATATTTTCTTTTTATTAATAAATTGCAAAGCATATATTGATTTTATCGGAAAATTGAAGAGGGGAAATTTTTTAGAGTAACTAATTAGGAATAAAACAAAAAAAAAGTCGTCTAATTTCAGACATTGGTTAAGGAGATATTATCGTTTTCCGTAAGGCTTGCAAAATTATATTCAAACGGGGGTGGCGGGGGAAGCACAAGGGGGATAACCGGGGACTTTTGTAAAAATACATGTCTAAAGGTGTTCTACCATCTGTGAAAAATCCAGCTCCTTTGGAATTATTTGCGACATCGGGTGTTTTTTTCCTTTCATTTCCTGGGCTATTAAACTGAAATGAACTACCCATAAATAAAAAGCTATTCAAAGTACCAAAACATTAGACAATTAAAAAAATACTTCTCCTGTTATACAGTTGTTAAATTGTTACGATTAAAAATCAAAGCAGACCAGCTACATTTGATTTGTTCACATTTCGAGAGTTAACTATTTTTATCAATTAGATATTTTATAACAATCCACTAATTAATAATTATATTATTATAATGTTCGTGCAATTTCTTAATAAACAAATAATAAAACACTTTCAAAAGACAAAAAGAAACGATATATGTATTAAACGAGGACAGATGACAGATGAAAATACATATTTGAACGAGACAGATGATGAATTGATGCCTATTTTTTTAGTTTTATTTATAATATAATAAGAAAGCTAATAGAGATGTTTTTTTTTCTTTTAATAACGTGTGTTTAAATATATATATTTTTTTGTTGATACAGATTCATTTTGTCCAATGCAAATGTTGTTTTCTGATGAGTTTTATGGATACCTAAAATTAAATTTTTTTATTTTTACCAAAAGCTTGAGATATCAAATTTTCTGTCATTTATTTAGGGTAAGTTCGGTTTTGAGCTCAGATTGATCTGAGTGCTCCAATGCGTTCGAATTTAACATTTATATGCTCTAAAAAATCTCTATCCTGCGTTCGGATTTAAAATCTGGAGGAGATCGAGCACGCTCTATGAGCTCCGAGGAAAGCGAGCGAGTAAGGAGATTTAACCAACTTCAGAGCTTTCATTTTAAAAATGAACGGAAACACTTGTTGTGATAATGGATAAATTTCGAAGTTTATTTATATGAGGTAATTTTTCAATAGGTACAAATACACGAACAATATTTATTCAAAGAATAGTAATAACCAATAAGTCTGTATCGCACAGAATGATTAAATAAAATATTTGTTATATCTATGGGTCGAAAAAATCAACAACCGGTAGTACCTACTATTAATTTTGAAAAAAAGGAATAAAACGAAAAAAATTGTGAATCATGATTTATTATTATAATAATGTTGAATTAAATCAAAATGAGGAGCAATAAATAATATATTTCGGCTTTAGTAATAAGAATTTAATTTGCTGGGGCCATTTTATTCTGACGTTTGGAAAAATCTGCTAGATTACGTTCGGAATTGTTTAGATGGCTCGATTTGCTAGCTTGTCACATGACCAAAAATCTATTCGCTCGGCTCGATCAATTGAGTGCAAAACCGAACTTACTCTTAAAAATTACAGAAGTTTATGAGCTAATAAAGGGTAAGTTCGGTTTTGCACTCGATTGATTGAGTCGAGCGAACAGATTTTTGGTCATGTGACAAGCGAGCAAATCGAGCCATCTAAACAATTCCGAACGTAATCTAGCAGATTTTTCCAAACGTCAGAATAAAATGGCCCCAGCAAGTTAAATTCTTATTACCAAAGCCGAAATATATACTTTATTGCTCCTCATTTTGATTTAATACAACATCGTTATAATAATAGATCATCCTTCACAATTTTTTTTCGTTTTATTCCTTTATTTTAAAATTAATAGTACTACCGGTTGTTGATTTTTTCGAACCATAGATATAATAAATATTTTATTTAATCATTCTGTGCGATATAGACTTATTGGTTATTACTATTCTTTGAATAAATATTATTCGTGTATTTTTACCTATTGAAAAATTATCTCATATAAATAAACTTCGAAATTTATCCATTCTCACAACAAGTGTTTCCGGTCATTTTTAAAATGAATGCCCTGAAGTTGGTTAGATCTGCTTGCTCGCTCGCTTTCCTCGGAGCTTGTAGAGCGTGCTCGATCTCCTCCAGATTTTAAATCCGAACACAGGATAGAGATCTTTCAGAGCATATAAGTGTTAAATTCAAACGCATTGGAGCACTCATATCGATCTGAGCTCCAAACCGAATTTACCGAAAATAGTAGAGAATAAACTAGAGAGACATACTCACCAATAAAATACATTAATAAGGTAGATTGATACATAATATGTCATGCTCACGAGTGCGCATTAGCGTGTGTCTGCTGCGCTGGATGCGTGGGCTCTTTAGGAGTGGTGGGCGATAGCGGCGCTCCACCTTCCGTGCTTGGTGACGGCGGCGCGTCTTTACGTGGCGGCATGCGCTCGTTGATTGCGTCCAGACCCTTGGCCTCCGCAAAACTGGTGATTTTGTGGTTTGGCGAAAAACCTTGGAGAGCTGCAAAAGATAAACATCAATAAACCATGTTTCTTCTAGTGCACGAAGCCACAGTAAAGAAATATTGGGCACGGGGTTAAAATTAAATTTTGCGCTCTGATTATTATAGTCCAGCAGTCAGGTACTTTTTACCTGGAAAGTATTCCGAAGTTAATGATATTTTGGTATGTTGTTTATGGGTACTCTGTGGAGTAGAATCTGAGTTTTCGACCTCGAGGACCCTGTGCTAACGTGGGGGAGCCGAAAAACCACTAAATTTTACCACCTTTTTTGCTTTTTTCTAAATCTCTCAGAAACGGTCGACTCAAGCAATTCTTTCATTATGTAATGTTTTAAAGAGGATTACATTTACTACAATTTTCATTCCCACAACTTTTCTGTGGTACTAATGGTAAGCACGCTGCAGCTTCTTGAAAATCACCCCCTCGGCTTTTTGTAACCTTGGTAACCAATGGTTAAAATGTAATGTTCTTTTCAATAGTTATTGGTTACCAAGGTTACAAAAAGCCGAGCGGGTGACTTTCAAGAAGCTGCAGCGCGCTAACCATTAGTACCACAGAAAAGTTGTGGGAATGAAAATTGTAGGAAACGTAATCATCTTTAAAACATTACATAATGAAAGAATTGCTTAAGTCGACTGTTTCTGAGTGATTTCGAAAAAAGCAAAAAAGGTGGTAAAATTTCGTGGTTTTTCGGCTCCCCTACGTTAGCACAGGGTCCTCGAGGTCGAAAACTCAGATTCTACTCCACAGAGTACCCGCAAACAACACACCAAAATATCACTAACTTCGGAATACTTTCCAGGTAACCTCCTTCATTTATTACCTGCCGCTTGGACTATTATTAATTACGGGTGTAGAGTAATTTCTTTATTTTAATGTAAATTATAGACGCGTCGACAACTTAGGTCATTAGCGTCGGTGTAGAGTAAAGTCGGTTTTTTTTCAGTGAATGTCAGCTTCGGCAAAAGATTACATCTTTGGCAAAATAGTCGGCTTTAGCTAAAAACAAACATGACGTGTTACTGCGTGTTCTTTTACTTAACTTTTGTATTATTTTGAAGTTTTGGTATTCAAGTCCCTGATTACTGACAAAAAATTACTATTTCGTGTTTTGATTTGCTTGTTTTCTTCTTTTAGGTAGTTGGGTTTAAGTTTTTTTAACTTTTTACTCGATTGGAAAATGTTTTTAACTAAGATTTTTTCACTTTGTGGCCTCTATTTTGAATTCAGAAAATATTTTATAGCCTAGAACACTCGCGTCATTAAGACAAATCGAATGACACCTCGATTATGAAAATCGGCCCAGTAGATTTGAGGTAACAAACTAACATACATATTACATACCGTGCGAGTTTTTTCAAAACGTACATAGGCTGTTTCACAATTTGAATCGTGGTATAAATCGTGGTATAGATATTGTTAGAAACTATGGAAACGAATGTTTTTATTTACAATATTTATTATTATTGAGTTGTGATAATAAATTTTATAAGTTCAGAGATTTATTTATAATTTTTGCTATAAAAAATGTACACAGTGGAAGAAAAGGTTCTTATGTACAATTTGTGTTCTGGTGGAAATAGTTGTCGGCAAGTCTCTGCGTTATTTAGTGTGCTGTTTTGCAGGCAGACCAGATAGATACCAACAATGTCTATACCACAATTTTAAATTGTGAAACAGTCTATGTACGCTTTGAAAAAACTCGCACGGTATATAAACTGTTAAAAATAAAAACATAACCCCCCTTTTTCATAACCGGGTAATAACCCTCCTTTTTCGTAGTCGGGTAAAACATCTTTAATTATTTTTCGACTTTATTAGTGTATTTGCCATATGGCACATACACTATTGGCGTCGGTCGGATGACGGGACCTAGGGGTCGGACCAAAATTTCTCGACGTTTCATAGCTTCCTGAACAATTTGGCACCATTTTTAGAAATGTTTATATATATAAATATGTGTGTGTGTGTGTACGGGCTATAACTTTCGAAAGAGTTAATTGATTTTGACGAAATTTGGTAGGCACGTTGGAATCCATCACCGCACGAAGCCTATTTAAAATGGGCCCAATCGGACCATTTTAAGGGTGATTTTTAGGGGTTGAAAAATGTTTTTGGGCCCAAAAATGCCGAAAAAATTCTCAGAATCGTTTCAAAATTGAAATTTAACCCTTTAGTAACGATTAAAATGTGCTGCTAAAATTTTAATAAAATCGACCTGACAGGACCGGACTTACAAATTTTATGAAAACACTAGTTTACGGATAGTGCTTTACTTACTGAAGGGTGTATTTAATTTGGTACCGAGGTTGCATTGATAAAAATATTGAAATTAAGAAAAAAAAAACTATTTTAAGGGATGTATTAAGGGGTTAAATTTTTTATTTTGTTCAGAAACAAACTTAAGTTCACATATAATAAAGCCACAATGCCAGTATTAGCAAATACACTATATTGTCGGCAGGGTTTTGGCACTACGACCCGAGTTTTTGTTCCTTTGGCTTCGGTTGAAGGTGGACAAAAACCAAAGTTCGATTTCGGCTGTAAAATTCACTTTCTGTCGGACTAATCAGAGCACTATCATTTATTAAGCGTTATTTCATTTTAAAAACTAACTCAATTATACATACCATTTTTAAGACTTGTTTTCCCACCAGAGAGTGCACCCAATGGTAACGCACCAGTTGGAGTAAGTCCTTTAAGCTGAAGTACAGATTCGCTCTCTTCTCTGTAAAAATAAAGGAATCGATTTTACACAAGATCCAAAATAATATATGTTTTTAACAATTACAATTATCTACGAGAATACCAACGAGTTAGTGACAATGTTATTATTGTAGCTAATTTCAATTTTCAAAGTACGAAAAATTTAAATAGACGTACCTATTTACACGAAAAATGCATTATACCTAATGTTAAAGTTTCTGACTGTTCATTACAAGAAGAATATTACATAAGCATTCGAATTAGTGTATGACCACTGAGTTAAAAGGTTATGGAGACGCAACAAGCATTTAAAAGTGATACTAATCGCCATATTTACTCGGCTTTCATTTTATATGTGAGAAGAAGAAGAAGAGAATAATATTCCCAATCCATCCCGTGCTTGGCCGCCATGTTTACTCTCCCTTGTGGCGTCAGATCTGGCAGGGAGACCTGACTTCAACTTTCTATAGCTTCTCTATAACTTTTACCTCAGTGAGTATGACGACTACTGAAAATCGCCATTTAACTATACACTAATAAGAAAGAGAAATATATGACACCCTTTGGCACTGCAGAGTAATTGATAACTCATCCAGCGCAATACTGGACGCTTCAGGTTCAAGTCCTGGCACTTGGTACGTTCAACTGCTCTAATGCTACATAGAGCTATGCGTACTAAAAAATCATTGTGTTTTAAAGACCACCAACAGCTAAGGTTCTTTGGGCCTAGCACCAATTCATATTTTTAATTCATAATTTTTTTTTAATAATAAATTGAAAATCCAATTGACACTTTTACCAGCTCTCGGGCTAGAGCCCGGGAACTTGTAATAGAGGACGCCATGTAAACAACAGCATTGCTACACTCTCGGTTATTCTCAAGCCCTGCTATGGGTACTAAACAATGAGCTAAACGGGCATGACGCAATGGCCGCTCAAACATTCGTAGCGGCTTATTAAGCGCTTCATGCTTTGTGAAATTGTGTTTATACTTTATAATCTCAATTAGTTTGGCAAATGCGACATGTAAGTAATATTTTTCCCTATCAACTCTGAAGTATAGCAACTGCTAAATAAAATGATTAGCGTTGTATCATCGTTGAACCTATCCAATGGTTTTTAATTTTTTTCCATTAGTATTTAGGAACCCTGTTACTTTTTTCATATTTATGTTCCTGAGACCAAAATAAGTCGATTTAAGCAAACTTACCTTCTTACAAAATTGCTTAGTTTGGACGCTATACGGCCCTGAAGTTACAATTTTGAAATCGTTTTTTTGTTATAAATTTAAAACGGCTTGTGCGATTTTGCTAAAATTTGGCACGTTGACATAGTTTTATGGAACAAAAAAACCCATGTTAAAATTATGATTAATATTAATCCATAGGCGTAGAAATCGGGTTTTTTTAATATTTGAAAGTTTCAAATTTCTACGCCAATGGAAGAAAAGGGGTTTAAGTATAAAATTTAGAATCAGTAACTTATTTGCTACAAAAAAGCTACTCTTAATAAGACTCGATTACTCTCATGGTTTTTGAGAAATTTGTATTTTAATAATAAGGTAATCGATAATAATACGTTGATATAAGTTGATCAATAAACAAATAAGATGGCCATGCGTTTTTCTAAGAATAAAACTGGAGATAATGAAAAAGTTATGCACAGAGTAAATTAATTTTCTTCGTCGTATAAATCTTTGTATGCGTAAAAATGGTGGACACTTTGACCACTTTTTATGACATATTTATTTATTTCTATTCATGTTTTAGCAGCTTTACTTCATTTTGTAAAAATTACTGCGAATTATTAAAATACAAATTTCTCAAAAACCATGAGAGTAATCGAGTCTTATTAAGAGTAGCTTTTTTGTAGCAAATAAGTTACTGATTCTAAATTTTATACTTAAACCCCTTTTCTTCCATTGGCGTAGAAATTTGAAACGTTCAAATATTAAAAAAATCCGATTTCTACGCCTATGGATTAATATTAATCATAATTTTAACATGGTTTTTTTTGTTCCAAAAAACTATGTCAACGTGCCAAATTTTGGCAAAATCGCACAAGCCGTTTTAAATTTATAACAAAAAAACGATTTCAAAAATGTAACTTCAGGGCCGTATAGCGCCCAAACTAAGCAATTTTGTAAGAAGGTAAGTTTGCTTAAATCGGTTTATTTTGGTCTCAGGAACATGTGATAGGCGTGTGTTTAGTGTCTTTGAGGACACCCTGTATAACGCAAAACAAAGGCTAATTATCTTTTAGTTGTAAAAACAATAATCTTGAACTTACCTCAGTACAGAAAATACGCGTGCCATTTTTCCGATAGCTCTAATTTTATTACGTATAACCTCCTTCCGTAAGTTAGCTGCTGCTCCTACAAAAGGAAACAAAAGAACATGAGTAATATTTAAACAAACACGCGTCAAAACATTTAGATCTTCACCTTTCAATAATTTACTATTTACTTTTTTGTTTTATTTGTTTACAGATTTCTATTATTTAAGACAATCATTCAAAACAGGTAACAAATAAAACTAAACACTTTCAGTTTTATACAAAATGCAAATTTTCCAATGTTATTTACAAAAAAATTAAAAATGGAAAACCAACAATGCATAAAACTGTTCGAAGTCTATTTTACTGTTTATATTATATTAATTTTTTTTTTGACTAAGGCCATAATAAAAATTTCTCCTGTAAACAGGTTCTTTTCAAATTACAATGTTTACTTTAAAAAAAAAATTTGTTTTGTACGGTAAAACTCAGTTTAATTCAAATTTAGCAAATTATCTATCCTTTTACATCCGACTTCTTTTTTTAAATCAGATGAAGACAGGAGGAAAATAATACTAAATATACTAAGCTACTGTGAGTTTTTACTGTAAACACGTAATATTTTAAAGTTAGTTCCAGATTTCAAGCATTTCATTTTTTATTATTTTTATGCATCATCAACGAATAATAAAATATATTATAAACAGTAAAAAAATCCGTTACAAATACGAAGCATCTCTCTAAGGATATCTGTTGAAGGAACATGCTTTGACTCAGTACAACAGTAATTCATTCAACAGTAAGTCCATATCATACCAGGTGTCTACCCTAAAATAAATACTACCATAAAAATGATTGAGATTTGAACTCAATTAAGATACTCTTCTACAAAAAAAAATATTGTGGGTCTACTAGCAAAGAGTGGTTTGTTTTCACTACAACTAAAATAGATACTATGCCTAATTTCGCTACTGCTATCTAATGCTACATTATTTTTAAAGCCGTTTTCATTTCATCCTGGATTTAAGCAGAACCCACACTGAATCGACCCCATAAAAAACACCAATAATAAGCGACATTTTGCGCACGGATTGGTTCGACACTGTGCGGGGGCATTAATTTATTCTTGAGTTGGTGTTGTCCTGATTCGGGTCTATAGGCCGTCGTTGGTTGGAATTGCTTCCTAACGTTTCGCTAGCACGAGTGGCGAGCTTCTTCAGAGGTCCTTCCATCTCCGATGCTGGATGTAGAATGACAAATTCTCGGGCGCAGATTGTATTTATACCTGTGGGTAGGGGGTGGAGCTTGTTCCGCTTTGGTTGTCCTCGTGATATCGGTCGGCATTACTCGGGAGTGCCTGAGAATCGGGTTCCAGGTCTGGTTGAGCTTGAGGGTTTCCTCCTTTCTGTTGAAATTATTGGGATGTTTGTGGATCTCGATGGCTTCTCTGACAAACATCCCAATAATTTCAACAGAAAGGAGGAAACCCTCAAGCTCAACCAGACCTGGAACCCGATACTCAGGCACTCCCACAGGTATAAATACAACCTGCGCCCGAGAATTTGTCATTCTACATCCAGCATCGGAGATGGAAGGACCTCTGAAGAAGCTCGCCACTCGTGCTAGCGAAACGTTAGGAAGCAATTCCAATCAACGACGGCCTATAGACCCGAATCAGGACAACACCAGCTCATCAACTGGCCGCGAAAGCCTCAACCAATTTATTCTTGAGTTTTTTAAAGTGCTGATTCAGGGATGTGTCCTGCTTTATTTGCTTGTATGCTTTTTCAACCAAGTAAGATATACTTATATTATGTTGAAATCACGATTCAATCAAAACATTTCTGTTAGTTCAAAAATCAAGCAGGGAAACAGATTCCAGGAGTTCCCGGCGGTACATTTATACTTTCGTAGCAACACTACAGTTGTTATAAACTTGCAAATTTATCTTCCCGGATTAAAAATACTTAAAAATTAAACAATGAAAAATCAGAGTTCACATTCTTCAGGATTTATTGAAACCACGAATTCAACGCTGATAAATAATATATGAAGAAAACGCGCAAGTGGTTTGTTACGTAGTTTTCGAGATTTTCTTGAAAACGCATCTCTAAAACTAATTTTCCCCTCTATTTGCAAAACCATTATAGTTAAAAATTTTGAAAAAAAAACTAGTGGTGTTAGCAGTTAGAGGTAATAAGTACACTTTACAGAAAACTATTGCAATTTTTTAAACATATATTGTTCTCGAAATTCAAAGGCAAATAATACGGCGGGCGAGTCTAACTTGCATTTGTACGCTTTTTTTTTTGGTTAGACATCGTACTGTTTCTCTCTTTTCAATACCGTACCTACACATTTTATCTAAATTTTGAAATTTGCAAATTATAACATGGAGTGGAAATATTTAGATATTTATTTAAGTATTTAATCTGTAACACAAAATAGACAACAGTCGGTTCTAAAATGGGCCTCATTATTAGTATTTGTTTTATGCATATATTTACGAATATGTATTGGATAATTTCCAATTTTCTGATAGAACATTTTTCAAAGTGAATTGATAAAATATGTTCGTTTCTAAAAATCAGTGATGGTAGGTACTACACATCAAAAAAACATAACACTTCACGTCATAAAAAAATCCTCTGTGTACTGTGTTCCCCGTAAGAGCATCTACACGGTCAATTAAAGGTGCTTACCAGGCTCCAACTTTTTTCACTCTGATTTTAACAGTAAATGCAATTAGTCCAGTAGTCAGGTAGTACTTTTTACCTGGAAAGTATTCCGAAGTTAGTGATATTTTGGTATGTTGTTTGTGGGTACTCTGTGGAGTAGAATCTGAGTTTTCGACCTCGAGGACCCTGTGCTAACGTGGGGGGAGCCGAAAAATCACGAAATTTTACCACCTTTTTTGCTTTTTTCGAAATCTCTCGTAAACGGTCGACTTAAGCAATTCTTTCATAATGTAATGTTTTAAAGAGGATTAAATTTTCTACAATTTTTATTCCCACAACTTTTCTGTGGTACTAATGGTAAGCGCGCTGCAGCTTCTTGAAAATCACCCGCTCGGCTTTTTGTAACCTTGGTAACCAATGGTTAAAATGTAATGTTCTTTTCAATAGTTTTATTTACTTTGTTCTTCATCGAACTTTAAATTGAAAATACACATGGTACACGTTGGTTACCAAGGTTACAAAAAGCCGAGTGGGTGATTTTCAAGAAGCTGCAGCGCGCTTACCATTAGTACCACAGAAAAGTTGTGGGAATGAAAATTGTAGGAAATGTAATCCTCTTTAAAACATTACATAATGAAAGAATTGCTTAAGTCGACTGTTTCTGAGAGATTTCGAAAAAAGCAAAAAAGGTGGTAAAATTTCGTAGTTTTTCGGCTCCCCCCACGTTAGCACAGGGTCCTTGAGGTCGAAAACTCAGATTCTACTCCATACAGTACCCACAAACAACATACCAAAATATCACTAACTTCAGAATACTTTCCAGGTAACCCCTTTCATTTATTACCTGCCGCTTGGACTAAATGTGAAAACACTATTTAAAGTTGTAATCATTATGACTGTTACAGCGTGTAGCAGGACCCTCATATTCTGATCTGATTCTCTGGCCTCAGCTTACTAGTCCAAAAGCTCGTGGTCCAAATTTGCAAGAATTTTGCGAAGGCTAATATTTTGAAATTAGCTAGTATTTAGGGTGTAAATAAATATACTAGTCAGCAAGTAAACGAACCGGACACCTGGCGTCGGGCCGCTTTAAGTAAAAAAAAATGGGTGTGTGCTTATGACCACACGACAGAAGTGAAAATTTCAGATTTTCTAATTTTTGGTGTCATCTATTATAGCGCACTTATGAACTAAAAATAATATATTACTAAAATACTAAAATTGTGTTTTTTAATTAATTCCACCTTGGTTTCAAAAAAATTATAATTATTGTCAAAGAAAGAATATAACAAAAATAAAAAAATATATAAATAAATATCATGTAGAATTTAGAAAAAAAAACGCCAAAAATTCTACGCTGCCATCAGGTCTTGAACCCAGGTTCCTATGCATAGAACGCAAAGACTAAACCAACTGCGCTATGGGTGGCAGCACAAACCACTTAGTACTAAGTGGTTTGTGGGTGGCAGTGTTGTAGATGGCCGTTTTTATGATATAAATATGTTGCGGATTTTTACGGTCGGGTTGCGAATTCTTACGGAAGTAGTTGCGAACGCTTCATATTTTTTCAGTACCTACCCAGGCAAAGAGTGCCTAACGCGCCTAAGGAAGTTTTCACTTCAAAAACACCTAGCGCTTTGTAAAAGCTGAAATTTGACACAGGGTTAATTTATTGAATATCATTTACGGAAAAAAATAGTCAGACCTCATTTTTATAAAACCGACCTAGTCAGCAGTCGGTAGAAGTTTGGCAATTTTTGACCACGAGCTTCTTGGATTATAAGTTGTGTACATATGAGTGTACGGTCTTACGCTGTTGGTAGCTACATCTGACGATTTCCAAGCGACTTAGTCGCAAAATCGTGCGACAAAGAGTAGCATGTTTGGCCCTAACTTGACATATTTTTGTCTTCAGCGAATCATCTTACGGAGAACACAATATACCGTGAGAGCAAATAAATTTTATTTCAGATTAAGACAGACGAAAAAAATTTGTCCGTTTAATTTATTTATTGTACATTATAGACGCGTCGACAACTTAGGTCATTAGTGTCTTGATTACATTATCAACTTACTTAAAACTAAATGACATCACAAAACATCCATGAGCGGCGGCGGGAATCGAGCTCACGACAGTCTGATCCAGAGGCCGCGACGCTAACCACTGGACCACACTGTCTTCAATTTGTCCGTTTAAATGATTTGCTCACACGATAGTTAAAATACAGGGGAAAACAATTGCCCATATAACAAATGACTACTGAATTACAATAATACTGGAACGCGTTCCTTAGAGTCTCTTGTGTCGAGAGCGATTGATAAAGTTGGTAAATGTATCTTGTACCGCAATCTTTGCACTCGAGTGACACGTGACAGTTTCACCCAAATGTAATTAAAAAGTAGAGGTGAGCTGATACTGAACACTCAGTATCGCTTAGATAGATATTGTAAATTATAGACGGTTGACAACAGAAATCAGAGGTCATAAACGTGTTAGATATTCAGTATCAGTTTCATCGACCAATACCGATACTGGCCGATAACAAAAGCCACAGATACGAAAGTATCTGAAAAAATATTAACTATAAAGACTTTATCCAGGTGTGCAAGCTTTCACGGCCGGCATTGTTCCATGTCTTCATGGTTTCCGGGCTTGTAGGCCGTGGTCCGGTGGTATTTGTACCTGACGTTTCGTCTACAACTGCGGTAGACATTCTCAAAGGCAATGTGGCAGCGGTCGAAGTGTCCTCCTTGGCGGCTCACACGTCACACTGAGAATATCTACCGCAGTTATAGACGAAACGTCAGGTAGAAATACCACCGGACCACGGTCTACAAGCCCGGAAACCATGAAGACTTGGTATAAAGACTTTATTTCTGTCGGCTCGCCTCGCGTTCCAGTATTATTTGCAGATCAGTGCAACTTGTCTTATGTTTCGGTTTTATATGATTTGCAAAAACTAGACAGATTAAATGGGAATTTAGACAATTTTTAAAGATACAAACCGTTCTGTAAGAAATAAAATTCTGTGAATGTAAGCGGCACATATACTCGCAAATAAAAAGCTTTTGCTACTAACGCCAACATGCATATCATTCTGTCTCACTTGCATTCGCAGTAACAGTAATATAAAGAGTATAAAGAACAAAGAGAGATATATTATAGCAAAAAAATAACAGTCAGCAACTTACCGAATTTTTATTTGCAGTTTGCGGATGTAGATCAATCGGTAACCAGTAACACAACGTGGTAACGTAGCAATTGGCGAGTAGGCATAAGTAGTACAGGCGGAGTGGTTTATAGAAAAAAAAACAAAAAAAAAATGTGGTGCATGTAGAAAACAGAGTGATACTTTCATGTCTTTCGATTAAATAAAATTTTGTTAACAATAAAATAAGAAAATTAAATATGCAATTAATAATTAAAATTTATGAAAAGCGACGCAATTTTTAAACTTTGAAAATATATCCTATTAACAGTGGCGTATTATACTCTCGTGATGCCCAACGCAAAATGGAATTTGAGAGTTCCATCTCAAGAAAAAAAAATTGAAAACTTTTTCAGTTTGCGATAAGAATTACTTAAAAATATTAGTAACAACATCAATGAATTTTTGAAATAGCTATTTTTTTGGTCCCCCATCTGATCGAGCCAGCTGTATTTTTTTTATTTAGAAACTCATAGGATAACGCGCCACTGACTTAAAAAAAGAGTTCTTAAAATTTTAGAAAATATATTAAGCGCATTTTCAATAATAATTTATTATATAAAGAAAATTTGAACGAAGATGCCACACATTTTCCGTGTAATAAATAAATGTATCGAGATTTTAAATTGTGCTCGGAATTAAATATGATTAGAAGTTTACGTAATCTTATCGCAAAACATTTTTTAGCTTTTCATATATTTTGCAAAACTAATCTTTCTTTTTCTTAAACAGAAATATTCAAATCTAATAGATAAATAATTAAAGCAACATTAATTTGACTCAATTATAAATCATATATCAAAAAAAAAGCAAACGAAAACATATTATGCTCCAAATCAATAAAAATAATAATTCAGTAATCAAACTAAATCTTTCGGCAATTTTATTAAAAATATACTTTAATATTACGCTTTAAATTAAAAAAATTGTTATTATTAAAAATTAAAGAAAACCAAATCATCTACCTAAATTGTTATTTTCAAAAATATTATAATATTTTGATGTATGTATCCATATATTATTATTTTCGTCCTTCACTGTTCAGTAAAACTACCTCATTAACCTTCCAATTGGGGCTAGGGTTACCAGATGGCCGGGATTTCCGGGAATGTTCCGGAATTCGTTGGTTTGTCCCGTATCTCGGAATTTAAGTCTTCTATCCCGGAAATGCATAAGTTCAACGAATTCGTGCTCGCGATCGCAAGAAACGACACTAAATTACATGTTAAGTAGTACTTATTTATTTAGCACTAACTGCAATTTCTGTACATATTATATATATTTTTACTTGTATTTAATTGTATTCTTCGGACTTACTCTATATGTTGGTAAAGACAAATTGGGAACAATAAAATGAATCATTAAAGATTCACACGAAATTATGTGTGATTTACACACTCAGAAGCGCGTCCCACATCTCACCGTGTACTGGTGTGTGATAAATGAATAAAATTAGACAAGTCTAATGATAAATATAAAAAATAGTAAAATAATAAAACATTTTTTTTCACAATAACTCCCCCCTCTGAAATAAATTGCCTTCGCCTTAGAGATGTCCCGAAAATCTTGGTTTTTGATCTGGCAACCCTAATTGGGGCCCGTGGTTACAATAATGTGACTCGACTGCCGCCTATAATTGAAAGAAAGAAACAGCATTCCTGATCACACACTTTTCGATAACTTCCCGCTACATGTGCGTCATTAACAGCACGACCAACAATACTTATTCATCGCCATACACAATCTATAGAAACTTGAAACTAGATTGCATATGCACGTTATTGAATAAATTTGTTCATGAAGTTCGTGTAGTGAGATCTTCAAAAGTATGTAACGAGCAATGTTATCTTTTTTCATTGTAGCGAACTGTAAAGGTAGCCTTTCGAAAGCGACCGCGACGGGAGACAACGACACGTGGCAAAGCACCGAAATATAATATGAATTATGAATCAATTCGAGATGAGAGAATTTGTCGCGCGACACATCGGTGTCTGCGGCTGCGCATCTCTCAAAAAGAGATCGAATGTCTCTGTCGCGTGTCGCTGTCTTCCGTCGCAGTCGAAAATTTCGAAAGGCGATCTTAGATCACTGAGTATCCACGTACCCTGCACTGAAGGAATAGAAACAAATATAAAATAGTTCATACTTAAAAACATGTCTGAATCCTTAGATAATAGAGTCAAGAGTAGTGCATCTGAGTAGACGAGGTTATTAAAAGATTCAACCAGACAGGAAAGAATTCTTCCATGCTTTTAATATTTTTCTACAAGCCGAACGAACTGATAAGTTGACAATATCTATTATATTTAAAAAACTTATCCACAAATTAAGTACATACTACGTAAAATAAAAAGTCTTCGAACTTTTCTGTACTAGAAATTGTCAATTTCAAAACTTTTAAGAAAAGTAAAATTTTGAACAGTAAAGGATTTTTATTAAGGGTTACGATATTTTGTATCGTTACACAAAATCTACTATCCGAAAAGTTGACCTGTTTCAACTTTCAAACAATAAAACTAATGAAGAAAATTAAATTATCTAAAGATACTTTGAATTCATTTACCAAATATTTGTTGTTATTATTTTTAAAATAAACACTACATACGCAAAGTCGGCTTAAGACAAAAAAAAATCAAGCAAGTAGACTCTCTGCATCCGGACGCTTTTCTTTCTAGATTATACTATTTTAATAAAACATCGAAAATTATGACTGGCTGCTGTTTAATTCAATTTCATTCCTACAGAACGGAAATAAACTACATACATACACAATTTTATATACAGGGTGCTGAACTGCTCATGTGTAATAAATAGGGATTTAACATGTAAAATTTTTAATATGCAATTTCCTGCTCTCCTGATTTTTTAGAGAAAAAATACATCGAACGAATGTTTAATGATCTACATGATAGGTCATATTTTAGTCATAGCGAGAATACAACGTGGCTACAAAAAATTCATAAATTGTTACCTTATTTGATTATTATTAATTTGTCAAAAAAATTTATTCTTGATAAAAATTCGTGTATGCTCTAAAGTCTAAAAGGAGCTAATTAGACTCGATATAGCTCTTCTCGTATACGGGAGGGGGAGGGAGATATGGACATTTGATTTGGTCCAAGAGTAAAGAGGTTCAGCTGACTCACCGTTCAACGGATTGAAACCAAATTTTAATTTTTAGGTTTTTATGGGATTCGTCAAGAGATATACAGGGTGTCCCAAAATTGCTGGAACACAGAGCTAACACGTGTAGTAGAGGTCAAAATAAGTCGATTGCACCCAATTTATTTATATATCAAAATGTACCGTTTGCCCGTGAGAAGAGTTCAAAGTTTACATAAAAAAACACATTTTTGTACGCTGTTCAGAAATGAGTGAAACAAATTGAATGAAATTTGACAAAAGTGCATTTTAGAGGATTACTCTCCTTTCAGTAATCAAAGAAACACAAAAGAAATTGTTAGAAGGGTTAAAACCACCCTCACCCCCTGACATTTTTTTCAGAACTTTCTTAGGGGTGGTAATACGGTTCTCAAATTTTTTTAGCGAGAAGACTGATATATTATGCACTTGTTTATTCAGTCATGAGATATAATGTTGGGATTTGGGGTCAATCTGTAGACTGGCACAGACTATTTGTTAGCCAAAAAAGAGTTATAAGATTAATTTTTGATTTGAAACCCAGAGACTCTTGCAAGCCGACATTTTTAAAACAACGGATTCTTACGTTTCCTTGCGTATTTATACTTGAGGTCGCATTGTATGCTCGAAAGCACATATTGATTTTTGAAAAAAACTATAATATACATCATTATGACACTAGATGCAAGGACAGTATTCATACTGACAAGCACAGACTTAGTCTATTTAAAAAAAGCCCGAAATATATGTGCAGTGTTATTTACAATAAATTACCAGGTACGATCAAAGATGCCAAAACGTTCACACATTTTAAAAATAAATTAAAATATTTTTTATTAGAGAAATGTTTTTATAGTGTCGATGACTTTTTATCCTCTAAATTTTAATGTGTATTCTTGTATTTCAATGTGTATTTTTTATATGTGACTTATTCCTAGACATCTGTCTGCTTATGGAAAATAAAAGTATTGAGTATTGAGTATTAATTATCTTCATTTTGTTACTCTTGTAAAAATTTCGTATTCCGCATAGTTCCGAAGGAAAAAAATGTTTTCTTAAATAATGCTAACAGATATTCCTTATAGTATACTTAAGTTTAATAAAATTGTAATACAAAATTTTATGTAAACTTTGAACTCTTCTCACGGGCAAACGGTACATTTTGGTATATAAATAAATTGGGTCCAATCGACTTATTTTGACCTCTACTACACGTGGTAGCTCTGTGTCCCAGCAATTGTGGGACACCCTGTATAATATATAATAATAATCAAAAGGTAAAATTTATGATTTTTTTGGTAACTACTTTATATAAAAATTATTTTCGTTATAAGTGACCTATCATGTAGATTGTAGATAATTTAACAGTGATCATTTTTAATTCAATGAATTTTTGCTCTAAAAAAGTCAGGAGAGCAAAAATTAGCATATTTATAATTTTACAAAATAAATCCCTATTTACACATGAGCAGTTCGGCACCAGGTATAAAAAAAATTCAGTTTAAACCTCAATGATTATTTGGCATTGCGTAACTACCGGACAAGTATGTAGATGTTAAACGATGCACAAAAAAAGATGAATTAAATTCGAAAGTCACATTCGAAGCGTCAAACGAAATTTATTTACCTGCGAACACTTTAAATTTAAACTAGTTCGCTAGAACGGCGAGGTTCTGAGATTGTACCGTTTATTAAGAATAATGTTGCCGTGTAGATCTAGACTTTCTAGACTCTTGTCTTGTCTTGTCTAGATTTTCAAGACAAGACTTCCAAAGTCTTGTCTAGATATGTTCAAGACAAGACAAGACTTGTTTTATCTAGATTCTAGATCAAGACTCTTTCCAAAATTGTAGACAATTTTCAAGAGTCTAGATAAACTAAGCAGTAGGTAAAGTAAACCACTCGGTTAATCTAGACTCTTGAAAATAATCCAGTCTTGATATTAGACAAGACAAGAGTTTTTTAATCTAGACTTAGACTTAGTGAAGTCTTGATATTTCAAGACAAGACTTAATGAAGTCTTGTCTTGTCTAGACGGCAACACTAATTAAGAATTTAAACATACGTTGATCAGTAAATTTCGTTAGTTACGTCATTTAGTTCCTTCACTTTCGTTCGCATCTATAAACTAGCCCGATTGCAATAGCAAGTACCACTGAAATAACAAATTTCAAGCGTGGAGTCCTATACATATAACTTTAATTCCTGTGTTATTCCATTTTTGTCGCCCTGGATTATTTGCCGCTTCTAGCGGCTACCTTCTTAGTTGTATCTTAAGCCGACCCTGTACATACATGGATACGAGCATCGGACTCCAAAATGCAGTAAAAAATTTAGAAAACCACATTCACCTAACTATTTTTTTTCTGCACAAATACGCAAAATATTACCTCGTAATAAATAAGAAAAAATTGTATTTGTGTTAGTCGATCTTCTGGGGCAAATGGTTTTTGAAATAAAAAACACTAGTTTTTTTGCGACGTTTCGTCGACCGGTGTGTCGACCTCTTCAAGCTTTTATTAATAAAATATGTTACGTCGCAAAAAAACTAGTGTTTTTTATTTCAAAAGCCATTTGCCCCAGAAGATCGACTAACACAAATACAATTTATACTACATGGAGGGCGAGAAAAGATTCAACAAAATAAGAAAAAAAATATACACAGTGCATTGAAAAAAATTGTCTCAACCATTGCAAGGTTTCAATAAAGTTTTTCTAATGACTGTAAACTGCTTTTAAATTAATTTAGCAATAAAAATATAGACTATTCTACTAACTAAAACTACCTATATAATATGCCAGACAAAGTCATGCCTCTTCAAGGAAAATAATAAAAGCTAATACTACTTCGTCAACCAAAGGAAATGAAAAAGGATATTTTAAATAAGAAAAAATAAGAACAAAAGAGAATAATAAAAGTAAATTAAATAAGAAAATAAAGGAAAGTTTTAGATCCTGCGATTCATGACAAAATTAATTATAAAATTTCATAAATCCTTGTAAGAGATGTGTATGAGAATGAGACAAGAATGTTGAAAAAATGTAACTGTCAAAATTGTTAACACGTCAGCGCATTCAAAATTTGAATAACATGTTAGTTTTCTATGAAATCAAAAGAAGCTATTAAAATAAAACAATTTCACTGGTTACAAAAGCTATATCAATAATTTTCCCTCCAAATTTCTGAAATAATGCGAAACTATGAATTATTTATAAACAATACAGTCACACGCAAGCGTTAAAAAACGTAAAAATAAAAAAAAACAATCACATGTCGAAAAACAAAAACACAACAAAACAAAAGAATAATAAAAACTGTGTTATGTTTATTCAGTATTTGAGTAAAAAAATAATTATAATAATTAAAAAAATAAAAGAAATAAACTGTAAAATAAAAGCAAAAATTTTGTTTCGAATGAAATTTTGATTCATAAATTTGATGTTTTTCTTGTAAACTCTGAGAAAGCGTTTACTTTGTTCATATCGCACTTACCAGGTTGTTTTATAACAATTTTTGCCTGTTTCGCTGTGTCGATTGATTGAGGGCAACAGAGTCCGATGCAAATATAGGGGCAAATAGTGGAAAAAATAGATGTGTCAGAAAAATAGAAGAAGATGAAAAAACATAAAAGTTGTAGCAAATAGAAAAAGTTGTGTGGTTTTTGTGCAATAAATATAATAATATAATGAATATAAACAAAGGAACAGTAACCATTTTTAATTATTGTGATAATTTATACGCTTTTATCAATTCCGGAATACAAAGAAATAATATTTACTATTTGGATGTCTATAAATGAGTACCGATGGAAAAAACGGTCGTACATCAATCAACCGAATTTGCTACATGATAATTGTGACTAAACTAATTCACATTTAAGAAAACGTTTAAAAACATTGTTGTTTAACCTGTTACATAAATTATTGTAACCAGTATAAATCCACGTAATCCCGACTGTACGTTCAATCATCTACAGATTGTATGAAATTAAACCTGTGCATAGGGCATTCTGTGTGTAAGACAGAGATTGATACATAAAGCAATAAGTAAGAATGAGATAAATGATCGCTAATAGAATGTTACGTGGTTACTGTAAATTAAACTGATAAAAGATTTACATTTTTACAGCATAGAAGGAGCGAAAAAACAAAGATGACGCTATTAGGTTGTATAAATATTATTTATTTACAGTAACCACGTAACATCCTATTAGCAATCATTTATCTTATTCTTACTTATTGTTTTATGTATCGATCTCTGTCTTACACACATAATGCCCTATGCACAGGTTTAATTTGATACAATCTGTATAAGATGTTTAATGTGCCAAATATCATTTTACTACATTTAGTTGGACTGCATACTCGAATTTTCAACCCTATGTCCCGTTTCACATGAGGCGTACCACGCGCCTACGTCCTACGCCGCGAGTAGGACGTAGAACTTCGATTTTCTTTACACATGGTGTAAGTATCAAAATGGACGCGCAAGTGTGTACCTCGGGCGTTGTTGCCGTAGCGCGCCACGTCTCATGTGAATTGACACACTTGCCACCATGCCCTGACGCCTGGCGTACCTACGTCAGACGCGCGGGCCAGGCGTGAGCGCGCGCTGAGAGAATCCCGCTTCACGCCCGCATCTGAAAGGTTACGTTTGTTCAGTGCCAACCGAGGCTCAAGCGTAGGACGTAGTACGCATCGTACGCCTCATGTGAAACGGGACTATTTCTCAGCGCTTTTGTTGGGTTCGTTTGAGTAGTGGTACACAAAATGTGAAGTTCACATTATTAAATTTCTTCGACCACACAGATCGAAATTAAATTTATACAGCAATGGCGCCACAGTGCAATGGCCGAAACTTCGAGTATGGTGTCAACTAATTAAATTAAAATCAAATTTAATATATTGCACAACGTATAATATTGAAATCACATTTAAAATTTTAACTTTTAACACATATCTGACGTTATCCTAAGGCAATATGGACAAATCTAATCCAGGGTTTTATTTAAGCGTTGTCAAAAAATCTAAGTTAACTGTGAAATTAAAATGTTTCCTATATCGACTTTAAATACACATATTTCTTCTAAAGAGAATAAAGTTTTAAATTAATCTTGATTCTTGGTCTAATTTTCTTATAGTTCTTAGCAAAGTGCAAAATGTAAAATAATGAGAAAAATGTCGATTAACAAAAGTAACGATGTGAGTAGAGTCTGTTGCAAGTTTGCAACATAATGTCGTTAAAGAACGTTACATGTATTAAAAAAATATTATACTAACACAGCCGCATTTACCCAGCGTTGCCCGATTCACTATTTTGTGCATTGCTAAGCCCCCAGGTACGATAACGATAGCCTAAAATCTTTTCAAATATTTTCTCTATGAAAATTAGTTAAGTATATCGCGTTCGGACTAACGGAGAGGCAGATGCTACCCTTTATAGATTATGTTGGGGTTATTCAACAAAACTTTGATAAACAGTATTTTTTTCTGTATAAATATATATTTTACTTCTCACAATTAGTCTAACAGCCCATTAGAAATTAGAATAGGTATGAATTTGGAGCCTAGAGCAGGGGTTCTTAAAGTCGGGGTCGCGACCTCAAGTGGGGTCGCGGGCTGATTTTTTAGGGTCACGACCTGTTTCCGTGATTATAGAATGTATAATTCTCGTGAATTATACCATTAAATTCGAATATTAGAAAAAAAATCTTTCAAATTTCAATTTCTATATTACTTTTCCTGTACTTTTTTATAGGTACTTAAATTTTTGAATAAACGACTTAAATTTGAATTGCTGCTTTTTTTATTTATTGTAAATTATAGACGCGTCGACAACTTAGGTCATTAGCATCTTGTTTACATTAAATAACAACTCACTTAAAACTAAATGACATCACAAAGCATTCATGAGCGGAGGCGGGATTCGAACCCACGACAGTGTGATCCAAAGGCCGCTACGCTAACCGTTACACCACTCTGTCCTCGCTGAAAAATCTTCTTTATAGACTATTTTGTATATTGTGGAAAAAAAATTTTAAGGATCGCGAAGGCTTTTGCAAATTAGGGTCATGATCAAAGAAGTTTGGGAACCGCTGGCCTAGAGGGACAGCCAACAGCTCTGCACTTACTCTACCCGCAATCTCGTAGTAGCACACTTAACGGAAATCTACTGAACTATGCAATTACTAATTACAAGGAAAGTGTATTATTAAATATTAGTTTTTTAAATTTCCGGACAACGCTTTGCAAAATCCAACACCAATAAAAAATACTTGTTTCAGTGTGACAACAACATTTTTTCAGTCTACTCAAAATCAGTCAAATTATATTTTAAAGCAAATTGAAAAAAATCACAATTTTCCAGCATAACCTAGAACGCTGGAAAGTAAAAAAAAAATAAAAAATAAAAACGAACAAATAAACTGGATAGAGAAAATGGTCTCATTCTTCTAGACATCCAATATTTTTTTTAATATAAATATATATTTACAAAAGTAAAATTAACAAAAAAAAAAGAAACTAAAAATGTGCCGCTGAAATAATTTAATATGCGTGTGCCATTAGAAAAAAATAAATGTTTGATAAAACTTATATCAAAAGTAAAAATAATTCTATTTGAACTTCTCATAATCCTTTTTAAGGATTGTGTAACACATTTATTTTTTTATATTAAAAAATAATTAAAAAATCTATGAAATTAATAAAAAAAAACTAAAAATATATAATGTAATATAATCATGGTTTCAAGCAAGCAAAACTACATGGCAACTACTGAAAAACAAAAGCTCTGAAAAAATATTTATAATGAAATATTTTAAAATGTTTGTAGAAATCAAATCTTACCATCTGAATATTGAATCCAATTTGAATGTATTTATTAGAAATAGAAAAAAAATTGAAAATAATATTAATCAAGGTTCTTTAGTTTTCCATATTATTTAGAATATGGATGGAGCGATTCGTGTTCAAAAATGAATTCATTTAGGTACTTCGAATCAACGCTACGGGTTTTGAGTCCTTCTTTGATGAAAGTCAAAGAAGCTGACGTGAAAACCAAAACGAAGGAATTTGAAAAATACTGCACAAAAATTACCGTTTTTAAGCGACACTAAAAACTGATTCGTTTAATTTTTTCTGGTTAAATTCATTGACCACATCGATGAAACTGGTAGTGGTGAATTGAAAAAAAATTGCTGATTTTTTAAATTTTATGTCGTTTTTTAATTCCTTTGATAATTAACAACACTAGATGTACAAAAAATACTTTTTTGTTTGTTTTATTTTATAATAAAACTGGTGGAATTATTGCTATTATATTGTCTTGCCGTAAAACAATAGAAAGTAATTAAGCAATAAAACAAATGAACCAAATAGATTAAATATTTATGAGAAATAGCGACGGATATACTCAAAGGGCTTTGAAAGCTATTTACAAATTGTATCAAAGATTTTATCAGACAGAAAATGGGAGACGCAGGGTGTATCGCCAATAAAAACGATTTTTTGTTAGTATAAAATAATATACTAGACACAATTAATGATTCTTGGAAAACTACAGGTTATTAAAAAAACACTGTATTGAAAATTTACTTTCAACAGATAATTTTCAGTGTTAATTATTTTCGTAAGCTATTTGAATAAAAAAAAAACTGGAACAAAAATAATTTAATCTAAAACGTATCACATTCCGTTGGATAACAATAATTACAATATACTCGTCCCAGCGAACAGATATAGCAAGTGTGCGATCGGTGCATGCAGGAATCCGATTGGCTGCCTGAAAATCAACAGAGCGAGAGGTGGTGCTGCCGGCATTGTACAAGGCACAATATTATGTTGTTCAAGTGATAACTATAGGTATCTGTTCGCCGGACCTAGTATTAGTTTCAGATATTCCAAAAATGTTTGTCTTTTGTTCCAGTTTCAAAATAAAAGTTAGTATACAAATGCCCTAAATGCGTTATGCAAACTATTTTAAGCGATGTCTGAATATGACGGAAATATGCAATTCACAGAAACAATCAAGTAGTTCTAAGTTCAATAATCAATCGTTATAGAGTTTCTGTTGCATATTAAAAGTAATTATTTTTTGGTGCCATTAAGTAAAAAATACAAACTGGCCTAACATTTTCAAACTTTTTTACATATCATCGACTTTCTCATTAAGTGTTGTATCTCAAAAATTAAAAACTGAGATAATGTCTGCACATTCAATTAAGTACATAATATGTATGTCAATTTGATGTGTTCTATCGATATACAGATTGTATCAAATTAAAGCTATGCATAGGACGTTCTGTGTGTAAGATAGAGATCGATATAAAGCAATAAGTAAGAAAGAGATAAATGATCGCTAATAGGAAGTTTCTGTAGTTACTGTAAGACTACTGAAATTTTTGATAAAATCACAAAACAAAAATGACGCTATGGGTATTATTGACTTACAGTAACTACAGAAACTTCCCATTAGCGACCATTTATCTCGTTCTTATTTACTGCTTTATATATCGATCTCTTTCTTACACACAGAACTCCCTATGCACAGCTTTAATTTGATACAATCTTACTATCTATACAGGGTGTTAAAAAAAAGTGTTCGGAAATTTTAAGGGCGTATAGTATAGACCAAAATAAGTGAAAAAAATCTAATAAACATGGGTCCGCAAACTAACCGTTTCAAAGATATGAGCTTTTATAAAAAAACAAGTTACTACACCTGTAATGGTTAGGGAGCATTTAAATCAAAGGTACAATAGAAGATGGATAGGACGAGGAGGCACAGTGGCATGCCCTCCCAGGTCTCCTGACTTAACGCCCTTGGACTTCTTTGCTTGGGGATATTTAAAGAGTTTAGTTTATTCTACTCCAATTAATAATGTAGCGCACTTACAAGAGCGAATAGAACATGCCTGTGAGATAATTCGAGTAAAACCGAGAATGTTTGAAAAGGTGCGAAACTCGTTTATAAGATGATGTGAATCATGTGTTGAGAAGGAAAGGGGACATGTAGAACACCTATTGCAAAATGGCTTAAATAAAATGCGTAAATTTGATACCACACACTGTCTTCTTATTTTCTTAGATAGTACATTTCTGAAAATAGCTCATAATCTTTGAAACGGTTAGTTTGTGAACCCATGTTTATTAGGCTTTTTTCACTTATTTTGGTCTATACTATACGCCTTAAAAATCCCTAACACTTTTTTTTAACACCCTGTATATTTCAGTTTGACGACCAACCATCTAAAAACAGCCAAAACTTGAAACAGGTCTCAGTGTAGAAGCCCGAAAATTGGGATACGACACTTCGTGAGAAAATCAACAATCTCTTCCTGGTTTCTTGAACGTAAGTTTTTATTTTTTGATGTGATGTTAAAGTGATAAAAGCGAACGCCCAAGAATAACACCATCATATATACAGAAACACTCATTTTGCCTGCAATCGTAATTTTAATCCTTCAGCGGCGACGCTAAGAAATGCGCCACTCATGTCGGCCTCTGAAAGATTAATAGTATATTGTGCGACTAGTGGGAGAAAGAGGAGATTCCTCGAGTGTGAATTTTACTGCACTCGCTACGCTCGTGCGGCAAAATCCACACTCGAGGAATCTCCTCTTTCGACCAATACTCGCACATAATATTTTGTTCAACTACCGCAAGAAATATGTCATTTCGTAGCTCTGCTGAGCGTGGGCGAAATAATGGGTGACCTGATTGATTGCGTAAACGTTTTTCGTAATGAGTGTGGGCGAAATGGGATTTCGCCCACTCTGCACGTCAACAATCAGGGAACTCATTATTTCGTCCATGCTCAGCAGGGCCACGAAATGATTTATTTCTTGCGGGTGTTGAACAAAATTATTTGCTCGCCATACAAATGAATGTCAACTGAATTTAAAGTTGAAATATCCAGTTAATATTTTTTTAGCAGCCAGATGGACCGCCTAAAACAATATAGTACAAGCATCCATAATAACGAAAAAAATTATTCATTATGCAATCCATTGAATGTCTTGTTATTCCAAATAGGGATAGTGTTTTAAACCATTTAAATGTTTAACTAATATTTGTGGCTACAAGCCAAGACTGCATATGACGAATTTTTTTGTGAAATTGTAAATTTTCGTTGTAATGGAAAGAAATGTTAAACACATGTTTCGAGGTAGACCTCGCACGGCGAAAGATGAAGCCACCGCGTCATAGTAACGTGAATGCATTGCGCCCGCCTTCTAGACGGGCGCAATGCATTGGCTGTTTTGGAGATCCATGAGCAGTTTGCCAAAATTGTACCTAACGTCATAAAACCCAATGTGCAGTTTTGTGTACACAACACTGTCTGCGGGCAAGCAGGCGTTCACTAGCATATTATTGATGACGTGCCTGACTTCATCTCTCACCGCGGGCACTTCTACCACACGAGCATCGTGAACGCCAAATCGAACGAAAGTCATTCTCCAACGTATATTTTAAACATAAATGAACTCCAAACGATGCGGTTCTCGGCAAATTTTAAATAAACTCCTATTCACAATTAACGCACCATACTAACTGTTATATTTTTAGTAATAAGGGAATTTCTGGACTGGAATCGTGACGTTTTCTGATAAAACCAAGGTAATATTGAAATCACGAGATAGTCGTGAACTAGTATGGTGAAGACCAGAAGAAAGATTTGATGTCTGCAAAAATCCTGCAAGGGAACCACTTGGTGGTGTGTCACGGATGTTCTGGGGAAAAATTTGCTTCGACGCTTGTGCAGAGCTACAGAGATGTAGACGGCAAATTTTTTTCCAGGCCTTCGTCATACTTACTCACGACCATCTAGTGATTTCAAGATTTGACTGGCGGTAATTTGATGTTTGCCAGAAAATTTCTAATATCTTGAGCACAACTTCGAGTAAGTTAAGCTGTGCCCTGGTTAGGCAGAAAACAAAACATGCTTTCAGTCCAACCAATCGTTCAATACTAAAAATACAACAGACAAATTTGGGTTCATTTTGAACATGGAGTTGTCTCTTCATTCCAGCGAAAAACATGGATGATCAAAATGCAGTTTTAATTTAGAATTTATGTACAGATGAATTAATATAAATTAATAAGATTTATATGGCTGAATTGCAATTGAAAATTTTTCGTTCGAAAGCAGCCAATTATATAATTGATTCGAAACATACTAGAAAAAATCATTTTACCAACCATAGTCACAGTCAGGATTCTAACCTGAACCTTTCCACTTTTGCGGTGGAATGAGCTTACAGTACTCAACCGTGACATTAGGTTGGTAATCATGTCACGGTTGAGTACTGTAAGCTCATTCCGCCGCGAAAGTGGAAAGGTTCAGGTTAGAATCCTGACTGTGACTATGGTTGGTAAAATGATTTTTTCCAGTATGTTTCGAATCAATTATATAATTGGCTGCTTTCCAACGAAAAATTTTCAGATGAATTAATGTTTCACCAAACATAATTTTAATAAAAGTCTACACAAAGTTTGTGGCCATATTATTATAGGCATGGTCCATTTGATTTCGGTGCATAAATGTGAGGCATTATGAAATCCAATGAATGCATTGATGGATGAAGATGGGTGTAAAATTAAAAATGGCGACCTACGATGACACAGAGCTGCATGTTCATCGTTATAACAAATAGTAAATGTTATACTCTAGTTATTGGAGAACAATGCAGTAAATTGTCAAACAAGGTGAAAAATTCTTTCGGGATGATGAGCCGTGGTCAACTGGAGTTTTTCCAAACGTTTCGTCTCTAACTGTGAGAGACATCTTCAGTGGCACAGTTAGGCGACAGTTGTACCTGAGACTTCTTTGTGTCAACGTCGAAGCTCACGTCGCCGTAACTGTGCTACTGAAGATGTCTCTCACAGTTAGAGACGAAACGTTTGGAAAAACTTCAGTTGACCACGGCTCATCATCCCGGAAGAATTTTTCACCTTGTTTGACATTGGAAACCGGCCGTGAAAGTCTACACAATTTTAATGCAGTAAATTTTTGGTACATTACGTGATAAAAATTTAGAGTGCAGAAACTGTTCCGATAATTTTTAAAGAGGCTTTGATAACGGTAGGTGTTACATTTCAATTTTGTTTGAAAGAAGTTATCGTAAACAATTAATGGCATAAAATACAAACTTTTGAGTTTCAATGTTTCCACTTTCAAAATCAAAATGTAACAGCCAAAGTAATATTACCTAAATCGCTTATCAGATCAAACGGAACACAAGCAAAAATTTATTACTGTATTTGCCATATGGCACATACACTATTGGCGTCGGTCGGATGGCGGGACCTAGGGGTCGGACCAAAATTTCTCGACGTTTCATAACCTCCTGAACACTTTGGCACCATTTTTGGAAATGTCTATTTATATATGTGTATATATATATATATTTATATATATATATGTGTACGGGCTATAACTTTCGAAAGAGTTAATTGATTTTGACGAAATTTGGTAGGCACGTTGGAATCCATCACCGCACGAAGCCTATTTAAAATGGGTCCAATCGGACTATTGTAAGGGTAGTTTTTAGGGGTTGAAAAATGTTTTTGGGCCCAAAAATGCCGAAAAAATTTTCAGAATTGTTTCAAAATTGAAATTTAACCCTTTAGTAACGATTAAAATGTGCTGCTAAAATTTTAATAAAATCGGCCCGACAGGACCGGACTTACAAATTTTATGAAAACACTAGTTTGCGGAAAGTGCTTTACTTACTGAAGGGAGTATTTAATTTGGTACCGAGGTGCATTAATAAAAATATTGAAATTAAGAAAAAAAATATTATTTTAAGGGATGTATTAAGGGGTTAAATTTTTTATTTTGTTCAAAAACAAACTTAAGTTCACATAATAAAGCCACAATTATTAGCAAATACACTATATTGTCGGCAGGGTTTTGGCACTGCGACCCGAGTTTTTTTTATTCATTGATTTTTCATAAGCGACAAAAATTCATAATTGTTTTTGTTATACCGAAAACCACATTGGACTAATATTAAACAATCTTTTATATTCTAACACAAAAATTGCAAGCAATGTACAATTTTTACGTTTTTCATTATTTTGGGTTGACTTCTATCTATTTATTTTGCACTTGCTTCGATCCGCAGTTTCGCTCACTATCAATTTATTTTGGGAACCCTATCTTAACCCAAGTATAGCCAGATAAATAGAATCTCACACTTTAAGTTTGGGTGTTAGACATCGCGCGGCGAAAGATGAAGCCACCGCGTCATAGTAACGTGAATGCATTGCGCCCGCCTTCTAGCTTGCTATTGGCTGTTTATTGTCATGAATAGCAGTTTGTACCTAACGTCATAAAACCCAATGTGTAGTTTTGTGTACACGGTACTGTCTGCGGGCAAGCAGGCGTTCACTAGCATATT
This sequence comes from Mongoloraphidia duomilia, assembly GCA_039654895.1. NCBI lineage: Eukaryota > Metazoa > Arthropoda > Insecta > Raphidioptera > Raphidiidae > Mongoloraphidia > Mongoloraphidia duomilia. The sequence continues at coordinate 7,236,957 of CM077524.1, forward strand.
ATTGATGACGTGCCTGGCTTCATCTCTCACCGCGGGCACTCTAACTGATGTTACCAAATTTCACCAAAATCGGCCCAGTTGTTCTCTAATAACGCCGGTAAAAACAGGCAGACAAAATTTTGGAAATTATTCCCCCCTTCTAGGTATACAAAATAAATAAAGACCCCGCGGTGTCAAGCGTCTAATCACAATTGACTTATTAAGTTTTAATTTTTAATCAAAATGTGATTTTTGAGTGAATACAAAAATTAAAATTGAAAATAACGAACAGGGAATTTTTTTAATTAATCTGACTAAAACATCGGTAGCCTAACACGATATTTTCAAAAAAATTCTTGCTTCTTACAAAAAATCAATGTAGTTAATAAAATGTCGCGTTTGATCTGAGACACTTTAAGATTTATATTATGTAAAGGCGAATTCACAAGACGGCACAAATTCCCAACTAAAATTTGTACCACGCACGAGCAACAAACATTTTGGAAATCCACTTGGATCAATTCAATTTTTGAGTGGAGACGTCGAGATTCAGTGACGCAAAAAACAGAAATTTAATATTATTAAACTACCTCAGTTATGCAGTCGAATAAATCGATTTTTAGTATTCTGTAACGATTAAATATTATTTTAAAAAATGGTGGGGACTGCAAATGGTCTTCACCACGAATATGAAAAACTTAGAATATCTTTGGTTAAAATAATTTTTTTTTCAAATTATTTCGATTTTATATAATTAAATGTTTTCATATTGAACTAAATCAACTATGATAACATGGCACTTGTGGTCGTATAAATTAGCCTTTTTTAGTCTTATTTCTTTACGAAATGTTGGTTCCAAAAGCGTTCAATGGATATCTTAAAATTTCCGCTCTCAAACATGGAAACACTGGGATCATAACCGATTCACTTGCCTTGTATCCTTACTATGCTTCAAATTATTAGTCTAATAAAAGAGTGGGGGGGGGGGGTTGTATCTGTCAGATTTTTTTCCAAAGTTTGGACATTTTTTCGACTTGGCGCCTGGCTTTTATATCAAGGTGTATTACGGTCTATTTTAAAAAATTTATACGAAGTATTTTTTCGTGGTTTTTGTAATTTAAAATTTATAAACCACTGAAAAAACTACAACTTTTAATACTTACATTAAAAAGCACATAGCCAAATACAAAAATATAACAATTAAGATCGCCTTGTTTTTTTAACAACAGGACAACTATTTGTTCCTTACTAAAGTTCGTTAATGTCTAATTTTAGGTAATGTCCGTCAAACGCTGCACAAAGGGTGAAAATCATGTTTACTAGAGCGTCCACAACGCCTGCAGCATCGCAGAGGCAAGTTTACTTAGGATCTACACCACGAAAGACTCTAACTGCCACAGTTGTTTGGGTCGGTTCGGATACTAATACTTTTGATTTATTAATTCTAATAAACTGAAAATTCATATATATTTTACAGTTTCTCCAACTAAAACATAGTACCTAACTGAGGGTTTGTAATAGACGAATCACGCTGACCATTTCTGTCCTTCAAAAATCCATGACCTGATTATTCCTTATTCACATTGCAATGAAGGCCCGAATTAGTCACCATTTTCTGGACAATTTATTCGCCCAATTTATATTTGTTATAACAGTGAGTATAAAAAAAAATTTCTTTGCAGGCGTTTCGACCGACAACCCTTTAAACCACCGGCCATTTGCCCTGTTGTCTGCAGAGTCGAGTCAATTTTTTTAAGGCTACCGACTGCCAATTCATATTTCCAATTTGTCATTTTTTGTAATAATAAATTGAAAATACAATTGATACTTTTACCAGTTTTTGGAATAGAACCAGTGGCCTGTACATATAAGATAGGTATTTTAACTAGTCTCAGTAAAAACATTCGGAAATTTTCAGTTCTTAAAAATGCATTAAGTCATAAGATATCCATTGTGAACTTATGATAGAAAGGTAACAAGTAGACTTCAGATAATAAGGTCTCCTGTCCCATCATTTGTAGCAAAAATGAGGGATTAGAGACACCACTATCGGCAGTCCTGCGATAAGTAGGACAGATTACGTATCGTATAAATATATATTTGTAAAATACTGACCTTCTTCTAATGCATCGTCTCCGTCCGACATGAGTTCGTCATCGGAGCAGATGTTGAGCACATTGACTAGCATTTCAGTGACTTTCTCTCCAACAAACGGCAGCGACCACGTGAACACATCCATAAAGTTAGGCAACCAGTACGGATGCGGAGAACAATTAAATTGGCGGATATTCATAACGTTGTTTTCATACTTTAAAACTGCCGCCTGAAATCGAAACAATCGATCAACACCTAAATAAGTTTTGCTTCATACAGCTGTTAAATATTAAATTTTGAAACCGACTGGCGGACTGGCCAGGGGCGCTAGGCGCTGAAGCGTCCCAGGTCCTCCTATTTCCCAATCCCAACAATTAACAAAATACTTAAGTCTTTCCCTAGGGATCAGGAACGCCCTTTATAGGACCGGAGCCTTATTGTGGCACATCAAAATGCTACCTTAAAACGGCTCTTGCAACATGGGACAAGAAACAGCACTCCCTGTATTGGAAAAATACAAAAGGCCTTCGTCAAGCGAAGATCTTTATTAAAACTAATAACGACAAAGCGGTAAAAATTTTACGCTTAAAAAAACTGAGCTCTAAATTATTTCCGGGCTCTTCTCGGGTCACTGCCCATTGAGGTATCACCTTAATAAAATTGGTGGAACGGACAACGGATCATGCCGCTTCTGTTTAAAGGCTCCTGAAACATCGGAGCATTTGCTTTGCAAATGTGAAGCAGTCATGACTCAAAGATTCCGTCACCTTAACATTCCATTCCCAACGCCTGATCAAGTATGGGATATACAGATTCCAGAGCGATTCTAGGATTCATCCAGAGCCTTAACCTCGCATTGGAATAAACAAGTCAGGGCCACACAATAGATCTATTAAGGTCGCGGTGTCGACGAGGCTTGCCTTACGACCTCTTTCTAATCTAATCTAAGTCTTTCCCTCAGGCCCCTACAAATGTTAGCGTCCCTGATAACTGCACCTGCCGATAACCATGGAACGCGAACGGTATCGTTGGTTGATAATGATTTTTGGGAACCCAGAGTTAATGCGTATTACGATAGCGGCATACAGACGATCAACTTGGTTGTCGACCATGTTATGCAATGTTGAAGACCATGTTGAACGTCTGTAGATAGGTTGATGGTGAAATTTCATATTAGTCCACAAGTAGGAGTAAAATCAGAAAATTTTGATTTTTTCTGGGAGGAGCTCAATGTTGGCAACCGTGTTGAAGCGTCTGTGGTTAGATTGACAACCATGTTGTAAACACTAGTTTAAAAAGTGTACCTATTGTAGAGATAGAGAGTGTCGGAAGAGAAGTTAGAGAGACTTTGTAAAAAGTAATGTTTATGTTAATGTCGTCAACTCTGTTGGTACGTCTGTGGCAAACAGACTCAACTTGATTGGCAACCAAGTTGATCGTCTGTATGCTCCGTAACCGCAACACTACGTTTTTTCGAGGCCTTTACACATTGCTTCTAAGGATTCCTATCGATCTGATTGAGGTTAAGTTGCTCTCATTGGTATCAAAATAGCATAGTACTGGTAGGCAGAAGAATTACTAAAGTTGATGGTGCCCAGGGCAAATAAAATTGAAGCCTCTTTAAAACCCTTCTTTAAAATTTTGGTACACACATGAAATTGGAATTTTTATATTTTTTTGCCATAAAAATGGCGCTTCCCCAATTTGGCGCCTTGAGTACCTATGTGCCCCGCCTGCCTTACTCTAGTGCTAGTGACATCACTGCTACAGTAATTGAGTAAATACACTACTAATTCTCAAATATGGAAATATCTGGATATTTAGCTCACTTACGCAAAAAATATACTTATGCCGGGCTTATGGTATGACAATCTTAATTGAAGGATGTAATTTGTTTTCAACTAAATGGAGAAAACAAATGACATTCTTAAATCACAATCAGATAAAAGTGGTAACAGAAACCTAGCATAAGTATATTTTTTTTTTATAAATCTTGTCTTGTTCAGATGAAATGATAGATACATATTTTTTCGTGTCGTAGATTATTCGATTACTCAGCTAATGCAAACCTTTTCGACACACTTACTGTATAACAATGTCATAATATTGTAACAAAACCCCAGATTCTACGTGACTGTTTCCAACAGAACATTCCAGACTGAAGCGATTGTCTGTTTGTTACAACACAGTAGTGGAATAGTATCGAAGATTCCGGACGTTTCTATAGACAACGAGAACACGTGTCGCTCTATATAAAGCCGCGAGTACAAGCGGTTGGAGATCAGTCATTCAGCGTCGGGTTGAGTCAGTCAATCGGTGATTTGTGAAAATAAATGGTAAATAAATAAAACAGTATTCTGTTAAAATAAATATCCTTGTATTGTTAAGTGTTATAATTACCGTTTAAGTGTTTCATTGTTTAGAATTGACATTTTCGTTATTGTTATTATTGTGTTTATAAATTATTATAATTAATTATTGTAAATAAACATTGTAAATAGACATTGTACATAAATCCTAATAAATAAATAATTTAATTCCGCCAACTTAAAAACAGTTTTGTTACAATATTATAATACTCGTCCTGTCTACAACACGGTATATTGAGTACCAAGGTAACCTTAGAAAATTATCAAAGAATTCGTTTTTGAAGACAATGTTAGAATGACGACAGTACAGTGGTTTCATTCAAGGGAACTCATTATATTAAATACTGATGACTAGTGTTATCCTTCTTCCGTACATTGTGTTGAACAGAAATGACAATACTTCAGTTCATCGTGTTGAATATTTTGCAGTTAGAAGCCGACGCGTGTGAACGGCCGTAGCGTGTGTCGTTTAGCATTCTGGCCTGATAATTAACGGTTTGACAAAAGAACAGTCGACGATAGGTACAGAAATAATTGAAGTTAATTAGCATTATCACAGATCATTACACCTTTAATGAAGCAATAGATATCAACGATTGTTAATATACAATAGTTCAACGATGACATATACTACAAACAACTTTTAATTTTATCAATTAAAAAAGAAATATCGCTCTAAAGTCTAGACTAACAAGAAAATATAATTTAATTTGTTTCTGTCTTCTTTACATTAATTAAATATAATGTCATTTCATAAATTGTAATTCTTGACTGGTCTAGACGTCTCGAGCAATAGTTTCTTATATACTATATCAAGTTCTAGTGGATAGAAAAAAGGAACATTGTCTATTCATAAAGTATAGATTGTCTGTCATAATTTCAGTGATATTAAGTTGCCTACAAATGTTATATGAGAATCTCATTCACAATTATGAGTATATTTCGATTTTTACAAATTCATACTGTAGCAAACCCCAAGATGTTACGCCACTGCCTCCAATAGAAACGACGAGAAAGGAAGGTTACAGTAGTAAAGCGTGGAATGGTATCGAAGATACGAGTACCTGCCGGAATGTCCTAAAGAACGCAAGAACGTACTAGGCTAGGCATGCGCGAAGTACGAGTGAGTCAGGGAGTCAGTCACCGGAGATCAGGCAATCAGTGTCGTGTTGAATACAAAGTCAAGTACTGAGCGACGAATAGTGCGTCTGATATAAATAAATCTGACATAAATAATCCTTGTGTATATAGTTAATTGCGAGGTTAATTGTTACGAATTATTGTAAATAAATATTTATTCCGCCAACGCAGAAAACAGTTTTGTAACAATACTTACTGTAAAAAAATCGATACTTCAATTTTCAAACACCAGAAACGGTGTAACAGATAAGAAAAGAAACCATGTTCATACATTTTTATTCCAAAACCTCAAGACCTAAACTGTGATAAATTTACCGGATACAGTATACAAAAAATTTTATAGACTTACTATTTTTTTTAGAACAAATAAGTTAACATTTTTTAACAATTCGATTGGTACCCAAAACGCCGGTTTATGGTTGCATTTCTAATTATTATTACTACACTGTTTTGTTATTAAACTACATCGAGTAAGATTTGGTTAAAAAAACAAAGCCCGATCAGCTCTTACCTTGTTATTGTATACATCTAAATAGTTTGGTGCAGAAAAAATGGTGATGAGTGATGGAAATCCGGTTGTCTGACTTTTTCTGTACATGCGATAACTGTAACAAAAAAGAAAATGTTTTTAAAACAGGTGACCTTCAACTTAAAGGTTCATAAAAAAAATTAAATTTTAATTAGCAATTAAATTTGCTTGAAACGCTGATTACACTTTATTTTTTTCAAACGCATATAAAATCGATTCCGTTTTAATTTGAAAATATTACAGGTCTTACCTAACCTATGTATTTTAAAATAACGAAGGAACAAAGACTCAATTAGTTATCTATTTTAACTTATAGTACAAGAGACAGTATTCTTGCAAATTTAGTTGAGGTTTGATTTGCACTATAATAATAATATACAGGGTGGCACATCTTAAACAATGCAGTGAAATATCTCGTAAACGGTACAAACCATAAAAAAATGTTTTATACAAAAGTTATAGAGTGTCAAGGGGGACAGAAGACTGTGATATCAGATTTAACATAGGTGGTGTGTGAAGGTCAGGCGAAGGTCAGCTTCGATTTTTTAATTGTAACAGTGCATTTTTATTCCAGAATATGATACAGTATTTAATAGTGAACAGTAAAATATTAAGGTACATATCAGCTAAAGTTAATAAATATTGAGATATTTAGAAACTAATAACAGCCAAAATGAACGGCAATTAGATAAATTATGGCATAGCAGATACCCATGATATTACGCACCGGCCTTCTTGGCTTGAATTCAATTCCCCAGTTCCCGGGTTCTAGCTCGAGAGCTGGTTAAAGTGTCAATTGGATTCTCAATTTATTATTAAAAAAAAAATAATGAATTGAAAATATGAATTGGTGCTAGGCCCAAATAACCTTAGCTGTTGGTGGTCTTTAAAACACATTTTTTTTTTGGAATCAATTCATAAAAAAAGAACCGAATTGACAAATTAAATTTGCTATTTAATTTGTAAATATCTAAATATTTATTAACTTTAGCTCAAATGTACCTTAATAATTTACTGTTCACTATTAAATACTGTATCGTATTCTGGAATAAAAATGCACTGTTACAATAATTTAAAAAATCGAAGCTGACTTTCGCCTGACCTTCACAGCACCACCTATGTTAAATCTGATATCACAGTCTTCTGTCTCCCTTGACACTCTATAACTTTAGTATAAAACATTTTTTATGGTTTGTACCGTTTACGAGATATTTCACTGCATTGTTTAAGATGTGCCACCCTGTATATTTATTCCATCAACAACCTATTACAGTTATTGGAAACGTCAGAATATAAAAATCATACAGTATTAAAAAATTCATCTTGTGAGTAAAAACAGCCATCATACAAAAATCTTTTTAGAGTTCCTTTAAAGTTAACAATATTATTAATACTTTTTATACTATTTGGTAGACGATTACTGGATCCGTGCGCATTATTGTAACATGTGCTTTTGATGAACATTGTCAAGTTCGGTTTTGGTAATAAAAGCAAATCTCTATGTCGCGTACTGTAATCATGAGTTCTTGAATCATAGGTAGTCACGATCCAGTCAAATAAAGAGGTCGTCATTTTACATTCATAGGACTTTTGCCTTGCCTTCTATCACAAAGTCTCAAATACTAATCTTAGATTCGATAAAGATTTTATTTAGAATTTCAGTGTACCTATTATTAAAAAACGTAATAACGTAAGCGTAACACTATACATCCGAGGCAGATAACTTAAGCAATCAAAGACTAGTAGGAGAATAAAATCGCTGAAACTCGCTTTTTCACGAAATTACTGTTTTGCGAAATGCAATAGCATTTTTATTTCTATGTTCTGTAAAGAAACGAAATTATGATGTAGGATCGAATAATCGTGTGCAACATACGGTCTGCAGATTTTGACCCTCCAAACGTAAAGCAAAGTTCCTTTTCACATTACGACTGTGCGTCTGTGGAATTTCTTTTAGTTTCCAATAATTTCTGTCAAACTTTACTAAATTAATTCTTTTTGTTCAACACCCGCAAGAAATACGTAATTTCGTGGCTCTACAGAGAGTGGGCGAAATAATGAATTCTCTGACTGTAGACGTAAAGAGTGGGCGAAATGCCATTTCTCCCACTAGTGGGCGAAATAGCATTTCGCCCAAGCTCCTGTAGACGTAGAGAGTGGGCAAAATGCCATTTCGCCCACGCTCATTACGGGGAACATTTACGCAAGTGTCGATAGTTTCGTTAGACGCTAATGACCTCTGTTGTCGAGCGTCTATAATCTACAATTCATTCTGATAGTTTCGTCAATTAATCAGGTCACCCATTATTTCGCCCACGCTCAGCAGAGCCACGAAATGACATATTTCTTGCGGTAGTTGAACAAAATATTGTGTGCGACTATTGGTCGAAAGAGGACATTCCACTCGTGTGTTTTACCGCACTCGCTACGCTCGTGCGGCAAAATCCACACTCGAAGAATCTCCTCTTTCTCCCACTAGTCGCACAATATACCATTTTCCTCTAATGTTTGCCAATTGGGTCGCTGGTTTTGTAACTATACACAATTTTGTGCATATTTTGTACCTATAATAATTGCCTTCATTCATATTATACCTTCAGCAAAAATAAGCATGTTTTGAAAGATATTTTTTCGAAAGGAACCCTATTGTTGTGCTAACGATGTCTGTCTGTCCGTCACAGGTCTCTAACTTCTAAACGAAATGAGATAGGGACTTGAAATTCACACATAATATGAATTACCGCGGCCCAAAGACGGAGGGAATAACAAGAGATTAAAAAAGTTTATTTAACGGGGACGCCAATTTCTGCAAACCGGGGTGAAAATTTTATTTTTTTTGGTACCTATTCTTGTAGGTATCGTTGAAAAGGGCCTTCTGAGTCAATTATGAATCTGTTTTTATTTTTATTTATTTTATAAAAATTGTACGTTTTAGAAACAGTCAAAGTTACAATTTTTAGACCTACATATTTTGTTACCAGGTCTATCTTAACAACGCCATTACGTATAAAGTTGTAATTCACGTCAAGTATCACTCATATGCTAATCAACAAATACTAAAAACAGAAAAAAAAAGAAGCGCCCATACTTGCAGCAAATGGGAGGCAAAATCATTTTTAATGGTACCTATTCTTGTGGGGTATCGTTGAAAAGGGCCATTTGAGTAGATTATGAATGTGTTTTTATTTTATCAAAATTGCACGTTTAGCATAATTTACATAGTACAGAACCCTACTCTTCCCGTGACTCGACACGCACTAGACCGTTTTTAAATGTTTTGTTTCAGTAAGAACTCAGGTCTATCGATTTAGGTGCATATATTTTATACTCATAATAATATCATCATATTACTGTGAGGGTTTTCATAAAAAAAATTATTTTGAAAAATTAGCTACTTTGGAACAATCATGATTGGTTCTTCAAACCGAATTTTTTGCTGTACCTACAGATTTTAAATATCCTGACCCTAACCCTATTTTTAGCGCGAAATTCCAAAACCCGATGATTTTTAAGAATGCATATCCCGTGTTGTATTTTATTTATTGTAAATTATAGACGCGTCGACAACTTAGGTCATTAGCGTCTTAAATTACATTAAATAACAACTAACTTAGAACTAAATAACATCACAAAACATCCATGAGCGCAGGTGGGATTCGAACCCACGACAGTCTAGTCTAGAGGCTGGTACCAAGTACGCTATCCACTACACTACACTGCCCTTCTCCCGTGTTGTAAGAACAATGTCGATCAGGGCTTGAGAATAGCCGAGCGTGTAGCAATGCTGTTGTTTACATGGCGTTGGTATGGTTCCTCTATTACAAGTTCCCAGTTCCCGGGTTCTAACCCGAGAGCTGGTAAAAGTGTCAATTGGATTTTCAATTTATTATTAAAAAAAAATAATAATGAATTGAAAATATGAATTGGTGCTAGGCCCAAATAACCTTAGCTGTTGGTGGTCTTTAAAACACAATTTTTTTAACACAATGTCGATCACTTGCCTATTTAAGCTTAAAATGTGTAAACTCATAGCTTTGACTTTAAACAGTGGTTCAGCTGGTGATTCCATTCCGCCGCGAATTCAGTCAGCATTTCCAATGTATGTGTGTGTCACATTTTTATAAGCTAGCGATATTCCATCAATCGCAAAACGTCCGTATTTTACGATAGTAATTACACGACATTTTATTATTGCAACCAACGTAATAATAACATGTGTCATTTAATATAACGGGCCGACGATACATCCTATAGGCACTCTCTCATCTTTAGCGTCGTATTTTTGTTTGATGCAATAAAACTTTATATTTACAGTGTGATAAAAATATAATGCACATTGTAAAGAATATAGCTGACATTACAAAGAAAACATTTGGATGTGGTTCATAATATTATGTGAGTGCGTTCTTTTATTATACTTTGTAGCTGAGGTACACTGACTGATGAGTTTTTGTAAAATAATATTTATTAGTGTATTTGCCATAATATGGCACATACACTATTGGCGTCGGCCGGATGGCGGGACCTAGGGGTCGGACCAAAATTTCTCGACGTTTCATAGCCTCCTGAACACTTTGGCACCATTTTTGAAAATGTTTATATATATATGTGTGTGTGTACACGATAACTCTCGACAGACTTAATCGATTGAAACGAAATTTGGTACACACATTGGAACCCATCACCGCAAGAAGCCTATTTAAAATGGGCCCGATCGGACCATTTTCAGGGTTGTATTTAGGGGTTCCAAAAGGTTTTTGGGCCCAAAAATACCGAAAAATTTGTCAGAATCGTTTCAAAATTGAAATTTAACTCTTTAGTAAAGATTAAAACGTGCTGCTAAAATTTTAATAAAATCGGCCCGACAGGACCGGACTTTCAAATTTTATGAAAACACTGGTTTGTTGATACGGATTTACTTATGAAAGGGTGTATTTAATGTGGTACAGAGGTTGCATTGATAATAATATTGAAATTAAGAAAAAAATATTATTTTAAGGGATGTATTAAGGGGTTAAATTTTTTATTTTGTCCAAAAACAAACTTAAGTTCACGTATTAAAGCCACAAGGCCTGTATTTGCAAATACACTATATTGTCGGCAGGGTTTGGCACTGCGACCCGAGTTTTTATACTTTGTAGCTGAGGTACACTGACTGATGAGTTTTTGTAAAATAATATTTATTAGTGTTATTTGCCATAATATGGCACATACACTATTGGCGTCGGCCGGATGGCGGGACCTAGGGGTCGGACCAAAATTTCTCGACGTTTCATAGCCTCCTGAACACTTTGGCACCATTTTTGAAAATGTTTATATATATATGTGTGTGTGTACACGATAACTCTCGACAGACTTAATCGATTGAAACGAAATTTGGTACACAGATTGGAACCCATCACCGCACGAAGCCTATTTAAAATGGGCCCGATCGGACCATTTTCAGGGTTGTATTTAGGGGTTCCAAAAAGTTTTTGGGCCCAAAAATACCGAAAAATTTGTCAGAATCGTTTCAAAATTGAAATTTAACTCTTTAGTAAAGATTAAAATGTGCTGCTAAAATTTTAATAAAATCGGCCCGACAGGACCGGACTTTCAAATTTTATGAAAACACTAGTTTGTTGATACGGATTTACTTATGGAAGGGTGTATTTAATTGCGTGTACTGATAAAATCCATGTCTAATATTGAAATTTAGAAAAATTTAATTATTTTAAGGGACGTATTAAGGGGTTAAATTTTTTATTTTGTCAAAAAACAAACTTAAGTTCACATAATAATGCCACAATGCCTGATGTATTAGCAAATACACTATATTATCGGCAGGGTTTGGCACTGCGACCCGAGTTTTTATACTTTGTAGCTGAGGTACGCTGACTGATGAGTTTTTGTAAAATAATATTTATTACCTATAACGACGATGCGCCAACTTTTTCAGCAGACTGTAGCCAAATAAATAGTATACACGGTGGTGAACGTAATTGCTGCACATACGGATTTAACCCGTAAAATCAAACATTCGCGATTTCCTGCTTCCCTAATTATTTTAGGAAAAATATCTTCAAATAATAGTTTTAGAACATAAAATTCTGCATCTAAATCATTAAACAAAATTAATTTTGCATGCTTTGTAACGGCAGAAATTTGATATGAAAATGTCAAAATTACCTCAAAAATAGATAGCGATAGCCATGGAACTTGAACAAAATGATGACATTTTAGCTGTCAGAATAATTTCTAATCATTTTGTTCAAGTTCCATGGCTATTGCTATCTATTTTTGAGGTAATTTTGACATTTTCATATCAAATTTCTGTCGTTACAAAGCATGCAAAATTAATTTTGTTTAATGATTTAGAAGCAGAATTTTGTGTTCTAAAACTTTTATTCGAAGATATTTTTCCTAAAATAGTTAGGGAAGCAGGAAATCACAAACGTTTGATTTTACGGGTTAAATCCCTATTACCCGCAAAGCAATTCAGCACCCTGTATATAGTAGTATCGATACATCGATTGACCATAGACATGAAACTTTTCCCGTAGATCGATCATTACATGTGAATTTTAACACACCAATAAGTGTATTTCTTTCAAATAAAGGATGTTCGAAAAAATATTTTAACTACACGAACCGACCACGTTTTCCGAATTTTATATTTCCCAGTCCAGATTACGTAAATAAATAATACTATTACGGATCACCCTGTATTTGAACGGCGGGCAACAGTTCTGAGAAACGGGGGTCTGCATACTGAACAACGAGTACCTGCCGGAATGTTCTAGAGAACGCGAGAACGTACTAGGCTGGGCCGCGCAGGGTATATAAACAAGCCGGTACGAGTCAATCAGGATCAATCAACGGTGTCACGCAATCGGCAATCAGTCAGTGTAGATTGTACTGTGACAGTGTTGAACAGCGAAATAAATCTGATATAAATACAGTGACATAAATAATTACAAATAAATAGTCCTTGTATATATAGTTATTTGTTAAGTGTTATTTAAGTGGCTCGTTTAGTTCAATAATTACAGCTTAAGTTTTTTTTATTGTTAGAATTGACTTTTCGTTGTTGCATTCATTGTTATTGTATTTTTAATTATTGTAAATAAATATTTATTCCGCCCCAACTCAGAAAACAGTTTTGTAACAATACTGATTTGTTTAAATCTTGACGACAAAAAGTTACGACTTATGAGAATTTTCATTCTTTGGGAAGATATAGTAAGAGAGACTTGAAAAACAAAGAAAATAAACACGTTCAGTACTATGCAGTACTATTTATTTTTTATACAAGATATTTCATATGTGGTATAATAATAATAAAATCTTTATAGCACGAAAAGATTGTACAAAAGGCAAGGTTCAACAATAATACGCAACCTTAACCATGTCACAAAATAAAATCGCATGATTTGTATATAACTAAGTATGTGAGCATTTATTTAGCCTTCTTGCCTGTCCACAGCAAGCAATTTGTTAGAAATGAAGGAAGAACACGTCTTAATTTCATATACATAATATTATAAACAACACACAATTCCAGGACAAAATATGACGACTTTTAGAAAGCTTTAAACCTATCTTAACAATGCTAGTAGTTGTTACACACGTCGTACCTGCCCATTTCATGATGTGTTTATAGATTTTATGAAATTTTTAGTTTCACCATATTTAAAAAAAACGCCTGGTCTAAATATTTTACAAAATGTCCAGTTGCATTAGATGGCTGCGTCATCTAAACTAATATTATAAAATTGGTAAATTCTGCACTTTGTACAATAGAAGTACTACTGGGTATCGATCGATGAGTTCGTATATATAGTAACGCGCCTACAAAGTCCACATCATGAGAGAGTCATGTTTTTAATGATTTATACAGAAGTTAATAACTTTAATAAAAATAAACTAAATCGTAACTTAGTCTGTAATTGTAAAGTTCAAAGGACTAGAAGAGCAAATTTTCCGTTTTCATTCTTTTTTCCTGTTTTTCAAATTTCAATCTATCTATATCTATTTGTTTGGTTGAACGCGCTAATCTCAGGAACTACCAGAACGATTTGAAAAATTTTTTTTTTGTTAGATAGCCCATTTATCGAGGAAGGCTTTAGGCTATATAATATCACGCTACGACCAATAGGAGCAGCGCATCAATGAAAAATGTTGTTATTTCGTGAATGACTAAAAAGCCGTAAATTAAGTAACTCAAAATAATTAATTAGCGTACAAATAAAATTGCTACTCGTTCATAGAATACATGCGTTTATCCATAAGATACTCTTTCAAATGTCCTTTAAAAAGTGGCAGAGTAAGATCACCGTATGGTCTAGTGGTTAGCGCGTCAGCCTCTATAGATCAGACGGTCGTGGGTTTGAATCCCACCTGCGCTCATAGATGTTTTGTAATGTAGATTAGTTTTAAGAAAGTTGTTATTTAGTGTAGTTGAAGGACGCTAATAAACCTGAGGTGTCGACGTATCTATAATCTAAAATAAATAAATAAAGATCACTTGGTAATTTATTATAAATGTTCACTAAATTGAAATTGGCATTTTTTCGATACATTTTAGGCAATGGTTTATGCAGGTTGCCAGCTTGTCTAGTATTCCGCGGGCGACGAGATACAATGCACTTTAAAATTGCACGTAGAAATAATGCAATATCCTCTGCGATGAACGCCTGTAGCTTTGCATCTGAACACGGTTTCAATTAAAAGAGGATGCACAAGAGGAAATGTATTACAGATTAAAATATCGATAGAAGTTTACGCGGAACTAAAACAATTATAAAGTGCAATGTAGGTGTACCAATTGAGCTGAGAGAACTATTTGCTTCAAAGGAGTTAGCTACACTTAAACTATTTATAGTTTTACTGAAAAGCAATTGGTCTATAATTAATGAAAGACTATAAATTACGTTGTAATTATATCGGGATTTCATCAGTACAAAATAAAATAGTTTTGAAGTGAAACTTCTTTACGCACGGTAGAGTGAATTGAATTCATATGCGACCTGGTGAAACGCTACGACACCACTTCTCCCATTGCCCGGTCTGCAAATAAAACAAGCGACTAGGCTTTGCAGTCAGGGTTTATTCTGATTGGTCGATTAATTGATTGTAGATTAAAGACGCGTCGACAACTCAGGTCATTAGCGTCTTCAACACAACAATAATAATAAATTAGGTTTTATTTTGAAATGTCAAAAAATTGATCGACTTTTATAGAAAGAAATAGATTACAAGCGTTACCTGAAGTTTACATTCGGATTTTGTAAACATTACATTTTAATCTTTCTTTGAAATTATTGGGAAGGGACAACATTTTCTGAAAAAAATGTTCAGACATAAGTTATGTAGTTTGGAGGAAGACATCGTTTGGAGACAAAAACCACCCCTCACCCCCACCCCTGCGCAGAGATGGGGGTCACTTCGACATTTTAAATAGGAACCCCCATTTTTTATTGTGTATATTATGATTCTACGGGACAAAATATGAACAAAGAAAACAAAAAAAAATAGTAAAAAATAAATTTTGAAAAATTTTTGAAAAAAATGTTTTTTTTTATACAAAATTAATTTCACGCAATGGAGCAAGAAAACATGAAAAATCATGAAAAAGAAGAAGGAGTTCACTTGCCAAACTCCTTATCATCTTGCTCGCATGATTTTTCACGTTTTCTTGCTCCATTGCGTGAAATAAATTTTTTACAAAAAAAAAAATTTTTTTCAAAAATTTTTTAAAATTTATTTTTCACTATTTTTTTTTTTGTTCATATTTTTTCCCGTAGAATCATAATACACAATAAAAAATGGAGGCTCCTATTTAAAATGTCGAAGTCACCCCCACCCCTGCGCAGGGAAAGGGGGTGGTTTTTGTCTCCAAAAGATGTTCCCCTCCAAACTACATGTACATAACTTATGGGTGTTTTCACACTTGCCGACACGACACCTGCAAGATAACGATAACGACGCCGGTGGACGCAAATTCTATGTAAAATTGGGAATTCTTTCACACTCATATCGGTATCGTGTCGTTACAGACGCCAACATGTCGGCGAGGAGCAGTCACTCCACTCGTGTCGTCTCCGATTTTTAAACGATTTTATTTAGTTCCACTGCTACCTAAGTAACCAACTAACAAAGTAGTACATTTCCATAGTTACGCATTTTTTACTCTGAAATTAATATAAAAAATTCGACTGATGACCAGTCCTATACTTCCCACCTAGTAAATATTTGCAAAAAATAAACACTCTTTTTTTTATTCTTTGACTAGGCCCAAATAACCTTAGCTGTTGGTGGTCTTTAAAACACAATTTAATTTTTATTCTTTGAAAAAAGCATGGCCCTCTTTTTTGTTTGGCGATCTACTGATGGCTAACTTAATATAGCAAAAATCATGGTTACCTTGATTTACGTACAATTTTTATTTTTTTTAGTAAAATATTTTTTTTCTCGAAAACTATACATTTTAGAGAAAAAAAATATTTACATTTTTTTCATATTATAACATCTAGAATTCATTTATATATTTTTTTACCTATGTTAATACGTGACATTGAGGACGTTTTTTTGAATATCTCAGGATCCACTGAACCGATTTGACTCAAAATCTAATCAGATCTAAGTTAAAGGCTGATAAACACAATAGAACAATCGGCATGCCCGTATGTTGTTCCGTTCTTAAGATATCGAAGGCGAAAAATTGACCACATACACACACACACACATACACACACACACACACATACAGACATCAGTCAGAAAATGATCTTAAACGATTGCTAGGGTCTCAAAACGTGAAAATCTGTTAAAATCTCGAAATATTGTTTTCGGACTGAATCCATTACTTCCCTACCATAGTAGAGGTGGGAAGTAAAAATTTTACTAATTTTCGCCCGCTCGACCGACACTGCCGGTAAATGTGAATATAAAATTCTGCCGGCATGTCGGTGTCAGTGCTGTGCTAATGTCGTGCCGGTATCGCGGTCGGTAAATGTGAAAACGCCCATGTCTGAACATTTTTTTCAGAAAATATTGCCCCTTCCCAATAATTTCAAAAAAAGATTAAAATGGATCACCCAGTATATTTGAACATTGTCCACATATACAAAACCCATTTTTTAATCGCTATTGTATCCTAAATCAGGCTATGCAATAAATTCTATTCTATTCTAACTATCCATATTAGTATACAGAGCTCACTAGTTAGTTGTTACGTTCGTTTAAGTGTGTATGCGTGTGTCAAACGACATCAATCAGAATGGACCCTGACTGCACGGCGCTTGTGCAGATAAAAAGCGTGCTTTACCCTCGTTATTATGTAGTTCATTTAAAACTTCTACGCAGCTAACAGCCGTGTGCATTGCATAATATACGCAGATATGAAACACATGTGTCACCTGATCAGCATACATGATTTGCATCAATATGCAAAAAACAAACAAAAACAACGGCGAATTATGAATTTTAAGGCCTCTAACCGCAACCTGATTTCGAGGTACAACTCTGATTTTAGAATAATTAGAATTTATTATTTTTTATCAATTAATAAAACAACATAGATCTAATAGTATTGTGTTTTTAAAGATCACCAACAGCTAAGGTTATTTGGGTTTAGCACCAATTCACACTTTCAATTCATTATTTTGTTTTTTAATAATAAATTGAAAATCCTATTGACACTTTTACCAGCTCTCGGGCTAGAACCCGGGAACTGATAATAGAGGAACCATAGCAACACCATGTAAACAACAACACCGCTACACGCTCGGCTATTCTTAAGCCCTCATAGATCTAATATTTATTTATTGTAGATTATAGACGCGTCGACAACTTAGGTCATTAGCGTCTTAAATTACATTAAATAACAACTAATTTAAAACTAAATAACATCACAAAACATCCATGACCGCAGGTGGGATTCGAACCCACGGCAGTGTAGTCTACAGGCTGGTACCAAGTACGCTATCCACTAGGTTACACTGCCCTATCATATATCTAAAATATTACTTACGAGAAGCGCTCGTACGTAACTCTAAAATCCACTAATAGTTTGGCTATAATTAGTAAATTACTGTTAAGAAACACCCAGAGTTATCGTAACGTTACAAAGCAATATCAGAAAATAGTACATTGTGCCACAAAGTGCTACATTTCCTCCCGCGTATAGAATTGCCACCCGAGCCGAAGACGAGGGTAGAAAATACGCGGGAGGAGATGTAGTAATTTCCTCCCGTGTTGCGCATACTATTTTTTCTCCTACCAGGCCGAAAGTTCGCAAAATTGAAAAAAAAAAATTATTAAAATTATTATTTTTATTTTATTATTAAAATTATTAAAAAATAATTAAATAATTTTAATGTGTAGGAGACAGAAGTAGTAGCGTGAGAGCCGGCATAAGTACTATTGCGCACGCGCACTTGTCCGTACCACGGGAATAAAGAGCGACTTTGTTCCCGCTTGGCAGGGACGAAAGTACGAACTTTCGGCTTAAGGCCGGTTCTCACGGGGCGATTTTAATTGATCAACTTTAGTTGATCAACTAAAATCGAATGAAAATGAGCGTAAGAACCTTTATTTCAACTTTTGTTGATCAATTTTAGTCGGTTTCACAAAAGTTGGACTGAGTCTAACTTTATCGTTCAAGTATGAGTCATATTCAACTTCAAACTAGTTGAAACTGCTATTTGAAACATGATTGAAGCGTGTGAACAGCGAACTATTCTATTGTCAGTCAACTTCAGTTCATTCGTCTGTCAGTACTGTCAATGTTGTCTGGTGTCCCGAAGTGTTATATTATTATTTATAATAATGAAGTGGTCAGAAAAATTAACATTAAATTTCTTAGAGTTGTATCAAAAACACGATTGTTTGTGGAATCACAAATTAGACTCATACAGAAATAAAGATTGCCGAGAAAATGCATTACATATTATAAAGAGTGAAATGAGGTTAGAAGACCTGTCTATAGCGGACATTAAAATAAAATTAAAACCATCAGAACAAAAACGACGTTTTTTGCGTGGTTTCGTCATTTTCATTAAATTTTTTTTTAGTTCGTCCCTTAACAAAGTGGCTATTATTCCTAGACCTGCACGGAAAACTGCATTTGGCGCCATTTTGAAGTTGAAACAGTCAATCAATTTTCATTGAAACGTGGGAACGAAAAGTTGTTCACTTTAAGTTCAATTTTAGTTGATCAACTAAAGTTGATCAACTAAGATCGCCCCGTGAGAACCGGCCTTTAGGTAGGAGAAAAAAATATTTACACAATTAATGTCACTGTCGGAACTCAAACCCGAAACTTCCAAAATCGTGCTGGTGTCGGTTGTCAACGATTATTTAGCCATTGAACTGCAGAGTAACTGAACTCAGCCAGCGGGAAGTTTCTGGTTAGAGTCCCGACAGTATTAGTGTACTTACCTAAATAAATTTTTCTGATATTGCATTGTAATTTTACGACAACAATGGTTGTTTATTTCTTAACTAATTATAGCTAACGATTTGTGAACATAGATCTAGTTTTATTAACTTCCCTTTGGAAGTTATTGTAATGGGTCCGAAAATCGAAATCAAAATGTGTATCAAATTTTTATGTTTCAAGGTCACTGCACTATTTTTAGAAAGATGTCTGTCTGTGTGTATCTGTGTGTGTCCATTTCTTTCTAAGACGAAATCTCAAGAATGAAAAATGATATCGATTACGTTAGGGTGCCAATCGACGCGTATTAACGTAAATATGATCTGAAAGAAATTTTTTCAAAATCGGTTCAGCCGTTCTTTTTTCTTAACCAATTAGACTCCAAAAAAGTAGATTTTACACAATATCTCGCGAATAAAAAATTATATCGACATCGTAAGGGTGTTAATCGAGGCGTGTTAATGTCATTTTGATCCGACATAAATTTTATAAAAATCGGTTCAGCAGTGTTTTTTATTAATTATTGTTAAAAATAAATAATAATTATGTTTTAATGATTAAAATAGTTACTTTTCTGTGTAATATCTAATTTAATTATTATTATTAAATATTTATCAAACTGGGAAGTTCGTCGTGTGGACCTCAAGGGCCGCACTTTAGTTCTAATAAACGACCCACCTCACGGCTTGTTTTTGATTTTTTTATGCCTCTACGATACTAAGCTTCCACTTTTTGCGCTTGAGCGGTGATTCGGCACTGATGCTGACTGTCTATTGAAAATGTCTTTCGAAATTGGCGATATCAACGAGACAGAGACAGGTTGCCAAAGAATCGATTAATATGTCGTTATCTGCCGTTGCGGTCGTTTCGGAAAAGCCACCGTTACAGAAACAGTATTAAACTTCTCACTTTTCATCTCGTTTGTCTTCTATCAGTATAATTTCATTTTACACCCCAGTCATACATTTTTATGTGACAGTGAATAAATTATGCACCACTTGATATAAAGTACGATCTTCCAATACACGCCCACAACACCTTATGAAAGAATAGCAAACGCGTGAAATGGATTCTAAAAAGAACGTGTGACTCGTTTACTCAGGGATGGACTTACATTGAATCTTTTATTATTTCATTTTTTATTTTAATGAAAATTTAGTTGTTTTTTGATGTGAAACATCTTATGTCGGGCTGTGAACAGCCACGTGAGGGGAAATATGCAACGAAATTTATGGTCCGCTCCTTCGCTGCTGTTCTCCCCACCACTGCGGTACTCTCTCTCTCTCCCTCTCTTTCTCGGCTTCCGCGCGCTCGGGCACGGGAACCGCGTGTGTTACAGTGCCGTATATAGGATTACGTCAGCATAACAGTTAGTTGCTGCTTTTGAAAAAATATATACTACTACATAGAGAATATCACCGAGTTCAATAGCGTTTTCTTTGATGTTTCACATCTGTCGGGGGTCCCGAGACCCACACCCTTTTTTTTTACACATGCATCAATGGAAGCATGTTCACACACGAATTGTGTTTTGCATTAACGACGCATATTCCCGGCTGACATAACGTGGCCACTAACAGGATGTAAGTGAATATTTTGAACAATGGAACACTATGCTAAACATGTAAGTACTTCAATAACCCTGAATGCGCTACTCTATATTATAGGAACACGCTTTAAGGAGGGATGCACACACACACTATTCAGAGAAATGAGTACGACAAAGTGAGTTGTCTGATTTAGATCAGGGTTGTTACGGATGCAAAAATTTAGACATCCGCGGATGCAGATGCGGATTATTAGAAGTTCACATCCGCGGATGCGGATGCGATGCGGATGCGGATTTTGGGATTTTAAAAGGATAATTATTTAAATTTTAAGTGCATAAATAACTGAAAATCAATTTAATTTTAACTTTTTATTTATTTAATCATATTTTTAGCACGTGCCACTCTGGCTCCGCCCACTTTCTTTACATGTAGTTACTTGTTGATGTGAATCTGCATCCGTACAAACTCCGCATTGATTGATGCGGATGTGAATGCGGATGCAGATGTCTGAATTAATGCGAATATTCCGCATTTACGGATGCGGATGCGAATATTCGTAACACCCCTGATTTAGATGTTAAAACCAGGTCCACTGGATGTACATAATACATATACATGTAAATATCGATATTTTTGGGCGTCGATATATCGATATTTATCGGTTTTCCGATATATCGTTGCATCCCTATTTTTAATTCTCCCTGCTCCATCACAATTCACAGAGTACTTTAAATTTTAAATGTCAACTTTTTTTAGACAGTCAGTGTTGCCAATTGGCAGTAAGAGCATTTTACCCGATTTTGCGTGGGCTCTTTCGATATTTCGTTTCGATATTTTGAGCTTTTTCGATATCGGTAGATCTTCGATATCGATAAATATCGATATTTTTGGGCATCGATATATCGACATTTATCAGTTTTTCGATATATCCCTAGTAGTAACTTAGTAGGCAATTCAAATGTATACAAGCCGTGAGGTGGGTCGTTTATTAGGACTAAAGTGCGACCCTTGAGGTCCACACGACGAACTTCCCAGTTTGATAAATATTTAATAATAATAATTAAATTAGATATTACACTGAAAAGTAATCATTTTAATCATTAAAACATCAATAATTAAAAAAAAAAAAAAAAAAAAAAAAACGGCTGAACCGATTTTTATAAAATTTATGTCGGATCAAAATGACGTTAACACGCCTCGATTGACACCCTTACGAAGTCGATATAATTTTTTATTCGCGAGATATTGTGTAAAATCTACTTTTTTGGAGGTTATTTGGTTAAGAAAAAAGAACGGCTGAACCGATTTTAAAAAAATTCCTTTCAGATCATATTTACGTTAATACGCGTCGATTGGCACCCCAACGTAGTCGATATCATTTTTCGTTCTCGAGATTTCGTCTTAGAAAGAAATTGACACATACATACGTACGTACGTACGTACGTACGTACGTACGTACATACGTACACACACACACACACACACACACACACACACAGACATCTTTCTAAAAGTAGTGTAAAAATAGTGTAGTGACCTTGAAACATAAAAATTTTTTTTCCTTTTTGATTTCGATTTTCGGACCCATTACAATAACTTCCAATGGGAAGTTAATAAATGAGAGCACCAATAAAATCAGAAAGTTTTCCCTCTGCAGCCCCGTGTTGAGGAAGAAAACGCCCTTTTATATAGACTCCATTCTAACATATATGCGGAAGTAGACCTCGCGCGGCGAAAGATGAAGCCACCGCGTCATAGTAACGTGAATGCATTGCGCCCACCTTCTAGCTTGCTATTGGCTGTTTTGGAGATCCATGAGCGTCGAGTGTTTTCTAGAGGTGGAATAAATAAAACCCAATGTGCAGTTTTGTGTACACGGCACTGTCTGTGGGCAAGCAGGCGTTCACTAGCATATTATTGATGACGTGCCTGGCTTCATCTCTCACCGCAGGCACTCTAGTACACTACCGTAATTTATCTGCCATTATAAAATGTTATCCCGATACACGTTCTTTCGCAACATTAGTTCGATTTACTAATGAAAAATAAACACCCAATAGGGTTGTAGACACTAAAAGAAAACAAATACATTTTAATTTTTTTTCGATAGTCTATGATATCTAAACACTGAAAATCATATAATTTTTATTTATATATTCAACATATTTTTATAATAAATAAATAAAAAATTAATAATTCCTTCTTGTTGTCACGTGAACTCAAACACCAATCACAGCGCGTGACGTCACTCCCTGGTGACCCTGCAAACATTCTGTTCTGACGTTTGACACATCAACATCAGATATATTGCATTGTGGTATTTTTTACGAACTGAACAGAAATTCTTTGATTAACCTGCGTTATTTTAAGGAATATATTATTATATAACAATGGAGCCCGGATTTATTAAAGGAAGCAGTTCAAATTTGCCAACAATTGACCTATAGATTAAAGTAATTTATTATTAAGAAATCTTTGTATTAATCTATGGACTATGAACTAATATTACACAATATCTATCCAGAAACATAAAACTATAGATTCTGTGATATTTGCATTTTAATATTTACTTTTAAGGTTAATTGTTGAATATTTAAATCAACGGTTTAATTGTTAGCTTATATTTAGTAGATGTATTTTAATAATAATCAGATTTACTTTCTTGTTTTGTTGAAATGCAACTGGCATTTTCAATATAAATTAAATAATAAATTAGATTTAGGGTGTGTTTAACACATATGAACGAAAGCAAAATATAGATAGATAGATAAATATTTATTAGTTACAGTGACAGTGATGTATGTAACAAGTAATTTACAATAATACAGTTTAAACATATAAGAAATATTCATTTAACGAGTAAAACTCAGCATCAGCTATCAAAAAATTAAACACTGACTTTTTAAATAAAGAAAACGTTTTTATTGATCTTATAGATCTTGGAAGGCTCTACTAGTGATAAGAAAGTGATAAGTACTAGTGATAAGAAATAAATTACTAGCGAAAACATAATATTCTGGTGATCTACACGCAAAAAAAAACAATTTTCAAAACTGAATAATTGAACAACAATTTTATTATTAACTTTTGTAACAATTATTATTGTGCCGGTTTTTATATTTTATAAGAGATTGCGTATCGCATTTAATTTTGTTTAGCTTGAGCGTTTTTTTGATACCGTTTATTCGATACCTACTACTTTTGGATCGATCCGCCGATACTTCGGAAGGACAAGTATCGATACAAAATATCGCGTATCGGATTCCAAAAGATCGATACGTATCGCCCAACACTAATCTGAAATAATAAAGCATAGAGAAGAGTAATATAATAAAGTCCACTGATGACATAACCTAAAAATGTATGGTTGCAATCACATTAATATTTTACTTCTAAACTAACTATATAGGTACCATCAAATACCATAGAAATGTAATAAAATAGCATTTACGTCAAAGTGATCTTCACAAAAACAGGTTGTTTTGGATCACAGTACAGAGAATTTTTGGATGTTAGTGGTTTATCTCTTTTAGCAAGCCGAAACCACTTTTTACGCATTTTTTATCCTCTGGTACGTGCATAAATAGTTTCTGAGGTGTTTTTGCAGAAGTATTTGGACACATGGACACAGCACAACACTTGTGTATTTATGCTTAATAATTTGTACTTTAATTTTATACGAAAAAACACCCTACCACAGAAGAAAAATGTCCACGTTTACCAGGGAGTGACGTCATCTTGACACCATGACAGCTTATGAACGTTTTAGTGGGAAATTTGAAAGTAAGAATACAAAACACATTTTTTAAATAAAAATGGGAATATAAAATTATGAAATATATTTTTTTAGGTATAATATACATAAAACTACAAAATAAAAGCATTTTCAAAAAAGTGTCTACACCCCTATTGTGAAAAGATCATTATTATCACGCAGTATTTTTGTAGTTAAACTGCTGGGGTGTTCCGCCTTAAAACACACACACACTCTAACACATCCATGCATTACTGTGGAGTGACGAATTCCCTGAGGACATCAACAGGGAACTGGCGGTTGTAGTAACAGTCCAGGAGCGAATTTCATACCAAACATATATACAGACATGTAGAATGTAGATATCTCTCCCGTGACAAATATCCCTGCTTACACCGACGTACAATGTGTCCCATTTTCGTGTTTTGTAGGGTACCTCAGTAAGTACAGTTGATAGATGAAAGGTAAATGTAATTCTTTCTGACGGCTGTTTTTTTCAAGGCAAATTCAGCGGCGAACGCAGAATTATGGTGGCATTTTCCGTTTTTGAACTACAGCCAAATATTAAACGAAAATTTCAAAAAATATCTTGGATATAATTTTTCGATATTTTTTACAATTATGTCGCTGTTAAATTTTTACACATAAAACATACGAAGTAACCATAGAAATAACAGCGAATTAACATAACAGCGTGATTAAAATGCACGATAAACCTGACATTAGTCTCATAAGTTTTTATATTTGCGGTTAGTGTTGCCGTCTAGATCTAGACTCTTTTTTTGTCTTGTCTAGATTTTCAAGACAAGAGTTGCAAAAGTCTTGTCTAGACGGCAACACTAATTTAGAAGGAAAATTACTTTTGCATTCTGAGAAAATGGCGTCTAGAGTCCGCCATATTGAATTTTCCGTGACGTCATATACCTTATTTGTAATCTTCTCAACAAAACCTTTCTTTTTATACCAATATCAATGTATTTAGATTATAGTGTTGCCGTCTAGATCTAGACTTTCTAGACTCTTGTCTTGTCTAGATTTTCAAGACAAGACTTGCAAAAGTCTTGTCTAGAAATTTTCAAGACAAGACAAGAGTTTTTTAATCTAGACTTAGACTTAGTGAAGTCTTGATATTTCAAGACAAGACAAGACTTTGAAAGTCTTGTCTTGTCTAGACGGCAACACTATGTGCGGTACATTTTTTAATGAAAAGCATAGTAAAAATTGACGCAGTTAAAAAGGTCGTTTTTCAGTTACCAGACCATTAATAATCGAAGAATCTCCAAAACTACTTACCTATTAGGTAAGTAGTTTTGGAGATTCTTAGATTATTAATAGTTTTATCATTTTATGGATGTTTTTCGTGTTATGAAAATATATGAGAAAACACACTGAGTAAGCGGCAAGAAAATAGGTTTATCGACACACTGTTAAAATGGTGAAAAAAATGGTGTCTAAAAAGTAGCACATAACAATTTTTTATCCTCTGTAAATTATAAATACTGGGATACCCCTACGAAATCAACTAAAATGGAACAATCTGTATGTCGACTATTTGAGTGCAGGGTATAAGTGACATCCGGTTAATCCAATCCTAAACTAACCTTGTTTTGCAAGCGCACTACTCATATGGAATTTAAAGCTATGAATACACTATATGCGAATGAAACTAGCAAAGAACGAATGAAGCTTTTATCCTGATTGCGATGTACCTCAGTTCGTCGTGAGAGGCAGAACTCTATGTACCTAACACAAGTGCTGCCTCTCACGGCACTAGAGTAGTATTGTTTAGAAAAGATTTTAATTTATTTATTGTAGATTATAGACGCGTCGACATCTAAGGTCATTAGCGTCTTTCAACTACACTAAATAACAACTAACTTAAAACTAAATAACATAACAAAACATCCATGAGCGCAGGTGGGATCCGAACCCACGGCAGTCCAGTCTAGAGGTTGCAGCGCCAAGCATGCTAACCACTAGGCTGTACTGCCTTCTGTTTAGAGAAGACATTAGCAAAACGGCCGATCTGCGCAGTAGGAGTAGTGGGGAGAGCCACCAGTGGTAGAATATTATGGACTCGTCCGGTACGAAAGAGACGTATCAGTATGTTATGTGTCAATCAAAGAAACCCAAAAGAAATTGTAGAAGGGTTAAAACCACCCTCACCCTCTGACATTTTTTCAGAACTTCCTTAGGGGTGGTAATACGGTTCTCAAATTTTTTTAGCGAGAAGACTAATTAATTATCTTCATTTTGTTACTCTTGTAAAAATTTCGTATTCCGCATAGTTCCGAAGGAAAAAAATGTTTTCTTAAATAATGCTAACAGATATTCCTAGTAGGTACAAGTTTAATAAAACTGTAATACAAAATTTTATAGTCAAAATTGTATGTAAACTTTGAACTCTTCTCACGGGCAAACGTTACATTTTGGTATATAAATAAATTGGGTCCAATCGACTAATTTTAACCTCTACTACACGTGGTAGCTCTGTGTCCCAGCAATTTTGGGACACCCTGTATATATATTTTTTAAAAAACGTTTGACACCCTGTATCTCGAAAGCGAAGCATTACCGGACCTATGTTTATATAAACTTTTCGTCTTAGAATCACTCAAAGAATCACCCCTTGAAGTTTGGCCATGTACTTAAATAAACAGCCTGTATTATAAAGGAATTTTTCGTTACTCAATTTATAACGCGACTGATCTATCAAGGCTATTGCATTTATCTCATGAATAATGAATGAATGAATGAATTGTAGATTATAGACGTTCGACACACGAGGTCATTAGCGTCTAAACCTCATGAATAAACGTATCGTGTAAATTCAACTTAACAATGGGATGGGCAACAACTGGTTAAGACGACAGTTAAGCCATTTCAATTATCTTAACCAGACAACCGAATGATACAATCACACAGTTCATCGCATTCATTTGTAATTAATTAATTCAGTCATAATTTTTCATTGCTCGCTAAAAACTCAAATTCTAGATTTTTAATTTTAAAAGTTTAAAAAGATAAATACATTAAGTTTTTTTTCTCATTAAAAAACAGAACGATTCGTAAAATTGAGTGCTTGTACAATTTTTTAACTGTATGGTGGAAGTACCGGGTATATATTCCACAAATTCATACAAGAATAACGCTCCGTGCGGTGTAGGTACCGGGTATATTTAGTATATATTCCACACAATAACAATAATAACACTCCATGCGGTGTAGGTACCGGGCATATTTAGTATATATTCCACAAAATAACATTAATACAAGAATAACGCTCCATGCGGTGTAGGTACCGGGTATATTTAGTATATATTCCACAAAATAACAATAATAACGCTCCATGCGGTGTAGATATCGGGTATATTTGGTATATTCCACAAATTAACATGCGGTGTAGGTACCGGGTATATTTTCAAAATTGAAACTACTAAAAAACCTGACTTTTTCTTTCTTTTTTGTTTCGGCAGTACGATTGTTTCTACATCGCAAAATGTTTATACATTCACAATAATTATTATTCACTTTGTTTTTGTCCTGAAATAACAATTTTTAAGCGCGACTTAAGCGACGTTAGAAGCGCTTATACACACCCGCTTTTTTTACTGCGCCTGGGTACTGAAAAATGTTAAAAAAAAACTCCAACACGTGCAAATGTTTTTGCCGTACCCGAAAAGGAAAATCCCCGTATTGAATGGTATGAAAATTGGAAAGGTCAGAGCATGGTTACACGCCTACACACAAAAGCAAATGTTATGCAATAACATGGTCGAATGCTTCAAGCGACAATTAATTTTTCTATTCTATTACAAACTTTAATGCTAGCGTAATAAAAAGGTACATCTTTTAACTGTAACGAAAAATTTGTAGTTTTTGTGATCCACACGCCTACGAGAGGATAAAAAATGAGCTGCTATTATTTGTCAAAATAGCATTCTCATATCAACTGTTATTACATAGATATCTGGGTGACCGAGCTTTGCTCGGATGAGTTTAATAAAAATAGTACTTACTGTAAGATATTGATTTTGTATTATTTTCTCAGAATATTATTCCGAAACGATTCACTGTCAGAGTATTTTGACATAAATAATGAAAGTATTTTGTTTTCTCCAAAGCCTACTCACCATATTGCAATGTTTTGAAAGGTCAAAAAACCGTTTTTAAAAATGATAAAATCGATAGGAAAACGAATTTTTTCAGTGATGAGAGCTAGCTTAAACAATTTTTTGCCCCCCAAACCCCTTTTCAGTAAATTTCATCCAAATCGTTAGGGCCGTTTTCGAGAAAATATTTATATAGGTACATATATACAAGATTTGCTCGTTTAATAATATAGGGATAATGTAGATTATAGACGTCCAACAACTGAGGTCATTAGCGTCTATTCAAACGTTATTATGTCAGTAGGTAAATTTTTACAGAAATAAAATGGTTATTTATTTGAAAAGCAAATTTAAGCAGCTACTGAAATGAATACAAATAGTAATATATTATTAAAATATGACCATAACCAACAAGATCGTTGTAAAATTACTAGAGCAGGCTTTGAAAATGTGTCAATATTTGAACGCAAATCCCGGTTTAAGCAGGTGATGTATTACACAAGGGGAACAAGTTGGGACTTAGGGGGAAGTCGACAAAGTCGTTAAAACATTGACACTTTCATTTAGATTTTAATAGAATTGAAAATCTAATTCATAGGTGTTTATTTTATTTGAATCGAGGTTTAAAAAAAAGGGTGTGGGCCTCGGGACCCCCGACAGATGTGAAACATCAAAGAAAACGTTATTGAACTCGGTGGTATTCTCTATGTAGTAGTATATATTTTTTCAAAAGCAGCAACTAACTGTTATGCTGACGTAATCCTATATACTGCACTGTAACACCGCGTGTGTTACAATGCACGCCTGAGCCAAGAGACGAGAGTGCCGCAGTGGTCAGGAGAACAGCAGCGAAGGAGCGGACCATAAATTTCGTTGCATATTTCCCCTCACGCGGCTGTTCACAGCCCGACATAAGATGTTTCACATCAATAATTCACAGGCCCTATCGTCTCCTTGGTCAGCTGCCTATCTGGGTTTACTGGTAGAGAAACTTTTATCTATACTCCAGACAGTGCCGTCTCTGTAATAATTTAATGTTGACGTTTTTCACACTATACTATTACGGAAATTAAGGAAATATTGTTATATTAAATTATTATTGTATAATATAAATGAATGGCTTAAGTTTACATTAGTGATTGAAACACCAATCAAAATTGACGTAACATTATGATACAACATAGGAAAAATTCATTTTTCAAACCTATGTCACCGCCGGGACTCTAACCCGAAGCTTCCACAATCGCGGTGGTTGAGTCCCGACGGTGACATAGGTTTGAAAAATGAATTTTTCCTATGTTGCATCATAATGTTACGTCATTTTAGATGGGTGTTTCAAACACTAATGCAAGCTTAAGCATTCATTTGTATATATTAATAGTCGGGATAATTTAAACGTATACGAACAATTTAACTGTATTATTTTATGTGTGATGTGAAAATATATTTTTTTAAGGTTATGTGTAGCTGTCATTGCATGCAAATCTGAATGTTTACAAATATCTCTTGAGATGTTGTTTTTCCATAAAACAACTATAAGGCAACTGTCCCAATCCATGTATCGGCGAGCGGAGCGACTTCCTCGCGTTAACGTGTCATCTCATCCGACATTGAGGTATTACCGAGGGACACGGGATACCTGTCAAAATTTAATTCTACTTTATTCGCTTTGCATGCGCTAAAAGTAGCTACGTTATATTAATGATTGACAACCCAAACTCGCAATTGTCTAGCTAATTGTGTATTTGCGGTGGATAAATGTTGTTGACTTCATTATTTCAGCAAAAATATGTACTTTCCACACTATTGCTGAGCATACATCAATTACGATTTAATTGACTATATTTAGTTGGTACTTGCGTTTTTATTGTATTTTATTTGAAAATGATATACCTTCAAAATTACATAATCGTATTGAATCCGTTAAATTTTTTTGCAAAAACCAATACTTTATGAAATTAAACCTACATATTCAAAACTAACTGTCCGCTGCTAAATATAAAAATAAAGATGGCGCGATAATTCTTATAGTCGAGGAGTGACAATTTTCAGAGGACGCAGAAAGGTCGTAAGCTTAGCTTATCCTTCTCGTAAAAAAATATTCTGATTTTACTGTTTGTCGCTTCATTTGTTTTGAAATTACTTGAACCTGACATCTGGTGTTCGAATCCGAAGGCGTCGTATGTGCAAGGGTCTACGAGAAAAATAATAGCAGATACCGCAAAGTCATTATGTCTCATTTGACTCAAACTAACGTTTTTATAAAACATAAAAATCTAATATTAATGTTTGAGTCCATTGTAATTTAATATTAGTAATTTGATGGGAAAGATGAACAATTATTCGTATGTAAAACTTTTTTATTTATCACTAACGTTTCGTCAACATTGCTGACTTCCTCAGGGCTCTACAGTGAGAAACAAATTAACAAATTATAATAATAAAAAAAAAAAATACTGTCATCGTTCAAATAGTTATGTGGAAGTGGTTGCAACAACTATGCCAACCGTATATTTTCAATTTAATATTTTTGACATTGACTAATATGTAAAACGTACAATTTTGGTAAATATTGTTTTTTATATTGTAGAATATTAATGGTAGTAATTATTGTTATATATGTTATTATAATTTGTTAATTTGTTTCTCACTGTAGAGCCATGAGGAAGTCAGCAATGTTGACGAAACGTTGGCGATAAATAAAAAAGTTTTACATACGAATAATTGTCCATCTTTCCCATCAAATTACTAATATAAAAATCTAACTTCATTACCTTAAATAAATATTAGTAAAAAAAACGTTATAGAGACAAGCTTTTTTTAAATGCACTAAAAAGGAAAAAATAATTTCTAATAAATTAGGTTCATAATTATAAAAGCGTGGGTCGTGAACTCTATGATAGTTTATTAGTATGTTGTGTTTTAAAGACCACCAACAGCTAAGGTTATTTGGGCCCAGCACCAATTCATATTTTCAATTCATTATTTTTTTTTTAATGATAAATTGAAAATCCAATTGACACTTTTACTAGCTCTCGGGCTAGAACGCGGGAACTTGTAATAGAGGAACCATGTAAACAACAGCATTGCTACACTCTCGGCTATTCTCAAGCCCAGTTTATTAGTCACGACCCACGCTTTTATAATTATGAACCTAATTTATTAAAAATTATTTTTTCCTTTTTAGTGCATTTAAATAAAAGCTTGTCTCTAAAAAGTTTTGCTTACTAATATTTATTTTGTTCATTTTAGTTTTTCAAAATTTTACCCCTCCTTTGACACTAAGTCCGGCACTGGTTGTAGATAACAAAAGTCTGTATAATTTCAATTATTTGCGAGAAAATTACTTACAGTATCTTATTTAGTTAACAATTAGATTAACAATCAATATTGTTATTACTTCCTATACTGTACAAATTCACTATTTTAGTGAAATTAACATAAGGACATCAGACGATATTAATCGTCATAACATGCCCTTATTAATTATTGTAGAAAGGCTACATAAGAAAAATTTAAATGCACCGCCGGGAATCGAACCCGGAACACCCAATATCGCGTCGGGCAAGTTTTCCAGTTACTCCACGGTGCCCATGGCGTACACTTAATCTTTTCTTATATATAGCACAAATACACCGCAAGTCCACAAACTGCGAGAGCTAATATTATTTTTATTTTTATAACAACACTACAATGAATGTTGCTTTTCTCAAAATAGGCCGGATATGCCTAGTAATAATTTCAATTATTTGCGAGAAAAGCAACATTCATTGTAGTGTTGTTATAAAAATAAAAATAATATTAGCTCTCGCAGTTTGTGGACTTGCGGTGTATTTGTGCTATATATATAAGAAAAGATTAAGTGTACGCCATGGGCACCGTGGAGTAACTGGAAAACTTGCCCGACGCGATATTGGGTGTTCCGGGTTCGATTCCCGGCGGTGCATTTAAATTTTTCTTATGTAGCCTTTCTACAATAATTAATAAGGGCATGTTATGTCGATTAATATCGTCTGATGTCCTTATGTTAATTTCACTAAAATAGTGAATTTGTACAGTATAGGAAGTAATAACAATATTGATTGTTAATCTAATTGTTAACTAAAGTCTGTATGTATAGATATGCGCAACATATATTATGAAAATAAAGTACTAAAGTAATTAAAAGCAATTACTGTCAGTTAATCAAGAAATTGTAACTATAACTTACCCGGCATCTTGTGCTTCGTGAGCTCTGATAATGGAGAGGAGATTATTATTTTGAAGGAAATCACAGCAGGCCGCGTAGCTGTAAGCAAAACACAGAAAATACAATTATAACAAAAGACGTCACATGTTCAAAAACTAGAATGTTTTAAAGTATACTTTCTGAAGCCAGTTTGGCCATGCTGTGCTCACTCTTATAGAAAATCTCGGACCATGTTAGTTCTGACTGCAAAAACCAAAATTATTGGCGCTGCTAACTTTTGAATATTAATGATCACAATATCTTAGGTAACGCAGTATATTGTTAAATGAATGCATAATGACTGGCATCATAACATAGCTGACTACAGCATTATGTTACGTCATTGTCAAAATGGGTGTTCCTATACCTACTGATGCAGTCATTATATTCGTGTTTTGTAAAAGTGAAAAAATGTTTTTTATAATTTAACAATAATGCTAATAGCGGGAAGATTACATTTTATTCATTTTCTAAGGAAACTGAGGTAAGAATAATTTATTTATCTATGACTATGACATGAGTAAGATATTATAACTTAAAAATCATATAATCACATTTATTCAAGTTCCACGTCGTTATATTTTGTTTGAATTAAATAATAATATTTACAGATGTTTAAAATATTAAAAATCTGAGATTGACAAGTGTTTAAAATACTTTAAATAATGTTTTAATTACAGAGATTTCATCAGTGGATTTTTGCGATCAATCGTAGGGATTTACTTGATAGTCCTATGAATCGAGTCCGAAAATATGTCCGAGTGTGTGAAGCTTATTTCTCTGAAGGTTGCAAATATGAAGCCGTGAAAATCAATATTATTATTATGAAACAATTCTGAAAACTATATTATTAATATTTTATTGTATTATTTTATATTTACGTGACTTAATAATATTATAATAATTTAGTTTAGTGACGTATTTCGTATTCAAATGTTATTTTTTTAATGTTAATATAGTTTGTTATTATGAAAAATTGTAATACAACTGAGAAAAAAACATTTCTTTTATTTTTTAATTAGCCTTTTCAATTTGTGCGTCATTTCTATGAGAATTAAATTTAAAGATACGAGTAAAATATTTGAAATTACCGCTTCTTTCATTGTTGCACACTAGCGTCATACTCCATGGTGGCAGTAATCAGTACTAAAAGGATAGAGTGGGATATCTATATTACTCTATCTATGGTTGCACACTAGCGCCATAAGTTTTTGCAGTCAGTACTAAAAGGGTCAGAGCATTCATGATAGAGTGGGCTATCTATATAACTCTCTTATCTATGAGTTTGGCAATGATAACATCAGTCTGCACATTGCAAGTTGGTAAACTGGAGTTCCATTTTTTATCTGCTATGATGATATTTCAAATATTGTTTTATACGTAGTACCTAGATTATACAGGGTGTCCTAAAATTGCTGGGACACAGAGCTACCACGTGTAGTAGAGGTCAAAATAAGTCGATTGGACTCAATTTATTTATATACCAAAATGTACCGTTTGCCCGTGAGAAGAGTTCAAAGTTTACATAAAAAACACATTTTTGTACGCTGTTCAGAAATGAGTGAAACAAATTGAATGAAATTTGACAAAAGTGCATTTTAGAGGATTACTCTCCTTTCGGTAATCAAAGACACCCAAAAGAAATTGTAAAAGGGTTAAAACCACCCTCACCCCCTGGCATTTTTTCAGAACTTTCTTAGGGGTGGTAATACGGTTCTCAAATTTTTTTAGCGAGAAGACTGATTAATTATCTTTATTTTGTTACTCTTGTAAAAATTTCGTATTCCGCATAGTTCCGAAGGAAAAAAATGTTTTCTTAAATAATGCTAACAGATATTCCTAGTACAAATTTAATAAAATTGTAATACAAAATTTTATGTAAACTTTGAACTCTTCTCACTGGCAAACGGTACATTTTGGTATACAAATAAATTGGGTCCAATCGACCTATTTTGACCTCTACTACACGTGGTAGCTCTGTGTCCCAGCAATTTTGGGACACCCTGTATATCTAGTGGCGTAATGAGGTATATTACACACGAGTGATAATATCATTACGTACGCGATATATATGGCATTTATTGTCATACTCTCCACAAAATATCTGGTTTTCACTTCATTTTCAGTATATTTTCAAAATGTTTGACAATTCACTTGTGTAGCAAATTTAACTTCTGATAGACTATATCTAGTCAGTAGGCATTGTACAGTGTACATTGAAAAACATTAAATTACTACTGAATTTACATTACCTATTATTACAACTGAATTTTATTCGGGAAATCTTGACAAAAAAATTCATAGTCTATCTTTATTACTTCCATTTATTTAATAAAAAAGTAAATAATTTTGTACCATTAATTTCTGTATACATACCATTTACCTTAAATATACGGAGTCATGATATCTAATATAAAATTTAAAAAAGCATTGAATCAGAAAAAACTGATGTAGTACAAGATTTAATTCTAGAAAATATAAAAATGTCTTCCGCTCTCAGTTTACTGGAAAAAATATAATTAATGTTCGTTCATGAAAGTTATTTTTTTTCTAATTAAAGCTGGGCTTAAGCGCGTATTATTATGATGACAATTTTTTATACAAAAATCTACAAAAAAAGGGCTTCCAAATCTAATTTTTATTTATTGTAGATTATAGACGCGCCGACATCTAAGGTCATTAGCGTCTTTCAAATACACTAAATAACAACTAACTTAAAACTAAATAACATCACAAAACATCCATGAGCGCAGGTGGGATTCGAACCCACGGCAGTCCAGTCTAGAGGTTGCGGCGCCAAGCGCTTCCAAATCTAAATCCATATAAAAGGCTGATTATATTGAAACGCTGTGCGAATTTAAAGCAAACACCAGCAAAGGGGATAAAAAAACCACGGTCTGAAATTTTCGACAATGATGTTAATGTCAATAACATTGTAACGTCTTTCTGTAATAGTAGTTTGTAGTTAAGAATTTAAACATTGGAATTGCTTATGTTCGTATATGGGGGCAGAGTTACGAGTTTTCGTTCAAAGCCAAAAGACAACGGTGTCGCGATCAAGTGAGGAGCAATCATTCAAAATTGAACAAGTGCAATTTTTTCGAAATGTGATTTATATAATGTCTAGTTAATTGACAGGTATTTGCGACGATCTGCGGTGTTATTTTTGAGCAAATGTTAATAAATACTGTAGAAAAATCTATTTAAAAGTTAAGTAATCAAGCAAAAGTGAACGCGTATATAACAGAAGAATAATAGGGTTATTCCTGACAAAACTAAACAGTGCATTGATAAATATTGTGTGTATAATAAACAGTTAATTATGTTTCATATATGCTGTTATCATTTCCAATGTCCTCGATGGTTGCAAGGATTGCGAAATCTGTGAATTTTTTCTTTAATTAGAACTGAAAACAACTGAATCTAAATAGACAATAAACACTAATGTTATTAGATAGTTATAATAATAATCAAACTATTTAAACCCCTAATATCCGCATCGTATTCACTTAACAATTAGTGCAGATCAGAAATATCAGACAGCTAAGCTGCCGTGATTGTTCATTTAAATTTATATAATCGGGCCGCTTAACAGATGGAGTGATCACGTGAAAAGTACATGAATAGCTTGCGCCGCAGACGTGGCCTTCGCGTATAGTTTCGTTCCCGAACGTTCAAGTAACCAATCAGGTACTTTGCACGCGGTGATCACGAAGTGATCATGCGTTTTCATTGCTCCATCTGTTAAGCGGCCCGAATATAGTTCTGTATTTTAATTTCCTATTTTCATGTGTTTGCAACCAGTTTTCTTTTCATTTTTTTAGGAATTATAAAAACACTGACCTGTAAAAGTACGAACAACCTCTAACGGAGTTATGCGAGAAGTGTTCCGCGTTCTTTTCATTGCCGAAGTCTTCTAGTGGATCTGACCACAGCAGGTCACACATTGGGCCGAATGCTGGCGGTTCCTTGAATCTGTCCAACTGAAACAAAAGAAAAAAATTAATATAATATGCATTATCAATTTAACAATGCTACACCAGTAAAAGAACCGAAAGGTTATTTTAAGAAAAACTCAAAGTTTTCTATTTCTGGTGTATTGTCATATTGACTACCATTTGCTGAAGATTATGTATTTATAGTTTATTGTTCTGGTTATCATTAATTGTTGTATTTTATAATTTTAGTTACGGAAACAAAAAACTAGATCTCAGCATTTCAACATTTTTAACTTCCCATTGGAAGTTATTGTAATGGGTCCGAAAATCGAAATCAAAATCTATAACAAATTTTTATGTTTCAAGGTCACTACACTATTTTTAGAAAGATGTCTCTCTGTGTGTATGTGTGTGTGTACGTACGTATGTGTCTATTTCTTTTATAGACGAAATTTCGAGAATGAAAAATGATATCGACTACGTTAGGGTGCCAATCGACGCGTATTAATGTACATATGATCTAAAAGAAATTTTTTCAAAATCGGTTCAGCCGTTCTTTTTCCTTAGCCAAATAGACTCCAAAAAAGCAGATTTTAAACAATATCTTGCGAATAAAAAATTATATCGACTTCGTAAGGGTGTCAATCGAGGCGTCTTAACGTCATTTTGATCCGACATAAATTTTATAAAAATCGGTTCAGCCTTTTTTTTTTAAATTATTTTTAAAGATAAATAATAATTATGTTTTAATGATTAAAATGATAACTTTTCTGTGTAATATTTAATTTAATTATTATTATTAAATATTTTTCAAACTGGGAAGTTCATCGTGTGGACCTCAAGGGCCGCACTTTAGTCCTAATAAACGTTAAAAATAAATTGTTAATATTACCTCAAAAATAGATAGCAATAGCCATGGAACTTGAACAACATGATGACGTTTTAGCTGTTAGAATAATTTCTAATCATTTTGTACAAGTTCCATGGCTATCGCTATCTGTTTTTGAGGTAATTTTGATATTTTCATATCAAATTTCTGCCGTTACAAAGCATGCAAAATTAATTTTGTTTAATGATTTAGATGCAGAATTTTATGTTCTAAAACTATTATTTGAAGATAGTTTTCCTAAAATAATTAGGGAAGCAGGAAATCGCGAAAGTTTGATTTTACGGGTTAAATCCCTATGCATGCAGCAGTTACGTTCACCACCCTGTATGTGTTTGTGTATATGTAAATTGTAACCGTCTAAAACGATCCATGTTGTTAATTATTATTATTTGACGATTATTAGCAATATTTTATTTACTGGACATTTTAATTAAAACCCGGGACACCAATATAATGAACTTAAAAAGCTCTACGCGAGTTTTGCTTACAGTCGACAAAAAACTATCTATAGAATATTTTAATAAACGTTTTTTTTTCTAAAAATGCTCAACTTGATGTTTTTTAAAATTACTCGTTTAAAAAGGCGTTCTTTTAACATTTTCAATCGCATAACAAAGTATTTCAAAATTAACATTTTAAATAACACATCTTTTAAAAAGAAGCTGTTTTTTTCATTCAAAACTGTGACACTTTTTGCGACATTTTTCTACGAAAAATGTTGTTGAAAAATGTTTAAGTTGAATTATTAGTAATAATGACAAAACGATGTGTTGTTTTGTCTCAGGAAATTATCATATCATCAGGATGACCAGTTTCTGTTTTTAAATTAAAACAGATCCTTATTAATTGAATTATTAGTGTTAGCTTTGTCAATGTTTTCCATCTTATTTTTAACTTCCCATTGGAAGTTATTGTAATGGGTCCGAAAATCGAAATTAAAATGTATAACAAATTTTTATGTTGTACCAGTGCTAATGACCTTAAGGTCGATGCACACATTGTTTTTGTTAATAATAAAAAAAAACAAGCCGTGAGGTGGGTCGTTTATTAGGACTAAAGTGCGACCCTTGAGGTCCACACGACGAACTTCCCAGTTTGATAAATATTTAATAATAATAATTAAATTAGATATTACACAGAAAAGTATTCATTTTAATCATTAAAACATCAATAATTAAAAAAAAAAAAAAACGGCTGAACCGATTTTTATAAAATTTATGTCGGATCAAAATGACGTTAACACGCCTCGATTGACACCCTTACGAAGTCGATATAATTTTTTATTCGCGAGATATTGTGTAAAATCTACTTTTTTGAAGGTTATTTGGTTAAGAAAAAAGAACGGCTGAACCGATTTTAAAAAAATTCCTTTCAGATCATATTTACGTTAATACGCGTCGATTGGCACCCCAACGTAGTCGATATCATTTTTCGTTCTCGAGATTTCGTCTTAGAAAGAAATGGACACATACATACATACGTACGTACGTACACACACACACACACAGAGACATCTTTCTAAAAGTAGTGTAAAAATAGTGTAGTGACCTTGAAACATAAAATTTTTTTCCTTTTTGATTTCGATTTTCGGACCCATTACAATAACTTCCAATGGGAAGTTAAAAATTATGTTTCAAGGTCACTACACTATTTTTTGAAAAATGTCTCTCTCTCTCTCTGTGTGTGTGTGTACGTACGTACGTATGTGTCCATTTCTTTCTAAGAAGAAATCTCGAGAATGAAAAATGATGTCGACTACGTTAGGGTGCCAATCGACGCGTATTAACGTAAATATGATCTGAAAGGAATCTTTTCAAAATCGGTTCAGCCGTTCTTTTTTCTTAACCAAATAGACTCCAAAAAAGTAGATTTTACACAATATCTCGCGAATAAAAAATTATATCGACTTCGTAAAGGTGTCAATCGAGGCGTGTTAGCGTCATTTTAATCCGAAATAAATTTTATAAAAATCGGTTCAGCCGTTTTTTTTTTAATTATTGTTAAAAATAAATAATAACTATGTTTTAATGATTAAAATGATTACATTTCTGTGTAATATCTAATTTAATTATAATTATTAAATATTTATCAAACATATAATCGTTTATGCTACCAACCGTTAATCTCACACTGTCTCGTTTTTTGTATACTATTTTAATCTGTTATGCTTTTTGAACTCTAAAGTGATTTCTAAAGAATGACGCGCGTTACTCTTTGGGACACACAGCTATACAAAATGTATCTTAAACGTCAGATGAAAACTTTGAAATAAATAAAACAGAAACAAACTGAGTAAAGCATGTTATTTTCTTATCTTTGTTTCGTTGAATTACATTACATCAAATCAAATCTATACAAAATAAGACGTTTTTGTTGAGACAAGAATTATATCGCTTGTAATTATGCTATTCGACAAAAAATTCTATTAAAGTCACAGACATACTACATATTGTATTATACATATATATTCTTTTTTTTTTATAAAGAGCTAGTTTTTACATGCGACTTCGTTATTGGCTTTGGCAAGAATTTTATCAAGGGACAAACAGTACTCTTTGATATGAGCCTAAAATGTGAAAATGCTCAAATCATAAACACTTAGTTTAAAGTTTAAACTTAGTTTTTCTTACAACCCGACACGCCCACCATAATACCCGTATCGTCCACCACATAACATTTTAGCAGACGGAGATTCTCGAAATATCGCAGTATTATTATGTGAATTTATATATGTTTTTTCACCTATCTCTTGTTTTTATGAATAGGTTTTTGAGTGTTTTTTCCTAATTAAATAATAATTCGCTATGTAGTAACACCCGTTATTGTCAAAAAAAAAGAAAAGAGAAGAGAAGAGCGGGGGTTAAAGTTTATAAATTGGAACCGTAATGTAAAAAAAATAACTGTATTATGTTTTTATTTGATGACAAGAAATCTTTTATATATTATATATAACTAGCGGCCCCGTCCGGCTTCGCCCAGATTGCAATACGCTACTCACTCGCTTCGCTCGTTCGATTCCGGGTTGTACATTACTCACTCGCTTCGCTCGTTCGCTTGAATAATATAATTACATTACTCATTCGTTTCGCTCGTTCGCTCCCGGGTGGTACGTTACCCACTCGCTTCGCTTGTTCGCTTGAATATTATAGCTACATTACTCACTCGCTTCGCTCGTTCGCTCCCTGGTGAATTTTTCCGATGTTTTAATAGTTATTCTGTTAACCAGGGCGGAGACAAATCCAAAAAATCAAAGATCATGAAAATCGGCCCAGCCGTTCTCGAGAACTAACTAACTAACTAACTAACTAACTAACTAACTAACTAACTAACTAACTAACTAACTAACTAACTAACTAACTAACTAACTAACTAACTAACTAACTAACTAACTAACTAACTAACGAACACGACTTTCTTTTATATACATAGATATGTTTTTTGACCAAATAAAAACTTAAAACCCGTAGTATATCTCTTAATTTCAACATTCAGTAAAGCCTTTTCAATCTAATCATATACGCATTATGCATCAAATTATATACATCTTTCAGTAAGTATTTATGCGCTATACCAAATCTACTGTTTTCATAAACGTTGAATTTTGCCTGGCCAATCTGTCTGATTTTGATAAAATTATAGGGGCACATTTTAATCTTCACTAACCC
Source organism: Mongoloraphidia duomilia (assembly GCA_039654895.1). NCBI lineage: Eukaryota > Metazoa > Arthropoda > Insecta > Raphidioptera > Raphidiidae > Mongoloraphidia > Mongoloraphidia duomilia. The sequence goes on from CM077524.1 coordinate 7,278,624, forward strand.
CTTTTGTAATTACCTCGCAGAGAGCCAGAAATATTGAAGCAAAAGAGTTAACCGTTTTATCAAAAATTAATTAGTGTAGCAAAACTCCAGATGTTACGCCACTGGCGACAATTGAAGCATCCAGAACAAGTAACAATGGTGAGGCGTGGCATGATATCGAAGACACAAGAATGTTCTAGAAAGCGCGCGAGCGTGGGGGGTCAAGCTGCTAGCTCTATATAAGTAGAGCAGTCACCGGAGAAAGAACAACGAGTGTCGTGTGACAGTGTCGATTTGAAATAAATACAGCATATAAATTGTAGTGTTATTTAAAACTCTTCAGTCTGTTTAAGAATTACTGTTCGTGTTATTATTGTACAAACAGTGTTGACTGTTAGAATTGAGATATAATTGTTACAGTTTATTGTTATCCATTTTTTTTGTTACATTTTTAATTGTTGTAAATAAATAATTTATTCCACCCACGTAAGAAAACAGTTTTGTTACAATAGTTTAAAAAAATGACCGAACCAAACTGGATCAAACTAACGGTTTTTTTGAAAATGAAAAGGAGCTGAATACTTCACTGTTTTAGGTGAAAGGATCAGGAATGAAAATTGTGAAAGTAAGTCACAACATTATTTATTAATTTAACGTGTCGTTGCAAGTGACAAATCCATTAAAATTGCATTAAATAAAATATGCTTGATATAATATTTTTCATTTTATTTATATGAATAACTTCGTATATAGGTACTTGTATACTCATTTATTATTCAATTATTATATAAAATCAGAAACTTGACATACAAATTGAAGCGTGCATAATAAATTTTTGTATAAAGATCGGAAATAGAAAAACACACGCCCGTTCGTACAGTTACTTTAAAAATTCAAGGTTGCTAAATAATCCAAACGGGAACAGGGTACACATTAAACAAAAGCGAACTGAATATTTTCTTCGGAGTTTCTTGAATACAAAGAGGGAGGGAAAAAACTAAAATCGACTATAAAATTCCGGTCTATAATATAAACAAACCGTGAGGTGGGTCGTTTATTAGGACTAAAGTGCGACCCTTGAGGTCCACACGACGAACTTCCCAGTTTGATAAATATTTAATAACAATAATTAAATTAGATATTACACAGAAAAGTAATCATTTTAATCATTAAAACATATTTATAATTTATTTTTAACAATTAAAAAAAAAAAAACGGCATAGTCGATTTTTATAAAATTTATGTCGGATCAAAATGACGTTAACACGCCTCGATTGACACCCTTACGAAGTCGATATAATTTTTTATTCGCGAGATATTGTGTAAAATCTACTTTTTTGGAATCTATTTGGTTAAGAAAAAAGAACGGCTGAACCGATTTTGAAAAAATTTCTTTCAGATCATATTTACGTTAATACGTGTCGATTGGCACCCTAACGTAGTCGATATCATTTCGTCTTAGAAAGAAATGGACACATACGTACGTACACACACACACACACACACACACAGACATCTTTCTAAAAATAGTGTAGTGACTTTGAACATAAAAATTTGTTATACATTTTGATTTCGATTTTCGGACCCATTACAATAACTTCCAATGCAGGGAAGTTAATAAAATGCACGCACTGGACGAATCGAGAGAAAAATGTTCAACATTTTATATTTAAATATTTAGAAATACACAAATAAATAAAATCGTATATTTGCCTGCAAGTTTTTAACGAAATTTCGACTTCTATTGTTTTCAGCTGGTATGCACTTTTTGACACTAGTGGCGCGTAGTTTTGCACGAGCGCAAACACTAGCACCGTGTCAGTGTTGTGTAGTGTACACGTTTTGTGTAGTCCGTTATTTACTGCTGTCATGTTGCACTTTATTTACACGACCTCCCCGCAACGGTAAACATAAGAATATCATGGATTATTCTGATTCATTCATTTTGGCCCAATACTAAATTCCTTACATTAATCTGGGACACTGTGTAGATGGCAGTGTCAACTAAACGCGTTGCGTAGTTCATAAATAGTGCGTCGGTTGTCTATTTTCTCTTTCATATCGTACACAATATAACGTGCACGGTTTGGATCGCCATATTGTGCTCTATTTTTTTCTTTCTTAATATCTGTATCATGTCACTTTTTCGTTTCATCGTCTCACGAAATACAGAAATTTTACTTCAAAAACCGACATTAACGTGTGCGAAGACGCGGATAAAAGCTAGTTTAAAAAAAAATTAAAATAATTAAGGCCAATAGTTAAACCAACAAGCTTTTTAGAACGAAAAAGTGCATTCTAAAAAGCATATGTATGTTTGTTTATAATTAAATTAATTATGGACAAAACTAGTTTTTTAGCTCGTGCAATAACATTAAAAACGTGTCTATTGTTATAATGGAGGTTTGTTAATGAAAATAAATATATTTTGTATAATAGAGTCATCCCACTTGTCAAAATTTGATAATTTTGAGAAGCATATTATTTCTTATTCATAAACAAATAACGTAAACCAACTTTTTCGTTCTTGGGTGTTCCTTAATGATGTGTAGAGATGCAAGAAAAGTAACTATTCGTTACTCGAGTACTCGTTACCCGACAAGATCCGAAGTAACGAATACCAACATGAAAAAATAATTGTTACTTTTTACAAACAGTTATTCGATACTCATTGTAACTTTTAGATTTTGTATTCGAATTTCGAATCATCTACTTCCTTTACCTACAATATTGTACCTTAACCTGGTTAACTGCCATAATATTATGTTATTGTTCCCTGGTTCATATTACAGTTCGTCGGATGGACGAATATTCAGTACCTATCTGCCACCTGGTACCTAGGCAAAATGACGATTTAATTACAGTATATAAAGTTTCTTTTTAACTGAATAGAATTTGTCTTTATGATCGTCATTATTTTATAATTATTATTATTTTTAAGAACAACAAGCCGTGAGGTGGGTCGTTTATTAGGTTTAAAGTGCGACCCTTGAGGTCCACACGACGAACTTCCCAGTTTGATAAATATTTAATAACAATAATTAAATTAGATATTACACAGAAAAGTAATCATTTTAATCATTAAAACATAATTATTATTTATTTTTAACAATAATAAAAAAAAAAAAAAAACGGCTGAACCGATTTTTATAAAATTTATGTCGGAGCAAAATGACGTTAACACGCCTCGATTGACACCCCTACGAAGTCGATATAATTTTTTATTCGCGAGATATTGTGTAAAATCTACTTTTTTAGAGGTTATTTGGTAAAGAAAAAAGAACGGCTGAACCGATTTTGAAAAAATTTCTTTCAGATCATATTTACGTTAATACGCGTCGATTGGCACCCTAACGTAGTCGATATCATTTTTCATTCTCGAGATTTCGTCTTAGAAAGAAATGGACACATACATACGTACGTACGTACATACGTACACACACACACACACATACACACACACAGACATCTTTCTAAAAGTAGTGTAAAAATAGTGTAGTGACCTTGAAACATAAAATTTTTTTTTCCTTTTTGATTTCGATTTTCGGACTCATTACAATAACTTCCAATGGGAAGTTAAAAATATCTACTCTTTCAAAATTTACGCGCGAACTCGTTGCGCTCATGCTATAAGCGATTGCAATAAATGATCCGTCAATAAGTGATGGTAAACAATTTTGACGTGTACTGTATGTATATGTGTGCTTATTTAATGAACAGATTCATCACAAATTATTTAATAATTTAAATTTAATCATCGCGCCTAATGAATAAATAATTACATTTAAAAGCAAACAATTTATGCCATAAAACTAAAGTGTATTCTGCGTTTCATTTTTGTTCCAGTCGCGTCGTGTGCATTTTCTCTGCGCAAGCCTTTTTGTTACAACAGTCATCCTGTATGCCAGAGATTCCCAACACTTTTCATTTTAGGACATACTTATGATGGGTTGCAGAAAGCGTTGTCAGAAAATTTGATTTGACCCTAGATTGTGACCACACATATTTCTCCATAAGAAAAGCATTGTAAAATTTTAAATCTAGGCTGCTTGAAAAACAATTGATCGACTGAAACGATATTTTTTTTAAATTGTGTATACATATATTTAACATTGTTTTTTGTACAATTTCGTCGTCCGAAACGACATAGTCCGTTGAAATGTTACATTAGATTTGCATTTTGGGTAGAACAAGGTTTTTTTTCGTTTCGAAGGGGGAGCCTGTGTCAGTTTAAAATTGAGTTTTCGGTCGGCGGCCACCCCATTTGGCCGCCATCTTGAAAAAGGGGTCCTAACAGGTTTTGCACTATATCTCCGTAACGGTACAACTTACACAAAATTTGTAGAGAAGTTTTTTTGTTTAGAATCGAATTCTTTACAACTTTACTAGAGATACTTTTTCTCGTAAATTGAATACCTAATTAAAAAGATGCACCTTCTAGAAGATATAAATTTGCCACAAAATTTTCTTTAAGCGCAATCATTTTTTTATCTTTCAATTTCAACAGAAAAACAAAAAAAAATCTATCTTCTATACGGATTATGGAAGAAAACGGCTTTAAGGTGGCTGAAGGATCCAAATAAGAAGCAAATACTGTTATTATTGCATTTATTAGCTAACGTTTCGAAAATTGTATTTTCATCATTTTCGAAACGTTAGCTAATAAATGCAATAATAACAGTATTTGCTTCTTATTTGGATCCTTCAGCCACCTTAAAGCCGTTTTCTTCCATTATCATCAGGATCACCACTTTTCTGTTTCTAATCAAAACAGATTCTTCACATCTATATGGATTATCTTTTCAATTATTCAATTTACGACAAAAAGTTTTTTTTTCCTAAGGCGCAATAAAAATCTAACATAGCTAAGGAAGCGTAGTGCATCGGTTGGGAATCCCTGGTTTACGACCTTGCATTCAGACGTCGAATGTTTCTGGACGGAAAGGGTGGCGGTGTGAGAGTGGGGCGGCGGTACACACACACACACATACAGCTGTGATGCTATGTGCCACACTATACATTTAACCTTATGTTCACTCCACCTTAAAAGCATATGAGTCTACGACTTCGTTTACACGTTCAAGTTTGATAAAATAAGAAACTTGTATGATTTAAAAAAAATAGGTAAAAAAACTTTTAAGTTAAACGGTTTTATAAATGTAGGTACTAAAAAGGAAAAATAATATTTAATTTACGTTCATAAGTATAAAAGCGTGGGTCGTGAGTGTAATAAATTATCAGAGTTAACGACCCACGCTTTTATACTTATGAACCTAAATTAAATATTATTTTTTTCTTTTTAGTACATTTATAAAACCGTTTAACTTGAAAGTTTTTAGTGTATTTGCCATATGGCACATACACTATTGGCGTCGGTCGGATGGCGGGACCTAGGGGTCGGACCAAAATTTCTCGACGTTTCATAGCCTCCTGAACACTTTGGCACCATTTTTGGAAATGTCTATATATATATATATATGTGTGTGTACGGGCAATAACTTTCGAAAGAGTTAATTGATTTTGACGAAATTTGGTAGGCACGTTGAAATCCATCACCGCACGAAGCCTATTTAAAATGGGCCTAATCGAACCATCTTAAGGGTGGTTTTTAGGGGTTGAAAACTGTTTTTGGGCCCAAAAATGCCGAAAAAATTCTCAGAACTGTTTCAAAATTGAAATTTAACCCTTTAGTAACGATTAAAATGTGCTGCTAAAATTTTAATAAAATCGGCCCGACAGGACCGGACTTACAAATTTTATGAAAACACTAGTTTGCGGATAGTGCTTTACTTACTGAAGGGTGTATTTATTTTGGTACCGAGGTTGCATTGATAAAAATATTGAAATTAAGAAAAAAAATATTATTTTAAGGGATGTATTAAGGGGTTCAATTTTTTAATTTGTTCAAAAACAAACTTAAGTTCACATAATAAAGCCACAATGCCAGTATTATCAAATACACTATATTGTCGGCAGGGTTTTGGCACTGCGACCCGAGTTTTTTTACAATAAGGATAATGTAACGAGCGGCCCTGACTATCAAGTCGGCGTCGACGAATAACAACAACGAAAAGTCAGTACAGAAAAAAGTAACATTGTGTATGTGAAAAGGTTTATGACTTTGTATGAGATTCGCTTAAACTATTATTTTATTGTGACGAACCTGAACTGTTACAAGTGGCGCCCCACGTTGGGCACCACTTGTAACAGTTCAGGTTCGTCACAAAATAATAATAGTTTAAGCGAATCTCAAAAAAAGTTATAAACGTTTTCACATACACAATGTCACTTTTTTCTGTACTGACTTTTCATTGTTGTCAGGGCCGCTCGTTACAATAATAAATAAGCATTTGTTTAAAAATGTCTAGAAAAATGTGTATTTGCTACAAGGTAACATTATTTACATAAATAAAATAGAAAAAAATATTGATTGGAATAAATAAATATGTTTGAGTTTTATTTGATTCAAGCAATTTTAGTCACTGGCCAAACGTGTTTGTAATAAGTTAACATTTTTATCACTATATATTTATTTATTACCATATTTTTTTTGTGTATTTGAACGAGTGCAATAATAATTAAATCGATTTTCTGATGCGAAATGGATTGCCTATTCACAAAAGTAGAAGTATACATATACAAATCTAGGTCCCTGTTTGCCCCTCACCATATTATTCTTAATATATAACAATAATAATGAATGGTCCATTCAACTTCATTTTATTGTGCTGTGTTTGTTGTTGTATATATCTGCATACAAAACATGTACGCAAAAAGTATCCGGACCATTGCACAAGGCAAGGTGTATTTGCATGACACGTGAGTAGGTACTCTCTGTTCGATTCCCGCTGTGCACAAAAATGTGGGAAAACAAACCAGTATGGTGCAAATAAAAACGTCAATCACTCGTATTATACACATTATAACAATGTCACTGTTAGGAATATTTATTTTTCACGATTTTAAATATTTTGTTACGGAAATTGTTCATACCGTTTTATTATGGCCGTAAAATACACTTTTATTAGCTACGTAGTTATACACGTGTAGAACGCGCGTCGCTGTTCGCCGGGATGCCCCAACCCAATCCCCTCCATTTCCGCCTGGAGACCATTCACCGTATGCCGTGTTGGCACAATTAGTTCTCGCCAGTGCCGCTAGGCTAATACATCTCCGGAATTTTGAGCTAGAGTGGACGAAATTTAACAATGGCGGGACTTTTTGGGGCGTAACATAACTAATAACTAAATTAGCTATGTTACAGTAATAAATAGAATTTTCAGGTTTCGAACTAACACCAATACTTAATATGTAATTTATTTTAAGACTTCGCACGAAGCGAGATTAAAAAAAATATATAATAAATATTAGCAAAAAAAAAAACATTTTAGTGACAAGCTTTTATTTAAATGCCCTAAAAAGGAAAAAAATAATTTTTAATAATTTACGTTCATAATTATAAAAGCGTGAGTCGTGAACTCTATGATAGTTTATTAGTCACGACCCACGCTTTTATAATTATGAACCTAAATTATTAAAAATTATTTTTTCCTTATTTTAGTGCATTTAAATAAAAGCTTGTCTCTAAAAAGTTTATCTTGCTAATATTTATTTTGTTCATTTTAGTCTTTCAAAATTTTACCCCCCTTTGACACCCGTAGGGGTTGAATTTCGAGAAATCCTTTCTTAGTGGATGCTTACGTCAGAAAAGGAACCAACTGTCCAAATTTCAAGTTTCTAGCTTCAGCGATTTGGCCTGGGCGTTAATTAGTCAAAAAAATCCTACATCCCCGTTTGAATCCCTTAGGGGTTGAATTTATTTCTAAAAACGACTTATTTATGTATTCTCATCGGGAATACATATGTGTACAAAATTTCAAATCGATCGGATACGTGGAAGTCGTTCAAAATTAACTTGCAAGTTTTGACCTAAACAAACACACAAACCCACAAACATACATTGCAAGTTAAATAAAAGCTTGTAAAAATATGGGTCAAAACGGAAACAAAATATCCATGAGCGAATTGGTGGGATACGAACCAATGACAGAGCAATCCTAAGGCTAGCAAGCCAACCACTGCATCACTCTGTTCTCATTTTTACCTTACAAATGCCACTAACTCCTTTCTTTCGTACCTACGGTAGAAAGTTAGAACGTAGCTTTAGAAGTATACGGTGTGAAGTATGACCGAAGTAGCCCGTTCCAACACACAGTTTGTATGTACGGTCGATGTGTTGAGGGACGGTGAAGAGAAGGGGGAGGGGTTAGTGAACGGTGTACGAGGCACATGGGGTTTGAGAGGGTGGTTTGCTTCACTTCACGTATACCGAGGGATAGACTGATAGATAGAACTTGTTGGATGCGCGCGTTCTATAACGCTCTATATACGTGTGCAATGTACATGTAGCTCTGTAGCTACCGGCCACGGAAACCGGAAACGTCCAATAGACGTGTCTTGAAGGGGACAAGTCATCAATATTTTGTTAGTTTCGCTACACTGCAAAACGTCTGCGTGTGCTACTGTTTTCAATCGGGGCCGGTTTCAGGTTTTTGATGTGAAACATCTTATGTCAGGCTGTGAACAGCCGCGTGAGGGGAAATATGCAACGAAATATCAATGCAACGAAATGTTTCTCCTTCGCTGCTGTTCTCCCCACCACTGCGGCACTTATTTTACTGCTCTAAACAAAGTAAATTTCAGCCGTCTCCTCTGCGATTTCTTGCTAAGTTTTTACATACCTGTGTCTGTACTTTGGTAGTTTCATTTCACAATTAAATAAAACACGACGTTTTAAATTATATAACGATTGTTTCGCATAACACGGTGACTTCGTCAGATAAAGATTTTTTGAAGTGAAAACTTCCTTAGGCGCGCTTTGCCTGGGCTGTAAACAACAGTGATGTGAAATGCACCCGACGGTGATAATCGGGGCTAGTCGGCTCAAACACGAACAAGTATTTGCAATATGCTGGTAATAGTGTGTAGTTCATAAGTGTGCTAATAGATGTCACTAAAAACTTAATACGAGTAAAAAGTCATTTGTAGTTCACAAGTGCGCTAACAGATGGCACTAAAACATATATTTTGTAGTTCACAAGTGTGCTAAAACTTAATATTATCGTTAAAGTATTATATTAATTAAATTTAATTGTATAGGCCGATTTTAATATTTTTATGATTAAACTGTGTGATTAAAAAAATTATATATATATTTTAAAATTAGAAAATCTCAAGTTTTCACTTCTGTCGTATGGTCATAAGCACACAGCCATTTTTTTTTTGAAGCAAGTTATACATTTGCTGCAGCGTATAAAGTATAACATAGTTAGTGCTTACAAATTAATATTTATCGTTAAAATAGCAGAACTAGAAATTTAAAACAGCAAGATTATAATTTTGTTTATTATTTACATTATTAACTTCCCATTGGAAGTTATTGTAATGGGTCCGAAAATCGAAATCAAAATGTATAACAAATTTTTGTTTGAAGGTCACTACACTATTTTTAGAAAGATGTCTGTATGTGTGTGTACGTACGTATGTATGTGTCCATTTTTTTCTAAGACGAAATCTCGAGAATGAAAAATGATATCGACTACGTTAGGGTGCCAATCGACGCGTATTAACGTAAATATGATCTGAAAGAAATTTTTTTAAAATCGGTTCAGTCGTTCTTTTTTCTTAACCAAATAACCTCCAAAAAAGTAGACTTTACACAATATCTCGCGAATAAAAAATTATATCGACTTCGTAAGGGTGTCAATCGAGACGTGTTAACGTCGTTTTTATCCGACATAAATTTTATAAAAATTGGTTCAGCCGTTTTTTTTTTTTAATTATTGTTAAAAATAAATAATAATTATGTTTTAATGATTAAAATGATTACTTTTCTGTGTAATATCTAATTTAATTATTGTTATTAAATATTTATCAAACTGGGAAGTTCGTCGTGTGGACCTCAAGGGTCGCACTTTAGTCCTAATAAACGACCCATCTCACGGCTTGTTAATTTATTATCTTAGTAGGAATACATTATCTTAGTAGGCTTAGGTTATGACAAAAATCTGTAAAATGTTTGGTACAAAATAAAAAATACCTATATTACTCTTATTTTGATTTCTGTTAATTGGGGACTAATAATTGAGTTTTTTGGTAAGTGGGCCAACTGAAGTGGGACAGGGCTCTACGTATACAAATCTAGGTCCCTGTTTGCCCCTCACCAGTTAACAATAATAATGAATGGTCCACGTCACGGCTTGTTTATCAATATATTCTGTCAATTGTAATAATTAACATAAAAAAGTGGTAGACTACAGGTTAGTTGTTGGAAACCTGCGCCTTGACTCAATAAAAATTTTCTCGATGATCAGCGTATAATAAAGTAAGCTGATACATCAGCTTTTGTACCCGAATGCTAATATAAAATATATAGTCAACAATAGAAGACGTAGACAATAATATCATATATATAACCAAGATCTAATTTCTCTTTTCTGGAAACAAATACCAATCACGGAAATGTTTTCATTCATCAAAAAATAAATTTTTATACTTATTTTATTTCGTTAATAAAAATTCTATAAAAATATTATTTTCGATTTTATCAGGTCAAACGTAACTGATAACTTTTTACAAAAGTCTCTTCTTTTACGAGCCTAGATGTTAGCGTGCTTGGCGCCGCAACCTCTGGACTGGACTGCCGTGGGTTCGAATCCCACCTGCGCTCATGGATGTTTTGTGATGTTATTTAGTTTTAAGTTAGTTGTTATTTAGTGTAGTTGAAAGACGCTAATGACCTTAGATGACGGACGCGTCTATAATCTACAATAAATAAATAAATAAAATCTTCTTTTACGATTCTACCTATCACTGTAGTTTATTAACTTCCCATTAGAAGTTATTGTAATGGGTCCGAAAATCGAAATCAAAATGTATAATACATTTTTATGTTTCAAGGTCGCTACACTATTTTTAGAAAGATGTCTGTGTGTGTATGTGTGTGTGTACGTACGTACGTATGTGTCCATTTCTTTCTAAGACGAAATCTCGAGATGCCAATCGACGCGTATTAACGTAAATATGATCTGAAAGAAATTTTTTCAAAATCGATTCAGCCGTTCTTTTTTCTTAACCAAATAGACTCCAAAAAAGTAGATTTTCCATAATATCTCGCGAATAAAAATTATATCGACTTCGTAAGGGTGTCATTCGAGGCGTGTTAACGTTATTTTGATCCGACATAAATTTTATAAAAATCGGTTCAGCCGTTTTTTTTTTTAAATTATTGTTAAAAATAAATAATAATTATGTTTTAATGATTAAAATGATTACTTTTCTGTGTAATTTCTAATTTAGTTATTGTTATTAAATATTTATCAAACTGGGAAGTTCGTCGTGTGGACCTCAAGGGTCGCACTTTAGTCCTAATAAACGACCCACCTCACGGCTTGTTCCAGATATGTATTATGTGACTTCTAAAAACATTGTCGATTTCAAATCCAGTGATGTATAGTTACTTCACTTTTCAACGATCCAAGTGCAATAAGAAAATAAAAAGACTAATGTGTGATGTGTGACAGCCTTATAACAACACACAACAGGGTCAGCATGAAGGGCCAAACGACGATTTTATCGAGGACAAACATTCCACTTTTCAAAGATCAAAGTATAACCATAAAGCAAAAAGCAAAAAAGGTAAAGAGACTATAGCCAACGATCGACACAGTCTTTCGGTAGTAAACGCAAACGGAGTCCAGCCTATAAGTTTTAAGGTTTATTTTCTTTTCTTTTTTGAAAATGTCGACACATTTTACATTTTGATGTTCGAAGTCATAAGATTATTTTACGATGTGTAGGTACGCCTTCAGAAAATCTAAAGTAGGTACACGCCGTAAGACAATCGACTAGGCCCTACAGTCAGGGTTCATTCTGATTGGTCAAATACCTCATCTTGATGTCGTTTGACTCACACACACACCTAAACGAACGTAACAACTAACTAGTGAACTCTGTATACTAATATGGATAGTTGATAGCGATTAAAAATGGGTTTTGTATGTGGAGAATGTTCAAAAACATGCATATTCTTCAAGACAGTAAAGGCTATAACTTGATATTTTGTTAGAGTTGAAACTCTTTTGGTGAACGTCAAAATTCGTAGTTTCTTGATATCAAAAATCGTCTGCCAGCAGCTGTCTAAGCCAGCTAGGCCTCTCCCGTTCTAGCCGGCGCGATCCGTCACCTCTCTTGATTCACTAGTCAGTCGACATCCAAAAGTGCGGCGGTAGTCTCGTCTCTCTCATACGCCTGCATTCTATATAGTCTATCGCACTAGGCCGGCGGACTGCTTGACACACCAGTCTTACGTCACGTTGACAGTATTTGCCGATCTCGCTCTAACGCATGGCATTTGAAAGCGAAAACTTCTCTCTCCGACACATGGAGTGTCTTTTTTACGTATCGTTTTAGAAACATAAAAAAATATTTGCTACTAGCGGTACCTGCGTATAATGTAGTACTTTTTAACGTTAGTTTTTAACCTGTTATAAAGCATATGGTCAGTATAGTGTCGTTTATTTCCAATGCAACGAAAACGCACTGTACGTCCACCACAATGCACTGCACGTCCACCATAACGTACTGTACGTCCACCACATAATTCTATTATTATTTAGATTATGTAACATTTAGATAATCGACGCTTCACTGTAGCGAGTATTTTTTCGACAAGCATGTCGTGTCAACTCCAATCACCTATCGTGAAACTCTTAAACTATCACCTATAGTGAAACTCTTAAAAGCTTCCAGTCTTAAAAGGTAAAAACTATAAAGTGATTTCACAACGAGTTTTCATCACACGAGAAAATGTTTGTCGTAGTTTTCAAAAACTTTTCTATTATTATTTAAAACGATAGAAATACTTCTTGTATAGAAGAAGTTTAAAATTTATCAAAATATTCAATATATTTTTCATCATCAAAACACTCTCCTGATTACGGTATTTTTAAATGGTTTTAATTAGCTTGACCCTGTATATTTGTTTGATTGATTGTTTGTTTCAAATCTTGCGACAGCTTTTTCAACTACTTCTATTTAACTGATTCTTATGAAACTTTGCACACACATTGAGTTCCCGTGGCAATACAATATTATGATAATTTCAACTTGGTAACGATGATGGAATCAAGAGGTGGATAGTTGAAAGGATGAGGAGTTTGCAAAATGATACGGGCCAGAAATCAAACTAAAAACTAGAAAATAAAAATAGGTAAAAAAACTTTCAAGTTAAACGGTTTTATTTTAAATCATCAGCTGCACCAAAAACTAGAAAATAATTAGGACACAAACCAAGGGTACTTTGTGTCGCTGCCTCAGCGGAATAAGTAATAAAAACGTGGGGCGCATTTGAAATATTTCTGTTGGTATGGGCTTGGAAACACAAAAAACGTAATTTTACAGCTTCGTACAGTTACCACAGTGTACAATAGTAAAGTCTAGTGTACACGAGATCACTAGTGCTCATTAGACAGTGATCCTTTTTAATGATACCGTTTGAACGTTGCAATGTGGTTGCAATTTTTCAGTGATATATAATCATATCATTTAATGCTTACACGTGAAACGAAATGATGAAAGTAGGTGATAGGACACATTTTAATGATGATCATTAAATCAACATAATATGTTTACACATGAACCGCATTTAACAAATCACTAGATCGTTTCAGTCTACGTGAAAATGTTTAGTCAAAAGGTTGTATTGGCAGCAACAAAACTTTTATATACCTATACGTTATAATCAAAAAGAAATGTGTCCTCCAAATGTCATGTTTCAGATACCAATGGTATGAACAGAATGATGAAATTTGTAAAAACACATTTACCTCTTTTCACCCCTCTAGGGGTGAAATTTTAAAAAATCTTTTCCTAATGGGTGCAGTCTCACTTAGCAATCATTTTAAAATAGAGGTATTGGATCAGTGGCGGCCGGTGGTTAAAAAGTGTGGTAGTGCGCAAAATACCTAACCCAAAAATATGATCTCTTTGTTGCGCTCATTAATTATCTACATCTCTTTTTTACTCTAATTAATTTTTTTGTTCAGATTAGCTGTGGGTACAGCTATTGGTGTAATAAAATTCTATGAGTAATTTCGATAAATAACTTTTTTGAGCAATTTGTAAACTTTAAGAAATATAGTTTTTAACTATCATAGATAACATTTTTTTTTAATTTAAAGTTTACGACTGATAACGGAGTTATTTTAAATTTAGAAATATGTTCCATGTTGAAACCACACATATTTTTTGTACTTTTTCATTTCAATGCAAATCTTATTTCTTGGTCCCACAAAGCATATTTCAAAACGATTTTAAAATAAGAAAAATGAACAAAATGAAAAGCTATTTAGATAATAATATGATTTTCAAGAACAAAATAGATTTCTTTATAAATTTGAGAACACACAAAAATAAGATAATATTTATAGGAGGCGACGCTATAAACGGTTTCTTTGATATTTGGATTGGAGTTTGAATGGCCTTGAAACGTCCAGTCCCTTTAAATCGGTTCCGATTTTTAAATGCCGCACCATAAGAAATTCAAAAGACGTTTTCGTGGTAAAAAATAGTTAATTCATATTTTAAACTTGTAACCATTGATGTTCTGAGTTCAAAACACAAGATTTTAAAATCACAAGACAATAAAAAACGTACACTGATAAAACGTCACTTTCATTAATGTGAGAAATATCTGGGGAAGAAACCATAAGGAGTCCCGAACAAGCACGAAATACCTATACTATGTTGGTGCAATGGCATTTTTCGCGGGGTGAAAAGGGGGATGGTACAGGAGGGAGTTCCCCAAAAACACATACGCCAGGGATTTTTGGTGCGATGTAGCGTTTTTTGCGGGATGAAAAAAGGGGGGTGCAAGGGGGAGTTCGCCACAAAACATACGCGGGGTGAGGATTCACTGAATTGTTCCAAGACTTCATTGGGTATCTTCGGACTCTCTTATTAGACGCTAATGACCTCAGTTGTCTGGCGTCTATAATTTACAATTCATTCATTCATTCGGACTCTCATGGCTTGATCCCTATAGAGTATAGAGTAATAGACTCTTGTCATAAATGGCGCTAGCCGGTAAGTAAAAATTATTAAATGAATGCATAATGACTGCAGACAGTATATGAACACCTATTGCCGCGATAGTGGAAAGTTTAGGGTTAGAATCCCTACGGTGACATAGGTTTGAATTAATGATTTTTTCCTGATTACAGCATTGTGTTACGTCACTGTTCTTACAATAGGTGTTTCATATACTGTTTGCAGTCATTATGCATTCATTTAATTATGTATTTACTCATGACGTCCGTGTTAAAATTTGTATTTATAGTAAAAATTATGACTAATCAACTACCGTTTCAGCAGTTTTCTTGTCTGAGTGTCGTCTCGTGTCGAACCAACCTACTCTTTGTTTGTACACAAAAAGACGGGAAATTTATTATTGATGTTATTTAATTTACTTTTATAGCGCCGCGTCGCTTTTCATCGTTGTGCGGTGAAAAAAAAATGGCAAGCGAAATCAATTACACGAAAAACGGAAAAGGAAATTAACGCGTTATATAAGCAACATTTTCGTTCAACGAAGCTACCAGAAATTTTAAAATTAAAACGAAAAAAGTTAAAAAATTTAACTGATATAAACGAGGATTGACATGTCAACGCAAAAACTAGGAATGATAAATGAGAGAGGCGATGAATTAAATGGATGCATAATTAATACCACAAATTCCAATGCAAACATCGAGATATGTACAAATGAATATACCTACATACCATGCATAATATATTTACATTACGCCACGTTTCGTCGGAATAAGTTGCCTTTTAATTCGTTTTAGCACGTTTATTTACATTCAAAATACAGGATGGTGATTGAATTTCATTCAACTCGTCATTCGTGACTCTCGTGTAATTGTACCTCAAGGTATATGATCTGCATTAAATGATCCCACTCGAAATATCTCAATGAGCCTGTAAAGGACTTTTTTTTATTTCGTCATTAGAAAGAGCCTCGTCTAACTTAAATAATGGATTTTTGTATAGCTCCTGCTTCTAAAGTTCAATATTCGAGCACTGTGAGGCGGGCGTAAAGAGGCGTATTTTAGTCACCGTGCGTGAAAGTCCAAAGAGTGCGTAAAAGTATAATCTCTACATCTTATAAATTCGCCCACTTTGTACAATACAAGCACTATTTACTGGCTATCGATCGATGTGTTATTATATATAGCGACGCGTCTATAAAGTCCACATCATGAGAGAGTCATATTTTTAATGATTTATACAGAAAATAATAACTTTAATAAAAATAAACTAAATCGTAACTTAGCCTGTAATTGTAAAGTTTTAAGGACTCGAAGAGCGAATTTTCAGTTTTCATAATTTTTTTAAGTTGATTGCCTTTATAGATTGTCGATTATTTATACATTGTTCTATGTTTCATAGATAAATTATGATGTCTTGTTATATAGTTTTCTTCATTATATTGTTAATTAGTAATAAATTACATTTTAAGAGAAAAAACTTTAATTGGATATAAAAAAATTCGACTGATGACCAGTCCTATACTTCCCACCTAGTAAATATTTACAAAAAATAAACACTCTTTTTTTTTTATTCTTTGACTAGGTCCAAATAACCTTAGCTGTTGGTGGTCTTTATTCTTTGAAAAAAGCATGGTCCTTTTTTTTGTTTGGTGATCTACTGATGGCTAGCTTAATATAGCAAAAATCATGGTTACCTTGATTTACGTACAATTTTCTTTTTTTAGTAAAATATTTTTTTTTCTTGAAAACTATACATTTTAAAGAAAAAAATATTTACATTTTTTTCATATTA
The DNA here is from genome assembly GCA_039654895.1 of Mongoloraphidia duomilia. Classification (NCBI taxonomy): domain Eukaryota; kingdom Metazoa; phylum Arthropoda; class Insecta; order Raphidioptera; family Raphidiidae; genus Mongoloraphidia; species Mongoloraphidia duomilia. The sequence goes on from CM077524.1 coordinate 7,295,505, forward strand.
TAACATTTAGAATTCATTTATATTTTTTTTTACCTATGTTAACACGTGACATTGAGAACGTTTTCTTTAATATCTCAGGATCCACTGAACCGATTTGACTCAAAATCTAATCAGATCTAAGTTAAAGGCTAATAAACACAATAGACCAATCGGCATGGCCGTATGTTGTTCCGTTCTTACGATATCGAAGGTGAAAAATTGACCACATACACATACACACACACACACACAGTTAGACGCTAAAGACCTCTGTTGTCGAGCGTCTATAATCTACAATTCACTTCACACACACACACACACACATACAGACATCAGTCAGAAAATGATTTTAAACGATTGCTAGGGCCTCAAAACGTGAAGATCTGTTAAAATCTCGAAATATTTTTTTCGGACTAAATCCATTACTTCCCTACCATAGTAGAGGTGGGAAGTAAAAAGTATAGTGCTAAAAAATCAACCTTAACCGATTCGATAAGGCAACAGTGTCCCATAGCCATTTCGTTTACTCATATGCATACAATATACATATACACGATATGTGGATGTGCGGGTTTACATAGCTATTTATTGTTTCTTTGGATGTTTATCGGCAAACCGATTTGAATAACACTGACAGCAGCTTGCCTGAATTAATTACATAAAGCCTCTTTCACATCAATCGAAAAGCTCTGGTGTAAACAAAGAGAGGGTACGAGGTGAATAAAAAAATCGAAAAAAGTCGAAATTGTCGACAAGTCATTATATACACTAGACACGGTGACTAGAGTCAGTAATGACGACCTTCATATGGACTGTCAAAATCTTATTTTATTTATTTTATTGTAGATTATATAGACGCGTCGACATCTAAGGTCACTAGCGTCTTTCAACTACACTAAATAACAACTAACTTAAAACTAAATAACATCACAAAACATCCATGAGCGCAGGTGGGATTTGAACCCACGGCAGTCCAGTCTAGAGGTTACGGCGCCAAGCATTCTAACCACTAGGCTATGCTGCCCCCACTGTCAAAATCGGTTTGTTACATCCGTAGTTCACAATACGCGATAATTTTACATTGTATAAGGAAAAATTACGGGAATTATGGTAAAAGTGTGCCGAATAAATTTCTAATAACCAAATCAACCTAACAAAGCTCATACATTTGGCTACTGGCCAAAGACATGTCAGGCCATAAACTATTATTAAAAAAAAATGTGAGTAGTCGTGGGACACTCGGCAGATGTGAAACATTTTCATAGCTCTCCCCCTTCGAAGACAATTAGTGAAAGAATTTTTAGAATCGGTTCAGTAGTTCCAGAGATAAGAATTTATGATTTATAATCCCCCCGTGAGAAATTCTCCCTCTGCGAAGATAATTAATGAAAGAATTTTTAGAATCAGTTTAGTAGTTCCAGAGATAAGAATTTATGATTTATAACACCCCTCCGCGAGAAATTCTCCCCCTGCAAAGATAATTAATGAAAGAATTTTTAGAATCGGTTTAGTAGTTCCAGAGATAAGAATTTATGCAAAAAAACCAGAAATAACCATACCTTGCCCGATGTTTTGATTCATATTAAAAGAAATAACGGCTATATCTTGATATAATAAGTGTGGATAACTTATTATAAGAATTTATGATTTATTACCCCTCCCCGCGAAAAATTCTCCCCCTGCGAAGATAATTAACGAAAGAATTTTTAGAATCGGTTTAGTAGTTCCAGAGATAAGAATTTATGATTTATTATCCCTCCCCGCGAAAAATTCTCCCCCTGCGAAGATAATTAGTGAAAGAATTTTTAGAATCGGTTTAGTAGTACCAGACATAAGAATTTATGATTTATAACACCCCTCCGCGATAAATTCTCCCCCTGCGAAGATAATTAGTGAAAGAATTTTTAGAATCGGTTCAGTAGTTCCAGAGATAAAAATTTATTACTAACTACCCACCCCCGCCCGCGAGAAACTATCTCCCTGTGAAAGTATTGAAACATCAATACACAGATTTTGTAGTGGGTATGGCAAAAATAATTTTCTCTAAACTCGGATACACGATTTCATATTTCAATAATTGAATAGAAAGAATAAATTAATATTTCTAGTTCAAGATAAACAAAAAAACATATATAAACTTACAACTGCGAGAATATTGTTAAGAAAACAGCACGACACAAAAAAAAATATTTTCTAAAATCTAAAGTGTTCGATCGAAGTATTGAATCTATATGAAATAGCTGAATATTATGTTTAAGATGTGCAATTGTCCGTGAACGGTGTCTGGACTTTCGTCAACATGAGTGACCTTGAATAAAAAGGTTGTCGCGTTTGCATCTCGACTATAAAACTCTCAACATGAAAAAGAAGCTTTAAGAAGTACCTCCATAACCGAATTCGAGCGTATAACACCTTTAACCCTCAAGAGTCACCTTTTCATGTACGCATATAATACAGGTTAGTTCGATATACATCGTTGTTTTTAAAAATGTAAAAAAAAGCATGTTTGTGTTGAGATTCGAACCCGGGACCTATTGCGAATGAAGCGGCGGTGCTATCTATTACGCTTCGTACATATTACTTAGCAGTGTTATATAATAGGGTATTATAATCATGAACTTCCGACTAACTTCATGGTGTTACTAACGACTAACTTCATGGTGTTAAATTTTCGTGACGCGATGCGCGCGCATCGTAAAAATTCACTCTCATCATTTTTCCATAACGTGCCAAAAGAAGTATAACTTCCAAAATTTAGGTAAAAATGCACGAAAATAATTTTGCAAAACGTTATTATCCAAACAGTTCAGAATAGTACATTGTGTTATAAAAGCAAAACATTTTCAGTTTTACCGAACCTATACTTACAGGGTGATGATTTTTTCGATGGTCATACCATTGCGGTATCTTGGGAACGGTTAAAGATACAAGGATGCGCTTTTTAATGGCAATTAAGAATCTGAAAAGAAATCCAGAATATTCTGATTGGTTCCTGATTTTATCACGAAAAAACTAAAAATTGTGGTTTCAGAAAAAAATTATTATCTTCCTTACCATTGACGCTTATTAACTTTATGTTTTTAACCACTCCGAGTTGAATGATGTCAACAGAAATTTTCTAGGCATTTTAGATTTCAAACTGAGATAATCAACTGTTTTATTTCTTATGGCCGCCATATTGGATTTTCACACTATTAGGCAGTCTAAAAAATAAGATTTTCCAGAAAACTTGCAAATCTTTATTTTTCGTGTGAATTATTTTTATGAAGTCATGAATGCTTTGAAAAACATTTGAAACAATGGCAAAAATGACAGATTGTATTGTTAATTACTGTTAATAAAACTCCTTATAGTACCTATAGATTGTATATCTAGATGTGTAATGCACTATATTACGCACGAGATATATACAGTATTTTTTGCCATATCCACTACAAAATAGTACCTACTTTTCACTCCATTTAAAAAAAATTTTGATAGTTCATTTGCGTCGCCATCTTTACTTCTAGAGTATACCGTGAAGTTCGTGATTAAGTAATGGCAGGCGCACACAGGCGTATAAACAGAAGTTGCTATGGCAACCGTTTACGTTCCGCACTAGTGCGGAAAGTAAAACACTCTCCGCACACTTGCTTGTTAAATGACTCATTAAAGGCCGCTTTACATACATCGAAATTCGAAAGTAGCTATTTTGTAGTGGATATGGCAAAAAATACTTAAAATCGCCATGAAAAGCCCAACTTTTCTCAAATTTTACCAGCCTTGTATCTTTAACCGTTCTAAAGCTACCCAATGGTGAGCATCGAAAAAATCACCACCCGGTATAACCTGACATAAGTAGAAGCTGAAACAGTAAAATTGTAGGTTACAAGGTTAAAAAATATTAAATTTAAGAATTTCAGGAGCTCTAAGCACCTACTTATAATGCTTATCTCTAAATTCGACCCTGAAGATGGCAACTCGTTGCTGAAACGCGTCGTATTAAATCACAAGAAGTCACAAGACGGGCATAATACAAGGTATTTCCAATACTTCATAATACTTATAGTCAAAATAAATTGAACACCTGTATAGATGCAATTTGTTTTGGAAACATAAAAAACAGACAACACAAAAATCGTTGGATAGACAACGGTAAAATGCGAACGAATACATATAAAAAAAGACAATAATATTTTCGGCAAAGGTTCAAGCGATCGTTGCGATACAAACGTGTCTCGTAAAAAGGTACTAGAGGACAGGAGAAAGGCGACGACAAGATAACAAACAGAATGGTCACTGAAACAGGATCGAATTTCGTACACACAGGCGCTATTTTATTTCAGTGTCCCGTGTCCAGTTCCAGTGTGTTGTACACTTCCAGTTTCATAGGATGCTAACCACAGTTCAAAATAACAAAAACACCGCATATAGGACAAAAATCAACCGTACATGTTTATTTTTCTCGTACCTACGGACTGCTCCATAAAGTACAAAAACATGATCTGCTAATATACAAGGTGCTGAATCGTTTTACGGGTAATAGGAATTTAACCCGTAAAATCAAACTTTTGCGATTTACTGCTTCCCTAATTATTTTAGGAAAAATATCTTCGAATAAGAGTTTTAGAACATAAAATTCTGCATCTAAATCATTAAACAAAATTAATTTTTCATGCTTTGTAACGGCCGAAATTTGATATGAAAATGTCAAAATTACCTCAAAAACAGAGAGTGATAGCCATGGAACTTGAACAAATGATTAGAAATTATTCTGACAGCTAAAACGTCATCATTTTGTTCAAGTTCCATGGCTATCGCTACCTGTTTTTGAGGTAATTTTAACATTTTCATATCAAATTTCCGCCGTTACAAAACATGAAAAATTAATTTTGTTTAATGATTTAGATGCAGAATTTTATGTTCTAAAACTTTTATTCGAAGATATTTTTCCTAAAATAATTAGGGAAGCAGGAAACCGCAAAAGTTTGATTTTACGGGTTAAATCCCTATTACCCGCAAAACGATTCAGCACCCTGTATGAAAATGTAACGAGGTTTCTGTCTGTAATTTAGTTTTCTTGCGGACTTTTCGGGTATATTTTGTGATAGGACAGGTGAACGGCTTTCCAGATTTTTTGTCTGTATGTCGGTCTGTTTGTGGCGGCATATCTCGAAAACGGCAGAACCGATTGGTACTCAAACTTAAAACAGAGCTATTAGGTATAGTTTATCATAAAAAATTTGATAACAGACTACTTGAATGGAATTTTTTATAAAGTGAAACGAAACTTTACGTCAATATCAACAAAAAGAATTTTATTTAACACATGCACGCTTTTCGTGTTTGTAATGTGGATCTTACTGCTGTCAGTGAATCTAAGGTGTTTAATTATTGTAGATTATAGACGCGTCGACAACTTGGTGATTATCGTCTTAAATTACCTACATTAAATAACAACTAACTTAAAACTAAATAAAATCACAAAACATCCATGAGCGCAGGTGGGATTCGAACCCACAACAGTCTAGTCTAGAGGCTGGTACCAAGTACGCTATCCACTAGGCTACGGTGCCCTCTACTCTAAGGTGTTTGATATTAATTTAATTAAAGTCCAAAACCATGCATGTGTCGAATAAAGTATAGTATGCAACGCGTGTGGTAAATCTTTATGCGTCGCAGGCGCAATGTTTTGAGCACTCGCGTTCGGCTCGCGATGCACACTCGTCAAGACTCGTGTGCACCCGCCTGACGCATAAAGATGTATTTAGCATTATTTAACTAAATGAAATTTCATCGATATCGTTTATTTTCCCGTAAGAAGTATTTTCAAGCGTATTCCTCTAAAATAAATTTCGGGAATCTACTCATCAGTGGGCAAGACAATCTTTCAATCAAAAATTCGACTGATGACCAGTCCTATACTTCCCACCTAGTAAATATTTGCAAAAAATAAACACTCTTTTTTTTTATTCTTTGACTAGGCCCAAATAACCTTAGCTGTTGGTGATCTTTAAAACACAATTTAATTTTTATTCTATGAAAAAAGCATGGCCCTCTTTTTTGTTTGGTGATCTACTGATGGCTAGCTTAATATAGCAAAAATCATGGTTACCTTGATTTACGTACAATTTTTATTTTTTTTTAGTAAAATATTTTTTTTCTCGAAAACTATACATTTTAGAGAAAAAAAATATTTACATTTTTTTCATATTATAACATCTAGAATTCATTTATATTTTTTTACCATGTTAATACGTGACATTGAGAACGTTTTTTTGAATATCTCAGGATCCACTGAACCGATTTGACTCAAAATCTAATCAGATCTAAGTTAAAGGCTGATAAACACAATAGAACAATCGGCATGCCCGTATGTTGTTCCGTTCTTAAGATATCTAAGGCGAAAAATTGACCACACACACATACACACACACACACAGACAGACATCAGTCAGAAAATGATCTTAAACGATTGCTAGGGTCTCAAAACGTGAAATCTGTTAAAATCTCGAAATATTTTTTTCGGACTAAATCCATTACTTCCCTACCATAGTAGAGGTGGGAAGTAAAAATAGGTAGATAGAAGATTGTAGACGCTTAATAACTCATTCAACCAAAAAGGCCGATCAGTCAATACTTATAACATTTCAATAATCTTCGATTTATAATGGAATTAACACAGGATAACATGCAATTTAACAGACACGTCACCACAAAACGAACTGTAGATGCTGAGTGGCTCCATTGTTGAGTGATACAATAAGACAATGAGTACATTGTTACTGGCAGACGACTTGAGGCCCTCAGGAAACAAGTGACGCACCGCCATTTAAATAATTTATAGCCTGTTGAATATTCATTAGTTAAGTGATATAGGTACATTTATTGTAACCCGATCTTATACCAGGAAATTCTGATGGATGTCATTGCCAACTTAATGGAAGCAAGTGCAAGAAATTCATTTTACAGAATGATTCCAAATATTTGAAGAAAAAAAAAGACTTCTCCGGCCTATCCTTTTTTTCATTCTCGTAAAGTAGTAAGCATTTAATTTTTCTTATTGTCGAAAAATTCACAGATTCACAGATAACAGCATATATGAAACATAATTAACTGTTTATTATACACACAATATTTATCAATGCACTGTTTAGTTTTGTCAGGAATAACCCTATTATTCTTCTGTTATATACGCGTTCACTTTTGCTTGATTACTTAACTTTTAAATGGATTTTTCTACAGTATTTATTAACATTTGCTCAAAAATAACACCGCAGATCGTCGCAAATACCTCTCAATTAACTAGACATGATTTAAAACACATTTCGAAAAAATTGCACTTGTTCAATTTTGCATGATTGCTCCTCACTTGATCGCGACACCGTTGTCTTTTGGCCTTGAACGAAAACTCGTAGCTCTGCCCCCATATACGAACATAAACATTTCCAATGTTAAAAGTATATTTTTCTCACATTAGAATATTATAAACGAATAAAAACTACACGGAGAACAGCACTCAACCGAGAGCAATGCGCGCGGTAAATCTGCTGCATTTGAATCATAAAAATACTTATTTTGATGCTTTAATATTTTGTAACATTTTCACGATTTCCTTGACTTATAAAAAATACTGTGACTTTTCCAGGTTTGCTCAACAACTGTGGTCGAGTCGATGGTCGATTGTGCAGTAATCGCGTAATACGAATTCAATAGTGAAGAGGTCACAGAGTACCGACTGAACAGTGAACAATCAACGAGTCGCGTGAACGTCAGTCGACTAGCATATAACCTTGAATCGCGATTATAATATGTATTCTCATTCGCTGCTATTGCTATAATCTATGTGGCTAATAATCGACTTGAACAATCGAACATTTCGATTGTAAAATCTAACTCCGAGTCGATTGTGGACTCGATTGTTATTATGAACGATTGCAATTGTTTCGACTGTAAAAAATATCTCGTAATCGCCCATCACTATTATGCATATATGTAATAGAGTCTACTATTACTTTAGTCACGACGAAATATCTTCAAATAAACTATAAAAACAGCATTTGATGATGATTAACGAAATATCTAGTCTGCAAATTTATTTTAACGATTACTTTTAGAACAAATTCTCTTTGAAGTATTTCATATTATATTTAACATAAACATTCATTGTACGTACTGCGTCTATCTTTACACAATCCAAAATAACAGATGAACGCCGCCGGTCAAACAGACATGCGAATAATATGTTGAAACAATAAAACAGTTTGATGGCCCTCTTAGCCACTTGAAAGAGATCGTATCACAAGGCGGATTTTACTCATCACATAAAAATAACTATGCAGGCCATGAACAATATAAAAAATAGGAAACCTTTCAGTGAGAATCAAGTCACAATTTTTTGTGATAAAATTCTTTTCGGTCCACTGGATATTTAACTCTCCTTGATTCTAAATGTTGAACATTATTGGAATAGATTCTATAAAAATTAATAAACAAACATTTGAAAAATTCTACACATTTATTAATCTCAACGATCGTTTCGTGTTCCTAACCCATCATCAGGAGTTTACATTAAAACTAGTTTTAATGTAAACTCCTGATGATGGGTTAGGAACCCGAAACGATTGTTGAGATTAATAAATGTGTAGAATTTTTCAAGTGTTTGTTTGTAATTTTTATTCAATCATGTTCTACCAAGTGCCTAGCGATAATTCTATAGAATTTATGGAATAGATTCTATTTAGCTTTAAAAAATGCTCGATGTATTCTTTATCTTGCAGTTGTCGAGCGTCTATAATTTGTAATCGTTCATTCATTCCCTATTCCAGTAATGTGCTGTCCACTATTGTGTAAGTCAGAGGCTCCCAATCTTTTCTCTACTGCGACTCCCTTTACAGGTTGTAATTTTTTGCGACGCCCTTCTAAAAGAAGATACATGTGTGTAGCTCTAGCAGACAATAAAATTACTTTATTATTCAAAGAAAACTCCAAGGAAAAAGAATACCTACTTATAGAATCTTAATTATTATTTATTAGATTCTAATAAAAAAACTACAAACAATGCAATTGATGAACAGGATGAGCTTGCTTTTCTTAGCATAACTTCTCAAATAGGGACTGAAGTTTTGAAATTGCGACTCGCCTAGGATACCGCCGCGACGCCCCAGGGCGTCGCGGTCTGTTAGGCTCATTTCGCACCAAACCAGTCCAGTCAAGTCGGACGCTATTAGATTGGACATATTAACTTATCGTTGAAATAAAGACAATGTGTAAATCTGGTTTCACACTAAGTGCGTCACGTCCAGTCCGATCGCGTCAAGACTTGTCAAGACTGATTGCGACTCAGCCGGTTGAATTTTTAATGCCAGTCTGCCCAGTCTTGAGACTCAGAATGAACGTAGAAACCTTAATTTTATTATTGCAAGCAAAAGAGGGCATTTAGTAAGTCCTGGTATGTATGGAATGAACCCAAAACAGATTTCTTCGTTTCTTCATCCTTCTTCTTCTGTGTAGTCGACGTAAAATTATGCCTTGGAGAAATACGTCCATTTTGGCACAAAATTCTTCACAAAACTGTGCCGCGGCGACCGAATCGTTGCTGTCGCGAACTTCGATCGGAATTTGCGGGACGGCTGACGTGACGTATTCAATGCGAAAGGAAATATTGACGTGACTTGACTGGACAAAATTTGACTGGACTGGTTTGGTGCGAAATGAGCATTAGGGAACCTCTGGTGTAAGTGATAAAAATTAAAGGTTATTGGTTCAAAAAACGGATCGTCAAAAATTTAACAGAATGTGTTGCAACAGTTTATTTTCTATACAGATACACAAGTATTATTCATCCAATAAAAAGTTGAACTGTCGAATTGCTCTGTCCGAAGTTTTGTGTCCGCGAATGCAAGTTTTTAATGTGTGTGTGTACGGTAAAGTGTGCCAAAATGACTACAATGAAGAGAGGATTCGAATGAAAATTTTTCAAGTAGACCAACAGGTAGGGAATGCAATCTCGAGCCGAGATTGGCAATTCGAGATCTCGCGAGGTAAGTTTGGGTTCGAGATTGGCAATTCGAGATCTCGCGAGATTGTCTGGCGAGATCTCGATAAATCTCGACAATATCGAGATTTCATCTACTTTTAAAAAGAACGTATTTTTTTGTATCTAAAAATGAAAACTACTTACTTGGGACAGTGTGACTGTGTACGTGTGTGATTTATTGCGTAATGCACTGTGCAGATGATTATTATTCATTACTTTCCTTAAATAAACGTAGATTTTTTTGTTTCAATTAATGTTTTGTTTTATTTTCAAAATATAACAGCAATACCCCAACTCACACAGCATATACTATATGTTAGGAAGCATAGGGTAAGTTACTATTAGTAACGTTCACGAACATTTGGTTTGAATTGTTCTTAGACATATTCAGTATTTACTTAGATTTGTAATTTGTTAGCCATCTAATGCTTGTTATAAAAATAACTGTCAATTTCACTCAAGAAAACAATAATTAAAACAATATATGCAGAGAAACAAACAGAATCAATTAGCGCGACTGTCAAAAACTATTACGTATAAGTTTTCTTTCAAGCGCGTTCGTTCTTGAAATCTCGTTCGAGATCTCGACCATATCGGGTCGAGATCTCGAACGAGATTTCAAAAACGAGATTGCATTCCCTACCAACAGGCTACTATGATTCAAATATGTTGCAAATATGACCTTATTGCACAATCGTTTGACACAAACTCTCAAAGAATTTCTCCATTTTATAAATTCTCGAGATTTTTCCGTCTACACAGCGCAATTTCAAAGCGAATCGGATCAATTTCGCGAGAAGCGTGTAAAAAACGATGCAACAGAAATATTTCTTGAATGGGATTTTTTCCTCTCAAGTTGCAAACTTTCCGAAGATAGAAACAAAAGAGAAATCCTCAGTAAGGTGAACAAAAGAGATTCGACGAGTAGGTGTGGGTGTGTGTGTATACCGTATTGTATGCATCTGGAGAGTTCACTCAGACTTCTGGGTACAATAGCAGAATATAGTATGAGAAAACAAAACAACAACATAACAATGTATATCCATTCTTTAACGGGATAGACTAAACCAAAAGTCGCCACCTTACAATTACCACTATACAACCTCTATACTCTTTTATAAATCGTAGCACATTTTTTGTTGTTTTTATCATATAACTAGCCGTATTTACCCGGAGTTGCCCGGGAATGACAGCCCCTGTTGTGATAGCATAATGAAGTTTAAGCCTTCCCACATATTTTATCTCGCTATTCGTGAAAACTGCATGAAAATCGGTTGAATTGTTTCAGACTTTATCTCGTTTAGACAGACATGCAGCAGGCAGACGTTGCCTTTTATAGATATTATATACAGTGTGTCCACGGATTCATCCTCAACATGGAGATCTTCGTTGTTATGGGAGATAGAGATTTGCTTAAATGAGACAAAATGTGCAGAATCTCCAGTACTACTACCCTGCGTAGTCAAACTTTCCATATTTTGCTTGGTTCGCGACCGACAGTTGAAAAACGAGATTTACCCATTTTCGTTTATGACTCGCTTATTAAGTAAGTTAGAAAAAAAATATTTTCACTTTCTTAAGGCCCTTTTTTATGAAGATTTCAAATCTCTTTTCATATTTTTATTTACTTTTATAGTTTTACAGATACTTGTATTAACTTTGTTTTTTTAGATACACGTCAAATATGGCCATGGCACCATTCGAAAGAGATGTTTTTTCTCTTTAATTTGATATGAGGGTTGATGGATTTATTTTCAAAAATAACAGAGTTATACGTAAAACACTGATTTTTAATATAGTAGGCTATGCTAAATTAATTGATAAAACAGAAGGCTTAGCAAACAGTTGAAATTCGCGTTGGCTTAGAAAACGGCTGTTTTGTTTTAGCTGCTAAAGTGTAGTTTGTTGCTAATTTGTCAGTTTACTACGTGATTTATTAAATTTACTTTTGTTATCATGGAACCATTTTGTAACAATGAAAAATTTGATATGTTATCTTGTTACATTCTATGTCACAAAAATTCGACCAGAGCTGCAGAAATGTACTTCGATCAGTATCCATTCTTCGTCTATTTACAGAAACTTACGAGTAAATTTAATAAACTATGGATCATTTAAAAAGCCGTTTACTAAGTCAACGCGAATAAGTGAAGAAGACAAAACTACTGTTTTACGATCAATTGTTGAAAATCGCTTATTTTTCATTGTTACAAAATGGTTCCATGATAACAAAAGTAAATTTAATAAATCACTTAGTAAACTGACAAATTAGCAACAAACTACACTTTGACAGCTAAAACAAATGGTCGTTTCCATTATGCACACTAAACGGAGAAGGCATTAGCAACGGATTTCGACTGGGTCAGTCTAGTAATTTTTATACCTAAACAATTCTATATTATGTCATTGACTTAAAACCTCAATATTATAACAATATAGGATCACTTAGTCGTAAACCGTAAAGTATTTTATAGTCCATATAGTAATTACCAGTAGCTATTAGGTACACCAACTATGGCAAAACTGTTTCCGTCTCTCAGTGAAACTTTTGATGGATCACTTACTTTATATTTTCAACATCAGACTACTTAACAATACAGTGTAACGGTAGACCCGAACATAGGGAGAATAACATTCATTTACAACTTTGTAGTAAGCTATATGGGCCATAAGATCCAATGTAAATATGTAGTAGATGCTTTGTTTTTTTACAATCTTTTACTTAACTTCACTTGTTTGTAACTAACAAATGCCCCAATGCAATTATAGTGGCGTGTTCTCATGGTTTATTTTGACACGTTAATAAAAAACTAGATACATATATTTTTTCTGTTTTTATTTCTTTCCTACCAATTGTAAAAATATGAAACAAGCCGTGAGGTGGGTCGTTTATTAGGACAAAAGTGCGACCCTTGAGGTCCACACGACGAACTTCCCAGTTTGATAAATATTTAATAATAATAATTAAATTAGATATTACACAGAAAAGTAATCATTTTAATCATTAAAACATAATTATTATTTATTTTTAACAATAATAAAATAAAAAAAACGGCTGAACCGATTTTTATAAAATTTATGTCGGATCAAAATGACGTTAACACGCCTCGATTGACACCCTTACGAAGTCGATATAATTTTTTATTCGCGAGATATTGTGTAAAATCTACTTTTTTGGAGTCTATTTGGTTAAGAAAAGAGAACGGCTGAACCGATTTTGAAAAAATTTCTTTCAGATCATATTTATGTTCATACGCCTCGATTGGCACCCAAACGTAGTCGATGTCATTTTTCATTCTCGAGATTTCGTCTTAGAAAGAAATGGACACATACGTACGAACGTACGTACACACATACACACACACAGACATCTTTCTAAAAATAGTGTAGTGACCTTGAAACATAAAAATTTGTTATACATTTTGATTTCGATTTTCGGACCCATTACAATAACTTCCAATGGGAAGTAAAAAAAAGTATTCTTCTATTTTCCAGATTTTCCTATGACGCAGGACCGGTCGGCGAAATCAAATTCTTCATAATTAAAAACTTCGTAAATAAAAGCTTTTCCTATATATGGTGGACACTTTGTGCCTGGGTACTGTATATAAAAAAGGCAAGTTTTAGTTCAGTAATAATGACGAACGTGTTTTAAATAAAAAACCACTTCTGGTCTCCGTAACAAGAATATAAACATCGACTTTATAGGCTTTTCAACAAAGTCTGAAGAAGTCTCGCTACACGGTTGACCTTGGTTGACCTCTCTGTGTAGTAAAGAACATCAACATAACGTTCCCCTTTATTATCACACAGTGGCGTTGCACGGATGCAATATATGAGAGTGACATAACGAAGGAAGCCACATTGTGAAATCGGTATATCACGGTCACTATAATACCGGATTTCTCAATACGCTATGCCTACACATAGAGTGGAAAATTTTAAAAATCTTTATGTACAGGGTGTCCCAAAATTGCTGGGACACAGAGCTACCACGTGTAGTAGAGGTCAAAATAAGTCGATTGGACCCAATTTATTTATATACCAAAATGTACCGTTTGCCCGTGAGAAGAGTTCAAAGTTTACATAAAAAAACACATTTTTGTACGCTGTTCAGAAATGAGTGAAACAAATTTAATGAAATTTGACAAAAGTGCATTTTAGAGGATTACTCTCCTTTCGGTAATCAAAGAAACCCAAAAGAAATTGTAGAAGAGTTAAAACCACCCTCACCCCCTGACATTTTTTTCAGAACTTTCTTAGGGGTGGTAATACGGTTCTCAAATTTTTTTAGCGAGAAGACTAATTATCTTCATTTTGTTACTCTTATTCCTAGTAGGTACAAGTTAAATAAAATTGTAATACAAAATTTTATATACAAAATTTTATGTAAACTTTGAACTCTTCTCACGAGCAAACGGTACATTTTGGTATATAAATAAACTGGGTCCAATCGACTTATTTTGACCTCTACTATACGTGGTAGCTCTGTGTCCCAGCAATTTTGGGACACCCTGTATAAAAATAGATAAAAAAACTTTTCCGTTAAACGGTTTTATTTTAAATCATCAGCTGTACCAAAAACTAGAAAATAATTAGGACATAAACGAAGGGGCACGTTGTGTCGCTGCGTCAGCGGACTAAGTAATAAAAACGTGGGGCGCATTTGAAATATTTCTGTTGGTGGGCTTGGAAACATATTTTTCTAGACAAGTCGTTCTTACTTAATAATTATACAGTCGTTATACAGATTTTTACGCGCCCCACGTTTTTATTACTTATTCCGCTGACGCAGCGACACAAAGTGCCCTTTGGTTTGTGTCCTAATTATTTTCTAATTTTTGGTACAGCTGATGATTTAAAATAAAACCGTTTAACTTAAAAGTTTTTGTAACTATTTTTATTTTCAAAAGCAAACTAAACAAATTCGAAACACGTACAAAGAGGCACGTCAATGAACTGTGATTAGAAGCATGTTGCTTGCCTGTTATATATGTTTAAATCCCGCCCACTTCAAGATGGGGAACATGAAAGCTCATTTCTCCTCTTGACTATGCTCCGCCCTCTTCTTCTACTGCCCCACGACGTGATATAAGTACTTCACTCCCATACCTTCTCAACCACTCGAGTATCATGTTTATTGCTTCATTGCCGAGTTTTGCTAACTTAACGTTCAGAAAATTCATCTTTTATTATGTTCAATTGTTATTGAATCAAATGTCGTTGAATACTGATTAAACCATGCTCAATAGTTATGACTATGAAAAATTCATAACCTCGATTACTACTTAGCTGTTACTGTTTTTGTGAACCATGATTTTAGCACTCACAAAAGAATGCAAACCCAAAACCTTTCAAGTCAAAATCTAACATAACATTATTTTTACCCGACTGCGCAAAGACAAAAAGGAAGGGTTATGATTTTAGCAATTGTATGTATGACTGTTCCCTCGTAGCGCTTAAACAACTGAACAGATTTTAATAACTTTGGTGTCAATGGCGCACAGGCTTTATTATTTACCTAAAAATATGCAGGCCCTAGTAAAAAAAATAAGTTCTGATTTTTTTACCCGACTATTTCCGATACCTATTTCTTTATAAATATTTTTTTCTGGATCAGTAAAAAATGTTAAGTAAAATTGGAAGTTGAAAAAACTAAAAGGAAAAAACTCGGTATTAAAAGTAGTCGGGTACTATAGTAGTTTATACAATTTGTACAATTATGTATATGACGCGAGGGATAATACTGGTACGCGAGACATAGACGAGCGTACCAACACCCCGAGCGTCATATTATTATACATAATTGTAACTGATATCGACTACGTTAGGGTGCCAATCGACGCGTATTAACGTAAATATGATCTGAAAGAAATTTTTTCAAAATCGATTCAGCCGTTCTTTTTTCTTAACCAAATAAACTCCAAAAAAGTAGATTTTACACAATATCTCGCGAATAAAAAATTATATCGACTTCGTAAGGGTGTCAATCGAGGCGTGTTAACGTCATTTTGATCCGAAATAAATTTTATAAAAATCGGTTCAGACGTTTTTTTTTTAATTATTGTTAAAAATAAATAATAATTATATTTTAATGATTAAAATGATTACTTTTCTGTGTAATATCTAATTTAATTATTGTTATTAAATATTTATCAAACTGGGAAGTTCGTCGTGTGGACCTCAAGGGTCGCACTTTAGTCCTAATAAACGACCCACCTCACGGCTTGTTCAACTATTAATTACAGGTAGAGGCAGTGTCGGCTTTAGGAGGGGGGGACCCGCGAATCATTCAGTTAAGAAAAGGAAAATGCTCGTTAATAATATAAATTTAAGAAATAAAGGGCGCTAAAGAATATCTCGCCCGGGGTGCATATCAATTAACGCCACAGTATTCATCCTTTATCATTATCTATTTATCGTTTATTTTTCCTCTTAATATTGTTATCGCTTTCAATAGGCTTGAGTTTAAAAAACCGCTACGATTCGCTTTGACCTCAAGTTTATATTGTACCCACACATACGTATTGTACCTACAGGTACGAAGTTGAACTTTCTGTTTAATGAGGGACTCGTCTGTGAGCGAACGCTACAGGCTACGGCGTAGCCTTTAAGAGATGTTTCATTCAGTGTTTTCTATTATGCGGCTACATAATGTATTTCATTTACCTTCACGGAACAAGCCTGCTATTGTCTAATAATTTAGAGGTTATGTTTTTTGTTCTGCAGATATTTCCGTCATGCAATCGTTTTATAAAATGGCTTTATAGGTTTGTTCCTACATTTAATCATGGATTTGGCCCACCTCTACTATGGTAGGGAAGTAATGGATTTAGTCCGAAAAAAATATTTCGAGATTTTAACAGATCTTCACGTTTTGAGACCCTAGCAATCGTTTAAGATCATTTTCTGACTGATGTCTGTATGTATGTGTGTGTATGTGGTCAATTTTTCGCCTTCGATATCGTAAAAACGGAACAACACACAGGCCATGCCGATTGTTCTATTGTGTTTATCAGTCTTTAACTTAGATCTGATTAGATTTTGAGTCAAATCGGTTCAGTGGATCCTGAGATATTAAAAAAACGTTCTCAAGGCCACGTATTAACATAAGAAAAAAAAAATATAAATGAATTCTAAATGTTATAATATGAAAAAAAAGTAAATATTTTTTTCTCTAAAATGTACAGTTCTCGAGAAAAAAAATATTTTACTAAAAAAAATAAAAATTGTGCCTACGTAAATCAAGGTATAACAATGATTTTTGCTATATTAAGCTAGCCATCAGTAGATCACCAAACAAAAAAGAGAGCATTGCTTTTTTTCAAAGAATAAAAAAAGAGTGTTTATTTTTTACGAATATTTACTAGGTGGGAAGTATAGGACTGATCATCAGTCGATTTTTTTTGTTAAGAATGCGCTAAATATGACCAGTCAGAAACAGATAGTCTGAAGTTTGTTTATTGAAACAGCTGGCGGAGTGTTTACAGTACGCAAAAAAGGGGTTACTTTAAAACTTTTGTCGAACCCTCTGCAGTTCTACTGCAACATCTAATAATGTGTTTAAAAGTTAGCGTTAAGCGTACTATCCGTAAACTTTTACGATTATCAGTGGTTTGCAAATCTGTTGGAAAAACTGACTCAGGGCGAGACGGTTGTTGGAACAATAAAAATTGCACTGCGCACATTCTTCATGTTCACGGACGGTTTTGAATTTCTGTAGGAACGTAACTAATAGGCTAATATCTCTCTATATTGTAGCGAATACCCCATATGTTACGCCACTGGCGACAATCGAAGCATCCAGAACAAGTAAAAATGGTGAGGCGTGGCATTATATCGAAGACACAAGAATGTTCTAGAAAGCGCGCGAGCGTGGGGGAGGTCAAGCTGCTAGCTCTATATAAGTAGAGCAGTCACCGGAGAAACAACGACGAGAGTCGTGAATTAGTGTCGTGTTATAAACAACGGAAATAAATAAATACAGTGCTATTGAAGTGTTTTCACTTTGTTTGAGAAATACTGTTCGTGTTATTATTATATAAACAGTGTTGACTGTTGAAATTGACTTTTCATTGTTACGAATTATTGTATATTGTTGATTACATTTTTAATTATTGTAAATAAATAATTTATTCCACCCACGTAAGAAAACAGTTTTGTTACAATATATTGTACATCAAGAAAATAATAAAATATTACAGGCTGCTATAGTATTCAATGTATCTATTATAGCGCAATAAATCTTCCTTTATATCGCAATATATTACCTTAAACTGATATATCGAACGGCTTGCTTAATAGCAAACTCTGACAGTAATTTAGTACGACCTAAAAGACAATACACACTAGACTTCAGCTATATTTTACAACAACCACCGTCAACTCTGTTAATAAAATAATTATCAAATGGTTTTAATAATCCTTAATAACCGACACGTACCTACCTAATGATGTATCTAATTACAAAAAATTCGACTGATGACCAGTCCTATACTTCCCACCTAGTAAATATTTGCAAAAAATAAACACTTTTTTTTTTTATTCTTTGACTAGGCCCAAATAACCTTAGCTGTTGGTGGTCTTTAAAACACAATTTAATTTTTATTCTTTGTAAAAAGCATGGCCCCTTTTTTTGTTTGGTGATCTACTGATGGCTAACTTAATATAGCAAAAATCATGGTTACCTTGATTTACGTACAATTTTTATTTTTTTTAGTAAAATATTTTTTTTCTCGAAAACTATACATTTTAGAGAAAAAAAATATTTACATTTTTTTCATATTATAACATCTAGAATTCATTTATATTTTTTTTTACCTATGTTAATACGTGACATTGAGGACGTTTTTTTGAATATCTCAGGATCCACTGAACCGATTTGACTCAAAATCTAATCAGATCTAAGTTAAAGGCTGATAAACACAATAGAACAATCGGCATGCCCGTATGTTGTTCCGTTCTTAAGATATCGAAGGCGAAAAATTGACCACACACACACACACACACACACACACACACACACACACACACACACACACACATACACACACACATACAGACATCAGTCAGAAAATGATCTTAAACGATTGCTAGGGTCTCAAAACGTGAAAATCTGTTAAAATCTCGAAATATTTTTTCGGACTAAATCCATTACTTCCCTACCATAGTAGAGGTGGGAAGTAAAAAATCCGTTTTTATAACAGTTGCAATAATTCCTCACTTCCGCCTAATTTATATGCTTTTAATATTAATTAGGAATATGATTCAATGATAAATTTTAACGTGTCTTTTTATATTGTAAATATTTTATTATATATTGTTACACGCATCAAGAGCAGTAGCGCTTCAGTTCGGCTGATGACTATTATACTACCGACTTAGGGTCACTGGCGTATGACCATAGACAATTACCACAACCATAGACAATAACAACAAGGCGTATGTTTATTTTTATTTATTGCGGATTATAGACGCGTCGACAACTTAGGTCATTAGCGTCTTAAATACAACAAATATCATTAAATATATCACTTAAAAACTAAATAACATCACAAAACATCCATGAGCAGAGGTGAGATTCGAACCCACGACAGTCTGATTCAGAGGCCGCGACGCTACCAACTGAGCCATACTGTCCTCTAACAAGGCGTATGTATTATCCTAGCGGCACTAGCGAGAACTAATTGTGCCAAAACGGCACGCGGTGAATGGTGTCCAGGCGGAAATGGAGGGGATTGGATTGGGGCATTCCGGCGGACGGCGACGCGCGTTCCACACGTGTATAACTACGTAGCTAATAAAAGTGTATTTTTACGGACATAATAAAACGGTATAAATAATTTCCGTAACAATATGTTTGTACCATCTTTATGTGCGTATTGCATAGTTTTTAATAATTGTGTGTTTCTCAATATTTTAATGTGTTTTTTCTGACGCTGTCTACGCTGTAATTGGTACAAATGAATAAAGGAAATTATAATTATTATTATAAGTGTCGTGCACGATTTCTGGGTACGTGAGTCATATCGCGAAGTAAGGTTGACTTGTAGTTACTGTAGTTCAATTTCCTTCTTTGGCTTTTGATGAGGAAAATCTTAGTGAACATGCTGCCGTTTCAATTAGACGCCCGACAAAGGATGCGTTTGGCACAAAAAATTAAGTTCAACTATAAAAAATCATTTACAGTCGGGGATGGGAATTAGAGGTAAAAATGGTGTCCAAATATGTTTCAAAACCATTTTTTTTAACTTTTTGTTAATTTAATAGTACATTGTGCCACAAGGGAAGAAAGTGCTACATTTCCTCCCGCGTATAAAATTGCGACCCTCGCCTTCGGCTCGGGTGGCAAATATGCGAGAGAAGATGTAGTAATTTCCTCCCGTGTTGCGCATACTATTTTTTCTCCTGCCAGGCCGAAAGTTCGCAAAATTGAAAAAAAAATTATTAAAATTATTATTTTTATTTTATTTTATTATTAAAATTACTAAAATTATTAAAAAATAATTTTAAAGGAAATAATTTTAATGTGTAGGAGACAGAAGTAGGTGCGTGAGAGCCGGCATAAGTACTATTGCGCACGCGCACTTGTCCGTACCACGGGAATAAAGAGCGACTTTGTTCCCGCTTGGCAGGGACGAAAGTACGAACTTTCGGCCTAGGTAGGACAAAAAATAGTTTTTTAATGGAAGCTGACATTAAAAAATCAATTTTACAGTTAGTATTAAGACAGTTATATAGAGTGAAGTAAACTGGGGGTTCGATTTCAATACACTTCCTCTACTTAAAGAAAAACCTTTACTGGAACACTCCACGTAATAATTTATTATTTTCAAATCACAGTATAACAATAAATTATAATTATTGTAACAGTTTTACCCGCCCGCGTCGCTATGTGGTACATGCATAAAACAATGGAGAGGAAGGTCGACTTACCTTTCTGATGTCGTCCAGATTGTGTATTTCCGGTGACAAGCCTCCGTGCACGCAGAGGAACTGTTGGTTCATCAGCGCCGCCAACGGTAGGCAGTCGAACGCGTCCATGCACGCGTCGTATACGCGCTCCGAGTATTTTATTTTACCTGCAACAATCAAGTCACAAAGATTAACATCAAATAAAAAAATTTAATAACTTGCAGATAATTAATTATTAAATGAATGCATAATGACTGCAAACAGTATATGAAACACCTGTTGTAAGAACAATGACGTAACACAATGCTGTAATCAGGAAAAATTCATTAAATCAAACCTGTCACGGTAGGGATTCTAACCCTAAACTTTCCACTATCGCGGCGGACTGAGTTGACAATTACTCATACAGTGACACATTTTCAAACGATCGACTTTCTTCCTTTAAAGCATTCTGTCACTGTGACAGAATGCTCTAAAGGGAGAAAAATCTACGGTATGAAGTTAGTCGTTAGTAAAACTTCAACTAGAGTCGTTACACCATGTGACAAGAGCGTTTTCAGTTTTGAATAACATTAATAAAAGCAATTGCCATACAAACGCTCTTTTATGCCGCTTTCGTTAAATATGAGTTCGTACTCCAAACCGTACTGTTTTTACATTATTATTTTTCTTGATTATAATACCCTTTTATATAGCACTGCTATGAAAGGTGTACCGTGGTGTAACGGTAGCGACCTCGCGTCATACGCAATAGGTCCCGGGTTCGAATCTCAACACAAACATGCTGTTTTTTTTAATAAATTAATAATTTATTAAATTAAATTAATTTGTTGTATATCTTTATTTTATTATTTTATCGTCTTTTTTACAAACGTTTAATACTGGCACGCGGGATAAAATTTTTGGAGTTATGCATTTTTGTTCTGTTACGTAAAAGAAGTATAACTTCTGACGTGCGTACATAGTACACACACACTATTTTTTTTATATTGAGCCTTGCAACATTAATGCCAACATAGGTAGCTGATTAGTTTCTAGGCAACTCACAATGGCATTTAAAATTTTGAAGTTGAACTTTTATAGCCGCGATGCAGGAGTAATTTTGTTCAACAGAGTAACGAAAACGAAAAACGACACCGTCATTCTACATTCGCTTTGTGATACGACCGATTAAACCCCACATATAGACGTCCGAAGTGCTGACATCTACATTTGCTTTTAATTGCGAATAATTGTGTTTTTGTCAGTTGTACAGTGAGAGCCAAAATGATTTGATCATTTTTAAAATGCCATAAAAAATATACAGGTTGTATCAAATTAAAGCTGTGCATAGGGCGTTCTGTGTGTAAAGGTGCGCTTACACGGGCAACTAAAATTGCTCAATTCCAGGCAATAGTGGTCAACTATGTACATCAGCAATTCACGGCGATGGCAACATGTAGCAACTGTTGCTAAAGATACCGCCACACCATATCACGCGATATGGAGCAACTTTGAAAAATTAGGCAATACAAGGCGGTAATTCATACACTATAGCAATTCAGTTGAACTGTCGCTGGCTATGGATGAGGTTTTACTGACAGCGGCGTGTAGTGCTTTTATTATAATGAGTTTAAAACGAAAAAAAAAGAAAAGGAATAGACAGATTTGGGTGCGAACGTATCTAGCAAGACGAAAGCCATCTTTATTGTGTGATGATATAGACAATTATTTATTCAAAAACTTTACCAGAATGTCTCGGAGTGATTTTGAATTACTTTTAAATAAAATTGGTCCATTAATTACCAAACAATGGACCAATATGAGGGAACCAATTCCTGCAGCTACAAAACTTGCCTGTACCCTTCGATTTTTGGCAACTGGCGATTCGTACAAAAGTTTAATGTACTTGTTTAGAATTTCTGACAGTTGTATTGCACTATTCATACCGACGGTATGCAAAATAAAGTTTATTATCTTTTCATTATTCCACGCCATTTTTATTAATCCACGCACAGCTGTACTGCACTGTACAATAGAAGCAAAGAAAATGAAATGACAGCGGCGCATCCCATCCCCAGCACCGGCCTGTCACCACACGAAAGTGAGACATAGATACGTATACAAGCGAGATAGAAAGAAAATTGACTAAAATTTTCAAACCGAGTAGATATTCGGCAATTCATGTGGGCCACTTTGGGCAATAAGGAATATATGGAGCAATTAGAAGCAATATTGCCGAAACAATTGCCGCATTTTATTGGAATTGCTCCGGATTGTTCCACTAATTGCTCCATTCTGTTGCCGGGCACTTATTGCTCAAAAAATTGCCCGTGTAAGGGCACCTTAAGATAGAGATCGATATAATGCAATAAGTAAGAACGAGATAAATGATCGCTAATAGGAAGTTTCTGTAGTTACTGACAACTGAAATAAGAAATTATTGATAAAATCACAAAACAAAGATGACGCTATCAGGTTGTATGGGTTAGTATGGGTATTATTTATTTACAGTAACTACAGAAACTTCCTATTACCGATCATTTATCTCGTTCTTATTTACTACTTTATATATCGATCTCTGTCTTACATACAGAACGCCCTACGCACAGCTTTTATTTGATACAATCTGTATGCTTATCAAACGCAAAAATCAATGATAACAATCGAAAGAGGATGCTTTGGAGATATTTTGACAGTTGTTAAAATGGTGCGTTGGAATATTCAGCCACGCATTTTTTATGTTGAAAACTATTAAATTTGATTTCATAATTTGTAAATAAATTGTTAAATTGTGTTTTAAAAACCACCAACAGCTAAGGTTATTTGGGTCTAGCACCAATTCATATTTTCAATTAATTTTTTTTTTTTAATAATAAATTGAAAATCCAATTGACACTTTTACCAGCTATCGGGCTAGAACCCGGGAACTTGTAATAGAGGAACCATAGCAGCGCCATGTAAACAACAGCATTGCTACACGCTCGGCTATTTTCAAGCCCTCCATAATTTGTAACTCAACGGTTATTTCGTCGTCAATTTAATGTTCGTAAAGTTCCGGCTCGAAATGTAATTTCGTATTGGTTGCGTAAGTGAAAAAATAATGGGTCAGTCGAAAACAGAAAATCAACTGGCAGGAGAAGATCCGCATATAACCCTGAAAATGAAGAGCTGATGAGAGAATCAATTCTGATTGTCTCACCAGCTCTTCATTTTCAGGGTCCCCTGCTCGTCAGGTGATTTTCTGTTTTCAACCCATTTCGATTGTTATCATTAATTTTTGCGATTGATTATCATATATTTTACTTTTCATCACCTTCGGTGAAAGAAAAGTAGGTAATGTAATCGTGCAAAAAATCGAAATTCAGATTTTGGTCAATCTTGACTATTTAGACTCTAAAAAACATTTTGCGATAGATTTTTTCGATCTGTACGGTCTGTCTGTTGTCGCCGTGCAGAATTCATCGATGTACGAGATCTTCTTAACTGCGAAACCGATCAAGTTCAAATTTATAGAACACCTTTTTGCCATTCCTACAATGTTTATGGCATTTTAAAAATGATCAAATCATTTTGGCTCTCTGTATAAATCGTATCATCAGATACATCATAACAAGTACCTAATAAGTTATAGATAACAATGGCTGCTGTAGATATGTGGGTACACATAATACAGGCCTACAAACCTTAGATATACGCACGTACCCATATG
Source organism: Mongoloraphidia duomilia (assembly GCA_039654895.1). Lineage (NCBI taxonomy): Eukaryota > Metazoa > Arthropoda > Insecta > Raphidioptera > Raphidiidae > Mongoloraphidia > Mongoloraphidia duomilia. The sequence continues at coordinate 7,320,107 of CM077524.1, forward strand.
TACAATGTATGACAAACAGCCACTTAGAGGTTGGTACCTACTGTGTAATTCATGTCCTATTTCATCGTATGGAACGTAACGTACGCATTCAGTATACCGACTGATAAGGTTCTGTGCGTATTCTCGAGTCCCGACCTAATAAAGAATATTTGCATTTCATTTTTGACGGGTAAACAAGCTTGATGATTGAAATTTCTATAGTATGTGTTAGTTCGCGATAAAACAAAAAGGAAAGTGATATAGAGCACAATCAACAACGCACTATTTATGAACTATGCACAACGCATTTGGTTGGCACTGCCATCTATGGTTGGAAGTTTTTCACTTCCAGTGTGTGGGTCTTAAATTATTTAAAAATAGGAAAGTTATTGATTTCACCCCGATTTTCGAAAATCGAGTTTTTATTAGATCTCGACGTTTTATGATCCTAGGAAGCTATTATAACTATTTTTACGATGATGTCAGTATGTCTCTCTCTCTCTCTGTCTGTGTGTGTGTATGTAAACCTCTCATAACTTTTGAACGGCTTGACCGATCGCATCGCGATTTACGGCACTCGAAAGAGTTCCACTGAACTTAGATTTCCTGAAAATTTGAACCGATTCGGCCCAATAAATTTTGAAAATTTCCAAAAAAAACCGAAAAAAAAAGTTGTTAAAACGATGTTTTTCCAAAATAACTTCTAGAATATTGTACCGATTGATTTCATAATCTAATCAGCCCTTCTCCTCAGAAAACTGTCGAATGCCGCTAAGCGGATCAAAATCGGTTAATCCGTTCGAGAGATATCGTAGTCAACAGATTTCGAAAAAAGTGTTTTATCAAAATAACTTCGAGATTTCTCAACCAATCGATTTTATACCTCTTACAATATTTTTAGAGTTTAAAAAACTGCGTCGAATGCCGTTTTAAAGATCAAAATCGAACAACGCGTTCAAAAGTTATAGCTTTTCAAAAATTAAAATAGTGTTGTTATCAGCAATGTTCAGATTTTTGAGCTCAAAAATCTACTTTTGGGTATATTATCAAGTGCTTCGAACTCAAAGCGCTTGAAAATAGCTGGAAGTTCCAGGGATGGCCTGCAGGGTCAACCGATTTACAGATTTTTTTTAAATAAAATAAGGCTTTTATATTTAACGAATGTACGGAAAACTCTTGACAGCTTTTTTTATATAAAATTTTGATCCTCTAAATAGGTCGGATAAAAGTATGTTTATGCAGATTTTCCATTCTTTTGGTTTCTATAGAATTCAGTAACACCTGTAGGCTACTTTGATGTAGGATTTATTTTTTTCTGTCTACACTGCAAAATAAATCCTCGTTAGAAACGCCTTTGACGGTATCAAATCCTACGTACTTAATACTTATGCACATGCATTCATGTCATCTATGTAACAGCGAAACAGGTAATCGCTAGTACAGACTGTAACCCTCCTGTAAATCAGCGCTTCCAGCTCTGTTCCTATGCCTTACTGTTTTCAACCCCACTCTTGAACGCCACAATTTCATAACTTGTGTATGATGTTTAACCGGATAATTTTGGGTATTGTTAATAATAATAATTTATTAATGCTTAGCAACTAATTACACTGACCGTGACATACTTATATATTTTTTAAATGCTGAGCATAAACCGCCATATGATGACGTAGAAGATCAGTCACACTTCTTTATCTATAGAAAGATACGTATATAAATTATCTTCCTTTTCATGGTTTGCTTTCAATTTGACAAATCAGTGGGTGTGACAAAGTAACTATACGTAATTTCGGTAGATTCCATTGAAAAATTCACACTTTGAAAGTCTTGTCTTGTCTAGACGGCAACACTAATTTAGAAGGAAAATTACTTTTGCATTCTGAGAAAATGGCGTCTAGAGTCCGCCATATTCAATTTTCCGTGACGTCATATACCTTATTTGTAATCTTCTCAACAAAACCTTTCTTTTTATACCAATATCAATGTATTTAGATTATAGTGTTGCCGTCTAGATCTAGACTTTCTAGACTCTTGTCTTGTCTAGATTTTCAAGGCAAGACAAGAGTTTTTTAATCTAGACGTAGACTTAGTGAAGTCTTGATATTTCAAGACAAGACAAGACTTTGACAGTCTTGTCTAGACGACAGCACTAGTCGTAGGTTATACCTGCAAGCCAACCTCTTCACGGATTTCAATACCGACATCCCTGGTCATCATCAATATCTTCGTTGGAAATTGTTTGAGATATCACGATGAACCAAAGGCTATGTTAGTCCCAGGATTATATCCTGTGTAAATTTTATGACAACATCAGTAGTTTTAGAGTTAAATCCGTTCGCACAGACAGATGGCCAACATGTTTTAACATTAGATTTGGTGAAAATTCGAAAATCACAGACACGCACTTCTATTTTTAACCGACTTCAAAAAAAGGAGGCGGTTCTCAATTCGGTTGTATTTTTTTTATGTTCGTTACCTTAGTACTCCATCATTTATAAACCGATTTGGGAAAAAAAAATTTATATGAAAGGATATACTTTCAGATTGGCCCCATAGAAATTTCATCAAAATCGGTTCAGTAGTTCGGCTGATTTTAATAAAAGTTAGTAACGGCGTGTGATTCCTTTAAGATAACTTTTCACTTTTCACTTTTTGACACATCAGACAGCGTAAGAAAGTCGATTTAATAAAGTGAGTAACGGCGTGTGATTCCTTTAAGATAAATGTCACTTTTTGACACTAAAAAGTAAAAAATAAAAAACTTTTTAACAAAAAAAAAAAACCTCCTTCAAAAAGCCACTAAAAAGAAGAAAATAATGAAATTTTGAGGTCTGCGCCAATTTAATAAAATATGAAGTTGGTTAAAAAGAAGATATTAATCACTATACTATAACAATACTTTTTAACCGATTTCATATTTTATTAAATTGGCGCAGACCTCAAAATTTCATTATTTTCCTCTTTTTAGTGGCTTTTTGAAGGTTTTTTTTTTGTTAAAAAGTTTTATTTATCTGTATTGATTTGTGTCGAAAAAATAGAGATTTACAGTAAACAGAGATATTAAAAATTCTACATGAACGACGAACGTATTCATAAAGCCTATAATCAAGGGAAAGGAATTACCATTCCGAAAACTAAATCAAATCTTTCAACTATAAATGTGAAAAACCTTTTACTCAAATTGAAAAAAAGAGAGCCAACAGAATGTAGACAAGCAGCATACAAAAGCTATTTCGGAATGTATGTCAAGAAAAGAGTGTTTATATATGGGGCTATATGTATAAATCAATGGAAAAGCAGAAACAAAGAAACGAAATAATAAGTTGTCAAGAACTCAAAAGTTATTCTATACAATCAATAACCAATACCGATACAATATACGTCTTATATCGCACGTAATTCTTGTATAATAGTAATTTTGCATTTTTGATGATGTTTTAACATCTTTACTGGCGCCAGAAGTTTTTTTAAGCGAAACTTCTTTAGGTTCGGTAGCTAGGAGCGATTCCGATACGATACGGATAAAGCGTGACGGAAGTAGTGGTGGGGTTAAAGAGAAAGGAATACAACCGTGGTAACAGTATATAGAGGAATTATAGTTAACTCTCTAAAAGATGGCAGTAAAAAATAAATGAAAAAGCAATTCATCTGTTTCATTAAATTGCCCTAGATGGTCCTTACTTAAAAGTTAGCACTGTTTTCCGTGAAGGTATGTGAACGAGAGAGGGCGAGAAAATATACCGGTGAAAGAGAGAGTTTTACTTCCAGTATGTGTGGTTTCAGCAGGGACACTTTTTTTTTTCATAAATCGAATAATAATCACATAAATTTTGGTGAAACAAAATATTAATAACATTTAGTTAAGGACTACCACCGATAAATTTAAAAACGCCCTAAGAATTTATCATACGTAAGTATTGTAGCAAAACCCCAGATGATACGCCGCTGGCGACAATAGAAGCATCGAGAACAAGTAACAATGTGTAGCAAAAACCCAGATGATACGCCACTGGCGACAATCGAAGCATCCAGAACAAGTAACAATGGTGAGGCGTGGCATTATATCGAAGACACCAGAATGATCTGGAAAGCACGCGAGCGTGGTGGGGGTCAAGCTGCTAGCTCTATATAAGCAAGAACAGTCACTGGAAAAGGACAACGAGTGTCGAGTGACAATTGAAATAAATACAGTGCTATTGAAGTGTTTTCACTTTGTTTGAGAAATACTGTTCGTGTTATTATTATATAAACAGTGTTGACAGTTGAAATTGACTTTTCATTGTCACGAATTATTGTATATTGTTGTTTACATTTTTAATTATTGTAAATAAATAATTTATTCCACCCACGTAAGAAAACAGTTTTATTACAGTATAAAGAAATGTTCTACTTTAAACGAAGCTATTCTCCTTTATGATTTTATCCGATACTCAGACGGTGACGTCCAAGGAGTAAAACTTATTTGACGCTATGCACACGAAGGAGCCGTCTTAAATCATAAGCTAACAGAGCTTAGCGACGCTTTCAAAAAGCTCTCTATTTTTACTTCCCACCTCTACTATGGTAGGGAAGTAATGGATTTAGTCCGAAAAAAATATTTCGAGATTTTAACAGATTTTCACGTTTTAAGACCCTAGCAATCGTTTAAGATCATTTTCTGACTGATGTCTCTCTGTGTGTGTGTGTGTATGTGTATGTGTGTGTGTATGTGGTCAATTTTTCGCCTTCGATATCTTAAGAACGGAACAACATACGGGCATGCCGATTGTTCTATTGTGTTTATCAGCCTTTAACTTAGATCTGATTAGATTTTGAGTCAAATCGGTTCAGTGGATCCTGATATATTCAAAAAAACGACCTCAATGTCACGTATTAACATAGGTAAAAAAAAATATAAATGAATTATAGATGTTATAATATGAAAAAAATGTAAATATTTTTTTTCTCTAAAATGTATAGTTTTCGAGAAAAAAAATATTTTACTAAAAAAAATAAAAATTGTACGTAAATCAAGGCAACCATGATTTTTGCTATATTAAGCTAGCCATCAGTAGATCACCAACCAAAAAAGAGGGCCATGCTTTTTTTGAAAGAATAAAAATTAAATTGTGTTTTAAAGACCACCAACAGCTAAGGTTATTTGGGCCTAGTCAAAGAATAAAAAAAAAGAGTGTTTATTTTTTGCAAATATTTACTAGGTGGGAAGTATAGGACTGGTCATCAGTCGAATTTTTTAACATGTGTTATGGTGCAAACTTAACAACAAAACGTACTCTGTTTGCACTGTAAAGAAATAACACAACCCTGGAATAAAACAAGATAACTGTTTGCTCTCTTAAAAAGTTCTAGAATATACATGCACTCAAGTTCATTTTTCATAACAATCATAACTGATATATTGTGTTACCTATACAATGGAAATAGGTATTAACACACCAGTGTTGCCAGATCTAAGGAAATTTCCTTAGATCTAGGGAATTTCGGACTGTTCGGAGAAAAAGGGAAATATACTTATTTTTCGATGATATCTAGGGAAATTTATCAAAAATCTTAACAATTTTATAAACTAATCAAAGAAGGTGGTTCTGTATTGGCAATTTGCAAAAATATTCTAATTATTAAGGCCAAAAAAACTTGCATTTTTATGCTAGCATTTAGCTTACCTTACGCATAACCCTGAGTATGAGTTTAGTTAAAAAGAAAATCATCACTCCAATGGTGGGTAACATAATCACCTAATTCAGGGGTTCCCAAAGTCGGAGTCGCGATCCCAAGCGAGCTCCCGGGCTGATTTTTTAGGGTCACGGCCTGTTTCCGCGATTATAGAATTTATAACTCTCGTGATTATACCATTAAATTCGAATAATAAAAAAAAACTAAATAAGAGCACGAAATCAAATAAAAATGGAGTGAAGAGGCGAGAGGGGGGTCTCTGCGGTAATAAATAGAGAGTGAGCCCTCCCACCCGCCTCCTAGCGCCTACTCTGTTCATTCACTCCCACTCTATATTACTTTTTCTGTACCTACTTTTTTATACTAAAATTCTTGAATAAACGATTTAAAATTGAAATGCTGCATTTTTTTACTGAAAAATCTTTTTTATAGACTATTTTGTACATTGTGAGGAAAAAATGTTTAAGGGTCACGAAGGCTTTTGCAATTTTAAATTAGGGTCATGATCCAAACAGTTTGGGAACCCCTGACCTAATTGATGAATATAACAAAACGAAATGTAGTCGACAGAAAATACAGTTTAAAATAATTTATTGAAAATTTTTATGTACCCATAAAATACATCTAAAATACATGATGGTTAAAAAACTATAACATTATAGTATACTGCTATATCACATGGTTATGTAGTTAGAGAATTTTTAAATCGAAATCTGGCAACGCTGTAACATTCCATAGACACGTAACATAAACAGTATAACAAATTACAGGCTAAATAATTATTTCTAGGAATTAATTTTTCCCACCAGGGAACGCGCATTATAGTGCACAATTTTATGTATACTGAGTGTATGTAACTAATTTTAAAAATATTGTAAAAGGTGTATTTTTTTTATTGGCTACCCCCCCCCCTCACAACAAAATTAAAATTGCATACGTATTTTAGTTTGATTAGAATTTTTTTACTTTTGGCCATAACGAGTAGTTCTTTTCCGATAGAAAATCATGATACTATACTAACAAGGTGTTTTAAGAAAATTAATATAAAATTAATCCTATTAATTGATTAGGGTTTTTATACAGGTAACTTTGTTTAATTCTATAGGACTAGCAATGTAAGTTGTAACATTTATAATGTAAGGTTTATGGTTAATAAATTAAATTAAATTCATAAAATTAAATATGTGAGCTTCGCTATTTTATTTCAAAATCTTTTATACTGCGTTATACAGGGTGTCCCAAAATTGCTGGGACACAGAGTTACCACGTGTAGTAGAAGTCAAAATAAGTCGATTGGACCCAATTTATTTATATACCAAAATGTACCGTTTGTCCGTGAGAAGAGTTTAAAGTTTACATAAAAAACACATTTTTGTACACTGCTCAGAAATGAGTGAAACAATTTTAATGAAATTTGACAAAAGTACATTTTAGAGGATTACTCTCCTTTCGGTAATCAAAGAAACCCAAAAGAAATTGTAGAAGGGTTAAAACCACCCTCACCCCCTGACATTTTTTTCAGAACTTTCTTAGGGGTGGTAATACGGTTCTCAAATTTTTTTAGCGAGAAGACTGATTAATTATCTTCATTTTGTTACTCTTGTAAAAATTTCGTATTCCGCATAGTTCCGAAGTAAAAATATGTTTTCTTAAATAATGCTAACAATTCCTAGTACAAGTTTAAAATTGTAATACAAAATTTTATGTAAACTTGAACTCTTCTCAGGGCAAACGGTACATTTTGGTATATAAATAAACTGGGCCCAATCGACTTATTTTGACCTCTACTACACGTGGTATGTAGTAGAGGTCAAAATAAGTCGACTGGACCCAATTTATTTATATACCAAAATGTACCGTTTGCCCTGAGAAGAGTTCAAGTTTACATAAAATTTTGTATATAAAATTTTGTATTACAATTTTATTAAACTTGTACTAGGAATTGTTAGCATTATTTAAGAAAACATATTTTTACTTCGGAACTATGCGGAATACGAAATTTTTACAAGAGTAACAAAATGAAGATAATTAATCAGTCTTCTCGCTAAAAAAATTTGACCTCTACTACACGTGGTAGTTCTGTGTCCCAGCAATTTTGGGATACCCTGTATATTCATTTTTTATTCATCAGTGAATAGATAACAACATTATCCTTTAAATGTTTTAAACGGCAGTTTCGACGAACACATTTTTTTTAAATACATCACAACAGAGACAAATAGTAGACAACATTTAAATATCAATTGTAAGACACTCCATTACAAAAGCTTATTGTTCCGCGCTTAAAAAAGCGGACAGATAAGAAACGAGAACCGCAAAACAAACGACTGTCATCAATGACGATTTTCTTATCGTATAATAAATAAAAAAGCAGACAAATATATATAATGCAAGAGAAGTCATGAGCTATATTATGTTTGGTCACAAGCGCACGGTACTACATTGTCTTCTGTAAAAAGGATCAATGACCGTTTTCCCGTGTCTTAATTCGTCACGCTACCACCCTGTTATATCTAGCCGTATTTACCCGGAGTTGGCCGTTGCCTGTTATGATAGTTCACTGAGATATGGCTTAAAACCTTCCTATAAGTGTTTTCTCTACCTATTTGTGAAAACCACATAAAAATTGGTTGAATAGGGCATTCTGTGTGTAAGACAGAGATTGATACATAACGCAATAAGAAAGAATGAGATAAATGATCGCTAATAGGAAGTTACTGTGGTTACTGTAAATAAATACCGAACAATCAGATAGCGTCATCGTTGTTTTCTACAGTAAAAATAGTCACTACTGAAATTATTGATAAAATGGCAATTTATACTGTTCGGGAAAAAATCCAAATAATTAAATGGTTTTATGGTGGTAATTCAACCGCCGACATAATAAAATTATTTGTAGCTGCCTTTGAAAATAGACCGTTTCCTTCTGTCACAACAATTCGCAATGTCATAGCAGAATTTGAATCAAATGGTTGCCTATCCCCGAAATATTATGGTTTAGTTGCTTTAGTTGGTAAACTGGTAAAAGATTTACATTTTTACAGCATAGAAGGAGCGAAAAAATAAAGATGACGCTATTAGGTTGTAATAGATATTATTTATTTACAGTAACCACAGTAACTTCCTATTAGCGATTATTTATCTCATTCTTACTTAATACTTTATGTATCGATCTCTGTCTTACATACAGAACGGCCTATGCACAGCTTTAATTTGATACAATCTGTACATATATTACTAGCGGTCCCCGTCCGGCGTCCGGCTTAGCCCGGGTGCTAAGAATTTACGATTTATTATTCCCCTCCCGCGAGAAATTCTCACCCTACGAAGTAAAATCTATAATTGCAAGCAAATCCGCAAGTTGAGGCTTGTTTGAACTATATTTAATATGGATACGGCGCTGAAATATTGAAAATTCGACGCAAGACATTTTGCTTTATGACCGCAGATATCTCTTAGTTTGAGATTGTTGAGATATATTGTTCAATGTCACGGTCAAGTCTCTATTGATGACACGTACACACAAACACATTGGCAAAACGGGTCTCTCTTCCACCCTTCGGACGAACAGTGCGAAAGAGGGGAGGGGGAAGGAGCCGGCTCGAGAGCTCAGGAGGGAGGAGGAAGTGCCTCAAGTGGGAGCTTGTCGCTTTCGCGGCCGATAAAGCAGTAATCTATCACGTTCAAATGATGACGGTATGGCGTGTTCGCTCGTATGACGAATCATCACGTGCACCGATCAAATCTTTTAAGCCCTACACTTATTCAAAATGATACAAGATTAATTTACGACAATATTTCTGAAATTACATTTTCACACAACAGTAATAAATAATGTAGATAGTTGTTGATTTTTGTTAAGTGTTGTGTCTGTTTTAGGCCCTTTAAGTTTAACATTTTGTTATGTATTCAATGTACCTCTTATATTAAGATATCGAAGATATCGTTGCAATAAATAAAACCTATTAATTGAGACAGTCAGTCATGAGCCAGGCAGCTACACCACCACATCTTTTAAAATAGTTTCAACACCTTTGTATTATAAATGTTACATTATTATAATATCTACAATTAAATATAATAATTATCAAATACTAACTATCTTGATTTAAAACATATCACATTTGAAGGGTAGAAAACATCAAGGATGTGTGTGTGTCTGTCACTGAGTTAAAAGGTTTAGAGGCGCTATACCGTATAAAAATGCTTATAAAAAGTTGAAGCGAATTCTGACGTCACAGGGGATAACAAACATGGCGGCCAAACACGGGATAGATTGGCAATATTATTTTCTTCTTCTTATTACATATAAAATGAGAACTGAATAAATATGGCGACTGGCTTGACTTTTAAATGTTTGTAGCGCCTCTATTACTTTTTAATTTAGAGGTGTGTGTGTGTGTGTGTGTGCACACACTGTTTTTGTCATTTAAGTCTCCTTGGAACCGTGATGAATTAACATAATCTATTTTCTCTGGTGTGTATGACAAATACCAAATGTAGTCAGGGCCGGATTTACCCTAAGTGCCGCCCTGGGGCACCGTGAAAAATGCCGCCCCACACTGAAATTTTTTTCACAATTTGTAAATAAGACTGCAGTGTTCTTAATTTTACACACATTCTTAATAATGAGAAAAAGTATTTTATTTATTTTAATTTATTAATGTTTCAAATTTTGCCGCCCCTGAAAATTTGCCGTCCTGGCACTAGCCCCTAGAGTAAATCCAGCGCTGAAGGTAGTGAAAGTGCGATAAACATCGGTTCAGTAATGCCTACCTAGTATTTGAGGACTGAGGTAACCTATAGGTCAAACAGACAGACAGAAAAGGCATGTGTAACGGCACACACGATCGACGTAAAACTTAATTTATTGGTATAATTGATTATTCTAAATGTGGAAATATCACTTAAAAATAATTCAATGGTAATTTAATGTTTTTCAATTTATTATTTTTAATAATAAAAAAAAAAATTGAATAAATTTAATGTTTTTCAATTTATTATTTTTAATAATAAAAAAAAAATTAAATAAATATTTCATACTCGATTTCATATTATTACTCCAAAAGCCAGGCGCGAAGCTTCATTTTTATACATGACCCAGTTTTTTTTTTCTTTTGCCATTTTTTTCTGGAATATCACAAAATAGTCAAGCAATTTTTCCTCTCGTAACAAATAAAAATAACTCAGTTGGTTGTGGTGATTATCACCGGGTACGCTATTTAAAACCATTATTTTTTAAGTTCTGTATACAAAACTTTTATAACAAATAAGACAATAAAGAATATTTTTATCTTTATCTCATTTTTATATATGCTCGGTAGACAAATATGTTTGTGCGCACGGCCCTCTCGATTGTCTGAGTGATTAGCAAACTATGTTTTGTGTCACCCCATTTCACGACAATGAGCCATTCTCCTGAGAGTAGTTCTTTCAATTATCCACGAGAGGCAGCACTTGTGGTAGGTACAAACATTATTTAATCCCCATTAGTGTCGTGTCAATTACTTATTAGTGTATTTGCCATATGGCACATACACTATTGGCGTCGGTCGGATGGCGGGACCTAGGGGTCGGACCAAAATTTCTCGATGTTTCATAGCCTCCTGAACAATTTGGCACCATTTTTGGAAATGTCTATATATATATATACGTGTGTGTGTGTGTGTGTGTGTGTGTGTGTGTGTGTGTGTGTGTGTGTGTGTGTGCGGGCAATAACTTCCGAAAGAGATAATTGATTTTGACGAAATTTGGTAGGCACGTTGCATTCCATCACCGCACGAAGCCCATTTAAAATGGGCCCAATCAGACCATTTTAAGGGTGGTTTTTAGGGGTTAAAAAAGATTTTTGGGCCCAAAAATACCGAAAAAATTGTCCGAATCGTTTCAAAATTGAAATTTAACCCTTTAGTAAAGATTAAAATGTGGTGCTAAAATTTAAATAAAATCGGCCCGATAGGACCGCACTTACGATTTTTATGAAAACATTAGTTTGCGGATACGGATTTCCTTACTGAAGGGTGTATTTAATTTGGTGCAGTTTCTGTATTGATAACAATATTGCAATAAAGAAAAAAATTATTATTGTAAGGGATGTATTAAGGGGTTGAATTTTTTATTTTGTCCAAAAACAAACTTAAGTTCACGTATTAAAGCCACAAGGCCTGTATTAGCAAATACACTATATTGTCGGCAGGGTTTTGGCACTGCGACCCGAGTTTTTTTATAGCGTTGCTATTGGTTACGCGCGTAATTATACTTTCGTTGTATTCCCAGCATTTTATAGTCCTCAAATCGGCGAGCCAGTGCCGCCTAAGAAGTTTTACTTCAAAACATCTGAAAATAGCTAACTGGGTTAAATATCCTATATAAACAGTACATCTGAGTCTAAATTTCGTTAAAAACGCACTTACAGATAAAGTTACGATTTTATTTGTGAAAAAAACTAGTTTTGAAATCAAGCTCCTCGTATGTACGAGTAAGTCGATAAAAACACGGGAAAACAATGAAACACTGAGATAAAAACGTGACAAGCTAAAGACGGATATAATGTGTGGGCATAAAAATGTTTAAATGCCGCTGTCAAACGCAGTTGTAGCGAGGTCAGTGCGGTGCGGCGTAACGGCGTGGGACTAAACACACACGCCCGACGAGGGGTCAAAACGGAGAGAGAGGGAGATCTTTCTCTCTCTCTACTGGGATTGTTCTGCGGTATTCCCGGAAACAGGGTCGCATGCACTCATGAAAACAGCACAACCACCGCAAACGTCCGGTGATTAATTGAACTGTCGAAGTATGAATAATTAAATTCATTTAAATTAACATACGAGCCGTTTCAAAATAAGAACACTGGACGAAATGCATTAATTCCTCATTGACAAAATATAGTGCAGATTATTGCATGGTTCATCAAATCAGATTTTAGGTTCTAATCCGAGAAAAATGGTGAAAGTATCAACTGAATTTTCAATTAACTGTTAAGAATAATAAGTTAAATAAAATATTATTAAAAAAAAACAACTTTATTATTGAAATGGGACTAAAAAGGAAAAAATAATTTTTAATAATTTATAGGTTCAAAATTATAAAAGCGTGGGTTGTAAACTCTATGATAGTTTAATAGTCACGACCCACGCTTTTATAATTATCTCTAAATAGTATAAATTGAAGTCGCTTTTCGCGTCTGTCTGTCTGTTTAACCGGTAACTCCTCCTAAACCACGCAACGGATTTTGATGCGGTTTTCACCATCAGTTAGATAATTTTTCACGGAAGATTTATATATATATATATATATATATATATATATATATATATATATATATATATATATATATATATATAGCATAATTAATAATTAATTAATTAAATTCGTAACCCGACCGTAAGAATTCGCAACATACTTATATCATAAAAACAACCGTACATAACTGTTCCACTCGTAGTGTAGAGGTAACGTCCCAGCACTCTATGCCAGGGACCCGAGTTCGGAAACTGATGGCATCGTATAATTTTTGGCGTTTTTCGTTTCTAAATTTTACATGATATTTATTTAAATATTTTTTTATTTTTGTTATATTCTTTTTTTGACAATAATTATAATTTTTTTGAAACTAAAAATTATATATAAAAAGCGAACGAGCGAAGCGGGTGAGTAGTGTATTTATAATATTCAAGCGAACGAGCGAAGCAAGTGAGTAGTGTATTTATAATATCAAAGGGAACGAGCGAAGCGAGTGAGAAGTGTATTGTACCCGGGCTTTCTTAGCACCCGGGCGAAGCCGGACGCTAGTGAATTTATAAATTATTAAAGATTATTTTGTCCTTTTCATTCCATTTCAATAAAATTTGTTTCAAATGCCGTAGACTAGCGGAAGAGAAAAAAATTATATATCATGAAAAAGATTTAGAGCAGTTCCTTTTTTGGATTGAGACCAGTATTTTATAAACAATCGATTTGTCTGTTTGAGTCGAGTTGAGTAGATAGTGCAAAGAGAAAAAGTTTCGATACCAAAAAAATGTTAACGACCTTCAATATTTTAAGCTTTCTTGACAATATAGTATTAATAAAAAAAAAACCTCACTACTCGCACGCCTCTAGTTGACTTTTATTTTTATTACCTATTTTAGCTTCTAGGCAATAGTGAGCCATAAAAAAATTTGGTATATACTTATGACCACACGACAGAAGTGTAAACTTCAGATTTTCTATTTTTTAGTGTCATCTATTATAGCGCATTTATGAACTAAAAATAATTTATTACTAAAATACCAAAATTGTATTTTTAATTAATTCCACCTTGGTTTCAAAAAAATTATAATTATTGTCAAAGAAAGAAAATAACAATAATAAAAAAATATATAAATAAATATCATGTAGAATTTAGAAACAAAAAACACCAAAAATTCTACGCTGCCATCAGGTCTCAAACCCAGGTTCCTATGCATATAATGCCAAGACGTAACCAACTGCGCTATGAGTGGAAATGTGTAGACGGCCGTTTTTATGATATAAGTATATGTTGCAAATTCTTACGGAAGTAGTTGCGAACGCTTCACATTTTTTCAGTACCCAAGCAAAGAGTGCCTACGCGCTAAAGAAGTTTTCACTTCAAAAATAGAAAAAAACATAATGTCAGTTTTATATGATTATCACTGTACAGTGCACCGCTTAGAAAATTGTCGTAGTTGTTTTTTGTAATATTGTGTCGTTCTGTTAATTTTTTTTCACTACAACCATGCATTCAAGATAAGCACAATCTGGTAACGTGCAAAGGCAATAAGCTACTTACGTACACATATACTACTACCACAAATGAACTTTATATAAATGTGAATGATGGAATATAACGTATCTCAACGAAGTGTACCATATGAAAATTACCGACGTTTTATTTTTAATATAATTTAATTTATTTACAATTTTCTCTATAATTAATTTTTTTGTGAATATTTTGAACCTCAGAGTTACATTTATATTTTATATAACTGGCCATATTATATAACAATTAGTAGATTTCATGAATTTTAATTACTTAATTTCAGCAGTACTACATAATATATAGCAATATTCTTTTTTAAATCAACATTGAAAATAACAAAAAAACACGTTAAATTATATTATATGGTTATAAATGCAAATTCCACGAAATGTTAATCTATTTTCTACATTTCGACAATTTGTGATTTTTCAATTATATTTAATAAAACCAAAGTGACAGAGAGAAACGTGCATGCTAGGCGGCGCAAATCGGACAAAGAAGAAGATTTTTGCAGAATATAATCTCTCTCGGCCAATTTCGACTTTTGATGTCGAGCGCGCTCTTTTCGATTTAGCGACGGATTTCGTGACGGATTTCATAATACTACTTTTGATGCGGGGCGCATCGCGCGAAATAATACTGAAATGCAGTGTACTTATAAATTATAATTGTGAAACAGTGGACAGACTTGCTGGTAGAAAAGAAAAATCAACAGTCAATGACATTTTTGAGCAAGAAGAATGTGCTCTTTACGGTTCTGATTAGTAGTAAATATAATTAATTTATCGAAATTGTTATCGACACAGTAAGGTACGCAAAACGTTCAATGCGTTTTTCTCAAAACAACTGTTTTCAAACTTGCGACCAAGATATCTTAAAAACGTCTTGTCCTTGTGCTTAAAATCGAACGTCATTTTAAGAAGGTCAACATTTTTTTTTAATTATCAATTTAATTTATACAATTACACTCATATTTTCTCAATTTTTTTTTGTTTCAGAAAAATATAAGATTCGAAAGTCTGGATGCCATAAAAAATCAGAAAGGCGCGTGATTGCTCATAGCGAGCGTTTTTTAATAATTTTATATGAATAAATCACGATGCATAAATTTAAATATACTAATGAAAAACGTACAAAAAAAAACCAATAATAAAAAGTTGTAGTCCGTGCGTAAAAAAAACAAAAAAAAAGAAAAAAACGCCTGGAAAATCGAGTTCCATACACTAGATTACCCCCTTAAATAGGTAGGTATTATCTACACACAACGTATTCAAATGCAAACAACAGCAAAAAATTAATAAATCATTTGTCATCGAAATGAAAATATGTAAATTTATTCAATATTTCCCATTATCTTCATTTAGCAACGCTGATTAAACACAATGCAACTATTCGCAAAACAAAATACATATCGACACAATCCATTGAACTGGGTGCGCAGAAAGCAGCCGATGCAGCTGTGACACCCTTACCGGTTCACACCAAAGAGATGACAGATCGATTACTTTAACAAAAAAAATTCGACTGATGACCAGTCCTATACTTCCCACCTAGTAAATATTTGCAAAAAATAAACACTCTTTTTTTATTCTTTGAAAAAAAGCATGGCCCTCTTTTTTTGTTTAGTGATCTACTGATGGCTAGCTTAATGTAGCAAAAATTATGGTTACCTTGATTTACGTACAATTTTTATTTTTTTTTAGTAAAATATTTTTTTTCTCGAAAACTAAATATTTTAGAGAAAAAAAATATTTACATTTTTTTCATATTATAACATCTAGAATTCATTTATATTTTTTTTACCTATGTTAATACGTGACATTGAGAACGTTTTTTTGAATATCTCAGGATCCACTAAACCGATTTGACTCAAAATCTAATCAGATCTAAGTTAAAGGCTGATAAACACAATAGAACAATCGGCATGGCCGTATGTTGTTCCGTTTTTACAATATCGAAGGCGAAAAATTGACCACATACACACACACATACAGACATCAGTCAGAAAATGATCTTAAACTATTGCTATAGGGTCTCAAAACGTGAATATCTGTTAAAATCTCGAAATATTAGTCCTAAATCCATTTCTTCCCTCCATAGTAGAGGTGGGAAGTAAAACAAAAACAAAACAAAATTTGGTTTCGATCCGTTTAGCCATTTGACACAGATGAACAAACTTTTTGCAAAAACATGTTCGGGGTCTCAAATAGGGAAAATATTTTAAAATTGTGAAAAGTTAATTTTGACTTAAATTGGTACAATTTCCTACTTCACTTGTGAAGTTAGAATGGTAAGAGTTACACTTCATTCCGCTTCCCCCACTACCAATAGCGGCCGATGTCCGAACTCTTGTTTGACTAATTGCTCGGAATCTGATACGACTTTTAGCTTTAAATCCAGATTTCAGAATGTCATTTGTATTCAACTAAACAGAGATTTCAATTTAGTTAAAAACAAATGACATTCTTAAATCTAGAAAGCTGAAAGTCGTATCAGTAACCCAGCATTATTCTAGTAACTACAGCTGACCCGGTACCTACACCACTGACATTATGTTTAACACGGCATTAATATGTCGGTCACACAATGCAGCACTTGCATGATGCAACGACCAATGTGCATGGTGGACGTGACGGTATCAAACCCGGTACTTACACCATTCAAAGACATCAGGTTTTACCCAGAATCGTTTTTCTTTAAAAGTATCGTATGTCACTAAGAGTAGTAGCTTTTCCTCGAAAGAACTCATTCACTTTCATGTATTTCATGTAATGAAGCTACAGGCAAAATATGTTTTATTTTTCAACTTATTGATTTTTCATTAAAAAAGATTAATTGGTACCAAAAATTTTTTTCTTTAACCTTATAGTATCGTACATATTTTGAAAATAAAAAAATCAACTGTTCTTTTGTTCTGAAGTAATTGATCTGTCAAAAGAAATGAGTTATCTAACAAGCATTGTGTGTGTGTGACGTGTGTGTGTGTGTTTTAAAGACCACCAACAGCTAGGGTTATTTGGCCCTAGCACCAATTCATATTTTCAATTCATTATTTTTTTTTTAATAATAAATTGAAAATCCAATTGACACTTTTACCAGCTCTCGGGCTAGAACCCGGGAACTGGGGACTTGTAATAGAGGAACCATAGCAACGCCATGTAAACAACAGCATTGCTACACGCTCGGCTATAACTGTTTTGTAATTTGAGGTGTTTTACACCTGACGGTACTCTTAAAAGATGTGTAAACATTCAGATTTGAATACAATGATTATAGCTGCACATAACCTCAAAAAAATTTGACAATTGACCAATGAGGATTCAATATAGCCAGGAGTGGAGCTTGACGTCACTTGCGCGACACACTACTTCCGTACCAAATTTTTGCCGAGTCAATCCAGCAGAAATTTTGCAGTGAAGATATTAAGGCACATCAAAAATAAATATATCGAATATTATGCTATTCTGGCCGTAATTTGAAAAAAAATAAAAAAGATAAATAAAACATTTTAAGTTTTAAGATTTTTAGTCTGATCAAAGCCCTAGATTGGTGATCCATAATTATTTTCAAGCTTTTCTTACATCATCGATTTACAATAGTTTACCTTAAAAAGTTTTTTTACCTTTTCATTGAGCTATATTTGCATATAGTCTGATTTTATTACATATATCCGATCCACTGAAACATTACGGGAGTATGATTTACACCCGGACGAAAGCCGTGCCGGTAAGCTAGTTACCATAATATTGTATTGTCGTCGGAAATACACACGTGTGCAAAATTTCAATTCACTCGGAGAACGGGAAGTGGATAAAAAATCGGTCGCAAGATTTGAAACAAAGCCAGCCAGCCATATACGGAACGTGAAGTTAAAACCGTTTAATATCCACAACTGCGTCGAGGGACCTTAACGGACAAAATATATGATTCTGTATGCATACAGTGGACGTGACGATGTTAGATCGGCGCCGACACGATTAGACCATTAGTGCGCATCAAGCATTCAATGTGGCTACGTATTCTGTACCCAAAGTCTAAACATTGGTTACACAATGAAACTATCTCCAAAATGGAAACATGCACATAATGAACGTTCAAGTATTTTGCATAAAAACGATTACTATTGTTACAAAACTGTTTTCCGAGTTGGCGGAATAAATATTTATTTACAATAATTTTACCGTCGACTGTCCTATATTTATATCAGACGCACTTGATTGCACGAGTCACTAATGACTGCCTAATCTCCGTTGAACTGATTACTTGCATGAGTCACCGTAGACTGACCTGATTGCACGCCTAACCATGGACTGCGTTTTCCACAATACACTGACTGACTTGATTGCACGCCTCACCATGGACTGCGTATTCGACACTACACTGACTCACGACTGACTGCCTACGGTGACTGCCCCCTGTTCGCTTCACTCACTCGTTTATATAGAGGCTGCGTGGCTTAAGCACAGCGCTTCTAGCGTTTTCCAGAACATTCCGGCAGGTACTCGTATCTTCGCGCGGTTACTAGTGTGACCTTTCTTTCTACTGCTTTTTATCGGAGGCAGTGGCGTAACATCTTGGGGTTTGCTACACTATTTTTGGTATTCACTGGTCCATTTTACGATGAACTGAACTACATTGGCATCACAGACTTAATTAGAAGCGGCCATTTATTTATAACTACCTGCTCAGTCGGGCTTCATCCGGATGCACATCGTTATTTTAACTCACTGTTCATTCCTCTTTTATCGTAACAAAATAACCTACATTATTCGTCAAGAAGGAATAAGTATTTTTAAACAATGAAAAAATGTAACAAATCGGTTCAGTGGTTCTCCAGTTTTAAGGTAATATAGATCCCACTCTTTTTTATACAGGGTGGCCCAATGAAAACAGTCACCCCAAGTTTTGGCCACTTAACATCAGTTTTGCGAAAAAAGCTCGCACACGTCAATTTTAGAATCAAAGGGGACATCTAAATCGATTGGTATTATTTACGTAACTTCAACCCTGAGAGCAGAGTGAATTGCACCCCAAACATTTTTAATGGAAAGGGGTGTCAAACGATTCGTAGTTCGAAAGGCTTCTCAATTCTTTTAACAACAGTCTTTTTGTTTTTCAAATCCGATCATTAATTGCGAAGAAAATGACATTTTAATTTGTAACAAGTAATCTTAAACAATTGAACATAGCAAACAAAAGCACGTCATCTGTCAAGTAAAAATACAGACAAGAACTCAAGGATCATTTTATTAAGTGCTCAAAATGATCACCTCCAGCTTCCATACAATAATAAAGATTATCCTCAAAGCGTCCTCGAACGTTCTCCAACATTGCTGGAGTAATCTAAGATACATCATACTAACTAAAATATCATTTTCTCCGCAATTATGGATCGAATTTGAAAAACAAAAAGACTGTTGTAAAAAAAATTGAGAGGCCTTTCGAACTGTGAATCGTTTGACACCCCTTTCCATTGCAAATTTTTGGGGTGCAATTCACCCTGCTCTCAGGGTTGAAGTTACGCAAATAATACTAATCGATTTAGATGTCCTCCTTGATTCTAAAATTGACGTGTGCGAGCTTTTTTCGCAAAACTGATGTTAAGTGGCGCCAAAACTTGGGGTGACTGTTTTCATTGGGCCACTTTGTATATTAGTATACCATAGACAAGTTCAAAAATTTAAGATTTATTTATTTATTGTAGATTATAGACGCGTCGACAACTCAGGTCATTAGCGTCTTAAATACATTAAATAACAATTCCCTTAAAACTAAATGACATCATAAAATATCCATGAGCGGAGGTGGGAATCCAAAGGACGGTACGCTAACCGTTACACCACACTGTACTAAACCTAGACGACCCTGACAGTTGACGGTTTTTAATAAAAACAGGAGTGTTACGTAAAATGGTTCATTAAAAGTCGATAGAAAAAGACGCGTGTCGAGCTATATCTATATTTCCTTCAGTTTTTACTTAACTTTTAAGAAAATAGAATTAAAATATTATATTACATTTAAAAAGACTACTTCGTTTGAAGTATAATACTCGTATGTTGTGTAGTACCTACTACGTAAAAAGAGAAAAATAAATTTTGAAAGTATAAAAGAATACCGCTATATAAGCTATCTCGTATTCGTATTTTTCAAATTGTAAAAAAACAAAGTTAAAGTGGTTAACTTATTGTCACAGGATTTGAGTCAAAAAGATATTTTTAAAGCAATGGTTCCAGATGATGATTTTGTTTATTTTTATGTATTGTAAATTATAGACGCGACGACAACTTAGGTCATTAGCGTCTTGTTCACATCAAATAATAACTCACTTAAAACTAAATGACATCACAAAACATCCATGGATGATGATTTTGTTAGTTTACTATCCATTAATGTTAGGCTTCTGCTAAGATTTTTACCTTAAATCTAGACTTAAAAATGTCATTTATTTTCAGCTAAATATAGTTCTATTCTAAATCTAGATTTAAGGTAAAGTTGTACCAGAATCCCAGCATAAATCTTCAACACAAGTTAAGACCGAGGTTAAACTATAAGACGCTTATACAGGGTGTCCAAGACTTACTAAGACTTTTATTAAGGGTTGTCCAAACCTAAACCTAATATTTTCGTATTAAAATATTAGGTTTAGGTTTGGACAACCCTTAATAAAGTGTTAGGAAATATCCTAAAGAATACAATTCCAGCAAAAAAATAACCTCGTTGTATTTAACAATCAAAAGTTACACGTGAATGAAGTTAGGTAAAAGAATTACATTATTTTGAACACCCTGTACAATAAATTCATTTTTTTAGGACAGACATTGATTTGTCCGTCTATTATCTAGTGATCCTCAAAACTTCAGTTTGATAAAGATTTCTGTTTTGGCTATGTCGAATTTTAGGTAAAGGTCTGCATGTGTCAAAAATTTCTAAAAAACTTGAATAACTCAAAAATTACTGAATTTTCGAGCATAGCTTCCCTTACAATTTCTATTGTAGAATTGAAAAAACAAATAAAAACAGGGTGCTAGGTTAAAAAAAACATAACTTTGATCTGCCACGCTTAAATGGGACAGACTGTATAATTGAAAATATTTTTAGGTTATACACCATAAAAATTTATACAACTTTTGCATTTAAACTTCTTTTCTATCTTCACCCAAAATCAATATATCGGTCGACAACGCAAGTCTTGGACACCCTGTATAGTATCGGCACCGAGATTGGCACTTTTTAACAACAAGTATTATTCTAATAATTTTGTTGAATACGATGATGAAGCAACAGTCTTCAAGTAGCCTTAGAAAGAGATAAACTGTTTCTTTTTCATAAAAGTTTCATTTCTGTCCTCGCATTACTTGACTAGATGTAATCAGAATAATGGTGGAAGCGACGGTACTGTAACCCAGCACCTACACCACTGACAGTAATACACTTGCGTGCATAGAAATCGGCCCACTGTTAACTTTTGACTTTAACTATATTTTTTTAAGGAACTATTCATCAGATCAAAAAAGACAAATCGCAGGTATTTTAGAGGTCAGGTTACTTTCCTGCAATCTTCGTCTGACTGTCCACTGACTAATAGCCACCCCTCGTCGACTACATTGGAGACGAATTTAATTTTATGACTGATAATGTAAGGCCGCACAACGCAAATTTCGTGCAAGATTACATTACAGAAGTCGGTTTTCGGGTTATGGAGTGGCCAGCATGCAATCCCGACCTAAACCCAATTGAACATTTATGGGATGAGCTGAAACGAAAAATTCGTGCCCCAACCTCGATCCCACAGCTTATTGTTGCAGTAAAAGAAGATAGGCTTAACATCCCACAAGAAACAATATTGAACTTGATTAGATCTATGCCTAATCGTATGAGAGATGTTATTAGGGCAAGAGTGAGTCATCCTAATTATTAAAAATCAAGAGTTAATTTAGATAATTGCCAATAAACCATACTTCTTTTAATAATAAAAAAAAGCTAATTTGTTTCATGCATTAATTTCACAATTTTAAGCCTAAGAAGCCGAAATAAATTTAATAAACTTAGACTAATATCGAAGCAAATTAAATTGTCTTTCAAACGGCATATAGTCTTTTTCGATCTGATGAATAGTTCCTTAAAAAAATATAGTTAAAGTCAAAAGTTAACAGTGGGCCGATTTCTATGCACGCAAGTGTATTATGTAATAGTCTTTTGTGTTCAACTCGGCATCATTTCTCTGTAAAAACGTAGCATTTACATATTATGAATAAAAAAAAGATAATACTATCTAATGAAAACAAAAAAGCACAATGAAGAAGAAACCACTGAGTTTTTTTAAATTGAATTAATTTTTTGCTACCTACTTATATTTTTAGAGAAAATAACTGCTGAGTTGAATAGAGATTTATATAATGCCATAAATCTCTATTCAACTCAGCAGTTATTTTCTCTAAAAATATAAGTAGGTAGCAAAAAATTAATTCAATTTAAAAAAACTACTGTTTGTGGTATCTATACCTATGTTAAAAATTCACAGATTTCGCAATCCTTGCAACCATCGAGGACATTGGAAATGATAACAGCATATATGAAACATAATTAACTGTTTATTATACACACAATATTTATCAATGAACTGTTTAGTTTTGTCAGGAATAACCCTATTATTCTTCTGTTATATACGCGTTCACTTTTGCTTGATTACTTAACTTTTAAATGGATTTTTCTACAGTATTTATTAACATTTGCTCAAAAATAACACCGCAGATCGTCGCAAATACCTCTCAATTAACTAGACATGATATAAAACACATTTCGAAAAAATTGCACTTGTTCAATTTTGCATGATTGCTCCTCACTTGATCGCGACACCGTTGTCTTTTGGCCTTGAACGAAAACTCGTAGCTCTGCCCCCATATACGAACATAAACTACTACATCTTTTAAAAAGACAAAATAATTTTTCGTTTCGTTTTACAATCACGTTCCCTACCTATAAAATAAAATTAAATTAAAAAAAAAATTTTTATTGTCATAGAATGAGAAAAATATACCAAAAAATGTTTCAATATTGTTTTATTCAGTGTTCCTGAAACCACTGCAATCTTGGCTTTAAATTAGAATTTTCATAATAACGCTTGAACCATGTTTAATTTAGGGGAAACAAGCCGTGAGGTGGGTCGTTTATTAGGACTAAAGTGCGACCCTTGAGGTTCACACGACGAACTTTCCAGTTTGATAAATATTTAATAATAATAATTAAATTAGATATTACACAGAAAAGTAATCATTTTAATCATTAAAACATAATTTATGTCGGATCAAAATGACGGTAACACGCCTCGATTGACACCCTTACGAAGTCGATATAATTTTTTATTCGCGAGATATTGTGTAAAATCTACTTTTTTGGAGTCTATTTGGTTAAGAAAAAAGAACAGTTGAACCGATTTTGAAAAAAATTTCTTTCAGGTCATATTTACGTTAATACGCGTCGATTGGCACCCTAACGTAGTCGATATCATTTTTTTTCTCGAGATTTCGTCTTAGAAAGAAATGGACACATACGTACGTACATCACACACACACACATTTTGATTTAGATTTTCGGACCCAGTACAATAACTTCTAATGGGAAGTTAAAAATGAAGCTGGCGCAATTAAAAACATGTGATTTACGGCAACAATAGTAACAGATAATAACAATAGTAATAAACAAATGCTAAACATATTTTAATCTAATTAAAAAAAGCCAAAAAATAGGTTACAAAAATTAAAATGACGTAATATATCTTTACAATTTTTCAATTCAATTTCATGCTTTGAACTTTTCAAATACATTGTGTTTATAAAATGCCATAAATATTAAAATTTAAAGAATTTTGAAAATTACGTTTACTTTAGAAATGTCGATCTGCAGTACGAGGTATAGGTACTATAGGTACGACCATACAATGTGTTGGAAAAAGTTCATAAAAAATACACACGCGTCTGATCATTTTTTGAAGTCGGTTCCCGTTATTCTCGAAAGAAATTTGAAAAATTGTACGTTGATTTAAATGATGAGTTTAGTATTTGTGAATAAACGACATTTAATTCTAGACCACTTGCAATACTAATTGCTGGATTGCAGAAAGCATTGTCAAAAAGATTTGATTTGACAATGACTTTTTAGATTGTGATCATATTATTACAATTTTTATACATGCAGAAACTGTCTAGTGTTATGTCAAATTCTCTGTCATTTTACTCTAGAAAATTAAATTATATATTCACACAAAAACAAATGACAGAAAAAGATCGCTTTTCAAGCTAAATTTTGTTCAATATGCGTAGAAAAAACTATACTAAATAGATGTACCTACACACAGTTTTAAAAATTCGACTGATGACCAGATACACTTCCCACCTAGTAAATATTTGCAAAAAATAAACACTCTTTTTTTATTCTTTGAAAAAAGCATGGCCTTCTTTTTTGTTTAGTGATCTAGGTGGCTAGCTTAATATAGCAAAAATCATGGTTACCTTGATTTACGTACAATTTTTATTTTTTTTAGTAAAATATTTTTTTCATATTATAACATCTAGAAATCATTTATATTTTTTTTTACCTATGTTAATATGTGACATTGAGAACGTTTTTCTTAATATCTCCGATCCAGCATCGGAGATGGAAGGACCTCTGAAGAAGCTCGCCACTCGTGCTAGCGAAACGTTAGGAAGCAATTCCAACCAACGACGGCCTTCAACTGGCCGCGAAAGCCTCAACCAATTTGTCACCGTTAATGTAAATGTCAAATATCAAGACAGAAGTCGGTTAATAACGTGCAAACTACGTATTGTAAAGCCACTAAAAAGTAAAAAAAAAATAGAATTTCCTTCAAAAAAGCCTGTTAAAAAGAAGAAAATAATAAAATTTTGAAGTCGCCGCCAATTTAATAAAATATGAAGTCGGTTAAAAATGTGCCAATTTAATTAATATCTACGTTGTAACCGACTCCATATTTTATTATAAATTGGCGCCAACCTCAAAATTTTATTATTTTCATCTTTTTTTAGTGATTTGTTTGAATGAGTTTTTATTTTTTTTTTACAACCTGTATACGCGCAACAGTCAGGTAACATGTGTGCGCATGAATGTATTGGTGACTTGTCATTGACAAGCTGTCTTCGGCAGTGCGCACGCATCCGTGCGTTCATACGGAAGTGACATGTGTCTCGCCGAAGTAATACGTACATTATAATACATATTATACATATTGTAAAAATGCCACCACAATGCGGTCGAGTAGATTTTATTCGATTTGTTCTCTATACATATTATACTGTTTCAGGTCTGTATCTCGATTATTTTTGAAGATAATAACCCGATCAAAACCTATATATTCGTAAATGGGATGAACTTCTCTACAAAAGGTGACGGTAAAACATTGACGATATTTCGTTATAGGCTATTAAATGTTAAAATCAATTTCAAACAATTTAATTTGTATATTATGAAGTATTAGAAATACCTTGTATTTTTTGATGTCCGTCTTGTGACTTCCTGTGTTTTAACACGACGCGTTTCAGCAACGAGTTACTGTCTTCAGATGTGGTTAAAAAAAAAGTTTAACCACACCTGAAGATAGCAATTCATTGCTGAAACGCGTCGTGTTAAAACACAGGAAGTCACAAGACGGACATCAAAAAATACAAGGTATTTCTAATGAAATGTTGCAGAGTTAGAGAAATTAAAGCATTTGTTGATTTTTAGTCCTTATTCCACATCTTTATTGCTTATTTCTATTATTAGTTTCAACTTAAATAAGTTAACACTGTTAAAATAAAAACAAAAAATGAATTGTGTGCCTCATTCACATCAGCGCACGATCGAATTTATACTTTACTTATATACTTACATTTTTCATTAGAACACACGTTTAAATTTTTGGCATTTTTGAATATCCCTTAAGCCATGGAAACATAAATATTCAAAGCCTGCATCAAAAAATTGATTTTTAAAATTATAAAATCTATAAAAAAATGAATTTTTCCTGGGATGAGACTCAGCTAAATCGATCTTTTGTACACCCCCCCCCAACCACTTTTCAGTAATTTTCATCCAAATCGTAGTCGTTTTATCCTTGCCAGCGAAATTCTTTCTAGAACACTCTTGAGAGTGCCGAGACATTAGTGAATATATGCAAATATATTAACATCAATAATGCATTTTATTGATCCTGTTGCCACTGCGAAAAAAATTTCTAATTCTTCCTTCAATCATCGTTAATTTACTAAGATCTATTTTTATAATGAAAACCCAATTGAATCTTTTAGCAATTCTCTGATTTTAAATAGGTGTCAAGTTATATTGTCAAAAAAAGCTATACTATTTACTTAAATAATGCAACGCATTCTATAATAAATACTAATTTAAATTTCAAATTATTACTTTAGACTATTACTAAACAATATTTATTTTTAAAGAATTAAACAACTAAAAAATGGGAATGTAGCACCTTAACTTCCACCATAAACCGACCACCAAACAAACAATTGCTTACCACTACATGGTTATATAAATCATTACAATTGGACACGTGGTTTTGCGTGTGCAGACGACGATAAATTTACAGTTCAGCCTAACAATTTCGTGTAGACAAGGCCTTATAATCGCAATTCAAAATACGGTAAACATTCCGAATCGACTGTATGTACTGGCTCGCCGATCAAATCGATTTTGCAGAAGCTACTTCAGAAAGTAATATACAAATAACGTTGTATACATTTATTAGATGTATTTACATAGCCATAAATATATATTTGACGACACAACATTAAAAAAGTCTGGCAACCGTTCAATCGTTACAAACCGACAGATTTAAAATTATAGATTTTTTTAACTAGATTTTGCCCACAGCTTCACTTGCTTGAACGTCGATTTTGACCGCAGATTTACACACTTTAATGTCAATTTTGACGAAAATTCTATTTTAACTCGAGTATAACCGAAAGTTTGACATCAAAATTGGTCAAGCCGCGTTTAATATTGTAGCAAACCCCAAGATGTTACGCCACTGCCTCCAATAGAAACCACGAGAAAGAAAGGTCACAGTAGTAAAGCGTGGAATGGTATCGAAGATTTCAGACAACGCTAGAGGATACGAGGACGCACTGAGCGTACACCGCACGCAGGTATATAAACAGGAGTGTGTAGTGTTGAAGGGTCAGTGAATGGTGAGTCGTGCCTTCAGTCAGTACAGAGAAATAAATATTGATTAGTCAACGGGAATCAGTCAGTGTAGATTGTATTGTGACAGTGTTGAACAGCGAAATAAATCTGATGTAAATACAGTGACATAAATAATTACAAATAAATAATCCTTGTATATATAGTCATTAGTTAAGTGTTATTTAAGTGGCTCGATTAGTTCAATAATTACCGTTTAAGTTTTTTTTATTGTTAGAATTGACTTTTCGTTGTTGCGTTCATTATTATTGTGTATATAATTATTGTAAATAAGTATTTATTTTGCCAACTCAGAAAACAGTTTTGTAACAATATAAACAGATAAAAAATATGGATCGGCTGTTTGGTGAGAAATCATTGTCACTATACTGAGTTCGTCCTTTACGAAGTATCCAAAACATGCCACTGCCCAGTGCCCATACTTGTAGCTGATTTGTCATCATCAGAGTCTTCGACTATTAGCGTTTTTAGCTGGTATGCATTTTTTAATACGTGGCACGTAGTTTCACACGAGTGTAACACTAGCACCGTGCCAGTGTTGAGTAGTGTACACGCTCTTCGTGTAGGCCATTACTCTGTCATTGCCGCTGTTATGTTACACTTTAGTTACACGACCGTTCTGCGACGGTGGTAAAAGTGTAACACTGAAGGTCACATTAGCGATACACTGTAGCACTGCTCTCTACACTGACCAGGCGAACACACTTCTTGATGGCCCAGTGTAGCAAAGTGTAACCAGCTGAAAACGCTATAAGAATTAAGAGACACGGAATGCATACATCACAAAGGCGGAATGTAAAACACTAGAAGCGACATATTTTCATGTGTGGAATACGAAATTACTTATAGGCTTAAGGCCAATTCTCACATGGCGATGCGGCGCATTGCGGTAGTTTAATATGTATTTGATATCCACATAGCGGCGCGGCGCGGCACGGCAACGACGGATGTGCAACTTTGGAAGAAAATAAATGTCATTACTCATTGGAGGCCCCAGTAACGAAAATGAAACACATATTTTTTTAAATAACAATATATGAGTTAGGTAATTGTGGACAACAATATAATAATTATTAATTAATTCAACAATGAATTTAATCCACAAGGCATTCACTAGGTAGTGAATAGTATTTCTTAATTCATTGTTGAATTAATTAATAATTATTACATATTTTTTTAATTGCTAAATGAGTACCTCTAGTGACGAAGATGCCTTGGCAGTTCTATTGGAAAATGAAATCAAAATATGTAATTTTTAAAAAAAATTTACACGATTGCTAAAATTTATCAGAAAAGAATAAAATAAGTTTTTAACAACCACCTTCCCCAACCCCTAACCTACATTTATTTAGAAGTCGGCGTAAATAAATCACCATATCTAAATAATTACGTCGACTTCTAATTAAATGTAGGTTAGGGAAGGTGGATGTAAAAAAATCTTTTCTGAGGCATGTTTTGAAGTCGTATCAATTTTTTTTTAATTATTTTTATTTCATCATTTTTAGATTTGCAATTCTCCAAACGCTTGACCCTAGAAAGGGCTACGTACGCTTGACCCTTCGCAAATATTAGATCTACATTAAATTCCCAGATAATTCCCGGTTTGTGGCCAACCTGTCTAACTAATCACATGGTCCATAACACACGTATAAACTATAGAAGTATCTAAATAGAAGTTTTTTTAGTTTTTTAAAATTTTCCGGGTTGCAATTTTTCTAAGATCGATCCTCAAACGTAACTAACCAATTCGGTACCCGTTTCACTGTTCTACGATGCCTAGAATTGAAGTTATGATTTTTTTAACATTTAAGTGTTCGCCATTTTGAAACAAATTTTTGTTGCATCGCGCCGTGTCGTGTCGCGTCGCATGAGAATTGACATTTAAACGGAAGATTGAAACATCATGCGTATTTCGATCTCAAATTTTAATTCCAAATTCATTCATGATGATGGTGAGTTCCATATCCCCTAGAGGACGTTGGAGACCACTTCTTTCCATTTAACCCTGTCCTGGACAGTATGGATGAGTCTATTAAAGTTTAATCCCGTCCATCCTGTGATGTTATCTAGCCACGATATTCTTTTTCTACCTCTGGGTCTTTTTTGTTTTAATTTACCCATTAGTATCACTTGCTGGAGGTTATATTTTTGTGACCGCATTATATGACCAAAGTATGAACACTGTCTTTTTTTGACAACATTTACTAAACTTTTCTGTTCTTGCATTATTTGCATCACTTTATCATTAGTCATATAATCCGTCCATTTAATATTTAACATTCTCCGATAACACCACATTTCAAACGCGTTTAACTTTTTAATCACCTCATCTTTTAATGTCCAAGTTTCACAGGCATATAGTAATATGGACCACACATACGAAAATTCATTCATAATCAAGTAAATTAAACAACAATGTCGCTTGAACAGTTAAACAATCTGGAAAATATACAGTTTATTTATAAACAGAATTTGAAGGTTACATTCTTTTGGATTATATCGTTGCTCTAAACAATTAAAGGATAAAAAATTCTAATCCATTTGTAACAAGCAATTGAATAAAATGCTCGAAATCACTTATCATTAATCTACCACAATTAGAACTTAAAAACAAAACCATCAATTCTTTAAGCAGCTATTGGATGACATATTTCAAATGGAAACACTCCAACCGCTATTTGTTTGATATTTCCTCTAATGAGCTATAAGAATAATTAGCAAGTGTAAAAGACAGGCCACTCTATGAGCAAACGGAATCAGTGAAGAAAACAATTTCACAAAACAATTACTAACCACGGAACGGCAGCCTATATTGTCTAACATTTACGTATACAGTGACTACAGGGTGTCGAATCGCTTCTGACATGTAAGTCATCGACTAGCTATTTTTCAACAGTTTATTTTTTCTGTTATTTGAACACACATTTTTGGAGTTTAATACTCCTTAAGAATCGATTTTCATATAACTAAAAAGCGTAACGTTTTTACTTCAACTAAAAAGCGTAACGTTTGCTTATAATTCGCCCAATTCAAGTCAAATCGATTCGAAACCTGTCTTAATCGAAAGAGGAGAAAATTCTAGATAGATTTTATGTATAATATTGTGTTAAAACAGTTTTTTAATACACATTTATATGCAAATTCTAATATAGTCATTCAATTTTTTGACTGCTGATGTTTGAATTTTATGTTTAAAAACCATCACTGAATTAAAATGACTCGTAACTAATTATTGACATGGGTCGGATCGGACCAAAATTTCTCGACGTTTTTTGAAAATTGATATTTAAGAGTTTTATAGGACACAAAAAAAATAAAATGGCGGCCATATGTACTTTTGTAAAAATTATCCAATCTTTTGAAAATTGATAAGAGTTTTATAGGACACAAAAAAATAAAATGGCGTCAGATTTCAAAATGGCGGTCATATGTACTTTTGTAAAAATTTTCCGATCTTTTTGAAAATTGATATTTAAGAGTTTTATAGAACACAAAAAAATAAAATGGCGTCAGATTTCAAAATGGCGGTCATATGTACTTTTGTAAAAATTTTCCGATCTTTTTGAAAATTGATATTTAAGAGTTTTATAGGACACAAAAAAATAAAATGGCGTCAGATTCCAAAATGGCGGCCATATGTACCTACTTATGGAGTAAACTCCAGTCGTGCGTCGGAGCTGACACACACACTTTTTTTCCGTCTATTTTATGTGATGTTAAAGTAAACAATCCATTACAATAAATTTTATCGTAGCCTCTTTCCAATCTTATGAGCAACCCCGAATAAGTATCTTGAGAGCTGCTTTGTTCTACTCGGAGATAATCGCTAGGTATTGGGATTTGATATGGCAACCACAAATGTCAAAGCGTCAAATGCCAAATCCCTATAAAGAATTTAATTAAACGAGGCGAACTAAAATGATTTTAGGCTCGTATCTATATGTGTCAAAAACAATTTTACAGCTTGTATGTGTACATAAAGTTACATCCCACCGCATTCTACGGCTAAACTTTGATGCGTAAAGATTTACTTTTAACTTATAAGTTATTCCATTCCGTTCCGTTCCAACCATCCAACTTTCTCTCTTTTTCTCTTCACTCTCCGCTCTCTGTCTGTAACCTTTCCCCATCGGTCCGCGTCTATCAAGTTCAAGTCGTAGTACTCGTAGCCTTTTACATCATCGTAGTAGACTGTAACAAAATACCCCTATCGCATACTCCCTCACCCTCAGCCGTGTTGCGCACCCACTTTTCACTTCCAGCATAACAAACAAGATATGATACCTTGCCTAATGAAATATATACAAGTTTCAGTTACTTGTCGACGCTTGTAATGCGCTACAGACAAGCACTGACAGAAAACTGTTAAATGTATATTATGAGCAAGGGCGGTTTTACGCACGGGAATGGGGTACTACGGTACTATCCTCCCCAAAATGTCAGCCCAGAACCGCCCATGCTTCTAGGCACTGAACTCTACTCATAACTGGAATGCAATTCATTAAGATTGGTAACAATTACAATCTATAACACGGGGC
This sequence comes from Mongoloraphidia duomilia, assembly GCA_039654895.1. Taxonomy (NCBI): domain Eukaryota; kingdom Metazoa; phylum Arthropoda; class Insecta; order Raphidioptera; family Raphidiidae; genus Mongoloraphidia; species Mongoloraphidia duomilia. The sequence goes on from CM077524.1 coordinate 7,352,273, forward strand.
TTGCGGACCTGCGCCTTACAAAGTGAAAATGGCGCCAAATTCAAATTTCAAGAGTTTGACACTTTAAGGTTCTGGGTTTTAAAGTGATGATCAATAAAACTACGAAATAAGCTCAGGTAAATCGAGAAATCGCAGGAAAAAACAAATCCAAACAACCAAACACGCAACGAACACGAAGTTAGGTTAGGTTTCCGTTATTGTTTCTACTCATATTGCTATTAAAATTTTTATGCCGGGTTTACACGCTTGCCAAGCGTCCACAAGCCCCAAGTCACTACAAACGCTAGGCTGGCATTTGGAAGTCATTTACACGCTTGCGAGTGCATCAGTGCCACTGCAAGCTTCCTTTGAGTTGTGTCAAAAAACCGCCACTCGATCGGATCGGCAGCAAGTGTTAGCAAGCCTACGCAAGCCAAGCCAAACACCCCCGTTCACACGCTTGTGCTTGTGGACGCTTGCCAAGCGTGTAAACCCGACATTACAGTTAACGTAACGGAAACGAAAACTGTCGATCGTAACTGACGATGACAAACCAAATGTTTACACTGCAACAGCGCGCAGGTCCGACAGCCTCGGATCGACCGTATTGAATTGTTCAAATGCGAGCAAATTTTTTCGCGCATGTCAGCTTGTCTGGCAATCCAGTTATGGATGGAGTTCAGTGCTTCTAACGCTAATGAGCTCAGTTGTCGAGCGTCTATAATCTACAATCGAAGTGACGACTTGTGCAAACATAGAGGATAGAGAGAAAGGAGACAAATCGCCATGCATTCACCGTTGTTTAAATAGTGAGGAAAATAAGGGTTTCAAGTTCGCCGGTAGAGGCACTGAAGCTATAAGATCTAGAGGCCTGAACCTATAAGATCCCAAGTAGAGCGGGTAATCCCGCTAATCGGGCGATTTGAATATTGTTTTTTTTTTTGCAAAATAGAAATAAACTGATTTCAGATTAACTGACAAAAAACAATACCACTTTGCCGCGGATTCGTTCATAGAATAATGGAGACTGGATCCACGCCGACTCGAGGTCTTATAGCTACAGCGCCGCGCGTAAAACTTTTACGAACTGTTACAAGTAATCGAATTTCGGGACACGCGTTTCGCATTGCAGCCTGTCGAGATCAGTTTCCTTTCTCTCTATCCTCCATGTTTGCAAGCTTCAGTTATTTACTAGTAAAGCGCTACGAACGTCTAATTATACCGTCATACTTTTTGTATCGCCCAACTATGATTGTACACAGGCCGTGCGTAACCCTCTGCTTTACACTTTCAGCATAAACAAACTGCGCCATGACGAAATAATTTTAGGTACTTGTGAAGCGCCATTAAGGTAATTAGATACCACACTTCTTACGTGCGTCCTTTGTATTAACCCCCTTGCAGAACGATATAAATACCTACGCGAGCAAGTTTCCCTCTAAGAGAGGGGGTTAATAATAAATTTTGTTCTGCAAATTGAAATATATGCTTAAAACAGTCGCCGTAAAAACAAATTAAAATTTGAACGTTGAACTAGTACCCAATATAAATTTCGTCGGGTACATGGCACGTTTAGGGTGATCTACCACCCCTTTAATACCGACTATTCGATCTATAAATATTATAATGGCATTATAGGGTCACCGACAAGCTATACAAACAATTTCAGCCTTATAGCAATAATAATTGTGACCATTTTTTTGTTCCATGTTGGGAGCGGTGTGCATCCCTCCCATACCATTATCGCTAGCAAAATCTCTTACTCTGGGCACTTTAATATGCCTCCCTCAACATCTTCACAAAAATAAGGTCTTGAATAAATAACACCAAAAAACTGTCATTAGCTCTCGGTCTAAATATCTATAGATTGTTTTACATTTTATATGCGGTCGGGCGTTGAACATTATACGTTATCGGCAAAGTTTACCGTCATAAAATAATACGCACAGCAGTTATAATATTCGATGAAAATTATATCAACTTTATCTGTATACATAAAAGTTAGAATTCTCACTGTCTAACTGACTGACTCATCAACGCACAAACCCATTAAACTTGGAAACTTGAAATTTTAGAAATGTTTCCCGTATGACGTATAGGTAGACACCCACCATAGAATTTAACCCCTATATCTGTATCGCGGGTACAGAGAGATAACATGGATACCGTTAAACACAAATAATTTGATTAATGCATCAACTTTAATTTATCTTATAAAATCAAATGTTCGTAAAAGAATAATAAAAAAGTAATTTTATTTTTTAATATGTATAAGTATTTTAAATTGTTATCCAAAATTAAAAGCCTTCGGGATTCGAACTTAGACTTGGTGTTTGAACCTGTCGGTATAGACTTACTTTACTACACAGCCACCTGGTTTATCTCAACATAAACTTTAACATAGGTATTATAGGTATATGTGTTGAATTTTGTTTTACATGACAACTACTTCCGTCTATTTCCGTAACATCTAATTTTTTTTCAAATGCCACCCCAGGATGAGACGTTATCCACGTCAAAAATAAACGTTTTCCGAAACCGTTTGATTATTATTTTAGAAATACGAAATTAATTCATGAGTTCTCTGTTGTCAAAATTGAAGAGCTGTTCGACGAATTTTCGATATTCGCGTCCTACGGGGTGAAAATGAGGATTGAGGGAGAACCTTTCTTATACGCTAGAAACGTGTAAATCAGAAAAAATACCCTTCTTAAAAAATAAAGAAACACAATATGTTCTACGGTTATTTGAAAAAAACATCCGAACGGGTGAACGGAGAAAAAGTAGGTTTTTCGAGTTACTATCAGAATTTAGAACGAGCGAAACGCTGGCATACTAAACTTCACCCGAGGGAAGTCGGTTAGAAGAGCTAGGTATATATGTATACAAACACCTCACCCCAGAGAAACTGTTAATGTACCGCAGAGGCGGCTCGTCAACTGGGAGGCGTTACGGTTTTAATCTCGCATTGGTAATTAAACGAATTTTATGTTTCCTCTAATTACAACAATATACTGTTTTGAAATCGCTCTCGTTTCTCTGTAATCTCGTCAAAAAGGACTAAAAACACATTAAATGTATCTCGTCTGTATATTAACATTTTTTACTTCCCTCCTCTACTATGGTAGGGAAGTAATGGATTCAGTCCGAAAACAATATTTCGAGATTTTAACAGATTTTCACGTTTTGAGACCCTAGCAATCGTTTAAGATCATTTTCTGACTGATGTCTGTATGTGTGCGTGTGTGTATGTGTGTATGTGTGTGTGTGTGTATGTGGTCAATTTTTCGCCTTCGATATCTTAAGAACGGAACAACATACGGGCATGCCGATTGTTCTATTGTGTTTATCAGCCTTTAACTTAGATCTGATTAGATTTTGAGTCAAATCGGTTCAGTGGATCCTGAGATATTCAAAAAAACGTCCTCAATGTCACGTATTAACATAGGTAAAAAAAAATATAAATGAATTCTAGATGTTATAATATGAAAAAAATGTAAATATTTTTTTTCTCTAAAATGTATAGTTTTCGAGAAAAAAAATATTTTACTAAAAAAAATAAAAATTGTACGTAAATCAAGGTAACCATGATTTTTGCTATATTAAGCTAGCCATCAATAGATCACCAAACAAAAAAGAGGGCCATGCTTTTTTCAAAGAATAAAAATTAAATTGTGTTTTAAAGACCACCAACAGCTAAGGTTATTTGGGCCTAGTCAAAGAATAAAAAAAAGAGTGTTTATTTTTTGCAAATATTTACTAGGTGGGAAGTATAGGACTGGTCATCAGTCGAATTTTTTTTATACAAAACACTTGGAAATAATAAAATTGAAATTATATCGATATACCTATTATTTTAAAAGAATTTTTTAAATTATTTCAAAATGTAATCTATATTCAAGTTACACTGGATTGTTTAAGCGTGGATTATCTTAAAAAATAAATGTTTATTTTTCACGTTTTTATATACAGGGTGGCACATCTTAAACAATGCAGTGAAATATCTCGTAAACGGTACAAACCATAAAAAAATGTTTTATACAAAAGTTATAGAGTGTCAAAGTGGACAGAAGACTGATATCAAATTTAACATAGGTGGTGATGTGACGGTCAGGCGAAGGTCAGCTTCGATTTTTTAATTGTAACAGTGCATTTTTATTCCAGAATACGATACAGTATTTAATAGTGAACAGTAAATTATTAAGGTACATATGAGCAAAAGTTAATAAATATTGAGATATTTACAAATAAAATAGCAAATTTAATTTGCCAATTCGGTTCTTTTATGAATTGAATTCAAACCAAGAAGGCCGGTGCGTAATATTATTATTCATGGCTATCTAGGCTATGCCATAATTTATCTAATTATCGTTCATTTTGGCCGTTATTTAATTTCTAAATATCTCAATATTTATTAACTTTAGCTGATATGTACCTTAATAATTTACTATTCACTATTAAATACTGTATCGTATTCTGGAAATAAAATGCACTGTTGCAATAAAAAAATCGAAGCTGACCTTCGCCTGACCTTCACAGCACCACCTATGTTAAATCTGATATCACAGTCTTCAGTCCTCCTTGACACTTTATAACTTTTGTATAAAACATTTTTTTATGGTTTGTACCGTTTATGAGATATTTCACTGCATTTATATTAGAAATCGTGTCCATCGTGATTATAATAAAATTAAGCAAAATCGCAGGATAGTGGACAATATAATTTGATTTATTAAATTAAATGTACGACGTTTCGTCTATAGATTTAGACTTTTTCAAGTACATACATAAAAATAACAATATTTATGAAAATTAATATTAATTACTAACCATAGCAATTAACATAAGATAGTATAAAGATCTTTTGATCTGGATTTAATATTATCGTAGATCTTTATATAAAATTATAAATAAATAAATAAAACACAATAAAATTTGATTTAATCAAGACGAGTCTAAAATAGGTCTGATCACAACGAAATTATAATTTTGAATTACTTGTTTGTTTCAAAAGCGTAGCTAATAGAAACTGCCAAAACAAAACAATGTTGTGTCGACAATGTAGAGTATTATGTTGACTCAAAACGACACAACAATAGGGTACATAAGACAAAAACATGGTAACAAATTATGTTGACTATAAATTTTAACAATCAATAATTATTATTATTATTATTATTATTATTGATTGTTAAAATTTATAGTCAACATAATTTGTTACCATGTTTTTGTCTTATGTACCCTATCTTATGTTAATTGCTATGGTTAGTAATTAATATTAATTTTCATAAATATTGTTATTTTTATGTATGTACTTGAAAAAGTCTAAATCTATAGACGAAACGTCGTACATTTAATTTAATAAATCAAATTATATTGTCCACTATCCTGCGATTTTGCTTAATTTTATTTCACTGCATTGTTTAAGATGTGCCACCCTGTATATAAGCGTAAATACATCCGGAAATGTAAATTTAATCAGGAGTTTAAGTTAATCCACGGCTAAATACCTCGACATATATAACAATTTTTTTGAAATAATTTCAAGAATGTTTACACCACTAATTTCACATTTTCAAAAGACCAATCAATAATTTATTCTTTTTATTAAGATAGAATAAAAACAGTTTAATCATTATTGCAAAATTTCAAAACTATTTTTTGCTACAAACTCGTTTTTGAAAACAAGAAAAGTCAGATAGAAGTGTTAAATTATTATGGATAAAATCTCCTATTGCTACGATAAAGACAAAAAATATTTTTTGTCCTACCTTCTATAAAATAGCTGCTTTTCATAAAGATATACCGGTCATAAAATGACCCATTTCAGGTCGATGACGAGAGCCGGGCGGGAAAATAGCTTTACGGGCCGTCCGTCAGGCGTTAAAGAAAAGTTCAATAATAATTTTCTTTTTCACTTTATTATTTTTTATAATAAATTATATTAAAATTATAATCAGCAATAATTTCTCGATCGCAACGTTTCGTTGTAATGTACAACTTCCTCAGGCTCTGTTACAGATTATATAAAATAATAATAAAATTCTAGCCTAATTACATTAGTCGTATATTATTACATATTAAATGAATAATTATTACCTCAAATTAACCATTATTTTATAGGGTGCAGGACAAAAAATACAGTGTGTATCGAGGGCGCAATGCTATTTTGACTTGTGTGGCTGTTAAACTCGCTGACACTGGTTTAACATAATGTCACAACTCATCAAAAATATGTCACTACGCCCTAGATACACATTCTACTATTTTAACTCAAGCTCTTTTTCAAGTTTCTGTTATTATAAATAAAATCAGGAACATGATATACACGTTCTAGTATATTTCGTTCTTTCATGAGGTGTGCTTATCCAACAGGTTTCCCTCTCTAAAAATCGTCTCAAAGTGCAAATAATACCCAGGACAGACAACTTTCGTCACAAATAGTGAATTATATTCAATCAATGTTGTAATCTCTAAAAAATTTCGTCTTGCTTTCATTACCACGGTAACTACCTAAACGTTTGTTATTTATTTGTCAAATTATTAGTGTATTTGCCATATGGCACATACACTATTGGCGTCGGTCGGATGGCGGGACCTAGGGGTCGGACCAAAATTTCTCGACGTTTCATAGCCTCCTGAACACTTTGGCATCATTTTTGGAAATGTTTATATATATATGTATATATATATATATATATTTATATATTTATTTATTTATATATATATATATGTGTTCGCGGCATAACTCTCGAAAGACTTAATTGATTTGAACGAAATTTGGTACACACGTTGGAATCCATCACCGCACGGAACCTATTTAAAATGGGCCCAATCGGAGTATTTTAAGGGTAGTTTTTAGGGGTTGAAAAAAGTTTTTGCGCCCGAAAATACCGAAAAAAATTTCAGAATTGTTTCAAAATTGAAATTTAACCTTTTAGTAAATATCAAAATGTGCTGCTAAAATTTTAATAAAATCGGCCCGATAGGACCGGACTTACAAATTTTATGAAAACACTAGTTTTGCGGATAGTGATTTACTTACTGAAGGGTGTATTTAATTTGGTACAGAGGTTGCAATGATAATAATATTGAAATTAAGAAAAAAATATTATTTTAAGGGATGTATTAAGGGGTTGAATTTTTTATTTTGTCCAAAAACAAACTTAAGTTCACGTATTAAAGCCACAAGGCCTGTAATAGCAAATACACTATATTGTCGGCAGGGTTTGGCACTGCGACCCGAGTTTTTAGTGTATTTGCCATATGGCACATACACTATTGGCGTCGGTCGGATGGCGGGACCTAGGGGTCGGACCAAAATTTCTCGACGTTTCATAGCCTCCTGAACACTTTGGCACCATTTTTAGAAATGTTTATATATATATATTTATTTATTTATTTATATATATATATATGTGTTCGCGGCATAACTCACGAAAGACTTAATTGATTTGAACGAAATTTGGTACACACGCTGGAATCCATCACCGCACGGAACCTATTTAAAATGGGCCCAATCGGACAATTTTAAGGGTAGTTTTTAGGGGTTGAAAAAAGTTTTTGGGCCCGAAAATACCGAAAAAAATTTCAGAATTGTTTCAAAATTGAAATTTAACCTTTTAGTAAAGATCAAAATGTGCCGCTAAAATTTTAATAAAATCGGCCCGATAGGACCGGACTTACAAATTTTATGAAAACACTAGTTTTGCGGATAGTGATTTACTTACAGAAGGGTGTATTTAATTTGGTACAGAGGTTGCAATGATAATGATATTGAAATTAAGAAAAAAATATTATTTTAAGGGATGTATTAAGGGGTTGAATTTTTTATTTTGTTCAAAAACAAACTTAAGTTCACATAATAAAGCCACAATGCCAGTATTAGCAAATACACTATATTGTCGGCAGGGTTTTGGCACTGCGACCCGAGTTTTTTGGTAATTGTAATTGTGTTTTAAAGACCACCAACAGCTAAGGTTATTTGGGCCTAACACCAATGCATATTTTCAATTCATTATTATTATTTTTTTTTTTAATATTAAATTGAAAATCCAATTGACACTTTTACCAGCTCTCGGGCTAGAACCCGAGAACTGGGGACTTGTAATAGAGGAACCATGGCAACGCCATGTAAACAACAGCGCCGCTACACTCTCGGCTATTCTCAAGCCCTGTCAAATTATTGGTTACGAAAACATTTAAATATAATAGTAGGGGAGCCCAACAGGGGATTTTGGGATTTACTCAAGCGCGGAAGATTAACATATGGGGGATATTTTGCACCCTGTTAAGTACCTCTACTATATCTAAGCCCTCTATATGGGTCCGCGCGTGTAGGGCAGCCGATCAGAATAGTAAAAAAAAATCGATAGCTGGATTAGGGTATGATGGGTTAATTACCTGCTGAAAAGTGTGCATTTCAACAATCTGACGATTTAAGCGTGACGCAAAGGAGTGGGAGGGTCACAAACTTGCAAAAAAAAAACGTCAAGGATAACGGGAAAAATATAATCTGCCGATTTCCACAAGCCGAAGTAACAGAAATCGTCAATAAAGTTTAGCGCGTGCAGCTGCATTGAAGCATGTATTCCCCACTCACAAAAGTCAGTAGCTTAGCAACATATTTAGTTTGATAGGTAAATGTAAATGTCAAAAATTAAAAGAAATAATTGTCGTTTAAATGCCTCGAAATTATAAAACAATGAACAGAAAAAAAGAATCATTGCATAATTGGAGGAAGGAATTTACTAGAATCAAATATTTTATTTGTTACATTCAATGATTTAAGAAAAAAAAATCAAGAAAAAAATTATCCAAACCGGCAGATTAATATACTTCCGTCATCAGAGACACGTGGGGTATTATACACTATCAATATTTGACGCGCTCAAGTATTTCCATGTAACTGTTTTTTTTTACATTTTTGAAAGATTGTAGTCGCTCCCCCCACCGGTGAAAGTGTACACATGATATAACCTTTTTTTCTTTCTACCATCTAATATTCAAAATCCAATAGGTCCCCACGACGCTCGAGTAAATCCCCATTTAGCATCGTGGGCTCCCCTACTATAAAAATCACCACGCATTCTAGAGATGTTTATGAGTTGGCACACCTGAGTATTATTTTACAAGAAATGTGCAAGAGAGAAACGATTCTTAGAGAGAGAAACCTGCCGGATAAGCACACCAGGTAATATTTCCACCATGACACACACCCCTCAGAAAACGTTTAGACTACAAACTTAACCGGTACAATCAGAGCTGCCTCTATTTATTTTAATTAATTTATATTATGTTTACTTAAGTAATTGCTTCCGAATATAATATCTAATATCACTTTTCTGAGATGATATTGCAAATTTTCACCTCTTCTATATCTAGGGCTGTGTAAAACGGTGTTACTAAACGTTACACCACCACTCCATCTCCGCTGTCGACGTATGAATGAATGTGTGTGTGTGTGTGTGTTTTACAGTCGTGTGAATAGGTATGCAGAATATAATATCTAATATCACTTTTCTGAGATGATATTGCAAATTTTCACCTCTTCTATATCTAGGGCTGTGTAAAACGGTGTTACTAAACGTTACACCACCACTCCATCTCCGCTGTCGACGTATGAATGAATGTGTGTGTGTGTGTGTTTTACAGTCGTGTGAATAGGTATGCAGAATATAATATCTAATATCACTTTTCTGAGATGATATTGCAAATTTTCACCTCTTCTATATCTAGGGCTGTGTAAAACGGTGTTACTAAACGTTACACCACCACTCCATCTCCGCTGTCGACGTATGAATGAATGTGTGTGTGTGTGTGTGTTTACAGTCGTGTGAATAGGTATGCAGAATATAATATCTAATATCACTTTTCTGAGATGATATTGCAAATTTTCACCTCTTCTATATCTAGGGCTGTGTAAAACGATGTTACTAAACGTTACACCACCACTCCATCTCCGCTGTCGACGTATGAATGAATGTGTGTGTGTGTGTGTTTTACAGTCGTGTGAATAGGTATGCAGAATATAATATCTAATATCACTTTTCTGAGATGATATTGCAAATTTTAACCTCTTCTATATCTAGGGCTGTGTAAAACGGTGTTACTAAACGTTACACCACCACTCCATCTCCGCTGTCGACGTATGAATGAATGTGTGTGTGTGTGTGTTTTACAGTCGTGTGAATAGGTATGCAGCCGACGCGAGTAAAATTCCACGTCTGTATCGTATACTGTAAATGACTCAGTCCGTTTTTATGCATATCTCCAAGAACAAGAAAATAAATCACATCTATATCTAAAAAAAATACTATTTAAATGCGGGAGATTAATTAATTAATTGTAAATTATAGACGCCCGACAAATGCGGGAGAGATGCCGCTGTAGGAGAGACGCTTTGATGCTTTGATTATCACAAAACCACAAGAAAAGATGATTGGTTGGAATGCCTTAAATGCTTAGAATGGCTTCATGAGTCTTGCACCATGTATCAAGACAAGTGCAATGCATGTTCCAGGGACGAATTACGAAAAATAATTTGGAAAGCAGCATAAAAGGGACTGCGGTATCTATCCTTTTTCGGTGCGGCGTCTCACCTAAGAGTGAAGGAGAGACGCCGCTTTGCAATGTTTTTTATTATTTTTATTTTAGAATTTTTATTTTGTTTTTGTGTATAATTAAGGCTAAATGAACGTATTAGGCTGTGTTAAAATATAAAATCATAAAATACAATATTTACAAAATTACGATATTTTTTCGAAACGTGCGGCATCTCTCCCGCATTTACCCTATGATAAAGAGATTCGAGAAAAAACGAGTATTCGACTACACGTTAATAAATAATCAGTAATCACAATATTCATAAGTTTGAAGTTAATACTTCCGTTTTAGGTATACGCCACTTCCTTTCTCCATTCTGTCTGCCACTTTCTCTTTATAATTTGATACTTGTTTTTAGACGTCGTTTCTTTTACCCATTCGAATGGAGGAAAGCCAACAAAATCCTGTAATATTTTTATAGCGCATTGAACGTAAAAAATTTCATGTTTAAATAGCCCTTTACGTGACCCCACAAGAACTATTTAATAATTTTCAAACTTGCTATACAAAAAAATCTATTTAACAAGCCGTGAGGTGGGTCGTTTATTAGGACTAAAGTGCGACCCTTGAGGTCCACACGACGAACTTCCCAGTTTGATAAATATTTAATAATAATAATTAAATTAGATATTACACAGAAAATTAATCATTTTAATCATTAAAACATCAATAATTAAAAAAAAAAAAAAAAAAAAAAAAAAACGGCTGAACCGATTTTTATAAAATTTATGTCGGATCAAAATGACGTTAACACGCCTCGATTGACACCCTTACGAAGTCGATATAATTTTTTATTCGCGAGATATTGTGTAAAATCTTCTTTTTTGGAAGTTATTTGGTTAAGAAAAAAGAACGGCTGAACCGATTTTAAAAAAATTCCTTTCAGATCATATTTACGTTAATACGCGTCGATTGGCACCCCAACGTAGTCGATATCATTTTTCGTTCTCGAGATTTCGTCTTAGAAAGAAATGGACACATACATACGTACGTACGTACGTACGTACATACGTACACACACACACACACACACACACACACACAGACATCTTTCTAAAAGTAGTGTAAAAATAGTGTAGTGACCTTGAAACATAAAAATTTTTTTTCCTTTTTGATTTCGATTTTCGGACCCATTACAATAACTTCCAATGGGAAGTTAAAAACTTCAAATTTTAATATCGTTTTACACTAAAATATTTTATGATAAATAATAGTTTTATACGGCTGAAATGCAATAGAAAATTTTTTTTTCGTTGGGCTCTCGCTGGTTCGAGGATTCACTTCATATCATAGCTATTGAATTAGCATATATGAATTGACACTCGCATGTAGTGAAAATCTATTGATTCTGAAGCATATAAGGGAGAATGTTAATTTAGCAATTATGTCACGGTTGAGTATTGTAAGCTCATTCCGACGCGAAATTGGAAAGGTTCAGGTTAGAATCCTGACTGTGACCACTGGTTGGTAAAATGATTTTTTCCAATATGTTTCGAAACAATTATATAATTGGCTGCTCTCCAACGAAAAAAAAATTTTCTTAATATTTTATGTTTTATATCACAGATGACATATAATACAGATAAGTTGTGGCTATGCTAACAAGCGACCCTGCACCTTTTGAAGGCCAGATTTGACCGTCGCATCTGTTAGCAGAATTCAAAAGCTTGAAATAAGTATGTGTGAGTTATAGTAGATTCAAAACATAAGAGATCCTACATACTTAAAACAATCTCAATTATATTAAAGTGTATATGTCGCTTTAGTCGCGGGATAATATTTAGATAAACATTCCCCTTAATTTAAACTTCACTGAATTATAGAACGAGAAAAAATTACAATGCCTATTATATAATTATTAATTACTTATATTAAAAATTTTTGTTGACGCATCATTTTATTAGTTACCATTTTTGCCACTAGGTGCAAGGAATGGTTATTATCTATAAATATCAAAAATTTAGTACTTTATTTTGTTTATGTTTCTAGTTCCATAAAATGACACAAATCATTCAATAAAGGCGCTCATAAGACGGTCGTTTTCTTCCGTAAGGCAAGACCCCCCTGTTAATATTTAAATTGGGTATACTATTTAGTTCCCATTGGCTTTGTTCAACTATAAAGTTTTAAATAAATTTAAAGAAAATATAAGTAAATTTTTTTTTTAAAGGCTGCTTTTATTAAAATGTACTAAAACGAAAAAACTAATTAATAATGTAGGTTCATAATTATCAAAGCGTGGGTTTATTAGCCATGGCCCACGCTTTTATAATTATGAACCTGTATACGTTATTATACGTTAATAATAGAAAAAAAATACTAAATAAGAACACGAAATCAAATAAGTGAAGAGGCGGGTCTCTGGGGGTATACTTAAATTCTTGAATAAACGAGTTAAATTTGAATTGCTGCATTTTTTCACTGAAAAATCTTTTTTACAGACTATTTTGTACATTGTGGGGAAAAAATGTTTAAGGGTCGCGTAGGCTTTTGCAATTTTAAATTAGGGTCATAATCAAAAAAGTTTGGGAACCCCTGTATTAGTGTATAATAATATATTGGTTATGTGACAAATAAATGTGAACGGCTCGGATTGAAAGGCAAAAAGATAGGGAGGGACAATTTTGCTTCTTAGAGACACAATTGGTCGACTTTCGACCACAGGCGATACTAGTAATAATAATAATTTAATGTCCTTTCTTTGTATAAAAGATCATACGTTTCGCATATTTCACATAACCAATCTAATTTCGAAGACACGATTATTATTTTTCTGCTGGTACAGTATATTGCAGCAATATTTTTTCTAGCCCATTATTATTGTCGGTGTATTTCACAGCAAATAATGACAAGGGGAGGAAGGGAGTGTACTGTCACCTGTGTTAGTTGGCAGATTGATTTGAAACGATGCCAAGATCGTAAAAATCGTTTTATTCGCGCCTTAGATCATGTAATAATATAGATAGGAGCAATTTATGGTAAGAAAGATAATACAATTAGGTATTTAAGTTTAAAAAAAATTATCAATTTTTTAATTTTTTCTAATAATTTAACATAAATAATATTGAAAATCGAAAAGAAAATTTTTTTTAAAGCTATAGATAAATTACTAAAAATTAATTAAAATGTATAAAAATTTAAAAAATATCACGTGACTTCAAAACGCGCCAGGAATGTTTGTGACGTCGTTATGTTAAAATGTGTCTGCATTTGTTGGTATTTGTGTATATGTATTACACATACTATCAAAAATAATAAATTTTTAACTTGGTAACCATGGATACAAAGACCATAGATAACATAATGACGTCACACGCGTTCGGATTCTTTCGGCACGTTATCGGAACTGAGTTTAAAAATTAATTTTTATTTAAACATAACTTTTTAATTAGTAAGCAAAAAAATTAAATAAAAACAGTTTTGCTATAAAACTTGTATGTGGTCCTTCCATTTAAGTAAAAAAAAAAAAATTCATTTAAAAACCCAATTTCCAAAAAGTTCAAAATTGTTTTATTCATACGCGCTTAATTCGGAAACAAATTTGTTTTCCATCATCAGATATTCATATAAACTACAAATTAATACATCAATTAAAATCGATCAACAATTAAATATTTATAAGATATAGAAAATATAAATAGTATATTGTGCGACTATTGGTCGAAAGAGGAGATCCCTCGATTGTGGATTTTGTAAAACACACGAGTGGAATCTCCTCTTTCGACCAATAGTCGCACACAATATTTTGTTCAACTACCGCAAGAAATATGTCATTTCGTGGCTCTGCTGAGCGTGGGCGAAATAATGGGTGACCTGATTGATTGACGAAACTATCAACACTTGCGTAAACGTTCCCCTTAATGCTATTTCGCCCACTAGTGGTCGAAAAGCCGTTTCGCCCACTCTCTACGTCTACAGGAGCGTGGACGAAATGCTATTTCGCCCACTCTCTACGTCTACAGTCAGAGAATTATTCATTATTTCGCCCACTCTCAGTAAGAGCCACGAAATTACATATTTCTTGCGGGTGTTGAACAAAAACTATTATTTTCTACTTACTAAGTTTGCTGATACTTTGAAGATTTCTAATTGAAATCAACTATGAAATTGTGAGCATAACGACGAATTGATTTCAATTAGAAATCTCAAAAGTATCAGCAAACTTGTAAGTAGAAATTAGTATGGTTTTTTATATTTTTTTATATACATTATAAATATTGAATGGCTAATGTTAATAGATTTTAACTGATGTATGAAGCCGAATGGCTTGCAAAATTATATTCAAGAGGGGGTGGCGGGGGAAGCACAGGGTGGATAACCGGGGACTTTTGTAAAAATACATGTCTAAAGGTGTTCAACCACCTGTGAAAAATCCAGCTCTATGGGAATTATTTGCGACATTGGGTGATTTTTTCCTTTCATTTCCTGGGCTATAATTATTAATAACAACTTTCTTAAAATAACATTACAAAACATCCATGCGCATGTGGGATTCTTGTATTATCTTCCCTACTATTGACCATTAATCCAAAATTATCACTTTAAATAAATTTTTTATAGATCTTAAAAAGGGGCAACATCTTGGCTGAAACGCTGATTGTCCTTTAATATTATATAGGTACTTGTCAATATTATTACAAGAAAATAAATGGTCAGATAGGAAATGTGAACTTTCTTTCCTGTTCTATTTAATTTTTAATAATGGAGTCAATATAAACTGAAAATGTGGAAACCGGTTGATCCTGCGGGCCAACCCGAAAACTTCCCGCTGTTTTCGAGCTAAAAGAGCTCAAAAACGTTATTTATTTATGCATTTTTTGAGCTCAAAACTAATATTTTTTTAAGCAGGTATGAGAAAAAAAAAACTAATTTTGGTCGTGCGATATCTCGTGAACCAATTAACCGATTTTGATGAAACTTGCGACAATTGAAAGAGCTATATCCACGACTAAGATCTGATTACATTTGAGTCCAATCGCACGAGTAGTTTTCAAGTTATTCAAAATATAAAAATAAAAAAAAAATATTTTTTACGTTTTTGATGTACAACTCTCAAACCACTCGTGCGATTGGGCCCAAAATTTAATCAGACCTAAGTTTTGATAGTCCATTTCGATCGCCGTATTGATCATCTAAATCGATCGTTTCGTTCCAAAGATATCTTATTTACATACATCCATACACACACACAAACGCGCACACGGAGTCCATCTCAAAACGGTCAGAATTGCTTCCTAGGACCTCAAAACGTAGAAATTTGTTGAAAAGTCAATTTTCGAAAATTGGATTGAAACGTCTTCAATTTTCAATAGCAGGAAGTTAAAAATCAATTTCTCAAAACTTATTCATGAACAATCTATACATTCTACGATCTCAGATTAGACATAGCCTTGACATAAAGTTTCACAAGGTACTAGAATCTAACGATCTACAATGGTCAGATATGAGCGAGAAATTCAAGAATTACAAGATGTGACATTGATTTTGAAAAAGTAAAATTTACACCTGCACTTCTTAAAAACACCTGGAAGTACTTTATACAATTTTGTTTTGATGTAATTATCTGAAAAATGTTGATGTAAACACAAAATTTATTCGCAATAAAACATAACTAATTTTAAATCGTCGCTTTTATTATTTGTCATAGTCATGAAAAAAAGACTCGTACCACGCGTCATTGTTTTTTTAAGATATAAAAAAACTGTCTATTTTTAGTTCACGAAATATAAGGATTGCAGTAAAACAACACCAGACATTTCATTTTACATTATTCTTTTCAAAATTTGAAGAAATACTAGTTCGCGCCTGATATTACTTGGATGGTTTTGTATCGTTTTGTACATTCATTTCTTATAACACGTATTGTGCCTACTATATTATTCGATAAAGCGTTATCGGGAAATTTAAATTGTCAATGAACTTCGGTCGTGACTATTAAATACTATACCTACTAGCTTTCCGGCGTGGCTTAGCGAAGTTCGGGAATTTCGATTTTATTTATACGTATAGAAAAAATAGAGGAAACACGTATTAGAAAAGGAAATTTTCCGGAAAATTGTCGAGGGTGTTCCCCTTACTGACATACTAAAGTTTTTATCTTTGTATATATTGTTAAATATATTACATGATTTATATTCGACAGCTTATATACAAGGTGATTCTGTAATGAGTACCATAAATGATACAGGATGTACCTACTGTCAAAATAATACGAAAACCAAGAATAACTTTTTTTCCAAAAGTGCTTCCCTAACAAGATACAGGGTGTTAAAGGGTCGATTTGGAGAACACTTATTTGATCGTATCTTTTAACTGGGTTGAACAATTTAATTCATTTTTGGTAGACATCTACTACATAATAAGGACCGTAAACGGACAAAATGTTGTTGCATTTGAACAACCCAGTGGCGTAGAATTGGGGGTCATGTTCCAATGGAGGACACTTTGAAAACTTACTTTAATTTTATTTTTACTAATTTTTATTTTTTTGTTAATTAAACTTTATTACCTAGATGTATTCGACTTTAAGTATTTTATTTGTTTGTTAATAAAACTTTTTCTGTGATAACTTTGCAGCCTGGTATTTCACATAGTGACACATAAGTCAGAATATCTCGGAAACGGACGCTTCTGAGCAAATGAAACAAGTGTACCTTTTTTGTTGTATTTGAACCAATAATACTAAAAAACCAAAGAAAAATGGAAAAAACCCAACAGCAACTTTCTTTGGGGGGGAAAAGTATCACATGACCCCCAATTCTACGCCACTGGGTTGTTCAAATGCAACAAAATTTTGTCCGTTTACGGTCCTTATTATGTAGTAGATGTCTACCAAAAATGAATTAAATTGTTCAACCCAGTCAAAAGATACGATCAAATAAGTGTTCTCCAAATCGACCCTTTAACACCCTGTATCTTGTTTGGGAAGCACTTTTGGAAAAAAAGTTATTCTTGGTTTTCGTATTATTTTGACAGTAGGTACATCCTGTATCATTTATGGTACTCATTACAGAATCACATTGTATAACGACTCTAGTTAAATTTCAACCTCGATTAAGTGTACAGATCCCTATCTTAACAATTTCTCAAGAAGCAGATCTACATTAATCTTGGTTTAAATTTCACTGGGTGCGGTGAATACAAGCCTTAGAGATTAGCAATAACACAGTAATATAACTTAGAAGTTCTACGTAATCTTGAAGTTGCACCTACTGTGTAAACCACATTATATACTCTCGACAAAAAAGTCGTCACCATCCGAATTTCATTTTTTGCTAAATATATTTAAAAAGCCTGTTTTTCCCAAACATATTCCTTAATATATTTGGTTTTTGAGAAAAATAATTACTCAGAAAAAATGTAGAAATAGTATATTGTGCGACTAGTGAGAGAAAGAGGAGATTCCTTGAGTGTGGATTTTGCCGCAGGAGCGTAGCGAGTGCGGTAAAACACACGAGTGGAATCTCCTCTTTCGACCAATAGTCGCACACAATATTTTGTTCAACTACCGCAAGAAATACGTCATTTCCAGGCTCTGCTGAGCGTGGGCGAAATAATGGGTGACCTGATTGATTGACGAAACTATCAACACTTGCGTAAACGTTCCCCGTAATGAGCGTGAGCGAAATGCTATTTCGCCCACTAGTGGGCGAAATGGCTACTCTCTACGTCTACAGTCAGAGAATTCATTATTTCGCCCACGAAATTACATATTTCTTGAAGGTGTTGAACAAAATACATTTATTATACAAATAAACCGAAATGGGGGATATGCACCTTAAAAAAACTGAAAAAATCAAATAGTTCTAGTATCAGCATCATTTCAAAAGTTTGCTAAAAACGGGTTTTGTAACGCTAAATTTCCGAATAAATGACGAAATGAGTCATTTTAGTAAATTATACTGCACATATTACAGATTATTTTATTTTAAACAACACTAAAACCCTGCAGGAGGCAGTACACCTCCGGTTACATTTCGTTTCGTGTATTCGCATGACTGACACTAATAGGGTATTTTACTGTTTTTCGGTATTTTTTGAATTTTTTTTATTTTTGAATATTTAATTAAAAAATGTACAATTTGCTTTGCTGCCGTTCGATAGTCGAATATAGTGATGCAAAATTACCGGTAGGCGGTAATTTATTTTTTAGTAAGAATATTGGTGATATTCCGTAATATTACGTAATTTTCGGTAATATTGCTAAACAGCTTCGAAAAAGCTATCTTTTTAAAATATGTAGAGGACAAACCCATCCAGAAGGCCGCACTTTAATCATTTAGCAAAGATCAGAGCTTTATTAAATTAACTGATAATTGCCCCAAATATATGGCTCCAAAAAGTTTAATAACATACAAAATAATTAAACTTAAAACTTTCATCACCAAGTCTAATACAAATTTTCAACCTTAGTACAAAAAAAAGACAAATCGGTTTATTTGCAAGTTTATTAAAAAAAGTAACAAAATATTTTGCTGTGCAGTGAATAATAAACAGCCATAAATAAAAAAATATTTAAATAAACAAATAGTAACTATCGCTAGACGTGTTTCAGCGTGTCGAACGCGACGCAAATATTACCTCGAAAATTACCGAAATTGTTAGGGAACATTACGGTAACAAAGGACCGTTACCGAAGGAAGTGGTAATATTACGAAATATTACCGTAACGCTACGTGTTTCAGCGTGTCGAACGCGGCGCGAATATTACCGGTAATATTACCTCGAAAATTACCGAAATTTTTAGGGAACATTACGGTAACAAAGGACTGTTACCGAAGGGAGTGGTAATAATACCGTAGCTTCTGATGGTAATATTGGGACCGTGCATCACTAGACAAATACATCGATAATTATTATCAATGTGCTCCATCGATAGTTCTCCACCTGACTAATTTTAAGGTGTTTATCCCCCCTTAAATACTATTATAAGATAGGAGTTACGCACTTACATTCTTGTTTGAAGGTGAAATATTCTGTGAGATGCCGACACTCGTGGTTCCCCCGAAGTAGAAACAGTGTCGTTGGGAAACATAACTTTAATGCCCACAGGTACAATACACACTGGAACAAGAGAATACGACAATCACTTTAATATATACCTTACGAACTACATAAATATTATCATTACACTTAGGCACTCACAACGCCGAGTGGCCTAAGTAAATGCATTGGTAAAACATCCTTGGTCCCATGACAATCGGTTAGACTGTAAAGGTACGTGCAGTATGGAGCTGGGATTCTAGATGGTAGCGTAGATCATAGCAGGGCTTGCTTAAATTAATGCATTGTTATATATGCGAGCGTATACAACGAAGCAGTGAGTGTAGCAGGTATAAGCGCTGTTACAAGAGCTGCTAGATACAAGAATGTATCTCACCATTCTTTCAGCGCGCTGACTACTACAGTCAACGTGTGACAACTGTCAAATGGCCGTTACAAGTTTCGCAATGGATGTGACTAGTTTAATAAGTGAAATTTTGCCAGTTTTTATTTAATTGTTTTGAGTTTTTTCTAAGACGTATTTAAGTGTTAGGTTCCATACGTAAATATTCAAAAAACCGGTGTGGGTAAAATTTTAATTCTTGGCATAAATGATGAAATTCGCCATGTTTAGATCGTTTTCTATTAATAGAGTGGACATGATAGCTCCTACCCAAATTTATATTTTTTTTTTTTATTAAATAACGTGCGCAGCAAATTTATATTTAAAATATACCACTTTGTAGCAGAAAAACACAAATATTCGTCTTCGCTATCTGACATTTCAAACGCGATTTAAGCTTGTATCAATGCTAGTATCAAAGCTTCATTATGCAAACCTATAAGCGCTTATAATTTCTGCCACCATCTACCATACATGCTACCATCTAGAATCCCAGCTGCGTGCTGCACGTACTTGTAGACGGAACTCCATAGGTGGGTTTGTAATTAGTGTCGGAAGGTAAGTTAAAATGTGCTAGTAAAGTTTTATCTGCTTAAATGGTGCGTCAAGCAAACCGAAATAAATATAGTGTCTAATGTTTGAAAACGACCACATGTGTAACATTTTTTTATTATATTTAAGCTGGGTTTCTGATGCGACTTTCAGCTTTAAATCTAGATTTAAAAATGTCGATTCTTTAGAACACGGAGATTTCCGTTTCTTTGAAAACAAATGGCTATCCTAAATATAGATTTAAAGCTGGAAGTCGTCCCAGAAACCGAGCATTAATAGTTTATAATAATTTCAATAAAAATAGACATGAACAATATTTTTGTTTTTGTATTGATTGCATTTTTTTTTTGTTTTGTTTTTATATCCGACTTTGATTGAAAACCAGCTTTAAGCTGAATAATTCTTAATTCTTTTTATTATCAATAGACTGCGCGCAGGGGGGCGGAGATATAATAATATCGATGCAAGCGCTCGTTGTAAGATCCATTATATTTTTTTGAATCAAAAAATTGATTTTTCCGTCATTTTTACGTAAAAAAGGTATACTTTGTAAAAGTGGCGAGGAGTAACCTTTTTCGAGATATTTGCACTTAAAGTAATCGATGCAATGTTGTTTTAAATGGCAAATTTTAGTTAAATAATAAAACTTCTTATTTTAATTAATATTTTATTTTGAATAGCGAATCAAAAACATTTATTTTATTGTAGAAGGTTTTCAAAATGACAACCATGAACTTCAACACATTTTTCAAAGCCACCTATGTTCATTTTCAAAATTTGCCATTTAAAACCACATTGCATCGATTACTTTAAATGCAAATATCTTGAAAAAGGTTACTCCTATAGCCACTTTTACAAAGTATACCTTTTTTACGTAAAAATGATGGAAAAATCAATTTTTTAATTCAAAAAAATAGTACGACTGCGTACAAAAAAGTTATGACTATTTGAATGAGTGAAAAGGTGTGTAAGTGGCGCCCCTACAAGTAAGAGCCATACCAAGGTCAGATTTGAATTTCTCATGTATTTCTCATACCAAATTTCATTAAAATGTCTAAATTATTTTAAAAGTTATTTAAGAAAATCAAAAATAAAAATTAAACTTTGACACCCTGTACTTATCTCTTTTAATATCAACTTTCGGAATAGACAAGTTGGGGTCTATCGCAATATTTTTTTGCAAGGAATCAGCTGTTACTTTATGTCCCATTCTTTTTGGGACACCCTGTATTTAAATCATGATAAAATAGATTAGTACATATTACAATGTGTAATAATAATAGATTGTATATCTTACTATACAGGGTGAGTTTTAAGTTGATGCTTTTTTTTTACAGCGTGTAAAAATCAAATAGACGAGCAAATATTTCAAATAGTTTTTTTATCACAACTCAAAAATAAGAGAGAAACAGCCTTTCGAAGTTAAAATAAATTTTATTAAATTTTCTTTAATTCTGAGGTCGGTCCTGGGGTTATATTATGTCACTATGGAAATAAGTTGTTATTATCAAGTATGTGTATTGTTCACGCATCTTTGTGTCCAACAAAACGGGGACAACTTCGAACAATTTCTGTGAATACTTGATAATAATAACATATTTCCATAGTGACATAATATAACCCCAGGACCGACCTCAAAATTAAAGAAAATTTAATAAAATTTATTTAAACTTCGAAAGGCTGTTTCTCTCTTATTTTTGAGTTTTGATAAAAAAACTATTTGAAATATTTGCTCGTCTATTTGATTTTTACACGCTGTAAAAAAAAAAGCATCAACTTAAAACTCACCTGTATAGTTGCGTATAATAAGGCATATTACTGACGAGTAGTGACAGTATGCTAAAACGAGCATAGCGAGTTTTAACAGTCACACGAGTCGTAATAACATTACGCACGAGACATATGTATGGTATTTTTTGCCATACCCGTGGTCATAACAACTATTAAATAGCTGTTTTTCACTCCATTTTTAGTATTTTCAAAAATGTTTGACAGTTCATTTGTCTCCAACTTCACTTCTATAGTAGGCCGAGACTAGCTGTCAGTAGATAGTAGGGCGAATAAACATAAATCACTATTTATATTAGAAATCGTGTCCATCGTGATTATAATAAAATTAAGAATAATCGCAGGATAGTGGACAAAATATGTTAATTGCTATGGTTAGTAATTAATATTAATTTTCATAAATATTGTTATTTTTTTGTACTTGAAAAAGTCTAAATATATAGACGAAACGTCGTACATTCAATTAAATAAACCAAATATATTGTCCACTATCCTGCGATTATTCTTAATAAATCACTATGGAAATGGTTTGCTTTCTCACACTAGTTGCGGGAGAGACACGTTCCCGCACACCGGCCTGTCAAGTCACTTTACATACATGCATGTAAAGCAGCTATTTTATAGTGGGCATGGCAAAAAAGTTATAAGCGCTGACGTAATGAGAGTTGTTACTGTTACACAATATCTCCCATATCGGATATATTCGAGGATAATTCAGTTGGGGCTTGAGAATAGCCGAGAGTGTAGCAATGCTGTTGTTTACATGGCGTTGCTATGGTTCCTCTATTACATGTCCCCAGTTCCCGGGTTCTAGCCCGAGAGCTGGTAAAAGTGTCAATTGGATTTTCAATTTATTATTATAAAAAAAATAATGAATTAAAAATATGAATTGGTGCTAGGCCCAAATAACCTTAGCTGTTGGTGGTCAAACACGAACACAAAGATAATTCAGTTAAAGGCTAGGCAATCAACTTTGCTGACGTGTATGCAATAATTCACACGGCATAAAAAAACAAACTGAAATTTCGATCAGACGAGATGCGGAAGATAAAAACAATATAGAAAATACCCCGTTACACAAATAAACAAACAGTGTCACCGAACCTTAAGAATTAATCTTATTTTTCATGATCGTACACTGCTCAGCGCTCAAGCTCACCTTATGACAAGCTAATATTGCTACAAATATTTAATTTCGCTGCCAGAAAACAAAGATCCGATGTACCGTGCTGTGATGGATGTTTGCTGAAATCGTAAGTGCGCATTCACATTGACTTTATGTTAACGGATCGTTATGTTAACACCAAATAAACGGTCAAGTACGTGTCGAGTCACGCAAAGAGTAGGGTTCCGTACTATTAAGTTAAACCTACAATTTTGATAAAATAATTAAAATATAAAAAACTTTTTAACAAAAAAAAAACCTCCTTCAAAAAGGCACTAAAAAGAGGAAAATAATGAAATTTTGAGGTCTGTGCCAATTAAAATATGAAATTGGTTAAAAAGAAGATATTAATCACTATACTATACTTTTTAACAGACTTCATATTTTAATTGGCACAGACCTCAAAATTTCATTATTTTCCTATTTTTAGTGCCTTTTTGAAGGAGGTTTTTTTTTGGTTAAAAAGTTTTTTATTTTTTACTTTTTAGTGTCAAAAAGTAACATTTACCTTAAAGAATCACACGCCGTTACTTACTTTTTTATTAAAATCAGCCGAACTACTGAACCGATTTTGATGAAATTTCTATGGGACCAATCTGAAAGTATATCCTTTCAAATAAAAAAAAAATGTTTCTAAATCGGTTCATAAACGACGAAGTTATCCGCGAACATACATAAAACATAAAAAATATATACGGTCGAATTGAGTAACCTCTTTTTTTTTGAAGTCGGTTAAAAAAATACATTCATAATATACTCAAAAGGCCCTTTTCAACGATTCCCCACAAGAATAGGTACAAAAAATATTTTTTTTGCCCCCCGCTTGCATGTATATGGGCGCTTTCTTTTTTTCTGTTTTTAGTAGGTATTTGTTCAGTTGATTAATTTAACGATATGAGTGATACTTGACGTGAATTACAGCTTTATAGGTAATGGCGTTGTTAAGATAGATCTGTTAAAACAAAATATCTAGGTCTAAAAATTGCAACTTTGACGATCTCTAATTTTAATAAAATTTTAATAAATTTAATTTTAATAAAATTTAATAATAATTTTAATAAAATAAATAAAAATAAAAACACATTTATAATCTACTCAAAAGACTCTTTTCAACAATATCCCACAAGAACAGGTATACAAACAATTTTTTCTTTTGACCCCCGTTTGCATATATGCAGCGCCCCCTTAAATAAACTTTTCTAATCTTTTGTTATTCTCTCCGTCTTTGGGCAGCGATAATGCATATTAATATGTGTGAATTTCAAGTCCGTATCTCATTTCGTTTAGAAGTTAGAGGTCTGTAACAGACAGACAGACAGACATCCTTGGCAGTAGCACAACAATAGGATTCTTTTCTGGTACGGAACCCTAAAAACACGGTAGAAACATTCTATTGATTATTTAAATTTACATTTTGCATTTCAAAAAGTTTTTCCGGTTTTCTTCTTTGATAATTGAAAATGTTCCTGGCATAAATTACCCTTTTTCCACGAAACATCTGTATTTATGTCAAAATAAAGAATTTCAAAAACGATAGCGGGGTTGCCTAAGTCAAGTTGTGTAGGAAAATTCCTTTCTGTAAGATAAAAATGTATGTCTGTAAATTGTTTGGGGAATACATTTCTTATTATTATTATCTAATTATAGTGGTGACAACACTAAAATCATATTCGGAAGACATTGTTCGTGATGCGTGATGTAGGACATTTCTCTCTCGTAGAGAAACGCAAATTTCTGTACCGTCCCAATCCTTATTCTCAAAAATTGTTCTAAATTCCCCACCCGCACACAATTAACTAAGGTGACATTTAAATAATATTTGAAAATGAATGGAACGTGGCAAATTTAAAATAGTAATGGTGCGAGTAGCGTCCGTTATATAAAACTCATTTTTAACCGACTTCAAAAAAAAAGATGAGGTTCTCAATTCGATCAGTACCTACATATGTATTTTTTTTTGTTCACCGATTACTTAGGAATGGCTGCACCAATTTAAAAAAATTTGACTCCGTTGTGTTCAGGACTGGTTCTATATATTTTTTTTCTTAAATCGGTTCAGCAGTTGTTTTCTAGTTTAATAATTAAATATCAAGAAAAAAGTCGGTTAATAACGTGCAAACTACGAATTATTGTAAAGCCACTAAAAAGTAAAAGATAAACATTTTATATAAAAAAAAACCTTCAAAAAAAGCTACTAAAAAGACGAAAATAATACAATTTTGAGGTCGGGGCCAAAGTTAATAAAAGAAGATACCTATATAAAAAGTGTATTATTTTCGTCTTTTTAGCAGCTTTTTTGAAGGTTTTTTTTATAAATAGTTTTTAGGCTTCAACTACATACAGGTAAATTAATTCTCAAATCCGCAGGCTTAAATATTATATACAGCGTGTCCACGAAAGTTCTTTACAAATGGAATTTTTTTTTATTAATTATTGGAGCGAAATTTTTTATTTGTGGAAAAGTTCTGCTTCGTCCAAAACCTCTAAAACACCAAGGAAAATTTTTTCGGCCTAAAGTTATACGAGGGAAATCAAAAAGTTTTATTTTACAAAAAATAAAAGTTATCTGTGATATTCAAGATTTTCGCAAAATTAGTTACATAATCAAATTTAATTCAAAATTATAACATAACTAACTTCTAAGTAATTATTTATTCAGAATTATAAATCAGAATTCAACATGTCCTCCATCTCTCTCCATACAAAGAAAAAAAATTTCTTTGGTGTTTTAGAGGCTTTGGACGAAGCCGAACTTTTCCACAGAAAAAAATTTTTGCTCCAATAATTAATAAAAAAAATTCCATTTGTAAAGAACTTTCGTGGACACGCTGTATAGAATTGTATGCAATGTTACGTTAACAGTGAGCGAACAGAGCGTTATTGTGAACTAGGATTTAGGGCTTTAGGTCAAAAACATCAACACAGTCAACGAACTACAAGTCTGAGCTCCAAGCTCAATTATTTATTTTTTTCTATCTACAAATCATTTTATGTAGTAGTTTTGCCAATGTACACACGGAACAGAAACAAAATGCCAGCAGTTCACGTAAAATTTCCGCGGGGAATAACAGTGGCGAAGTTTTCTTGGAATTCTTTCATAAGGATAAAAAGTCCAGCAGAAAACTGTAACTAAACGTTCTTATATAATAGACCTGCAGCTCAAACATACTTTTTTACAGAACCAGCAAGCGCACTAGATAAGTCGTCTCGAAAAAACATCAGAAGTGTATCAGGTCAGGATACTGTGAACCATAAAAAACTTTTTAACAAAAAAAAAACCTCCTTCAAAAAGGCACTAAAAAGAGGAAAATAATGAAATTTTGAGGTCTGTGCCAATTAAAGTATGAAGTTGGTTAAAAAGAAGATATTAATCACTATACTATACTTTTTAACCGACTTCATATTTTAATTGGGTTTTTAAATAAACTTTTTTTTACTTAAATGGAAGGACCCATACAAGTTTTATAGCAAAACTGTTTTTATTTACTTTTTTTGCTTACTAATTAAAAAGTTATATTTAAATAAAAATTAATTTTTAAACTCAGTTCCAATAACGCGCCGAAAGAATCCGAACGCGTGTGACGTCATTATGTTATCTATGGTCTTTGTATCCATGGTTACCAAGTTAAAAATTTATTATTTTTGATAGTATGTATAATACATATACACAAATACTAACAAATGCAGACACATTTTAACATAACGACGTCACAAACATTCCTGGCGCGTTTTGAAGTCACGTGATATTTTTTAAATTTTTATACATTTTAATTAAGTTTTAGTAATTTATCTATAGCTTTAAAAAATGTTTTCTTTTCGATTTTCAATATTATTTATGTTAAATTATCAGAAAAAATTAAAAAATTAATAATTTTTTTTAAACTTAAATAC
Source organism: Mongoloraphidia duomilia (assembly GCA_039654895.1). Lineage (NCBI taxonomy): Eukaryota > Metazoa > Arthropoda > Insecta > Raphidioptera > Raphidiidae > Mongoloraphidia > Mongoloraphidia duomilia. Next base: position 7,379,638 of record CM077524.1, read on the forward strand.
CTAATTGGCACAGACCTCAAAATTTTATTATTTTCCTATTTTTAGTGCCTTTTTGAAGGAGGTTTTTTTTTTTGTTAAAAAGTTTTTTATCTTTTACTTTTTAATGTCAAAAAGTAACATTTACCTTAAAGAATCACACGCCGTTACTTACTTTTATTAAAATCAGCCGAACTACTGAACCGATTTTGATGAAATTTCTATGGGACCAAATACCCTTTCAAATAAAAAAAATTTTCAAAATCGGTTCATAAACGACGAAGTTATCCGCGAACACACATAAATCATAAAACATATATACGGTCGAATTGAGAAACCTCCTTTTTTTGAAGTCGGTTAAAAAGTCCAGCAGAAAACTTAACTAAACGTTCTTATATAATAGGCCTGCAGCTTAAGCATACTTTTTTACAGAACCAGCAAGCGCACTAGATAAGTCGTTTCGAAAAAACATCAGAAGTGTATCAGGTCAGGATACTGTGAACCAAAATGACTGCGGCGGAATTTCCCTAAATGGCGTCCTCAAGGTGAAAAAATTTGTTAAAAATGTGTTTCTCCAGCCCCCACACCAATTTGTGTGAAGACGATTTAATTTTTTTTAACTACTGAACCGATTTAAATAAAAATTATACAGAAGCACCTCGATATCTTCCTAAACACAACGGAGTTCAAATCATTCAAATCAGTTAACCCGTCGAGAAGTTAACAAACATTTAAAAAAATAGTAGATTGTATGTCCAGATACGTAATGGGGCATATTACTGAGTGATGACAGTATGTAAAAACGAGCGATAGCGAGTTTTTACAGTCACACGAGCCGTGATACCATTACGTACGAGACATATATGGTATTTTTTGCCATATCCACTACAAAATACCTACGTTTCACGTAATTTTCAAAAAATTTTGACAGTTCATTTGCGGCCGCCATCTTTTCTTCCAGTGTGCCGCGAAGTTCGTGGAAGTAAGTAATGACAAGCGTACGCAGGCGTATAGAGCGAATAAACAGAAGTTGCTATGGAAACCGTTATTTTCTGCACTAGTGCAAAAAGTAAACTATTTTCCGTACACTTGTCTGTTAAATGGATCATTAATGGCCGCTATACATACACCGAAAGTAGCTATTTTGTAGTGGGTATGGCAAAAAAATTATAATCATATGTGTCGAATTGATAACCTCCTTTTTTAAGATCGGTTAAAAAAGTTTTTTGAGAGTTGTGTTATAAATAGAATACAAAATTTTTTGAGAATTTTTCGGAAACTTTTTCTACAATAAAAAAAATCCCAAAAATGTGTAGTATTTCTCAATGTGATTTTAAACACAGAAATATGCCGCTACAAAAATGACGTAACATGAAGCCAGTCTGTGATTGGCTTACGTGACTAGATTTACTGTGTCACGCCCACTGAAAGCGAACCACTAGGCAGATAATTTATACACATCTCATTCTATACACAAAGAAATGTGACTGTCTTCTAGGCCATGTTTCCATCCATGTATTTGGGTTTCTAGCTCCGCTTGTTTCACCTAACCTAAAGAAATCCGTTTAGGTGTTTCCATCGCAAAATTTTCGTTATTTAATACAAATTTTACGTCGGTGGAAACACGGCTTAAGTAAGTTTATGTGTTATAGACTTATGCTGTTATACATACAGATTGTATCAAATTAAACCTGTGCATAGGGCCGTCTGTGTGTAAGACAGAGATTGATACATAAAGCAATAAGTAAGATTGAGATAAATGATGGCTAATAGGATGTTACGTGGTTACTGTAAATAAATAATATTTATACAACCTAATAGCGTCATCTTTGTTTTTTCGCTCCTTCTATGCTATTTTCAAAGGCAGCTACAAATAATTTTATTATGTCGGCGGTTGAATTACTACCATAAAACCATTTATTTATTTGAATTTTTTCCCGAATAGAATAAATTGCCATTTTATCAATAATTTCAGTAGTGACTATTTTTAACACGCTTATATTAGCTTCATCTGTATGCTTGCTTGCGGGCTTGTGTGTCAGTTTGTAACCGACTTCTTTGAACTTGATTTTGACCAACTTTGAACGGTCAGATTTAGTTTAAACTTTGCACACTTATCAAGGACCGACGACAATACAATAATTCAATAAGTTTGTCCCATTATCCTGACCAGGATCTCCAGGACTAAAAAAAAAAAAGCAAAAAACTTCAGATTGAACTGAAACTTTGCACACTTCTCAAGGACCGATTACAATACAATATTCCATAAGTTTGTCCCATTATCCTGACCAGGATCTCCAGGACTAAAAAAAAAAAAAGCAAAAAACTTCAGATTGAACTGAAACTTTGCACACTTCTCAAGGACCGATTACAATACAATATTCCATAAGTTTGTCCCATTATCCTGACCAGGATCTCCAGGACTAAAAAGCAAAAATAAATTATAATTTAAAAAAACTAAAAAACACGCTTTAATGAACTAAAAAGTAAAAAATAATTAATTTTAAAAAAGCGTGGGGTACTTTGTATCATATTTTCATACTACCCCACGCTTTTTTAAAATTAATTATTTTTTACTTTTTAGTTCATTAAAGCGTGTTTTTTAGTTTTTTTAAATTATAATTTTTACTGTAGAAAACAACGATGACAGTTGTTCGGTATTACATAATATTTATTTACAGTATAAACCACGTAACATCCAATTAGCGACCATTTATCTCATTCTTACTTATTGATTTATGTATCAGTGTATTAAAGAAATTATGAACAAAAAACGTTCGAAAAAACACAACAAAAAAAGGCACAAATTTCAGCATTTAATTAATGATTTTGTCAAATCTCATATTAATCGGCAAGGTAGCGATTTTACCTGAACACACTGTATTTATATTTTATATTATCAAATTTATAAATCAAAATTTACACCGGCCAATAATACTGTCACTGTCATCATCTTGACAGTTAAAACTGTCCAATGTCACCGTCCAGTTCATACAGCGATAGTATCTATTGGCAGCGTACAATACTGACTGGACAGTTTTAAAGACAGAAATATATTATCAAAACAACTCTTGTATATTAATTAAACGTAAATCTGTGAAGTTGTAGAGAATCAAATTAGATTTTCACAAATGTATGAGAGCCTGTCTCAAAATATAGGTAAGTATTTTAATATAGTAATATTGCTATCGTACTTTAAATTTTAATAAAGGCCCTGACGTAGAAACAAATCAAAGTTGAAAAAAAAAACTTTCTCGTGAAAATATTTATAATCAGCTAGCTGCTAGAATACATATTCGCTGTGAGTTTCTACACTGGCGCCGCCTAATGGTTCGAAAAAGGCATCTTTGCTGTAACTTTAGTATGCGAAATTATAGGACAGAGCAAAAAATTCGCTTATTACTTGAAATTGAAACAATACCTCCAAATTTTCTAATTGTATTGTAAACGTTAAGTGAATATATTCTTCAAAAATTCAATGTAAGTAAGCATTATTATTCATAAATATTTATTGCTAGGACTATGGGGCTTGAGAATAGCCGAGAGTGTAGCGGCGCTGTTGTTTACATGGCGTTGCTATGGTCCTCTATTACAAGTCCCCAGTTCCCGAGTTCTAGCCCGAGAGCTGGTAAAAGTGTCCATTGTATTTTCAATTTATTATTAAAAAAAAAAAAAAAATGAATTGAAAATATGAATTGGTGCTAGGCCCAAATAACCTTAGCTGTTGATGGTCTTTAAAAAAATACAATTGCTAGGACTATGTAGAGGTTATGTTTCCACATTATGTTGGTATATTAGTTTAGGTCCGAGCCATATTTGTAACCTGCTTAGATATCTAGTTGCTACATTTCTCTTATATTTAGTTTTAAGTTCGAACAATTATTATAAGATTCGTTTTTTATCAACTCAATTTGCCATACAATAAAATTACATTCTTTAATTATCTGTTCTTTCACTGCAACACTACAACACGTTCTCATTAAAAATACAGCATTAACGCATAAAGTCGCCCATTACAGCGCTCGCGAAAAACTGCTTATCCCCTCTTTCTCGAGGCTCACAACGCATAGACCGAGATCTAGTGACAATTTTTTGGTGTTATTTATTCAAGGCCTTATTTTTATGAAGATGTTGAGGGAGGCATATTAAAGTGTCCTGAGTAAGGGATTTTGCTAGATAGCGGTATGGTAGGGATGCAGACCGCCCCCAACATGTAACAAAATAAATGGTCACAATTATTATTGCTACAAGGCTGAAATTGTCTGTATAGCTTGTCGGTGACCCAATAATATTTGCAGATCGATTGGTCAGTATTAAAGGGGCGGCAGATCACCCTAAACATGGCATGTACCGGACGAAATTTACATTATTAGTTCAAGGTTCAAATTTTAATATATTGTTACGACGACTGTTTTAAGCATATATTTCAATTTGCAAAACAAAATGCCGTTATTAACCACCTCGCAGAACGATATAAACACCTAGGTGAGCAAGTTTTCCTCTAAGAGAGGGGGTTAATACCGACATTTTGTTCTGCAAATTGAAATATATGCTTAAAACAGTCGCCGTAACAACATATTAAAATTTGAACCTTGAACTATTAATATAAATTCGTCGGGTACATGATACGTTTAAGGTGATCTGCCACCGGTTTAATACTGACCAATCGATCTGCAAATATTAGAATGGAATTATTGGGTCACCGACAAGCTATACAAACAATTTCAACCTTAAAGCAATAATAAATTGTGCAGACCATTTTTTTTTTGTTACTTTGGAGGCGGTCTGCATCCTTCCCACACCGCTATCTAGCAAAATCCTTTACTCTGGACATTTTAATATGCCCCCCTCAACATCTTCACAAAAATAAGGCCTTGAATAAATAATGCCAAAAAATTGTCACTAGCTCTCGGTCTAATAGGTCAAAGCTCAGTTCAAACAAAAAAAATATTAAAGTTCTAACCACAGTTTTGTTCCTAAAATAGAAATTTATAGTAACAAAGATAATTAGTATTTATTTAATTACTCTATCACAACGCCGCTATTAAAAATTCGATTTTCGGTACAACCTGTTTATCGGGTTGAAACTTAGAGTTTCAACCCTATGGATGAAAATGTTCAGTTATCGGTTTTCTCTGTTTTTAACGTTGTTAAGAGAGAGATAGAGCGATCGAATTAACGTCAAAGTGACAGACATAACCGTGCATTTCACATGGATCTGACATATCTAATATTTTTGCGGCTTTTTTGCACGTCCAAATTACAGGTACCTCAAATCAAAGTGTCAATAGAATTGTTGTGAAAAATAATATGCATTTACTCGGAACGAAACACAGCGAATGCAACGGGCAACAAACTTCACACTACTTGCAAACGCTGTGTTTCGTCCCTTGTAATGAAATATACTATTATCCACCTTAAAAGATATAATAAATACAGTAGAGTTCTGATTACCCGACTCACTCATATCCCACATATATACCACGGCAGAGAAAAAAGGTTATACCTTTATCATGTCTAATTTTTTACGTTTGTGTAAAACAAAAAACAAATTTGTTAACAAATTTTATGTCAGAATTGTTTCCGTCTAAAATGGGCTCAAGATAATTACGTATAAGGACAAGGAGATGAATAGCATAACGGTGTCAGTTACGAGAGCGACATGAATTCATAAAACAAAATGACCAAATGAATAATTAACAAACGGTATACAACACTCACCTCTATACTAAAGTAGCCTCTATCTACATAATCACCGAGGAAAAGGTACTTTGTGGAGGACGGAGGTCCTCCGACCTCAAATAATTTCATCAGGTCATAAAACTGTCCGTGTATGTCCCCGCATACTGTAACAAAAAATAATACAATGTTAGCAACACAGTCACTTAAAGCACATCTTTGGGTAAGTTCGACAATATAGCGCTAATTATTTAAGCGCTAAGTAGTTTTGTTGCAGCTACAACCTGACACCTGATGAAATTAAAAATAAAACATAGGTACATATCAGTTGCATTTATCCACAATGTCTATACAGGGTGGCACATCTTAAACAATGCAGTGAAATATCTCGTAAACGGTACAAACCATAAAAAATATTTTATACAAGTTATCGAGTGTCAAGGGGGACAAAAGACTGTGATATCAGATTTAAAATAGGTGGTGCTGTGAAGGTCAGGTGAAGGTCAACTTCGATTTTTTAATTGTAACAGTGCATTTTTATTCCAGAATACGATATTTAATTGTGAACAGTAAATTATTAAGGTACATATGAGCTAACGTTTATAAATATTGAGATATTTAGCAATTAAATAACAGCCAAAATGAACGACAATTAGATAAATTATGGTAATGATAAATTATGGTAATGATATTATTATGGTAATGATATTACGCACCGGCCTTCTTCGTGAATTCAATTCATAAAAGAACCGAATTGACAAATTAAATTTGTTATTTAATTTCTAAATAAAAATAAAAATGCACTGTTACAATTAAAAAATCGAAGCTAACCTTCGCCTGACCTTCACTTCACCACCTATGTTTAATCTGATATCACAGTCTTCTGTCCCCCTTGACACTCGATAACTTTTGTATAAAACATTTTTTTATGGTTTGTACCGTTTACGAGATATTTCATTGCATTGTTTAAGATGTGCCACCCTGTATACCTTGTATATTAAATATATGGCCACGGTATGCATTTGTCCGAAGATAGAAAAAGCAACATGTATCTCCGTTTCAAATTACATTTATTTATTTATATTTAATTTCAGGTTATAAAATTACTTACACTAAACACGAGACGCTTAGATAGGTATCAACGTTACTACAAAATGCTCGAGTAGTAATGAGACATTACGCAACGTTACATTAGCCAAAAAAGTTAGTAGGTACCTGATTAAATAGTGAAAAATTCGTCTTTTAAAAGAATGAATATTTGTTTTATTAAAATGTTCATCTAACTATATAATATATATATATATATATATATAATATTATAAATGTGAAAGTTTGGATGGATGGATGGATGGATGTTTGTTACTCAATCACGCCAGAACGGCTGAACGGATCTGGATGAAATTTGGTACAGAGATAGATTATAGTCTGGAATAGCACATAGGCTACTTTTTATCCCGGAAAAATGTACGGTTCCCGTGGGATAGTTTTGTTTTTGTTTTTCATTGAGCAAGGGATCGACATGATTTTTTGCATAGTGGTAGTTTAGGGGTCAGAGAATGTTATAGGCTAATTTTTATCCCGGAAAAATGTACTGTTCCCGTGGGATAGATTTGTTTTTGTTTTATCTCTGAAACTACTAAACCGTTTTTAAAAATTCTTTCACTAATAGAAAGCTACGCGGGGGGGAAAATCTCGAGGGGGGATAACAAATTAGGGGTGGAGATTCTCTCGAGGGGATAACAAATTAGGGAGGAGACTCACGCGGTGGGATAAAAAATTAGGGGGAAGATTCTCGCGCTGGGATAAAAAATTAGGGGGGGAGATTCTTGCGCTGGGATAACAAATTAGGGGGGGAGAATCTCGCGGTGGGATAACAAATTAGGGGGGAAGGTTCTCGCGGGGGGATAACAAATTAGGGGGGACATTCTCGCGGGGGGGGTAACAAATTAGGAGGTAAGTTTCTCGCGGGGGGATAACAAGTTAGGGGGGATTCTCGCGGTAGGATAACAAATTAGGGGGGAAGGTTCTCGCGGGGGGATAACAAATTTTGCACAGGAGTTCCTTATATAGGTATCGTAGATGAACAATAATGTATTAATAAAATTCGAGCGAACGAGCGAAGCGAGTGAGTAATGTATTAATAAAATTTGAGCGAACGAGCGAAGCGAGTGAGTAATGTATTAATAACATTCAAGCGAACGAGCGGAGCGAGTGAGTAATATTATATTAACAAAATTCAAGCGAACGAGCGAAGCGAGTGAGTAATGTATTATTAATATTCGAGCGAACGAGCGAAGTAAGCGAGTAATGTATTTATAAAATTTGAGCGTACGAGCAAAGGATAACAAATTAGGGGGGAAGATTCTCGCGGGGGGATAACAAATTAGGGGGAAAGATTCTCGCGGGAGGATAACAAATTAGGGGGGTGATTCTCGCGGGGGGATAACAAATTAGGTGGGGACATTCTCGCGGGGGGATAACAAATTAGGGGGGGGATTCTCGCGGGGGATAACAAATGTAATGTATTATTAATATCTATTCGAGCGAAGCGAGTGAGTAATGTATTAATAAAATTCGAGCGAACGAGCGAAGAAGGAATTAATAATATTCAAACGAACGAGCGAAGGGAGTTAGTAATGTAGGTAATAATAAAATTTTAAAAAACAGTTTTCTGACGTTATAAAACAGTGTCATATGGTGAGTAGGCTTTAGAAAAAACAAACTACTTTGTGTCAAAATATTCTGACAGTTAATCGTTTCGAAATAATATTCTGAGAAAATAATACAAAATCAATATCTCACAGTAAGTACTATTTTTATTGATCTCATCCGAGCAAAGCTCGGTCACCCAGATATTTGTAGTTAAGTTAGTTATATTTTCTGTTTTCTTATAGGTTGAAGTAGGTACATTGTATTGTATAATAAAATTTTTTAAAAAACCCTCGATTCCAAGCAATCTCAATCTCGATCGATAAATAAAATTATAAATCGTAAAATACGTGGGCGAAGCCACGGGTAACGGCTAGTTTAAAAATAATTTACAAAAATTACACTGAGCATTTTAAAACGTCGGCCTTTTATAAAATTATATTCTGACAATGTTGCATAATACAGCTCAATAATTACAAACAAAAATAATCAAAAATATACATTACAAGAAATCCAAAAATTATTTCAACAGTACCTACCCTCAAAAGTTTCTTTTAAATGTTTTGAATAATATTTGAAAACGTTAAACAAATAATTTTATACCGCGGTGATATTTTTTACCTTTTACTAGACCGAACTGCCCACAGAAATAAAAATGTATCAACTAATTCTCAATAAGTGATTACAAAACCCAGCAAGGACATTTGCAAAAGTCAATTACTTATGATGTAATACTTCGAACCAACATTAATTAATATGACTTTCTTCCATATAGAATATGTGTATAAATTATTATTTGAATTAAAATACAGAATGAAATTACAAATATTATTTTATTAAAACATGATTATATAAATACAACAATGAGTTAAGTTTTTGTGGTTATAATATAATAATTATTAAATAGACAGTAGCCATTCCACAAGCAAATATTTTTCTTAACGTAATCAGTCGGCAACCTGCCATCGTGATGTTAAACGTCAAACAATTAAGATATACAAGGAAAAAATCAGAAGCCACTGTCAGGACTTGAACCCAAAATTCCCATCCAGAAACTGAGAATTTCGGGTTCAAGTCCTGACAGTGGCTTCTGATTTTTTCCTTGTATATCTTAATTGTTTGACGTTTAACATCACGATGGCAGGTTGCCGACTGATTACGTTAAGAAAAGTATTTGCTTGTGGAATGGCTACTGTCTATTTAATAATTATCATGATTATATAGTTTCGTCAAAGTGACATCTTTAGGTATTAATAACAATATGAAATATCAAATTTGATATTTGCGACTATAATATTACATCTACCCCTACCACGGTTTAAATTCAGAACCCTCCAAATATATTCACGAACTAGTCAGATTTCAACATTTAATTGTTATGTAGTGGACTCGCTGATGCAAACTGAGAATATTAATTTTATTGTTCTGGCACGAATGCGTGAATATTTCAAATGTAGTAAAATTTAGTCCTCATTCCATTTAAATTTCAGAGATGATATCCATATCATAATTTCCCAGAAGACAAGAAATGAATATTTCATTACCAATATATTTCTCCTTATACATATGTATTTTTTCTGTTTCAATGAATCTATTATCTAGGATACAATGACGATTCTGTCCCTATTCGCTTTGCTCGTATGTCCAAAAAGAGACTGTTACAATTTTATAGAAAATAAAAAACTAATAAAAAAAATGTTTTTTTGATTCCCTAAAATGAATTGCACAGTTAAAACATTAACTAGACCGAGAGCTAGTGACAAATTTTTGGTGTTATTTATTTAAGGCCTTATTTTTGTCAAGATGTTGAGGGAGGCATATTAAAGTGTCCTGAGTAAGGAATTTTGCTAGATGGCGGTATGGGAGGGATGCAGACCGCCCTCAAAATGTAACAAAAAAAATGGTCACAATTATTATTGCTTCAAGGCTGAAACTGTTTGTATAGCTTTTCGGTGACCCAATAATGCCATTATAATATTTGAAGATCGATTGGTCAGTATTAAAGGGGTGGCAGATCACCCTAAACGTGTCATGTACCCGACAAAATTTATATTATTAGTTGAAGGTTCAAATTTTAATATGTTGTTACGGCGACTGTTTTAAGCAAAATTTCAATTTGCAGAACACATGTCGGTACTCGGTATTAACCCCCTTGCAGAGCGATATAACAACCTAGACGAGCAAGTTTCCCTCTAAGAGAGGGGGTTCATACCGACATTTTGTTCTGCAAATTGAAATTAATGCTTAAAACAGTCGCCGTAACAAAATATTAAAATTTGAACCTTGAACTAATAGGTACCTAATATAAATTTCGTCGAGTACATGACACGTTTAGGGTGATCTGCCACCCCTTTAATACCGACCAATCGATCTGCAAATATTATAATGGCATTATTGGGTCACCGACAAACTATACAAACAATTTCAGCCTTGAAACAATAATAATTGTGACCATTTTTTTTGTTACATGTTGGGGGCGGCCAGCATCTCTCCCATACCGCTATCTAGCAAAATCCCTTACTCAGGGCACTTTAATATGTCTCCCTCAGCATCTTGACAAAAATAAGGCCTTGAATAAATAACACCAAAAAATTGTCACTAGCTCTCGGACTAGTGCAGTTGTTTCTTTATGAAAACATAAATAGTAGGTATAGGTAACATGACGCAGTTCTAAACAATGATAAATCAATTAGAGAAGTAGAAGTAACATTCCTTTCAATGTGTTAATACAATATTATCATTTTTTCGACTCTGTTTTGAACGGAGTATCACCCTCTAAATCACGTACCATTTTTTTTACCAAAAGAAGTAAATTAAGAGATGAAAACGACAATACAAAAACTTTGCGTGTAATTCTGTGCGATATATTCAGAAATAAAAAAAATAAAACACATTACTAAAAAGGAATAAAAAGTGAGGATTATTAAAAACCGCACATTTCTTTAAACAATTGGCACGAAAGTTTGTGTTTGCACAATGGAGTTTTTAACACGTCTCGCGTCTATTCCTATCAACAATGTACAATATTCAACAGTGCGTTTGAAATTCCAAATACAATAATACAAAGTGTAGCTTTTCTAAAAGAGAGGCAACGATACACTTTCACTTAAATAGATATTTCTGTCCTTATTGTAGAACCCTGCATTCGTTCGTCGCGAGGGTGAAAAACAATGTATATAAAATTACACACACTGACGTTCGTGAGAAATTCTCTTGAATACTTTAAATTTCAAAGAACAGCTGACAAGCAAAATAAGGTTAAAAAAAAGATATTTCGACACATATAAACTACGTCATCGTCTTTATATAATAAAGATGACGTATCGTTCTTAATCTTACAAAATAATGTCAAAAAATATTCCCAAAGGAAGCGTGCGGAGTGTTTTTGGAATATTAAATTTAAAAAAATACATAAAAAACAGGAAAACATGAAAAATAAAAGTTAAGTCTTGAGCTAGGTAAAGTAAGAAAAGTTTTTCTACTCTAATATCTTATATCAGTGGGTCCCAAACTGTGCGTCGCAACGCCCTGAAGCGTCGTGAAGTTAATCCAAACACGTCCCGACTCCCGAGCAAGCAAAACGAAGCTGGGTACCTATTGTGTATCTCGTTTCTAGTGATATCACAGATGTGAATTTGCTCACGCGATTGTGTATTTTCCACACTAGTGAAATGTGAACAATTTCACGTGACATTATTCGCCATCGAAATTGTTAGTGAAACGTGAAATGAGAGTGAGACAGAGAGTGAATTGAAAACGGACACACGACAACTTTCTTCTTATAAGATAGATAATGAAAGAAATGCAATAAACGATAACACACTAAATTGAAATATCTTAATTTTTTAAACATAATTATAGGCAAAAACACATTATGAATATATATATATTTTATTTATAGTAGGTACATAAATTTGAAAATAAATTTCTCTTTAATTTTTTAAACATAATTATACGCAAAAACACGCTATGAATAAATAATATAAGATCAATAAATTAAATTATAAAGTTCACTTTATTTATATACTTTATCAATTTTTGATTCTCCTTATGTTCATTGTTATTTATCTGTCAAATATCGCATAATATAACCTCATATCCGCATTAATTTGTGTTTTTAATATAAAAACATCCAACAAAAAATAAAATCCCTACTTTGTGGCCTAGTGATTTCACGAGTGAATTCATAAGTTACACAATAATCCAGTGAGATCATACGCGTGACATGAAAATGAACAAATTCACAAAAGTTACACAATAGCTCCCCTGATGTCATTGAAGGAACGCTTACCAATAGTGAGGGATGTCCAAGTTAATATAAAAAGTCAAGGGTCTTGTATAATTTTAGTAATATTTCATTTTGTTACACGATTATATTATCATCTATTAGGAGTTGTAAAGCATTTTCATTCAAATTTCCATAAATTAGCAATTAATATAGTGCCTAATGAATATTAAATGTTCAAGTAAGTGCAGCTAGGTATACAGGGTGAGTTCGACCACCCGTATCAGTCGTTTTTTTCGAAAACGGTTAGTCGTCGAGAGTTGTGTCAAAAATTTGTATTATAAAAGCCCTAATAAAGAATCGAATGGTGATAAATTTTTTTTCCGGGATGGTCGGCTTCCCTATTAGTTTGCTCCAGAATGTCCAGAACTCCGAAATTATAAATGTAACGATAGGTCGAAAGTGGTATTGTTGAAAAGATCTTTAAAAAATAAGCAAGTTTTGTAGGAAAATTTTTTTTATTACTGCCACCCCTGTAAATTTCTATAAGTATAAATATAAATTATTATATGTTCAAAACTCCGGAATTTTAGAAAGCACATGAGGTTGAAAGTGGTGCTGTTGAAAAGCTCTTTAAAAAATAGGCAAGTTTTGTAGGAAAAATTATTTAATTACTACCGCCCCTGCTAAGTAATAATCGTTTGAAATTATTAAATCAAATTTTCATAATAACGATCAAAGTCGGCATTAAAAATCTAGCAACCTTAGACATTGTTACAAGTGTTCAAACTGTCTTCCATTTACTCTTTAATATTACTACTGAGCTCTTCTGGTTATACTGTGAGTGTACTTTTTCAATGTTTAATGATGGATAGATAGGTAACTAGATTTAAATGCGGACTTTTAAAAAGTTCATTATTATAAAATTTTAATTTAGTAATTTCAAACAAATATTACTTAACAGGGGTGGCAGTAATAAAAAAAATTTTCCTACAAAACTTGCTTATTTTTTAAAGATCTTTTCAACAATACCACTTTCGACCTATCGTTACATTTATAATTCCGGAGTTCTGGACATTCTGGAGCAAACTAATAGGGAAGCCGACCTTCCTAGAAAAAAAAATTATCACCATTCGATTCTTTATTAGGGCTTTTATAATACAATTTTTTGACACAACTCTCTACGACTAACCGTTTTCGAAAAAAACGACTGATACGGGTGGTCGAACTCACCCTGTATAATATGAAGCTTTTCCTTGCATACACGACGCCAATGGAGATAAAACTTAAGTGCCTACTGTCCGAGGAGCGATAAAAAATTTCGTCATTCACCAACGTACATTCAAATCTAAATAAAGTCGAAAAGATGCAGCTCCTCAATTATGCAAGTGTATTTATATTTCAAATGTTCGTTGGTGAGAAAAAATTGTTCGGCTTATACAGGGTGTCCCAAAAAGAATGGGACATAAAGTAACAGCTGATACCTTACAAAAAAATATTGCGATAGACCCCAACATGTCTATTCCGAAAGTTGATATTAAAAGAAATACAGGATGTCAAAGTTTAATTTCTATTTTTATCATTATGATGCGGCATTTTAATAAGAAACATTGAATGTTTAAATAAAACTGTCAAAATTACCATGATAACGCCGCGCCGGCGCCGTTGTTTTCAAAGCCACCTATATGTTCATTTTCAAAACTTGCCATTTAAAACCACATTGCATCGATTACTTTAAGTGCAAATATCTTGAAAAAGGCTACTCCTAGCCACTTTTACAAAGTATACCTCTTTTACGTAAAAATGACGGAAAAATCAATTTTTTAATTCAAAAAAATAGGACGAGTGCGTACAAAAAAGTTATGACTATTTGAATGAGTGAAAAGGTGTGTAAGTGGCGCCCCCTACAAGTAAGAGCCATACCAAGGTCAAATTTGAATTTCTCATGTCAAAAAATCCCCATATACCAAATTTCATTAAAATTCCTAAATTATTTTAAAGTTATTTAAGAAAATCAAAAATAAAAATTAAACTTTGACACTCTGTATCTCTTTTAATATCAACTTTCGGAATAGAGAAGTTGGGGTCTATTGCAATATTTTTTTGTAAGAAATCAGTTGTTACTTTATGTCCCATTCTTTTTGGGACACCCTGTATACAATTGAACTAAACTTCTGCCAGTAATTAAATTATTCTATAAATAAATAAACAATTTATTTTAAAATACTGCAATATTGAAAGCGTCGTATGATATTCGTCTGAATCACAGGTATGCATTAATACTACAAAAATCACTTTCCAGCCAATGGCCTTTCGAACTGTCTTATTTGAAGCTGATTTTATATTTACATGGAAAAGAGTTATACCTGAATGATATCTTGAAAATAGCTTAGCTGATTTTGATGAAGCTTGGTACACTATATAGAAATTACCCAATTATTACCCAAACCTAACTTTTTAACCATCTACGACGCTTGGATTCGAGTAGGGTTCCTGTCAAAATCGACTTTAACGCAAACAATTCTGCGGGAAAAATCGACTTTCATAAATCAATATTATTGTACATGTGGAAATTGTTGTGTTCATTTAACAGTAGGTAAATGAATACGCAAAAAAATTAATCATTTTTTTAAGCCAACGGTTATTCCAAGTATGGGTTACTTTTTGCACGGTTACTCTCGGATTAATATAAGATTTCTGTCGAAACTGGCATTACCAAGGGCGAATCTAGGGGCAAAATGGATGTTCACGCGAGCAAAGCCTCGGAAAAACGTTAGTTCGAAATCAGCCAAAACTGGTGGTTTAACAAAAAAAAAAAACCTCCTTCAAAAAGCCACTAAAAAGAGGAAAATAATGAAATGTTGAGGTCTGCGCCAATTTAATAAAATATGAAGTCGGTTAAAAAGTATAGTATAGTGATTAATATTTTCTTTTTAACCAACTTCATATTTTATTAAAATAGCGCAGACCTCAAAATTTCATTATTTTCATCTTTTTAGTGGCTTTTTGAAGGAGGTTTTTTTTTGCTAAAAAGTTTTTTATTTTTTACTTTTTAGTGTCAAAAAGTGACATTTACCAGGAATCACACGCCGTTACTCACTTATTAAAATCAGCTGAACTACTGAACCGATTTTGATGAAATTTCTATGGGACCAATCTGAAAGTATATCCTTTCAAATAAAAAATTTCCAAATCGGTTTATAAATGACGGAGTTCTGAGGCAACAAACATTAAAAAAAAAAAAAAATACAACCGAATTGAGAACCACCTCCTTTTGAAGTGGGTTAAAAATAAATAATTTTTGCATCGACCCTCGCGTGCATTTTTATTTTATCATTGTATTTAAATTGCTGTTCTTCGTATTTTTTTAATAATACCTTCTTATAGCTACAATCACGACATTTTAAAACGTAACTTTAGATGTAGTTAACTGATATTTCAAGTGTATTTTTCCGTGTCACATAACAAAGTCAGAGCCTGGCTGTACTACAAGGGTGTAACAGATGATTACGCATTTGAAACGAAAAATTTTACATTGCATGCATAAAAACATACATACATGATGTCCCAGACACGATTCCCCAGGCCTGTATCTCGAATATTTTTAAGATAACTCCATAAAACCCTATACAATGTCTACAAGATGACGGTAAATTATCAACGACATTTTTGTATAGGCTAAAGGCAACATTCAACTTTTCTGTTCTTAAATAGCACCATATAGGTTTTTTTTTTAGTTATTCTGATATTGGGAACTGACGAATTGAGACATGACATCTGGTGGCAAAAAATTAAACTATCATAAAATTGCAACTGTCTAGTTAGTATATTATGGTGTTAACATTGACATTTAAATTTAATTAATTAATTATGAAATAAAAAAGTTAAAATTGAAGTCGAACGTTTTCCAGAACGTAAAAAATCGAAAGCTAGAATTTGTTGTGTAGTAAACGGTTGTCAACAACCTAAGATATTAATTCACTCAAATTTAATAGCATTTTAATCGCCAACACTACTATCACATAGGTAATTTTTTTTAAACCGCAATGTTTTGTCGGCCATGTTTTTGAAGCCACATCCACATGTCAGTTCCCAATAGCTTTTTAAATTTTATTCTTTTTAACCACGTAATTAATTATCAGTGTTACATTATAAAATTTTTGAGATAAATGCAATTAAACTTTTGATACAATACAATATTACACGTACCTACTTGATACCAAAATCAAGTAGTCATGTATGTACAGTCACGGACTTAATACAGTTTACACTTGAGTTTTTCAGCAATTTCACAAAAAGTCAATAGCTCTTACAGCAACAATTTTAGTTTGATAGGTAAATGTCAATGTCAAAAATTTAAAGAAATAATTGTCGTTTGATTGCCTCGCAATTATATGAACTACGACCAAAAAAGAAGAATTATTGCAAGATTGGAGGAAGGAATTTGCTAGTATCAACTTTTGTCAAATATGTTTATGTTTTTGAATAATATTAAGTAATTTGGATTGTATATTAAACAATACAAGTCCAAGTGTGCAAGCTTTCGCGGCCGGCATTGTTCCAAGTCTTCATGGTTTCCGGGCTTGTAGGCCGTGGTCCGGTGGTATTTTTACCTGTCGTTTCGTCTACTACTGCGGTAGACATTCTCAAAGGCGATGTGGCAGCGGTCGAAATGTTCTCTTTGGCGGCTCACAGGTCAGTATGACCTTTGAGAATGTCTACCGCAATTGTAGACGAAACGTCAGGTAGAAATACCACCGGACCACGGCCTACAAGCCCGGAAACCACGAAGACTTGAAACAATACAAGTGTTTTGATAATAATAATTTGTTATTGAATTTTTAGAATGTAACCTTATTTGCAATTGATACATTACTATCAAAAGCTAAATTAAAGTATGCAAAAATTAAAAGTAAAAAGCCGGTTATCTAGTTATAAAGATGTAAACTTTATTAAGTCTGCGATTGTATAACCTACGTATTGTATGCAAAGTTTAATTCCGTTTAGCTAGAAAGTTTTATAAAATTCAACACTGGTATTTCATTACAAGGTTGAAAATGGAATAAAAAGTTTTATCAGAATAGCTAAAAAATACCTATGGTCATATTTAAGAAAAAAAGTTGACTGTTGGCTCTGTGGCCTATAAAGAGATATCCTCGATGATTTACTGTCATCTTGTGGGGAATTTCATCCCATTTGGAATATAACAAGCTGCCAAAATCAATTCAGGTTTTACCTGTAAAAAACTTTATAAAGAACCTAAAGGAATTTTTAAACATAACTGTTTTTATGACATAAATGAATTTTTTAATCATAGTTTCTAACTCTGTCTTTTGACGTTTTGTACCCACAATATGTGATTTTCAAATAAATTTATCTTATCTTATACTTTTTGATGGAGTTATCTTCAAAAACAGGCCTGGGGAGTCATGTCTGGGACAGCCTGTATACCGGATTTTCCACTTGTGAAGTTGGAATGGTAAAAATGTTTTCGTTATCATAAAGAAATGTGTTACTATAAAACCGTATTATTAATATTATATTCAGGTGCAATAGATTCAAACAATTCGAATTTTAATGTCTATGCTGGCAATAAAATTCTTCGTCGCAGAAAAATTAAGGAAGGCGTTTCCGTTGGTATAAACTATAAAGTGAACCTGATTACAATAACGACATACCGCCGCACCTGGTATGCTAATTTCCGATGATAAAGTTAGCACGATAGTACAGTTATAATTATGGTTGAACTTCCGGTTGCCTTAAAACTTTTCCAAGCTCTTTTAATAAAAATGCGGAAAAGTTGATTTTTTAAAGGAAAAATATATTTACACATAGATTAATTTAATGCTCCAATAAGTCAAAAATATACATATTATAATATCAAAACCGTTCTTTGCGTCACGCATTCTACGCAAAATTAAAGCAGAACGTTTCATTTTTAGCTCGCAATAATTAGTCATTTAAAGGAAGAATTAATGCAATTTTGTAATCAACGAAGTTATTAAAAAAATGCGGCCAAGTGCGTGTGGAACTCGCGCTACGAGGGTTCCGTAGCGTTACAACAATTATATTAGGTAGACACATTCTGTGAAAATTTCAACCGGCTACATGTTACGGTTCCAAAGACACAGCCTTTAAAAGGTTTTTCCGTTTTTTACGTGGGGACCCCCTTTAATTTTTACTTTTTGTGATTTTTGGATTTTTCTCTTTACCTGTGCTACGAGACCTTGCTTTTTGCCAAATTTCATGATTCTAGGTCAACGGGAAGTACTCTATACGTTTTGATGAGTGATTTTGCGAATATCAAAATAGGTATAGGGCCCCCTTTAATTATTACTTTTTGTGATTTTCGGATTTTTTCCTTCACTTGTGCTGCGAGACCTTGTTTTTTGCCAAATTTCATGATTCTAGGTCAACGGGAAGTAGGCACCCTATAGGTTTGTAATGAGTGAGTTTGCGAATATCAAAGTAGGTAGGTATAGGATCCCCTTTAATTTTTACTTTTTGTGATTTTCGGATTTTTCCTTGTGCTGCGAGACCTTGCTTTTTGGCAAATTTCATGAATCTAGGTCAACGAGAAGTACCCTATAGGTTTTTAATGAGATGACAAAATGGCCGTATCTTTTGATTGCGTTGACCTAGAAGCTTAAATTCTTTACAACTTTAAGGGACCGTAGATCTTATAATTTCGTACAAATTTCAACTTGATATCTCTATCCGTTCCTGAGAAAATGGGTCTTGACTGATGAGACACCCAGCCAGTCGGACAAACGAGTGATCCTATAAGGGTTCCGTTTTTTCTTATTGAGATACGGAACCCTAAAAAGACTCGAAACTGTGTTCCTATAAAAAGTTAGCATTGCTTTTTTTCTACTGACACTCGTCAACAATCGGAAATTCCTGTATCATCTGGTTTCTCTCAATAATTCCAGATATCGAGACGGTTCCTTAACAATGTCATGACCAATTACCTACCAAATTCCTATGCTCACAAAATTCGTTGGCTTATAAAAATATCCTATAAATTCCTCAACATAATAATGTAGAAAATAATGGAAAAGTGCTAAATGGATAAAACAATTGAAAAACAAGTGGCGCCTTATGGCATCATGTCGAGAAACGAACGTCAAACTTAATATTATTATTTTAAATTAACATTAAAAAAAACTGAGATGTGTCTCCTCGTTGTCCAATCACGTCAGATAAGCACTAAAACCATTAATCAAGACAGAAAAATCATATGAGATGAACGGACACCTCTTATATTGCAATAAAAACATAATTTGACAAATACTTTATCGTCTCGTACTCTCAGAGAAAATGTTACTCCCACGATATAAGTTTGAGATGACAAAAAGAAAACTTTACAAGACTTTGTTCAGAACTCTCCTTCGTTCAAATTGAATCGATCGGTAACAGGATATGTAGGTACGTTCATTCAACAAATAGGTTAAACAAATCAGTAGTAAACGCAGCCACAAGTTGCCAAAATTTACTACAATAATTAATTCGCGTTTGCAAAGTTGTTCCAAAATGAAACTGCAATTTTATATTTTCCAAAAATTTGCATTCTGTTGTATTTAAACAGAAATTTGATTTATTTTAAATACTGGAATGAAGGAAATTCGGACACTGATTATCAAAAAATTTGACGTGGGTTAAAAATGTGTCTTAACATAATTATTTTTTTTTTCTTTTTTTATTTAAGACAACAAAATGTGCATCTGTATTTGCCACTAGCACTACAAAGTATAGAAACATAATTTACGTACACTAATGATATCTTAGAATATTGATACATTTGTAAATTAAGGTAAGTAGTAAGTAGGGACTGGTAAGTATAATATATTATAATACATAATACATAATTATTTATCACCATTTTTAACTTCCTATTGGAAGTTATTGTAATGGGTCCGAAAATCGAAATCAAAAAGGAAAAAAATTTTTTATGTTTCAAGGTCACTACACTATTTTTACACTACTTTTAGAAAGATGTCTGTGTGTGTGTGTGTATGTGTGTGTACGCACGTACGTACGTATGTATGTGTCCATTTCTTTCTAAGACGAAATCTCGAGAATGAAAAATGATATCGACTACGTTAGGGTGCCAATCGATGCGTATTAACGTAAATATGATCTGAAAGAAATTTTTTCAAAATCGGTTCAGCCGTTTTTTTTTCTTAACCAAATAACCTCCAAAAAAGTAGATTTTACACAATATCTCGCGAATAAAAAATTATATCGACTTCGTAAGGGTGTCAATCGAGGCGTGTTATCGTCATTTTGATCCCACATAAATTTTATAAAAATCGGTTCAGCCGTTTTCTTTTTTTTTTTAATTATTGTTAAAAATAAATAATAATTATGTTTTAATGATTAAAATGATTACATTTCTGTGTAATATCTAATTTAATTATTATTATTAAATATTTATCAAAATGGGAAGTTCGTCGTGTGGACCTCAAGGGTCGCACTTTAGTTCTAATAAACGACCCCCCTTACGGCTTGTTAATGTATATTTTGAGACTGGGATTAGCAGCTTCAATTTGAGCATCGGTAAATTCTGAAACTACATCGACAAAGAACAAAAAAGCAACGATGTAAGTACGATACGGAGCACATAATAAAAGTTGTGAAGCACATAGAGGGTATTAAATTATAACTAGATTATGTAGTGGTAATCGTTGTCGCTATGAACGGACATTGGCAACTCTGGGTAGCGGTAGTCGACTACCTACACAGTTAACACAACTGAAGCAAGAAACTTTTAACACGAGACAAAAAAAAACAACATCGACATCAAGTCAGAAAGTTTCAAGGGTACAGTTACAGACTTAATATATTTATGTTGAAATAATAATGGCTTTATTGTTGAGGTAGACACCGGTTACTAACAGAGCCACTTTTTTGCGAAATCTAACAGGAAGAACGGACTATGGCACAATGTTAACTTTATGTTAGTTAAGATGCATATAATATTTATACAGAAACTAGCGTCTAGCGGAAAAATAAATAATTAATTCAAATTTAAAACGCCAAAATCGTCTTGCAGCAAGAGGTAGCAATACTATATAGAGTATAGAAGAATATTGTTATGAAGAACTGTCTTGGCCTTTTTGTTCCGAAATCATTTTTGAAAATAATTTTTAATGTGAAGTTATATTTTTCAGCCAGATTACATAATTATCTCTGCACTATTGGGAAAAATTTTTCTTATCAACCGTTGTCACAGTCGGGATTCAAACCCGAACCTCTCCACTATCGCGGCGGATTGTGCTATCTATTTACACAACCGTGACAAATGTTTATAAACTAATTTCTCATATATGCAGAGAACGTTCTATAATTTCACTTCATGCGAGAGTGTTATTTTTTATTTTGGAGTTGTAGATGTACCGTTTAACGTGTGAGAGTTATTTGCATGAGATTATGAAATTATTTATTTTAATATAGCCGGTTAGGACATGAAGTGAAATTATAGAACGTTCTCTGCATATATGGGAAATTAGTTTATAAACATTTGTCACGGTTGTGTAAATAGATAGCACAATCCGCCGCGATAGTGGAGAGGTTCGGGTTTGAATCCCGACTGTGACAACGGTTGATAAGAAAAATTTTTCCCAATAGTGCAGAGATAATTAAGTAATTTGGCTGAAAAATATAACTTCACATACTTGTAATATACAGTCGTACTAATTTTATTTCTTGATAATTTTTAATATGAAAAATTTTAGTGGAACTAGCCAGAAAGCCGGTTATAATAGTTAAATAATATTGTTATAAATACAAATTGGTGTAAATATCCAAAACCACTGACCCGACTGATTCTTGGATTCGTTATGCCTCCTCTACACTATCGGCCATGTTGGACGATTACAGGTGATCACGAATGTGTGGAGGACATTATCGCCTGTAATTGCCCATGATCGGTGACGATCGAGCGTGATCGCCGATGTGTTGGTTTTTCGACAAACATCAAAGGACGTTGGGCCATGACTGCGCGCGTGTCCACACGTTCGTCGATCACTCAATTCATATTTTGTTTACGGTACGGTGAGGACGTGTGCTTTTTCGTTGCCTACCCATTCAAAATACTTGAGGTCATAATCGTAAACGAATACCTACTTAAATTAATCAAATAAATAGCGGTAGTTGCAACTGTCGTGACATCCATGTCGAACAGAAGACATTAATATTTAAGATAATAATAGTTTTTTTATACGGCTGAAATGCAATTGAAAGATTTTTTCGTTGGAGAGCAGCCAATTATATAATTGTTTCGAAACATATAGGAAAAAATCATTTTACCAACCAGTGGTCACAATCAGGATTCTAACCTGAACCTTTCCACTTTCGCGGCGGAATGAGCTTACAATACTCAATCGTGACAAGATTGCTAAACTAATATTCTCCATATATGCTTCTCGCATGTAGTGAAAATCTATTGATTCTGAAGCATATATGGAGAATATTAGTTTAGCAATCTTGTCACGATTGAGTATTGTAAGCTCATTCCGCCGCGAAAGTGGAAAGGTTCAGGTTAGAATCCTGATTGTTACCACTGGTTGGTAAAATGATTTTTTCCTATATGTATCGAAACAATTATATAATTGGCTGCTCTCCAACGAAAAAATCTATTAATATTTAATATCAAATGAACAATGCACTATTGTGTGGACAGCTGCGTAATGAAGGTGGCAATCATGGCCCAATCGTCCATCATGGCCGATCGTGTAGAGGAGGCATTAGAGACAAACGTTTTTAAAAAAATCGGTACATTTTACATAAAATTCCACACACAAACGCACATACACGCGGAAAACCACTTTCCTTTACGTTTTATGGGTAGAACAATCACAATCTGGCCTTATCTCGGACACGATTTTTCGACTCTATTGAAATATGGAAGTAAAAATGGCATCGGTTTTTTTATCAGAAATATGTATTTAAAGCAGCTTTATAAATATTAAAATTTGGCTTAACAGTTACTCATAGTTATCAGTAT
This sequence comes from Mongoloraphidia duomilia, assembly GCA_039654895.1. NCBI lineage: Eukaryota > Metazoa > Arthropoda > Insecta > Raphidioptera > Raphidiidae > Mongoloraphidia > Mongoloraphidia duomilia. The sequence goes on from CM077524.1 coordinate 7,403,175, forward strand.
CATTGCCAACTGATTATTTAATAAACTGATTTGTTCTAAAAAACACGATGTCGCGATAGGTAACGTGTGTTCAGAAACCCACCTAAGAAAATTATATAAAGTTTAACTACATTACTGCGTTACAAATGACTAAATAAATCTTAATTGATGCCCTACAAACGCAGCTTATACTTTTATGATAAAAGTAAAATGATCGATTCATTGATTTTTAATGTGATTATGAAGTTTATTGTCACTAATACAATTATATAAATAAAACTTGCTTATACTCAAATTACCTATTAACTTCGAAAGAATTTTTATACAGTCGCAACTCGCAACTGTGTAATGAAGAAGTGAAAACCCATATATTGTTATAAAACTGTTTTCTGAGTTGGCGGAATCAATATATTTATTTACAATAATTCGTAACAATTAACTATATACAATAATTGCAACAACGAAAAGTCAATTCTAACAATAAAAAAAAACTTAAACGGTAATTATTGAACTAAACGAGCCACTTAACTAACACTTAACAAATAACTACAGTATATACAAGTATTATTTATTTGTAATTATTTATGTCAGATTTATTTATATCAGACGCACCATTCGTCGCTCAGTACTTGACTTCGTATTCAACACGACACTGTCCTGATTGACCCGCGCCGCTGTTTATATACCTGCGTGGCGTAAACTCAGTGGTGTTCTCGATTTCTCTAACGTTGTCCAGAATGTTCGTGTAGACACCAGTATGTTCACCAAGCAGACACCTCGTCCTGCCTGACGTTTGTATACAGGGTGATCCGTAACAATATGATCGGATCGAACTTGTGCCTATATACACCGTGTCCCAGATTCATGTATAAATAGGGAAAGTAACATTTACAATTTTGTAGTAAGCTATGAACCATAAACCTAATATAAATATGTAGAACTAGCGGCCCCGTCCGGCTTCGCCCGAGTGTTAAGAAAGCTCGGGTGGAATACACTACTCACTCGCTACGCTCGTTCGCTATATATATAAACTTTCCGTGAAAAATTATCTAACTGATGGTGTGTAAAGATAAAGACGATATAGACGGATTACTACAGGGATAGTGACATCGGACGGAATTCTGTAAAACTATGAGCGCAAACTAAACTAAAAAAATTATAATTATTGTCAAAGAAAGAATATAACAGAAATAAAAATATATAAATAAATATCATGTAGAATTTAGAAAAAAGCCAAAAATTCTACGATGCCATCAGTTTCTTAACCCGGGTCCCTGTTCATAGAGCGCTGCGATGTAACCTCTGCGCTACGAGTGGAACAGTTTAGTACGGTCATTTTTATGATATACTTATAAGTATGTTGCGAATTCTTACGATCGGGTTACGAATTTAATTAATTAATTGTTAATTATTATTATTTATTAATTATGCTATATATAAAAACCTTCCGTGAAACTGATTGTGAAAACCGCATCAAAATCCGTTGCGTGGTTTAGGAGGAGTTAGCGGTTAAACAGACAGGCAGACGCGAAAAGCGACTTCAATTTATACTATGTAGAGATGAATCTGGGACACGGTGTATAAATAGACATTTCCAAAAATGGTGCCAAATTGTTCAGGAGGGTATAAAACGTTGAGAAATTTTGATGCGACCCCTAAGTACCGCCATTCAACAGACGCCAATTGTGTATGTGCTATAATATGGCAAATACACTAATTATAGAGTTTAGACCCTTCTAACTGTGTATGCGCATGTACAAAGCAGAAAACAATTCCCAATGGAATTACTTGCATGCCTCTATACAGAAACGATCCCCTCTGAAGACGGATTCGATGGGTACAATTGGCTGTTATAATGCGAACACTTGCATTACACAACAGTCTTATTACATACAGAGACGTACAGTCGCGGACTAAATAAATTTTACACCTGTATCATCTAGTTACCCGTTTTTTTAATTTTTGCTAATTGTAATTTGGCTTTTGATAGTAATGTATCAATTACTAAGGTTACATCCTAAAAATTCAATATTAAATTATTGTCAAAACACCTCAGTTGTTTATTATACAATCCAAATTACTCAATATTATACAATTAAAACATAAAAAGATTTGATAATATTTGATACTAGCAAATTCCTTCCTCCAATCTTGCAATAATTCTTCTTTTTTGTTCATCATTTTAATAATTTCGAGGCATTTAATCGATAATTATTTCATTTCATTTTTGACATTTACATTTACCTATTAAAAACTAAATTTATTGCTAAGCTACTGACTTTTTGTGAACTTACACTGAAAAACCCAAGTGTAAACTTTATTAAGTCCGCGACTGTACATATAATAAGAGTGCTATGTAATCAGAGCCAGACCTCGGCATTACCTTCTAACATTTTAAACGCAATTAGTTTAATTAATAACAATTAGAGTCCCAGATTGGGCGAACAGTTAACACGCGATCATCCATTGTCTGCTTCTGTTTCACAACCCATTTGATGTAACTATATGCCGCTGTGTATGTGGAGGGCAGCGCAGCTCAGTGGATAGCGTACTTGGTACCAGCCTCTAGACTAGACTGTCGTGGGTTCGATCCCGCCTGCGCTCATGGATGTTTTGTGATGTTATTTAGTTTTAAGTTCAAGAGGGGGTGGCGGGTGAAGCACAAGGGGGATAACCGGAGATTTTTGAAAAAATACATGTCTAAAGGTGTTCTACCATCTGTGAAAAATTCAGCTCTATGGGAATTATTTGCGACATTGGGTGATTTTTTCCTTTCAATTCCTGGGCTAATACTTCTGCACGTGCCTCAGCCTACCATAGGAGTGAAGTTTGCGACACAAATGAACCGCCAAAAAAAATTGAAAATACTGAAAATGAAGTGAAAGCAGCTTTTTTAAGCGGGTATGTCAAAAAATAGCAAATATATCTCGTGCGCACTGATATATGACTCGCGTAACTGTCACTACTCGTCAGTAATATGCCGCATTACCCAACTAGATATGCAATCTACTATTTAGCGGCAATGGAGAGAACACTATCGATGCCTAGAGGTATCGTCCTGAAAATTGTGTTTTAAAGACCACCAACAGCTAAGGTTATTTGGGCCTAGCACCAATTCATATTTTTTTTAATTCATTATTTTTTTTAATATTAAATTGAAAATCCAATTGACACTTTTACCAGCTCTCGGGCTAGAACCCGGCAACTGGGGACTTGTAACAGAGGAACCATAGCAACGCAATGTAAACAACAGCATTGCTACACGTTTGGCCATTCTCAAGCCCGAGGTACCGTCCTATACTACAACAAGCATTGCAAATAACAAATTGAATGAAAGTCATCAACATACAATCAAACAGTTAGTCCGTATGAAAAGTAAAAGAGTAAACGCTGTAAAATTATTGGTGGTTATACTTTTATTCCTTTAAATTTTTATCCAGTGTGAACTCAACGTTTCCTGATTTAATTTAAGATTAAAACAGGTTTATTACAATTTAAAAAGGTGAATATGACTTCTCTAAACACTCCCTGCTTTGTGTTGTCCTGATTCGGGTCTATAGGCCGTCGTTGGTTGGAATTGCTTCCTGACGTTTCGCTAGCACGAGTGGCGAGCTTCTTTAGAGATTCTTCCATCGCCGATGCTGGATGCCACGAGTGGCATCCAGCATCGGCGATGGAAGAATCTCTGAAGAAGCTCGCCACTCGTGTTAGCGAAACGTTAGGAAGCAATTCCAACCAACGACGGCCTATAGACCCGAATCAGGACAACACCAGCTCATCAACTGGCCGCGAAAGCCTCAACCAATTTGTCACTCTCTGCTTTTATATACTCACAAACGGGCATTTTTACTATAAAAAATAGACAGCCTGAAAATCTAACTATAGTTTCTAAACTACTGAAAACTTTTCATATGTAAATTTTCTTCTCATACAATTCAAATCTATTCAAAAATGCAAAACGTAGTACACTATGTGTATCGTTGAGGATTAAAAAAAGACAAGAAATAAATTGCAATGCACCCACAGCGATGCATACTCTAGCTTTAAAATCTGATTGAGCAGAAGAATCACTTCAATGCAATTCATCGCAAAAAGCTTTCTCCAACCTTTCAAACCGACAACTGCATAAAAATTAAGTTCATGCTTATTTTCATCAGATTTGCATTGAAATTAATTCCTTTAACAATAAAAAAAAGTATTTTTTCGTTGGAGAGCAGCCAATTATATAATTGTTTGGAAAAAATCATTTTACCAACCAGTGGTCACAGTCAGGATTCTAACCTGAACCTTTCCACTTTCGCGGCGGAATGAGCTTACAATACTCAACCGTGACACGATTGCTAAATTAATAATCTCCTTATATGCTTCAGATTCAATTGAGTATTGTAAGCTCATTCCGCCGCGAAAGTGGAAAGGTTCAGGTTAGAATCCTGACTGTGACCACTGGTTGGTAAAATGATTTTTTCCAATATGTTTCGAAACAATTATATAATTGGCTGCTCTCCAACGAAAAAATTTTTCAATTGCATTTCAGCTGTATAAAACTATTATTTATCTTAAAAAAAAGTATTTATTCCAGATTTTATCCACTCATTTTATTAAAACCTGACTGTCGGCAGACAATTTCCACTAGAAACAAACATTAGAAAATTTGCGATTTGAAATTAATCAAAAATTGGTTTTCTGTTGGCTATGGCTTAATTTTGGAGAAAATATTATTCCCAAAATGTCATGTATGACATGTACATTGTAGACGATCGACAACTGAGACCGTTAGCGAATTTAGTGTAACCGAACGTTCCACGTATCATAGATAGACCGGCGCTAGTTTGGGTTGCGCAAGCTAAGTGACGTTAGGAAAAGAAATTCCGAGGAAATGTTCCGTCTTCGCCACGTTCAGTAGGGCGTACAAAGTGTGCGGTGTAAATTTTTAAAAGAGAAGGAATTGTTTGTAACCGTTTAAGGCCTTTGTCCCACCAAAGCAGCGCAACAGCGACGCGACAACGAACCGATGTTGCCAGCGTGTATCTTTCGTGTTTAACCCATGGTTTATATACACCGTACATCCACCAACGCTCCAGCAAAGAAACATCCAAGCTGCGTGTCGGCTTTTTGTTGCCGAGGGACTCGACAGGTCAGTTGTGAAGCAACATTCAAGCTGTGTGTGCGGTGGTTGCAATCACATCGTCGTCTTCACTTGATGACATTGTTCACTGAACTGAATGTAGAAAACACGTTGCTTTGGTGGGACAACTCCTTGTCGCCTGCTTGTGTCATGTCGAAATTGTGTCGCTGTTGCGCAGGTTTGGTGGGACAAGGGCCTTATTGGAGTATCATGCTTTCACGGCCGGTAGACATCTTGGTAGAAAATGTTTCCGGGCTAGGTAGCCGTGGTCTAATAGATTTTACTCCGTTGGGCATCTTCAGCGGCCCAGTTTACCTCGGACCAATCAGAAGGTACCTGTTCCGACCCAAGCCAATCAGAGCCTACCTACCAGCACCGACCAATCAGATGTCGCATACCTACCAGCCACCCCATATAAATACAGACACCGCAAACAGTACCTCAGTCACCAGTCGACCGGTCGGACGATCAAATCGTATTGCCAATCGCCGCTGAAGATGCCCAACGGAGCTTTGGGCGAAACGTACGGATTAAAATTCATTAGACCACGGCTACCTAGCCCGGAAACATTTTCTACCAAGGGCCTTATTTATTTTATAAACCTATAAATGTGTGTAACTTTTCTCGTGTTTTATTATATTGAGAGTACCGATATTAAAATATTCAATTGAAATAAATATAAATAAATAGTACTGTCTCCTGTTTTCAATCGCTTCTTGCAAATGCAACACGAGAGAACCGTTAATTAATTTAATAATAAACGTTACTTTAAATTTTTTCAAATCTTATACAAACAAACAATAATTTTGTTACGGAAATTATTTATACCGTTTTATTATGTTCGTAAAATTACACTTTTATTAGCTATACGTAGTTATACACGTGTGGAACGCGCGTCGCCGTTCGCCGGGATGCCCCAATCCAATCCCCTCCATTTCCGCCTGGAGACCATCGTGTGCCGTGTTGGCATAATTAGTTCTCGCCAGTGCCACTAGGCTAATACATACGCCTTATTGTTATTGTCTATGCTTATGTTATGGTAATTGTCTATGGTTATACGCCAGTGAACCTAAATCGGCAGTACAATAGTCATCAGCCGAACTGAAGCGCCACTGCTCTTGATGAATTCGGGATTCATGCCTTCTCTATCCGGCGCATTTGTATGCACAGTGGTACACAACCGATCCATTCACGAAATGTTGATGGGAAAAACCATGTGATGTTTCATGACGTCTCTAAACATTTTACGTGAGCTGTTCGGTGAAAGAGACGTAGACGCTAACAGATACGTTTAAATGGTTTACCCGCTATAATTTGTTTTCAATTTATGTATTATACTTACATAATATAATATGCTAACAACCAATTAGAGTTGTTACAGACGCGGAACAATAAAGCGATCCTCTTAATTAGCGAGCGTACGACAATCGTTTATCTTTTGTCACGCTGCTGCATGTGCGCTAACTGGCGCACGCGTACACAAGATCTGCATAAACGAATTACTTGGCTGTCCGTTAAAAACAGTGCAAGTCTGAAGAAAATATTATTAAAGACCAGATATAGATCGGTGGTCTTAATTTATTGTTTATCAATAAATATTACAAAACGCAACCTGTTTGTCTATCCGTTAGCACGCTTATAACTGGAGAACCACTTATCCAATTTACATGCATTTTTTTTATAGATAGGGTACCTTGTCTGTTCCTTCCCTCCAGGTGGGAGGAAGTGATTCTTACACGGCTATACGAATCGGTCACTGTAGATTAAGTCATGGTTTTTTAATGGCTCGTAAGGAACCGCCCCTTTGTGAGACGTGTGACACTCGTGTTACCGTTTCACATATTTTAACTGAGTATGTCCAGTTTAGGGACACACGACAGCAGATTGGATTGTCAGGTGATCTGTCGGTTGTTTTAGGAAATGATCCTGACAATGTCGATCTGCTGTTTCGATTTTTAAAAGAAACCGGTCTTGACCGGTTTATTTGACACATTTTATTTGTACTTATAATTGTTTTACTTTGTTGTGTGTCAATTTTTGATTTTTCTTTCGTTTTTATATACATTTATTGTCTTAGATGCTAATGACCTCAGTTGTCGAGCGTCTATAATTTACAATTCATTCATTCCTTGTCTGTTCCGATTTTAGTCTATATTTTGTTACACTAGCGAAATACCATTCAGCAGTGACAGATTTACTGAAGCAAGTCGACAAAAAAAACAGGGCGTGTAAAGGAATTCGTGGCATAAGCTGGAAGATTTGTTGGGCATAAAAATATTATCTATAAAAAAAAGTCCGCGACACATGCCTATATATGGACATAAGTACCTAATCATTTTCCTCTGGGTAGTTTACGATCCCAAAATTTGAACCTATAACGATACGAAACACCTCGTATAATAAAGAAAACGTCAGTAGTAACATGGATTTTATGATTTTTGTGAAAGTCTGTTCAAGATCAGAGATAGTATTTTGCATTACTCGGAACGAAACATAGTGTTTGCAACTAGTAAGAAGTACGAGGGCAGCAATCACACTCGTTGCAAACGCTATGTTTTATTCCGAGTAATTGCATAAGTAGTGTAGCAAACCCCAAGATGTTACGCCGCTGGCTACAATAGGTAGCAAAACCCAAGATGTAACGCCGCTGGCTGCGATGGAAGCATCGAGAATAAGTCACAGTGGCGAGGCGTGGAATGGTGTCGAATATGCGAGTGCCTGCTAGACGTCTAGAAAGCACTAAAACGCGCTGTGTTTAAGCCACATAGTTCTATATAAGCAGGGGCAGTCACCGTAGGCAGCAGTCGTGAAAAAGTGTCGAGTTGAATTTGCGAACATAAATACAGTATAGTTATTGTTCAGTGTTATTGGAGTGCTTCACTTTGGTTAAGAATTACTGTTCGGTATTATTATTAGATATAGTTGTTATTGTTTAATTTTATTGTTATTTATAATTTTTTTGTTAACATTTAATTCTTGTAAATAAATAATTTATTCCACCCACGTAAAAAACAGTTTTGTTACAGTATTATTTTTTAAAACTATATTGACAAATCGATTTGAGATACCTTATACAATTTGGGTCCGCAAAAAAGTCGAAAAAATATTATATCTGTCGGAGCCATGTGAAATTTATGTGGGGTTATATCTGTCATTTTGACGTTTTCAAATATTATATGTGGATTGAATTTGGCGCGATTTGCAATCGTTCTATCTCCCTCTTAACAACGTTTAAAAATAGAGAAAACCGACAACTGAATTTCATACCTAGGGTTGAAACTCGCAGTTTCAACCCGCTAAACAGGTACCGAAAATCGAATTTTCAATAGCGGCGTTGTGAAAATGTTATTTTTATGTTTGGTTTTCATTTCTTAAACTCTGTATAATATGCAATCTATCAAGTTTGAAACAAAATAAAAATACAATTTGGCAATGCGCAGTGTGCATTACAGCTGTTTGTTATAGTTAACTCGCAACCGCAGAACAGATTCTTAACGTTGACAAGTTGACAATCTCTCCGCACGTCATCTAAGAAGCCGCACATGGTTCAGGATGACAACCTCACAACCGCTGTTCTGTTCACATCTGTTTGTGTCATAATTCCAATATCTAAACACATACTCTACAGTAGAGTCACTGCGATAACTCAGAGAGTGCAAATCTCAAAGTTTCGGGTTTGAGTACCTACACTGTAAGAAATGAGAAGGCCGATTACATAGATTATCGATGGTTCATTTGTAGCCAGCGATTAATCTGGTAATAAGCACACAAAGAGACAATGGCGTCGCAAACAGGTATCGCCTGCACATCGCGTAGATAGAGTATACCTCGAAGTTGGTCCCATTTAAATTTTACTTAAATCGGTTCAGTAGTTTGGCTGATTTCAATATAAGTGAGTAGCGGCGTGTGATTCCTTTAAGGTAAATGTCACTTTTTGACACATCACACAGCGTAAGAAGTCAGTTAAGTTTGTAGAAGTGAATCTATTGGCAAGCGACTAAACGACGTATTGTAAAGCTACTAAAAGGTAAAAAATAAAAAACTTTTTAACAAAAAAAAAAAGCCTCCTTCAAAAAGTCAATAAAAAGAGAAAAATAATGAAACTTTGAGGTCTGCGCCAATTTAATAAAATATGAAGTCGGTTAAAAAGAAGATATTAATCACTATAAATACAAATTTTAACACGAACGTCGTGAACAAATACATAATTAAATGAATGCATATAACAGTATATGAAACACCTGAGTAAGAACAATGACGTAACTCAGTCCGCCGCGATAGTGGAAAGTTTAGGGTTAAAATCCCTACGGTGACATAGGTTTGAATTAATGAATTTTTCCTGATTACAGCATTGTGTAACGTCATTGTTCTTACTCAGGTGTTTCATATACTGTTTGCAGTCATTATGCATTCATTTAATTATTAATCACTATACTATACTTTTTAACCGACTTCATATATTATTAAATTGGCGCATACCTAGTGACCAAATCCTAAATATCAAAAAGCGGGACAAGGCCTATAAAAACCCGGCGCAGGCAACCGTTGGGTTCCACGCCCAAAAAAGCCTTAAACGCGCTAGAAACCCTCAAAAACTCGCTAGAAACCCCCAAAAACTCGCTAGAAACCCCCAACAGTTCGCTAAAAATCCCCAAAAACTCGCTATAAATCCCCAAAAACTCGCTAGAAATCCCCAAAAACTCGCTAGAAACCCCCAACAACTCGCTAAAAAACCCCCAAAAACTCGCTATAAACCCCCAAAAACTCGCTAGAAATCCCCAAAAACTCGCTAGAAACCCCCAAAAACTCGCTAGAAACCTTCAAAAACTCGCTAAAAAACCCCTAAAACTCGCTAGAAACCCCTAAAAACTCGCTAAAAATCTCCAAAAACTCGCTAGAAACCCCCAAAAACTCGCTAGAAACCCCCAAAAACTCGCTAGAAACCCCCAAAAACTCGCTAAATCCCATAAAAACTCGCTAAAAAACCCCAAAACTCGCTAGAAACCCCTAAAAACTCGCTAGAAACCCCCAAAAACTCGCTAGAAACTCCCAAAAACTCGCTAATATTTTTATTTTAAATACTATTTATTTTTTAAGGTAGGTATCAATTATATAATTATTGATAAATAAAATACTTTGAGTGGGTAAAAATATCTAATGACAAAAAATAAACATTCTTAATGCACGTGATTTAATGAAAACGGGACAAAAGCGGGACGCTTGTTGAATCGGGACTCGTGGCTCAAAATCGGGACTGTCCCGCCTAAATCGGGACGGATGGTCACTTTATGCATACCTCAAAGTTTTATTATTTTCCTCTTTTTAGTGTCTTTCTTTAGTAACAGAAAACCTGTTTCTTATCAACGTTATAGTTGCAAATATCTTACAACTAAAACTGAAAATACATACCTACTTATAGGCACCTACTTATATTATGCTCGTATATCGGATGAGTATACATCGTTCACTGTCAGTGTCAAACGATTTGACGGACAGGCTATTGTGTCTGTCTGTCTGTAGGTTGGAAAACTCGTCACAACGCGACGCTCGGATATCCCAAAAAGAAAAGCATGTTACACAAAATACTACCGAAAGATATATCTTTGTAGCATCATATACTCTACCTTAACTGAAACAGAGAACAGGTAGAGTGCCCGCGGTGAGAGAAGAAGCCAGGCACGTCATCAATAATATGCTAGTGAACGCCTTATTGTTTAAAATTCCACCTATCGACGCTCATGGATCTCCAAAACAGCCAATAGCAAGCTAGAAGGCGGGCACAATGCATTCACGTTACTATGACGCGGTGGCTTCATCTTTCGCCGCGCGAGGTTTACTACTGAATACGTTTTTAAATTAATTAATTATGTATTGTCTCTTTATAATAACATTGTAATTTTAATGTTGCATCCTTTTTAGGATTTTGCAGCAAAATAATAAAAAACGGAGCCTTCATGATGAGACTTCGTTTTCCGTCTGTCGACAATAACAGGCCCGTAACTTCTAACCAGTTAGTCGTAGAAAGTTCAAATTTGGAGTTATATTACGCAGATATTCCAAGAGTCGTTTTACCAAAAAATTGTTACCTCTGTGGCAAATAAATTAAGTATTAAAAAAAATTTTTATTTAGCATGTGATATTTCGTTGTACTACAATACTTTTATTTTATTTTTTGATGAATTTTTTATAGGTTATTTTAGAACGATTTTTAATATTTTTGAATAACATCACAAAACAATGCACTTAAAAATATGGACCTTTAAATGTGCAATATACAGGGTGTACCACAGAAAACCGAACATAGGGAAAACTCTATTGTGCAAATTAGTTAGGATCAGTGATTGCTGTGCCATTTTTCATGCTTAAAACCATGATAATTAATTTAGTTGAGTTAGCCATGTGTATTCTATCTTTGTCACGCTATACCCATTTTGTTTATGTCTTCCCTGTTGCACTCATTTATTTTCTATGTTCTCAATCCTATGATACACCCTGTATAATTTTACTTAGGAATTTAAATTTTCAACAAAAATATGCCTCGCAGTGTTTATTCGATTATTTTCCAAAATTCATATGTAAACAAGCCGTGAGGTGGGTCGTTTATTAGGACTAAAGTGCGACCCTTGAGGTCCACACGACGAACTTCCCAGTTTGATAAATATTTAATAATAATAATTAAATTAGATATTACACAGAAAAGTAATCATTTTAATCATTAAAACATCAATAATTAAAAAAAAAAAAAACGGCTGAATCGATTTTTATAAAATTTATGTCGGATCAAAATGACGTTAACACGCCTCGATTGACACCCTTACGAAGTCGATATAATTTTTTATTCGCGAGATATTGTGTAAAATCTACTTTTTTGGAGGTTATTTGGTTAAGAAAAAAGAACGGCTGAACCGATTTTAAAAAAATTCCTTTCAGATCATATTTACGTTAATACGCGTCGATTGGCACCCCAACGTAGTCGATATCATTTTTCGTTCTCGAGATTTCGTCTTAGAAAGAAATGGACACATACGTACGTACACACACACACACACACACAGACATCTTTCTAAAAGTAGTGTAAAAATAGTGTAGTGACCTTGAAACATTAAAATTTTTTTTCCTTTTTGATTTCGATTTTCGGACCCATTACAATAACTTCCAGTGGGAAGTTAATAATATAATCAAAACGTGTGAAATTTTTAAAATGACAAATGACATATTTAAAACAAAAACGCTTACGGCAATTCACAACTGGAACAAATTCCCTAGGTAATAATTCAGACACAGATATGTGAAAAATTCCATAGGGAACAGAAAATAAAAAGTTAAAAAAGCCGTGTGGATTCAACACATTGATGAGCAATCGATTACAGGAAGACGAGTATAGTGAAACAGGACTCTCACAATGTCAGTTCGATGTCCTGGGAATACAGGAATGTATGTCAGCCATCCATTGACGTAGCACATTTCAGAAGTTTTAAAAACGTTCAATTGTACCAGCCTTTAGAATAGACTGTCGTGGGTTCGAATCCCACCTGCGCTCATGGATGTTTTGTGATGTTATTTAGTTTTAAGTTAGTTGTTATTTAATGTAATTTATGACGCGTCTATAATTTATAATAAATAAAATAAAACGTTCAATTTTTTTACTCAATTTTTTTCAATCATTCAATTGTTTTCGGTTTATATTAATTAATGACAAATAACATGTAACCAATTTAAATGTAACTAGATAAGAAATATGCAATGATTATACAATATACAATACTGATTAATTTTAAAAAATCTATAAATATATTTAAAACACAAGCCCTATTTCTCTAGACAATCCGCCAGCAACCCCTGCTCAACCGATTGACATAATTTTTTTTTTAAACTGAGTCCTTTAGTCCACAGATATGTTATCGCTATTTTTTTTTGGTGAAATTTCTTTAAAAGGGGTGATTTCAAGCGATAATAGTAAAAATGGCGAGGGGGGCAGTGGGGTGAAGAGAAACGTAAACAGAGAAAATCCATCGGCGTTCACGATACATGAGTGTGAGAGAAATGCAAATATGTACGCATGTCGTGGATAGGCTATGCAAACAATAAACAATGAAACATCTTGACAGTTGTACATTTTAATTTTTAGAGCCCAGATTTTAAAAGGGTTATATTGACAAAATTTCCAAAAGTATTTAAAATTAAACAATAAAGATGTATATGTACGTGCAAATTTTTTTTCTCTTTTAAATATAGTACTTAGTTTCTCAAATACCGACAAACTCATCGATTTTTTTCTGAAGATCATTCGTACGTAAGTATTAAACTGATAGATACGTTCTATAGCTTCTAAAAAACTACTATTTTACGTACACTTTAAAGTTATGTTTGAATCAAAAATATTTATCAAAAATTATATTAAAAACGTATCGTTAAAAGCTAGGTTATGTGTTTTACTCACGCGTTCGTATACACAATGATATTGAGAAAGCTTGAAATATATATTTCTTATTGTTTTCTTAATAAAGTGATTCATATTACATATAAAAAAGGTTTGTGTTGGCAAACATTTCTTTTTGGCGATAGCCTTTACTAAACCATTGTTCTTTGAAGACAGTGTTAAGTCGTCGCAAAAAAGTTTTGCACGGGTACACCATAATTCTTGCAGCAAGGGTGACAAAAACCGTACCTTCCAAAATAACTGTTATTTAAAAAAATGTAAAAAATCATCTTTATTTAGCATCACCCGATTTCTATTGAAGTTAGGTTCAGTAGGTACCTCTCTTTTTCCACGAAAATGAGCTTTATCAAAGTAATCTTTCTTGAAAAGAGAGTTTGCAATGTTTTCGAAAAAATGTCTACAGAAAGAAAATAAGGATTTCTTATGTTGAGGTTGGTAAAACCTGCTAGTTCTATAACGGCATTACGCCACTGTGTGTCAAACAAAGTAAGTTCTCACGGAATAGAACAAACATGTCACAGAGATACAATATATCGCTGCCCCATTTTTATTGATTCTGTTATTTGTCAGTGATAACTTGCAGAAAGTGCAAACTGACATTTTATTGATATTGTACGAGGGGTATTTTGAAAGCAGCGTTCGGTCTAAAAAAAAAACAAACAGAATACGATGGGTACTTCAACAAAAAATTCACTATCAAACACACCTTACTATATTTCCCCTTCCAAGGAAGTTTAGCGCCAATGTTTTTGATCCAATACTGCACAGATTTGCATACCCACTGTAATGGGATGTCTGAACAAATACTAAAATTGATAACGTGTCTGACATTTTACTTCTAACACAACTCTGCTCCAACGTAACCTCACTCATGTTACCTGCGCGAAATATAAGTAAGAAATCGAAAATTCCATCAGTTGTGATCAAATTCAATGTCAAAAATTAAAACTGTTTCAACATTCAGCCCTTATTCCCGAACTTTCGCCCAGTTACATCTATTTCTTCAGTTGAAGAAATTTTTAGCACTAAAACAGCTCAACCATAATAGCTGTGAAGATAGCAGTTGGTGGCAAATTCCCTTAGAAGATTGTGCCCCGAGAGGATAAATGTAATAACTAGGGAATGCAATCTCGATCTCGCGAGATCTCGAGCCATTTTTCGAGATTAAATCTCGTGGGCAGGCAATCTCGTTTTTGAAATCTCGTTCGAGATCTCGACCCGATATGGTCGAGATCTCGAACGAGATTTCAAGAACGAACGCGCTTGAAAAAAATCTTATGCGTAATAGTTTTTGACAGTCGCGCTAATTGGTTCTGTTTGTTTCTCTGCATATATTGTTTTAATTATTGTTTTCTTGAGTAAAATGGACAGTTATTTAACTTATAACAAGCATTAGATGCCTAACAAATTTCAAAGTTAAGTGATTTGGCACCCATATTTTTTTAGTATTCCGTTTTTGTATTAAAGCCAAATCACCCTTACTTTTCGAATATTTCTCGTAGTATGTGAGGTAGGTACAACCACGTTTCTTACAAGCTTTTATTTAACTTGCAATGTATGTTAGTTAGTTTGTGTGTTTATTTAGGTCAAATCTTGCAAGTCAATTTTGAACGACTTCCACGTATCCGATCGATTTGAAATTTTGTACACATATATGTACTCCTGATGACAATACATGAATAAATCGTTTTTAGAAATAAATTCAACCCCTAAGGGGTTCAAACGGAAATGTAGGGTTTTTTGACTAATCAACGCCCAGGCCAAATCGCTGAAGCTAGAAACTTGAAATTTGGACAGTTGGTTTCTTTTCTGACGTAGGCATCCACTAAGAAAGGATTTCTCGAAATTCAACCCCTACGGGTGTCAAAGGGAGGTTAAATTTAGAAAGACTAAAATGAACAAAATAAAATATTAGTAAACAAAATTTTTTTAGAGACAAGCTTTTATTGAAATGTACTAAAAAGGAAAAAATAATATTTAATAATTTTGGTTCATAATTATTATAAAAGCGGGGGTTTTAATCTCTGTGATAGTTTATTAATCGCAACCCCCGCTTTTATAATAATTATGAACCAAAATTATTAAATATTATTTTTTTCTTTTTGGTACATTTCAATAAAAGCTTGTCTCTAAAAAAATTTTTTTTACAAATATTTTATTAATTTTAATAATTATGAACCAAAATTATTAAATATTATTTTTTCCTTTTTAGTACCTTTCAATAAAAGCTTGTCTCTAAAAAGTTTTTCTTTACTAATATTTTATTTCAAATTGTTTTTAAAAGTTCGCAATCTATACGCTGTCATTATTCAAAATTTCCCTGCATCTTGTAAAAGTTACAGCAGTTGTTTTCTATTTTCATTACCTACTTCAATGCTTTTATAACAGACTTATAACATAACTTGTTAATATTTACAGAGGAATTCAATAACATGAGTTTTAGAGTTTATAAATGTTTGCAGAATAATATTGTCACATTACTGATAAATACAAAAACTTTGTTACCTAGTTATTCCGTCAACAGAGTTAGGGTTCCTAAGTTTATATCACAAGCATGAAGCATTGTGTTAACTTCATAGATATAGAAATCTGGGGATGTAGTATAAAGTGCCCCTTTAGACGAGGTGGGAAAGCCATTCAGGGGAGAGTGCATGCCTGTTTCATAGACATGTCCATGCTATGCATGTGCCCACATGTGGCCGCGTCTTTGGGCATGCTCAATTGCGCCAGATGGGGTCGTCTGCGTCTTTGCGCATGCCCAATTGCTCGTACAGTGCTTTCGCAACTGAAGCGACAAAATACAAATAGAATGTGGGCACACTTGCTTCCTCACCGCCCCCTTAACAGCAACTACCTCACTCGCTTGTACTACGTCCTTAGATTTCTATGTCTCTTGTTAACTTATACTTAATTTCGTAATTTTTGGAATATTGTGTGCAGAAACCTTTTCTTTCTACGCCTTACTATTTAACAATAATGGACTCCAACTCTTGCACGTCGTAATGAGACTACAGTAAATTTGTATGTTTTGGACTAGATTAGATTAGATTAGAAAGAGAGCGTAAGGCAAGCCTCGTCGACACCGCGACCTTAATAGATCTATTGTGTGGCCCTGACTTGTTTATTCCAATGCGAGGTTAACGCTCTGGATGAATCCTAGAATCGCTCTGGAATCTGTATCCCATACTTGATCAGGCGTTGGGAATGGAATGTTAAGATGACGGAATCTTTGAGTCATGACTGCTTCACATTTTCAAAGCAAATGCTCCGATGTTTCAGGAGCCTCTAAACAGAAGCGGCATGATCCGTTGTCCGTTACACTAATTTTATTGAGGTGATACCTCAATGGGCAGTGACCTGAGAAGAGCCCAGGTGTTTTGGAAGTAAATTAGAGAAAGGGCTCGTTCTCTTCCTCGACATCTCTGACTTAACGAAAGTCTGTACATAAAATTGTTTCAGTCCTAACTAAACAATTTAAGAGGAAAAATACTTCTCTGGTTGCACACAATCTAAAATTAAGTGAAACTAAATAGTGGAATTGGAAATGCTGAACTGGTAAAAACTTCCGAAATAAACGAACCACGGGATTCAGGCATGAAATTTAACTTGAACAATCTAAAACAGAAGTTGACATCTTGAATTAGATGAATCGGACTGTATTTTTAAATGCAAAATTTAAAAGTTACACATATAACATTTTTACTTCCCACCTCTACTATGGTAGGGAAGTAATGGATTTAGTCCGAAAAAAACATTTCGAGATTTTAACAGATTTTCACGTTTTGAGACCCTAGCAATCGTTTAAGATCATTTTCTGACTGATGTCTGTATGTGTGTGTGTGTGTGTGTGTGTGTGTGTGTGTGTGTGTGTGTGTGTGTGTGTGTGTGTATGTGTGTGTGTGTATGTGTGTGGTCAATTTTTCGCCTTCGATATCTTAAGAACGGAACAACATACGGGCATGCCGATTGTTCTATTGTATTTATCAGCCTTTAACTTAGATCTGATTAGATTTTGAGTCAAATCGGTTCAGTGGATCCTGAGATATTCAAAAAAACGTCCTCAATGTCACGTATTAACATAGGTAAAAAAAATATAAATGAATTCTAGATGTTATAATATGAAAAAAATGTAAATATTTTTTTTCTCTAAAATGTATAGTTTTCGAGAAAAAAAATATTTTACTAAAAAAAATAAAAATTGTACGTAAATCAAGGTAACCATGATTTTTGCTATATTATGTTAGCCATCAGTAGATCACCAAACAAAAAAGAGGGCCATGCTTTTTTCAAAGAATAAAAATTAAATTGTGTTTTAAAGACCACCAACAGCTAAGGTTATTTGGGCCTAGTCAAAGAATAAAAAAAAAAGTGTTTATTTTTTGCAAATATTTACTAGGTGGGAAGTATAGGACTGGTCATCAGTCGAATTTTTTCTTTTCTTTTCAAAAGTATTTTTAATAATGCATAAAACGACAGCCAGGTGCACGTAAACTTTAACAAAATTAAATTCAACAGACTAAAAACTCGTTTCCACCGGAGAGGTACAAAACTTAATTTACTTGTCTTCTTTTGTACGGAAAATTAATCCACTATTACGAAGCTAGTACCTATGTTTTTTTTTAATTACCATTTCATGTCTAGAATGCATAAATTTTGACTCTTTGGTGTATGCAAAGCTTTCAAATTAGCCATTACTTTTAAATTCAAGAGAAAAAATAACAAAAAGGGTAAATTAAACACACAACGTATTCAGTAGGTACTGATTGTGAGTGAGTTTACCGCCAACTGACCTCAGAAATTAAGTTTACATTCAAAAACAACGCAATCACATTTCACAGTCTCAAAACTGCAACATGAAAAATACTTCAAAATTAAAAAGTCGTTGATAAAATAATTTTCATATACATAGATAGTAATTTTAGCTATAAATTACTATACAGCATGTAAACAGGTATATAAGCTGCACTAAGAATGGCCGAGCGTGTAGCAGTGCTGTTGTTTACATAGCGTTGCTATGATTCCTCTATTACAAGTCCCCAGTTCCCGGGTTCTATAGCCCGAGAGCTGGTAAAAGTGTCAATTGGATTTTCAATTTATTATTAAAAAAAAATAATGAATTGAAAATATGAATTGGTGCTAGGCCCAAATAACCTTAGCTGTTGGTGGTTTTTAAAACACAATTTATTTTTTTTTGCACTTAGGGAAATTAAGGGCTTGAGAATGGCCGAGCGTGTAGCAGTGCTGTTGTTTACATGGCGTTGCTATGGTTCCTCTATTACAAGTCCCCAGTTCCCGGGTTCTAGCCCGAGAGCTGGTAAAAGTGTCTATTGGATTTTCAATTTATTATTAAAAAAAAAAATAATGAATTGAAAATATGAATTGGTGCTAGGCTCAAATAACCTTAGCAGTTGGTGGTCTTTAAAACACACACACATAAGGAAATTAGCATTGAGAAAAAATGAATACTTAGATCATAGTGAGTCGACTCATAATGTATGTATTTATACAGGGTTGCTATGGTTATTTTAGTGCTTTTATTTTAGTTTCAATTATTTTTATTTTACTTGACATTTAAAACAGGAATTAAAATAATTGAAACTAAAATCAAACACTAAAATAGTAGATTGTTTGTCTAGATACGTAATGGGGCATATTACGGCGAGTGATGACAGTATGTAAAAACGAGCGACCCCCGTAAGTACCATCGTAAATTTTACGATAATGTGTTAGGGTCCGGGATCCCCATTACAAATATACATTATACATATAGTAATTTCTGCATTAAAATTTCGTATAAAAATTTCTCCGTGTATGTGTACCAAATTTCGTTTAAAAAATGATAAGAAATGTCGATATTTTACAATCCGCCCCTTACGTGCCGTCATCGGACCAATGCATATTATAATATACTATATACACATAGGGAAAGACTAAAAATTGCTTTGTAAATTAGGTAGGTCACTGTTAATTTGCCTAATTGGAAAATGTCTACTACACAGATTCGACACTATTTAACAAGCTATAAAGTCGAGATTCATGGTGTAACTATATAGTGAAAGCATTTAACTACCAAGTCACGCACCCCAATGTATTTATCAAATATAGGGTTGAGGTTATTCTTCGATGCTATCGATAACGACAACTACTTTCGTAAAAATTAAAAGATACATGCATGCATGGTTTGTACGGTCTATAACTCAAACGTTATTTTTTCTTTTTTAAACAAAAGAAATAAGACAAAGTATTTCTTATTTTCTTGGTTAAGAGGAAAAAATCATTAAAAAAAAACCTCTACTTACGCACTTTTTGCTACTTACTACTTTTTATCGATACACTGACATACAACACGCAGAGAACAAAAAAAAAAGATCATTATAATTAAAAGGACATTATCGATATTATTTTCATAATGACAATTTAGAAATCATAAAATTAATTTAATATCAACATCACCCAGCCCTAGTTACGTGTGATTACAGTAGATCAAACCAATCAAAACGGAACGTGTTACTCCAATTACCGAAACAATTAAAAATCATGCCCTTTCCGTTCAATTACAAAATTAAAATCAGCAAAAGCGATTAATTTCTCGACCGTTCTTTTCTTCCGATTTTCCGGTTATTGCGCCGAAATTAAGTTGAAAATACATCATATTCCAATTCCCGGTACAAAAAAAAAAGTCGAGAGGTGTCATGGGACACCCGACAGAAGCTATGCTTTTTACGTATTGTATATAAAACCGAATTTATCAAAGCTATAGACAATACAATTAAAAAGTTATTATTTGACCGCCATTTTGAAATCTGATGCAATTTTATTTTTGTGTGTCTTATAAAACTTAAATATCAATTTTCAAAAAGATCGGATAATTTTTACAAAAATACATATTGCCGCCATTTTGAAATCTGACGCCATTTTACTTTTTTGTGTTCTATAAAACTCTTAGATATCAATTTTCAAAAAGATCGGATGATTTTTACAAAAGTACATATGGCCGCCATTTTGAAATCTGACGCCATTTTATTTTTTTGTGTTCTATAAAACTCTTAAATATCAATTTTCAAAAAGATCGGATAATTTTCACAAAAGTACATATGGCCGCCATTTTGAAATGACTCCATTTTATTTTTTGTGTTCTATAAAACTCTTAAATATCAATTTTCAAAAAGATCGGATAATTTTTACAAAAGTACATATGGCCGCCATTTTGAAATCTGACGCCATTTTATTTTTTGTAATTTTACATTGGCCACTGCCCGTGCGTCAGTATATTATTTTCACCGCTGGCCATAGCTATAGATATCTTTTAATAACATGAGCGTGACAATTTTACCGTGATGACCGTGACGATTTTATGGTGATGCGAATCTAAAAGTTTACCCCCTGCCAGAAATCGTCTAACGCGCCTATAGAAGCATAGCTTCAAAAAAAAAAACTTGTTAACAAATTGCAAATTATGTACATGACTTTAGACAATTTTTGTGTCAATAAATATCAGTGTGTATCTACATATAATATTTTTGGTTAATCCAATGCAAATAGTATTTAAAATAATAAAACTCATGAAGTGAATAAAAAGCAATTATTATGATGAGTAATATTTTAACTACCAAATAATGTTCTAATAAAAATGAAATATTATAAAGTAGAAGTGCTAGTCCCAATTTTATCATATTTACATTCATTTCCACACAAGTTGAATAATTCATTTGGTCAACTAGAAAACATTATCAAAAAATCTTAAAATGAAGCGTGTTATTAAAAAAATCTCACAGTAAAATTCGTTTCTGACGTACGTATAAAAAGTTGAGTTATAAACACGTGTATGGTAGATATATGTATATTATATAATTACTTGATATATAAAGTCTTTTCAAAACTTTGACAAATAAAATTTACAATCAAATAGCAGTAGGTAAACTTACTTTTCAAGAAACTTCAATTTGCCCATCAAAAATGCATTAAAGCGCGCGCGAAGCCCGCGAGCAAAAGCTAGTGACAAATTTAATTGTACAAGGTTAAACTTTTACCAGTGGCTTTCATTCAGAAATTCCTTTTCAACCTGAACGTAGGCGGACAAAAATTACCCTATACTGTAAACTATTTTACCAAATTTGATAAAAAAAATCAGTTTAGACGTTTTCAAGTGACGCCGAAAAAACAAAAATTCTGGAAACTATCTCTCGGCTAGGTATCACAAAATATTCGCAATAAACGATATTACAGACAGAGAGACACTATTTTATGTATCTATATGTATTAATAAAAATAGGTAAAAAAACTTTTAAGTTAAACGGTTTTATAAATGTACTAAAAAGAAAAAAATAATATTTAATTTAGGTTCATAAGTATAAAAGCGTGGGTTGTGACTGTAATAAGTTTACGACCTACGCTTTTATACTTATGAACCTAAATTAAATATCATTTTTTTCTTTTTAGTACATTTATAAAACCGTTTAACTTAAAAATGTTTTCACCTATTTTTATTTTTAATTTTTTAGTGTGCTTTATTTGCTTAGTCTGATTTTATTACATTTATCCGATCCACTGAAACGTTACCGGATCAAGACCTTTTGCTTGTGAAAATTCTAAAATGCGATACCTATATGCACCCGGACGGGAGCCGGGTCGGTCAGCTAGTTACCATAATATTGTATTGTCACCGGAGCTACACATTTGTGCAAAATTTCAGCTCAATCGGATAACGGGAACTGGGTGAAAAATCGATCGCAAAATTTGAAACAAATATACGGGGTCAAACTAAATAAAACCGTTGAATATTAGTTGTTTCACATGGCTTTGCCCGGGTAAGGTTTAAAATACCAGCATTTCGCACGTTCTAAATAGTAATAGTAAAACACCATATCTTAGTTTAATACTTTCACGCCGGTCGAGTGCTTATCTTCACGTGTTCGCGTCCTTTTTTAGCGAACCGTCCATTCTGTATTCCGAAGCTAAGTCGGACTGGTGGTGTTTAAAATATTAGCACGATTCCGCCTATACGCTAAAATGCAAAAGAATTTCAAAGTTACGTTTTGTTACTATCCCACAAAAATTATCCCCCCCCCCCCGCGAGAAATTTATCAAAATAAAATATAGCCTATATTACTCAGGGATAATTTAGTTTTTTATTAGTGAAAGAATTTTTAGAATCGGCTCAGTATAGTTCCAGAGATAAGAATTAATGATTTTCCCCCCGCGCGAGAAATTCTCTCGCTGCGAAGCGAAGGCGCCTGTCGTTGTTCACGTTTCGCGTACTTGCCTACAGTTTATAATATTAGTATAGTATATTAGCACAGATAGTTAAAAAATCCTACACTCCCGTTTTACACCCTTTGAGGTTGCATTTAAAAAAAACACGAATAGTCTATTACCTTCCTCAATAAACGGGCTATCTAACAAAAAAAATTCGACTGATGACCAGTCCTATACTTCCCACCTAGTAAATATTTGCAAAAAATAAACACTGTTTTTTTTTTTTTATTCTTTGACTAGGCCCAAATAACCTTAGCTGTTGGTGGTCTTTAAAACACAATTTAATTTTTATTCTTTGAAAAAAGCATGGCCCTCTTTTTTGTTTGGTGATCTACTGATGGCTAGCTTAATATAGCAAAAATCATGGTTACCTTGATTTACGTACAATTTTTATTTTTTTTAGTAAAATATTTTTTTTCTCGAAAACTATACATTTTAGAGAAAAAAAATATTTACATTTTTTTCATATTATAACATCTAGAATTCATTTATATTTTTTTTTACATATGTTAATATGTGACATTGATAACGTTTTTTTGAATATCTCAGGATCCACTGAACCGATTTGACTCAAAATCTAATCAGATCTAAGTTAAAGGCTGATAAACACAATAGAACAATCGGCATGCCCGTATGTTGTTCCGTTCTTAAGATATCGAAGGCGAAAAATTGACCACATATACACACACACACACACACACATACATACACACACACAGACATCAGTCAGAAAATGATCTTAAACTATTGCAAGGGTCTCAAAACGTGAAATCTGTTAAATTCTCGAAATATTTTTTTCGGACTAAATCCATTACTTCCCTACCATTATATATTAGTAGAGGTGGGAAGTAAAAAGTTTTTTCAAATCGGACTGGTAGTTCCTGAGATTAGCGCGTTCAAACCTACAAACACACAAACTTTTCAGCTTTATAATATGAGTATAGAATAGGATTGATAGACCTCATAGAAAAAACACAAATATCGCCGTTTAACCGTCGGCGTCGATTTAAATCGAACAGTCTGTATGTGTGAGCGGTGGGCGGCGGCCCAGGCTACTCTGACATGCAACAGTAATAATTGTACACACGTAACCACCACCGTGCTGCTGTGAATGCACGATAATCCAAACTCTATAAGCTCGTTTCTCTTCTTCCTCTGATCTGTTCAATGCCGATCGTTAAACACCGGAAACGGATCTTCGAGCTCTGACATTATCGAAGACAAAGTCTACGGTCAACTTTTACAGATACAATAAAACTTGCGAGACACGGAAAACTCTTTAAAATGGACAAATAGGGTGCAGTCACAAATATTTGTTAAAAATAGTACCCGAGTTTTCAAAGTTATTCAGTACCTAAAACGCAATTTTTCCGTGACTTTTTTCCATTCTCGTAAGCAGTTTTCCTTTTTTATCAAATTTAAGCCTTATTATTTTTAGCTTACAATACATTAATGTAATTGAATTATATATTGTTGTTTTGATTTATTGTAACAAAAAATCTCATATTTAAGTACACAAATCTACTTAATCTATACATATATATATTATAACAGGGTAAACACTAACGTTAAAAAGTACTAAATTATACGCGGGTACTGCTAGTAGCAAATAATTTTTGAATAAAAGATTTTTATAAAACGATTCAAAGAAAAGACACTCCATGTGTAGGAGAGAGAAGTCTTCGGTTTAAAATGCCGTGCGTTAGAGCGAGATAGGCAAATACTGTCATCGTGACATGAGACTGGGTGCGTCTAGCGTCCGCCGGCCTACTGTGATAGACTATACAGAATTGAATGCGTATGAGTGATTTTTGCTATATTACTAGCCATCAGTAGATAACTAAACAAAAAAGAGGGCCATGCTTTTTTTCAAAGCATAAAAAAGGAGTATTTATTTTTTGCAAATATTTACTAGGTGGGAAGTATAAGACTGGTCATCAGTCGAATTTTTTAATAAATGCTTCTCGGAAAACAATCAGTAACGAGTATTCCGCATCAAAATACGAATTGTAAATACTCCTACAGAAGAGATTAATGGGAAATAAAAATTAAATGCTTATTAGTTGTTTCATAAAATAAAGACACATGACTTAATTTTTTAGTGTTGGCAACATTGTGGAATAGCTCCAATGTTACCTACATATTTTAAAATTAAGATTCTCTTTGGGTTTAATTTTATAATGGAAAACAAACAATACCTACCGAAAATGTATAGTTGGTCATGAAATGAGATTTATTGTTTTGTACACGCTATCATCCGAACATAAAGCTTGTTTTGTTTTGTATTGTTTTTGTTCAACAATAACAATGATATAATCAAAATATGCTGGTATACTAAAAAAGTGAAAGTAAGAAAACGTATCGAAAAGAAAATTAAAAACAACATGCCTGCAAAGAAAATAACACAAAAATAATAAAAGTATATTTTACTTTAGGTACCAAAATTAAGAAAATTTAGCATGAGAATTCAGCAAGATAATACAAGTCCCTACTAGAAAATAAGCCACATTAAAATTCAAATAATTAAAGAAAAACTTTTTAACAAAAAAAAATAAACCTCCATCAAAAAGCTACTAAAAAAAGAAAAATAATGAAATTTTGAGGTCTGTGCCAATTTATTAAAATATGAAGTCGGTTAAAAAGTACAGTATAGTGATTAATATCTTCTTTTTAACCGACTTCATATCAGGGCCGTAGCTAGGGGCAATGCCCAACCTTAAAACATCCAGTGTCCTACTTTAAGGAATTATAAACAAGCCGCAATGACTGTCACGACAGAATGACAGACTTGATCTATCTGGCATGGAAAAACAAGATTAAATTTGGACTAAATGAAGTTCTTCAGAAATTTGGTAACATGGCAAGTTCTGTATTTTTTTTTTTTTTTGAATAAATTGTCATTTACCGTTTTCTTGCTTTTGTAATTTGATGTCACCAGTGAGGTGAGCAATCCAATTAAAAAATTGTAGTCTTTTGCTTCAGCCCTACTTTAAACTTTCAGTGCCCTATCTTGAATTCAGCTCTAGCTACGGCCCTGCTTCATATTTTATTAAATTGGCGCAGACCTCAAAAGTGCATTATTTTCCTCTTTTTAGTGGCTTTTTGAAAAAGTTTTTTATTTTTTACTTTTTAGTGGTTTTACAATAAGTCGTTTGCCAATAGATTCACTTCTACAAACTTAACTGACTTCTTTCGCTGTGTGATGTGTCAAAAAGTGACATTTATCTTAAAGGAATCACACGCCGTTACTCAATTTTATTAAACCGATTTTCTTACGCTGTGTGATATGTTAAAAAGTGATATTTACCTTAAGGAATCACACGCCGTTACTCACTTTTATAAAATCTGCCGAACTACTGATGCGATTTAATTAAAATTTATATGGAACCAACTTCGATGTATATTCTATCTAATAAAACAAGAATCTTTAAAATCGGACTACTCTGTAAAAAGTTATGCGTGGTCATATATAAAAAAGGAAAAAAAATACGTCGAATTGAGAACCTTCCTCCTTTTTTTGAAGTCGGTTAAAATAAAAACATTTCTTCTCCCCGTTTCACAGCCACTTTAGTCGATTAAAAGTCGGCGCATTTATTTTCTATACTAGAAGCTGTTTATTTCATTTTACCAATATGTCAAAAAAATTAAAAATGGGATCCGTTCGAAGCGAACGAATTAACATAAATATTAATTAAGATAAATTTATCTTAAAGAAAAATCAAACTCGTTGGTTGATTTCTATATCGTGTTTTATGTATGTATCTAACATGTAGATTATCTTACGATGTCTACAAGATATGATTGTTTCTAGAATATTATGTGGTAATACCATTTATAGCATTGATATATCTAAGTAGATATTTATTAATATATCCCATTAAAGGGTGTTCGAAATAATTTTCACTTTCATGTTGGGCTCTCACTGGTATTATAGGATTTACTTCATATCATTGCTATTGAATTAGCATATATGAATTGACACTCGCATGTAGTGAAAATCTATTAATTCTGAAGCATAAAAGGAGAATATTAATTTAGCAATCATGTCACGGTTGAGTATTGCAAGCTCATTCCGCCGCGAAAGTGGAAAGGTTCAGGTTGGTAAAATGATTTTTTCCAATATTTTTCGAAACAATTATATAATTGGCTGCTCTCCAACGAAAAAATTTTTCGAACGAATTAACGTATCGAGACGAAACAAAGTGCAGGTTAAGAGTTTTTACTACAAAACTGTGTAAGTTTCAATAAAATCGCATTAGTCGTTTTTGAATCCATTCGAAACTATTTATTATATTTATATTAAAATTTGAAAATGCAATAATGTAAGGATTTACAGTTTCTATTTTTTATGATCCATGTGAAATGAAATTGAAATATTTGCAAAAAAAATTCAATTTTAGTTTACGTGAACAAAACTGTTTTTCAAACAAATTTTTAATAAAAAAAAGACTTCAAAGAACGGTTTTTCGTTGTGAAATATTGAAATAATAACGCGTTTATAAGCTGAGACCCGGCGCCTACGCCATATACGCCACCTAGTTATACTATATTATATAATATGCTGGGTTACAAAACGGACTGTCAGAAAAGCTTGTTTGACAATGACCTTAAATTGTGAACACACTTATTTTTTTCATAAAAAATTCACAGATTTCGCAATCCTTGCAGCCATCGAGGACATTGGAAATGATAACAGCATATATGAACATAATTAACTGTTTATTATACACACAATATTTATCAATGCACTGTTTAGTTTTGTTAGGAATAACCCTATTATTCTTCTGTTATATACGCGTTCACTTTTGCTTGATTACTTAACTTTTAAATGGATTTTTCTATACAGTATTTATTAACATTTGCTCAAAAATAACACCGCAGATCGTCGCAAATACCTGTCAATTAACTAGACATGATATAAAACACATTTCGAAAAAATTGCACTTGTTCAATTTTGCATGATTGCTCCTCACTTGATCGCGACACCGTTGTCTTTTGGCCTTGAACGAAAACTCATAACTCTGCCCCCATATACGAACATAAACATTTCCAATGTTAAAAACATCGTAGAATTTTAAATCGATCCTGCTAAAAAAAAAACCAATCGATTGAAACGATACTTTTTTTTACACTGTGAAATTACGTAAAACTGTGTTTAGTGTGCTTGATACACTTTTTTTCTAGAATTTCCCCATCTAAACAACATTTTTATGAATATATACTTCTAATCACTTGTGTATGAAATTAATATGGCGGTCTTGTGTGGATTTTCTTTGTCAACCATATTAACAGTTAGAATAACCGATCATTGGAAAAAGGTCCAATTTAAGATTTTTGTCCAGTGACTATTTTATATCTTGTTTTAAAAAAATCACAAAAAATTCATGATGTTTAATTATAACAGTGTACAATATACTGAAAATTTGGACAACATTGATGCTCTGAGGATGGTGCAATGAGCACCGAAACATAAGCTTATAAATGCAAATTTAATCATCAGTATTGCAAATTTTATTTGATCCTTTTGCCACTGAGTTTTTCTCTCCTAATTTCTACATCATCTACGGATCACCATTTCTCTATATCATAGAGTTCTTCAACACAGAATATATCTGACAATTCGCGCTGATGACATCAGCTGTTGAGCGTCTACTCTATAATTTACAATATCTCTTTCTCTGACAATTCATAAAAATGTCACTTGAGACAAATTAATTATTTGTGAATTTCTGGCCTAGAACATAATTATAACAGAATATCCATTCTATTTTAAAAATCCATTTCAATACAAGTCAGTTTTCTTTCATTTTATTAAATTTCGATAAAAAAATTACTATGTAGGTATAGCTTTTCTCGCGGTTTTAACACACCTATTTTAACCCAGCATTATGTTTTAACTGATTTAACCTTTTCATTGGGCATTTATTTTACGAGAGTGCATGCTGTGTGCGCAATTTTTTCGGCCGTTCCGTATAGATACGTCTGGAGCAGTCCACTGTTGTTATCAGTGGGGTAAAATAATGAAGCTAAATTCCGTCAAATCATATCAAATTGTTTTTTTTGCCTTTTTTGTTTAAAACATATATTTTTATCAAAAACAGAACAGTCAGTGCATGTATACACGTGTAAAACACGTGTACATA
Source organism: Mongoloraphidia duomilia (assembly GCA_039654895.1). NCBI lineage: Eukaryota > Metazoa > Arthropoda > Insecta > Raphidioptera > Raphidiidae > Mongoloraphidia > Mongoloraphidia duomilia. The sequence continues at coordinate 7,432,117 of CM077524.1, forward strand.
CGCATTGACTTTAAGAGAAAAAAACCACAACAAAGTTCAGAATTGGTGTTCTAATAGGCGTTGTGCGTATATATACGGCGGTAGCAGTTTATCGCTGTAAAAAAGTAAATATACGGCTGGAGCAGTAACCCAGGTAATCGTATATATACGTCTGGAGCAGTCAAAGGGTTAAAAATAACAGTTGTCCTGAAGTGTCCGTGATGAAACGAAATTAGTACAATAAAGCAATATATCTACGTGTTCATAAAAAACACCGTGTTATGGAAATTACAATAAAAAATACAGGGCTTTTACAAAAAAGGTCAGAGACAGAACACGGAAAACATGTATAGTGTTGTAGATCTCGCGCGGCGAAAGATGAAGCCACCGCGTCATAGTAACGTGAATGCATTGCGCCCGTCTTCTAGCTTGCTATTGGCTATTTATTGTCATGAATAGCTGTTTGCCAAAATTGTACCTAACGTCATAAAACCCAATGTGCAGTTTTGCGTACACGGCACTGTCTGCGGGCAAGCAGGCGTTCACTAGCATATTATTGATGACGTGCCTGGCTTCATCTCTGACCGCGGGCACTCTAAGTAATAGTACACGCGAGTAATTAATTTATTAAAAAATAAAATCTAGATTATAATACTATGCAGGTTTATATTATTCAGGACGTAAATAATAAATTTCGAGTAACGAAAATTAATATACTTCTTTAGTTGCGTATACTTTATTTAGAATGAAAAGCTAGATTTTAGAAAGTTCTCTGAACTTTCAATTCTCTAATGCTGTCATATATTATCGGACATGTGCAATATTTTTAGTTTTATTTTCGACAGGAAAATATAGATCAACTTCATAAAATGTGTATGCATATTCTGCCACTGTTGAAAATCACAAATTAAAAGTTGATGACATTTTTTATGAAAAAATGTATAAAAAAATGTCAGTTGACAGTTATTAACGTATTCCATAAATTTTATGACGACAGTAATGAAACGTATTTTTCAACATGTACTATATTCCCGGAAAACAACATTCAAATTTATTTACTATTTACAATTCGACCATCAAACCAATTTTGTAATTCCAACATTACTGGCTTAAACAAATTCGGTGGGATAATTCCAAAAATCTTTTTCTTAGGCAGGTGGTCAAGTTGAAAATAGCGGGAAGTTCCAGGGATGGCCTGCAGAGTCAACCCAGTCACAGATTTTTTTAATAGTTCATTACCAATAAAATGTGCTTATTTTACGTATACAAGCATTTCTGCAGTGGTTAAGTAAAATAATGTCATATTAAATTAAGTATTTTGAAACTAATTCATTCATTTATCTTTATTTTCAAATACTGTATTATAACTTGTTCATTTTAATGTATATATGTATAACTTTTCAGAATATTACTGATGATGCCCAAAAAGGCGAAACGTTTAATATAAATATCTCATTCAAATAAATAATTTGGCTGCAAAAAATTTTCCAAAAAAAAACATTAAATTACTATTTAATATACACTTTCCGTTTGGCGCAGTAAAACTTTCTTATCAAACTGTATAAAATTTCCCAACACTTAAGTTTAATTAAATATCCCAGCTGCAATAAGCACTTTTTAATACCTGGAGCAACTCCCAACTTCCATCGTAATGCAGATGGGTTTTGTTTAACCACCACTACACAGTTCATGAGGAGTGTTAATTGCAAATGTCCATATCTTAATTAAAAACGTTCCCGGGTCCAATTTAATGCACATACCACTACTTGCATGTTGGGAGTACTAAGTTCGGACTTACGTGCAATTGTATAGAATATTCAATAAAAAAAACACAGTAGATTAGAATAAATTGCGGGTAGAGTTCCGTTTGCTATTAACTCAGATACGATATATTTCTGTCAATGAACTTTTAATGAACCCTACTTATTGGCTGATACATTGTTTTTTCGCCCTCACTATCACTTATCTAAGGGGTCGGCAACCTTTTGAGACGGAAGAGCCAAAAGTTACAATTTACAAAATTTCCCAGTTTTTAAAGAGCCACTAACATTTTTATTTCAATATTATGGTACTTGATTAGGATTAGGTATATAAAAAACAAGCCGTGAGGTGGGTCGTTTATTAGGACTAAAGTGCGACCCTTGAGGTCCACACGACGAACTTCCCAGTTTGATAAATATTTAATAATAATAATTAAATTAGATATTACACAGAAATGTAATCATTTTAATCATTAAAACATAATTATTATTTATTTTTAACAATAATAAAAAAAAAAAAAACGGCTGAACCGATTTTTATAAAATTTATGTCGGATCAAAATGACGTTAACACGCCTCGATTGACACCCTTACGAAGTCGATATAAATTTTTATTCGCGAGATATTGTGTAAAATCTACTTTTTTGGAGGTTATTTGGTTAAGAAAAAAGAACGGCTGAACCGATTTTGAAAAAATTTCTTTCAGATCATATTTACGTTAATAGTAATACGCATCGATTGGCACCCTAACGTAGTCGATATCATTTTTCATTCTCGAGATTTCGTCTTAGAAAGAAATGGACACATACATACGTACGTACGTACGTACGTACGTACACACACACACACAGACATCTTTCTAAAAGTAGTGTAAAAATAGTGTAGTGACCTTGAAACATAAAAATTTTTTTTCCTTTTTGATTTCGATTTTCGGACCCATTACAATAACTTCCAATGGGAAGTTAAAAAGATCTGACTGCGACCGTTGACGACACAGTGCACCAATAACTAAACAAACAGAACAGTGTTGCCACATTTAAAAAATGTCAGCTGTCCGTATACTCTCTACTCCACCTATTCTCACTGTTCTCTATTGAGTGTTTTTATCCTGTTTAAAGTTTTTTTGCAGTATAATATTTTTTATGAGTTTTGAAAATAAAATAATATAATTATTAATATTTGCGAATGGAACTGGAGAGCCGCATCTTGACATCATAAGAGCCGCAGGTTGCCGACCCCTGACTTATCTACTTGTGCAGACAAAGTCACAAAGTTTAATACTACTATAAACGGGCCGCTTAACAAATGGAGTGGTCACGTGAAAAGCACATGAATAGCTTGCGCCGCAGGCGTGGCCTTCGCATATAGTTTCGTTCCCGAACATTCAAGCAACCAATCAGGTACTTTGCACGCGGTGATCACACAGTGATCATGCGTTTTCATAGCTCCATCTGTTAAGCGGCCCGACTTTAGATTTTGTTTTACAAAACTGCATTAAAAATACGTTAAAATATCTAGTATAAAATGATATTGTTGTTACTTTTAAAACAAAATAACTTATGAAAAAAACATCAAATATTACATAGTACTTTAAAATCCGGCAAGGGTTCTGAGGTCAAGGTCATGTCAATTTCACCGGATTATACATTAGAACAGCGAACGCAGCACGAGTCAATTGTAACGGAAATATATACAGATTATGTACATTGTACACCGTGCGCCCGAGGCGTCACGAGTTCATGGAAACTCTACATAATATATAAATACGTCCTGTGCAGGGGTCTCAGAATTATCTACATAATATACAGGGTGAGTTCGACCACCCGTATCAGTCGTTTTTTTCGAAAACGGTTAGTCGTAGAGAGTTGTGTCAAAAATTTGTATTATAAAAGCCCTAATAAAGAATCGAATGGTGATAATTTTTTTTTCCGGAAAGGTCGGCTTCCCTATTAGTTTGCTCCAGAATGTCCAGAACTCCGGAATTATAAATGTAACGATAGGTCGAAAGTGGTATTGTTGAAAAGATCTTTAAAAAATAAGCAAGTTTTGTAGGAACATTTTTTTTATTACTGCCACCCCTGTTAAGTAATATTTGTTTGAAATTACTAAATTAAAATGTCATAATAACGAACTTCTTAAAAGTCCGCATTTAAAATCTAGTTACCTATCTATCGATCCTTAAACACTGAAGAAGTACACTCACAGTATAACCAGAAGAGCTCAGTAGTATGTATTAAAGAGTAAATGGAAGACAGTTTGAACACTTGTGACAATGTCTAAGGTTGCTAGATTTTTAATGCCGACTTCGATCGTTATTATGAAATTTTGGTTAGATAATTTCAAACGATTGTTACTTAACAGGGGTGGCAGTAATTAAATAATTTTTCCTACAAAACTTGCCTATTTTTTAAAGAGCTTTTCAACAGCACCACTTTCAACCTATCGTGCTTTCTAAAATTCCGGAGTTTTGAACACATAATAATTTATATTTATACTTATAGAAATTTACAGGGGTGGCAGTAATAAAAAAAATGTTCCTACAAAACTTGCTTATTTTTTAAAGATCTTTTCAACAATACCACTTTCGACCTATCGTTACATTTATAATTCCGGAGTTCTGGACATTCTGGAGCAAACTAATAAGGAAGCCGACCTTCCCGGAAAAAAAAAATATCACCATTCGATTCTTTATTAGGGCTTTTATAATACAAATTTTTGACACAACTCTCTACGACTAACCGTTTTCGAAAAAAACGACTGATACGGGTGGTCGAACTCACCCTGTATATACAGATGAGTCACATTTCAACAAGTGGTTACAATATGAACTAGTTCCGGTATAGCACTATACCGAAAACAGCATTCCGAAAGATTATCAAGTACCTATTGTTGAGGTGAATTTTACGAAAAAATCTTCCAAATTCTTGTTTGGGTTTTTTTTAAACTTTTTCCCAAAATGTCAAAAAGGTTCAAAATTAAATTTATTGTTATTTAATTTTCTTTTATAAGCAGCTGGCAAAACATGGAACGCTGCAACATATTTTACATGTACATGGTAGGTACGCGGCATCTGATTGGTCGGGGACCAATCAGATGCCGCATACCTACCAGCCACCCCTTATAAATACAGACACCGCAAACAGTGCCTCAGTCACCAGTCGACCGGCAAGAAGATCAAATCGTATTGCCAATCGTCGCTTTGGGCGAAACGTACGGAGTAAAATCCATTAGACCACGGCTACCTAGCCCGGAAACACTTGCTACCACAAGACAAGACTTTCAAAGTCTTGTCTAGACAACAAAACTAATTTAGAAGGAAAATTACTTTTGCATTCTGAGAAGATGGCGTCTAGAGGCCGCCATATTGAATTTTCCGTGACGTCATATACCTTATTTGTAATCTTCTCAACAAAACCTTTCTTTTTATACCAATATTAATGTATTTAGATTATAGCGTTGCCTTTTAGATCTAGACTTTCTAGACTCTTGTCTTGTCTAGATTTTCAAGACAAGACTTGCAAAAGTCTTGACTAGAAATTGACAAGACAATCTAGACTTAGACTTAGTGAAGTCTTGATATTTCAAGATAAGAGAAGACTTTGAAAGTCTTGTCTTGTCTAGACGGCAACACTATAAGCCAAAAAAACCCCGTTTTTTCAAATTTGCTTTCCTCCGGCACCAAAATTCAAAAATCGGACGAAGTCAGGCACAAATGGGCCTCGAAAGGAACCGAACAAAAAAAAAACTTTTTCCAAATCGGTTAAGCCGTTTGGGCTGTACGACTGATACAAAAAAGTAATATAAACTAAACTTACTTTTAAACTCAGTTCATTAAACTGGCTTTAAACTCACATTGTAATACCGCCATACCGGCCCGAAGTCCTACAAATATACATTTGTTTTTAACACCCTGTATAAAAATACGCTGTAATATACAAGGTGTGCGCACGCCAAAGAGGTGCCGTATAATAGGTCAAGGAAAATAATATGAACTATCAACTACATAATGTACTATAGAAATGTATGTTTATACAACATGAATGTGTGTGCCTTAACTTACATATACATATTGTTATACCTATTGTATCCCTGACCTATGAAAATAAACATGCATATCTGTTACTCAGGTAAAAATCGCGTATGTATAAATTGTTTTAAGAGCATTGAATTACCTGCAAATTATTATTTTTTCATCAAAAGTTATTCCTTGAGTCAACTTGACCGACGGTAAAATTTCTTGTCATTGTCGCAAAAAATAATTGTGTTTTTAAAGACCACCAACAGCTAAGGTTATTTGGGCCTAGCACCAATTCATATTTTCAATTCATTATTTTTTTTTTTTTTTTTAATAATAAATTGAAAATCCAATCGACACTTTTACCAGCTCTCGGGCTAGAACCCGAGAACTGGGGACTTGTAATAGAGGAACCATAGCAACTCGCAAAAAATAGAGTACCTTATACCCGCTGATTAAAAAGCATGATTCACATAATATACCCAACCTGCACCGGCACGTAACAAACCAACAAAATATCGATCAGGGCTTGAGAATGGCCGAGCGTGCAGCGGTGCTGTTGTTTACATGGCGTTGCTATGGTTCCTCTATTACAAGTCCCCAAATCCCGGGTTCTAGCCCGAGAGTGTCAATTGGATTTTCAACTTATTATTAAAAAAAAAATAATGAGTTGAAAATATGAATTGGTGCTAGGCCCAAATAACCATAGCTGTTGGTGGTCTTTAAAACACACACACAAAATATTGATCAATGTATTGTATATGGCGCAATTCCCACCTATATACTGCTGGCTCCGCACAGACACAGCACGGAACAGCACAACGCCCGCCGGCATTCTTTGAAAGAACTGGTGGCGGTCGGTGTCGGTGTAGTGTGAATGACAAACATATGCCGGCGGCCTGTCTGATTGCGGTCACGGCCAAATTTTCGAATGACAGATGTACGAACATTTTCAAAAGCAAGACTATTGCACGGCCGGTTGCTGCAGTACTGTCTGTCTTTGATCGGTTAAAAGTGAATTATAGCTCAACTTTTCGGTCCGTTGTGTGAGCCAGTGCGGGCCTGTGTAGGTTGAGTTTACAGGGTGCTGAATTGCTTTGCGGGTAATAGGGATTTAACCCGTAAAATCAAACTTGCGATTTTCTGCTTCCCTAATTATTTTAGGAAAAATATCTTCGAATAAAAGTTTTAGAACATAAAATTAAATCATTAAACAAAATTAATTTTGCATGCTTTGTAACGGCAGAAATTTGATATGAAAATGTCAAAATTACTTCAAAATCAGATAGCGATAGCCATGGATTTTAGTTGTTAGAATAATTTCTAATCATTTTGTTCAAGTTCCACGACTATCGCTATCTGTTTTTAAGATAATTTTGACATTTTCATATCAAATTTCTGCCGTTACAAAGCATGCAAAATTAATTTTGTTTAA